>OX419721.1:10605467-11839015 GCA_948474765.1 Patella depressa
TGTAACTGACGACGTCAATCAAGATGCAGAAAACTCAGTTCCTCATCAACCTGTTGAATATGCTGTGGTTAATAAAACCGCCAAGAAAAATAGTTCTGGTAATGGCGCATCAATGGGTCACACTGTTGGACCACATGGTGATGAATACACGCTTGTACTAAAGAAATAGTTATAGAACGTCACATTAATCAAATAACTCACAAATAATTAATTCTAGACAGTGTATGTCCAAATCATCTGGTCTCGGATCTTACAGATCCAAACAAACTTAAGCAAATAACTTATACAGAAAAATGATAGACACTATATGTTAAAACCCATTGCATTATATTATATTATATTATATTATATTATATTATATTATATTATATTATATTATATGTGTACATATGAAATCAAATTCACTTCTTTTATGTGGTAACTTGCAATCAGCTCCAGTCTGGATATTTTTGTATAAATGGAAAAATAAACTTGGAAGCTGGATTCTGGTAACAAAACAGTCTACAAGTGTTTTCTTTTTGTTATGAATAATAACAACAGTAACCACAAATCTAATTGTGATATTAAATAATAGTATGGCAATTTTGGTATATATGTAAAGGAGAGATATCCAATCTTACTAGAAAAATATTGGATTCCATGAAAAACACTCATGGAGCGTATAGAAGACAAAAATGTAAGGGTTACCCTAATAACCATCCCCGCGATTCACTCGGTATAACTCGACAGATTCCGAAACTACATCTAGACTCGGTTGTATGACGAAATCCGCAATATTGGAACTACTTTCAAGGTCCAGGATGAAACATGGTTGCGCCACTGATAGATCAGTGGGTTGCGCCATAGAAATATATACTGACGGGAATGTCCACATGACGTATTCAGCGTTATGACGTTGTATTATGTTGTGCAGCGCCTGCGCGAAACACGTTTTGCACAGGTGACTTCCGGCATAACACTGTCCTTCATTAAGTAATGGCAGACACCAGTTATTTTCCAGAATTAGACGGCGTGATCGAGGTAAAGTTATGACTGAAAAGTTTACCCATTTGCTCTTAATAACATCGGGGCGTCTCTGATATTTTATAGTTATGTTTGTAACGAATTATTTATAATGTAAAATCGTGCCGTTCGTAATTTTTCTCTGACTGTAATGAGGCGTCTCGGACGCGTAAACTAAACGTAGTTCACATATATAGTATAGTAGCAGTCCAGATAGGCCTAGGCATTTTTAATGTAAATATTGCGCCGTTCTTTACCGCCATATTCATAAAAACGTAAAGCTACCACCTCCCTTCTTTGCGAGTGCATCTTAGCTATATAAGTTCTGTTTATTAGCTATATAAGTTCTGTTTATTTAACGTCACAGGAATTCTTCTCAGAGTTTGTGGAGTCCGCAGTTGCAGTACCATACGATGATGGTAGAAATCAACAAACAGTAACAAGTACAGTAAGTAAACAGGTAGGCTCAAAAATATATACTACACACGTGTCATGATAAACATAGTATGATTGTTATTGTACTCATGAAGTATAATTTTAATAATTATTTTATTATCAAAAGGCCTAGTAAGATATAGTTAAAATTAACATTTCAAATTTCATTTCTAGAAGCCTACTGCTGTAGTAAATTATAGGCCTATATCTTCTGATCGGTTAAAGAAAATAGCCAGTAACATAACATCAACAAATCCATCATTTGCTTCTGTGCAGATATTGCATGGTAATATATTTTTAGAATTTTATTCAAATATTATTTGTTAGCCTTTATTGTTCCAATCTTTAATTTTCATTTTATTTTTCATTTTTGTATAGTTATGATGAGTTCCTAAAAGATAATTACAGTTAATGTCTCAGAAAATGAAGAGAAAGCCATCCTTGTGTTTTGTACCATTTTGTTTGGAAAGTGTAAAGACTATATGGTACCATGCCAATAATAACCTGTTCATTTTTAATCTTGGATAAAGCCTCACAGGATCATAAAGATGTTTATTCACACCATATGGAATCTCTGCTTTTGTGATGGATAATTTAACATAAAAATGGAAAAGCAAGACATTGTTAGTTTTGTTATTTATAGTACCAACCTTAGTTATGATAATCAGTAATGATGATCGAGGCTATCTGAAAATTAAATCGTTAATATCCTTGGTTCAGAGTGAAGCAATTTGGCGAAAAACTTTCAGCATTTTCTGTTTTCATTATCTATTTTTGTCACTATTATAGCGTGAATTATCAGCTCTTTGTCTATTTCTATTCTTTAAATGACATCCACGGTTAACCATTCATAATAATCATAACACAACACAAGGTATATATGGATATAACTACTTTTCTATTATTTAATAACGATGTATCGTAATGTATATCCGTGATGTTTTTACATTAATGATAAATATCCATCTACTCAGCCTATTTATACATATTTCAACCAGAAGAAACCTTTAAAAAGTTCAAAAGAAACAATAATGAAAATAATAAGACACACTATAGATAATTGTCCCTTAGAAGTAATAATACAAGATAATCAATACCTGAGATATTGACAGTAACAGCATACTTGACTATAATCACTGCCTGAGATATTACCAATTAATAGACATACCCAGCGATCAAACATCCCACATTAATAGGGTTATCCATTAAAATGATGTAAGAATATGATACCATAACAGGCCAAACTTTTAAATCGAATCTGTATTTAGATATGCCAGGAGAAAATCAATATAAAGCCCATAATGTGATGTTATCTAAATTATTAATTAGACATTAATTAACTTATCCAGACCATAATCAACTCTCGATGTCGAGGATAGCATGAGATTTTTGTTGGATTTGAATTTCGATTTGCTACAATAGTTTCCTTCATGATTTACCACATTAAATGTATAACCGAGACTACTACTAGTTTTGTCTTACCAACTTTAGTAATGATGACCGAGGCTAAGCGAACTTACATTTTCTTTGTTCTAAGTTCATAGTGGATCAATTTACATTGGCTAGTTTTTAAATATGGTAGTGAGAACTGCCAACTCGTTATCTAATCTCCCATAATGTATCTTTAATTACCAGTATTCAAAAAATTACAGGGCATAATTTTAATAGCATAGTTAGAAGAATAAACAGTTTGCAATGATTTAAAAATATGCAGTACATTGACCTCTTTGGGTCAAATTACTTTCATGTTTATTATATTTCTATTGTTTTATTATACATTTAGCATGTATTAGTTTAAAAGTTATATATATTTTATAACATACTTTAGTTTGTAAAAGTGCAAAATATAAAATGTACACAATGTTTGACCAATATTTTTGAAACTTCAGAATAATGGTTATTATGGGTCGGCGACGGTTGGGATTGGATTTGATTAATCACATTTTACCTGCAGGTGTCATGGCACTTAACTTAAATAATTTTGCTTTTTCACTACTGTCTACAGCTAAAAAAATGTTTTAAGACAAAGCTGATGTGTAGGTGTATTTCCATTCCTTGTGTAACTAGCTTATTATTATATACAGTGTCATAGTTTTCTTTTGTATAAACTGAACATTAAACATGCATTATGCAAGAGCTAAATCTGCCTATTATGAGTCTTTCTTTAGGCCTGAAATGTTATCAAATTTATCAATTAGACATTAATTAGCTTATCCAGACCATAATAAACGATGTAGGCTGGATTAGATTCATATATGCGCGTAACGGCCATTGGTAATTAAATCAAAACAATGGATAATTGAGACTATGCTGTTTATATCAATGATTTTAGTAATGCTTTATCTTATCTCCGATAATGTATCATTAAATAGCTTTTTACAAGTACATTTATGCATTTTTATTGATTTTCTATTGCAGTGGCTCCCCTAAGTGATATTTTACACTTAAAGTTGTATCCATTGCTTTTCCTTTCGTCTGCTGGTTCTTCATATAAAGAGTCATGTGCTGAAAGGAGCTGGAGTACATTTCACACTACTTTACCAGTTATATCTGAAGAATTAGTTCAACGTTTTAACTTGGATAGAAATTTTATTATACTTCTATGTATTAAGTTTTTTGATGCACTAGTTTTTGAAAATATTTTAGACAAACAAATTGAAAATGACCCTCAAGTACAGGGTGTGAGGTCAGAGGAGAGCAGTATTGTTATTTACATTGGGGGAAGTATCATTAACAAATTTCTTAAAAAATATAATGAAACGGACTATAACAATCGCTACAACATATTCAGTTGCATGAAAAGTGAATATTGTTCGAATGATTTTAATAATCAACATGATTTAGTTAAATTATTTGATAGAGGGGGTTTAACTCACATTACAAATAAAACTGCAGATTTTTTCATTGCTTTAGAGATGTGTTTTAGACGCATCCATCCCGGTGAACAGATTCATCTGAATTTGTCAAAGATAGATTTCCGTGTCAGTTGCATGACAAACAATTTAATTAAGAGCGATTTCTTTTATGCTACTAATCAAACAGGACAATTTACTGACAAAGATTTAGAAGAATGTATGATTCTTTGCATAGACATGTTTTTTTTGATAAGAGCACATCACAAATGTAAGCGCATGATACAACATTATGTGAAAGAATGTAAAGGTAAGAAATCCAAAATCAACAAAGGGCTACGAAAAGACTTAAAAAAGATGAAAAAATAAATGTTTCATGCAAACACCCGGCAGATAAATTTAGAAGGTTGTACATATAAATTAATTTAGAGTACTCAACATCCTAAAATGCCCATTTTAAAGCTAGCACAGTAAGTTTTGTTTATAAGAAATGACCTTTATCGGTATTTGGGGTGATATTAATCACCAAACAAATACCAATTTTATTTACCATCTATGTTTCATCCAAAAGCATGATAATAAAGGGTGCTGATGACAAACAAATCGAATTTTCTTATGTCTGTATCAAATTTGGCATTAACAAATATTAATGGTAATTGCAAGTACAAAAAACATAAGGCATACTTTTCGGCTATAGATCTTATACATTCTTCAATTTCCAAAAACAAGCCAATAGTGAGGCTGATGACACCCACTCACGTCCCAAAATAAATAGATGACACAAACTAATTAAAATTGCATTATGCAGGAGCTAAATCTGCCTATGACAATCAAGGGCACAATGTTTTTAAAAAGATTATTTCTCGTTTTAGTGTGTAGTAATTTTTTGGTTACATTATCTATTATTTACCCTGAATTAGCTCTATTACATCGCGTAAGTCTCTTGAATTTGTTTTACATATAATTAATTTTATGATTTTACGAATTCAATAAAACAGACGGACAGATAGAATTTATTTCTGGGTCACTCGTCTTCTCTTTTTCAAAGGTTTTTCATCAAGATCAATTGCTGCCTTCCTTGTCTTGATGTTCCCACGTGGTTGAAGTTGGAGAGAGAGACTGCGCTGAAGGCGAAGTTTATTTTCCTGGTAACTGAAAATTAAATTCAAAATTAATAATAATCTATGAAATCTCTATTTCTTCAGACAACATATCTTAATTTTAAAAAGATTAAAAATAATCAATACTGTCTTAAAATTGACGCAATTAATTACATAAAATGGGACATAAAAGCAATTCAATGGTGCATTTTTCGGATTAAATCAATGTTTACAAATATGTCCATTCAATTTACTATAAATATGCATACCCAAATTCATAGACTGTTGGGTTATCACTTCTTCTTCCCAAGGCCCTATGTCTTCCAAAATGTTCCTCAAGTGGGTCTTGGCAAAATTTGTTCGTTAGAACAAAATTAACACCATTTTGAAGGAGGAACTTAGTTGCTTCCACAACTGATTTAACTACAGAAAAAAAAGAATACATTTAATATACTACTCAAAAGAAGTTTAGGGTCAATCAATTATTCATCAATGAAGGAATTGCACCAATTCTTGAAGATTATCAGGTTGCCTATGATTCTCTCTCACACGTATGCCCAACTCATCCCATGCTTGCTCAATTGGTGCCAAGTCAGGACAGTATGCAGGCCAATCCATTCGTTCAATACCATTTTGGGTGAGAAAATCATTAACAACTTGTGCTCTATGCCGTCTAGCATTGTCATCTTGAAGAACAGAACCTGCTTCAATTTGACGAAGACTTAGGATGACAAATGGCTGTAAAATGTCGTCTATGTACCTGATACCCGTCAAATTTACTTGGACGACGAAAAGAGGAGTCCTGTGGTGTACCGAAATTCCAGCCCACACCATTACCGTACCACCACTGGTTAAGCATGACACTGATTTTTTTACCCTTTGGTCTTCTTTTGGCACACTTTAATCAACTCTCATGTCTAGACACATACCCTGTAAAACCTGTGACTTCTAATAATATAATAGGCCTGACAATGATAAATGTCTAAATAACACACCTGTAATTACTAATCCCTTGTAGGTTTGGTGAGTTAGGAACATTTTTGACTTTTCAATTTTACTAAATCCTGCTCGATCATCGACCTGCTTTTTCCAGTCTTTTAGATATCCCAAGAAGTCATCAGTAAGAAACTACAAAAAATAAAAATCAGCCATTTCTCTATAGTATTAAAACAAATGTTTCCAATCAGTCATTTTGCTAGTCATTATTATTGTACTGTTATGTATAAATCAAATAAATTATGTATTAACGAGGAAAAAACGTGAAGAATAAGTATGTTTTCAAACTTTACTTAAATAATGCCAATGATGAACACTTTTAATATTTTGAGGTAGTTTAATATCTAATCAAAATGTTTCTGATTCTATTTATTTAACAGAAAACATGAATATAGATACTGGTGTACAGCTCACCTTCAACCTGGGATCATCAATACTTTCGTATGGCATTAGATCTGTTTTTCTTTTCTTTTGTCCCTCAAACTTCGATCTTACATTCAAACAATCAAAGAAACGATCGATTAGCAGAATAAACTTAGCTGTTTCCTGGGCCTCTTCTCCACCGAATTTTTCTATCACCTTGCCAACAGAACGACTAAAGACCTGCAAACATTAATGATGGAATAATAAATTATAATATTAGTATTATAACAATTTCTATTTTTAATAAATTGAAGTGTATTTAAATGCAAGTATCTGTCATGAAGATTACACGTCATTTCGGACTTACGACATTTCGGACTCCAAAAAACATGGCCTCTGCGAGTCATACTCGGGTATATGACATTTCGGATTCGGGTAGGTGACGCTTCAGACTCAGGAATAAGTTGAAAGGAAAGGTTGAACACTGTCAAATCGATATATAATACGCCGTGGCTATTCTTAATAGCCCAACAAAAATAGCATGCAGGTTAAATTATATAATTTACCGCTCGCCATCAAGTAGGCCTTCAGCGTGGAGTCGTGCATCACAAACCTACACGACAAAATTTCCAATGTTGAATGAATACGAAAAAGAACGTTTTACTTCTTTATGCATGTATCGCTGTACTATGTATATAAAAAAGTTGCTGATGAATTTATTAGTAGCGGCATATATTTACCTGGGCAGCAAAATTCACTTTCATAACAGAAAATGATGTTAAATGGATGTGATTATAGGTAAGTTTTGTAACCTTGCTTAACTCATGAGCCATATCTCTTTCATATACATCTGCCACATGTTTCCATAAAAGATTCTGGTTGTCCTTCTTCAAATAAAAAAATAAAGAGTGATTTTGCAATATGCCTACCAACTGATTTAAAGGCCACTGGAAAAGCTTCATAAATTTTTTAAATAATAACTTACTAACATTGAAATTTACCTGTGGCATTATTTAAACAATTTATGAAGCTTTTCCGGTGACCTTTAACATCAAATGGCCCAAATTAACAAACTTTGTCTTTAAACCTATACTGAATTTTATGTTGTCTCTCCACGTCTTTCTTGGATTGTTCCATTAGAGTGTGAAAAACTTGAGGTCGAGAGGAAATTTAAGTGAATATTGACTTACCCACAATAGTCGACTTTTCTGATTACTGCCAGAGGCAGCTAAATTATTTCTTACAGTCTTGAGAAGATGAGGAGCATCAGAAAAAAAAATATATCTCTCTTTCAGGTGCAAAAAGGTTGGTTGTTTTATGAACATCTTGTCCATGAAGAGATATAAATCTCATATTTGATGAGGCCTTGTCAGATGTAAGAGCAATTACCTAAAAAATATAACAATTTAATCTTTTTACGAGATGTGATGTACAAGTAACTAAATATTGATGCATCAGCAAATTTCCCGTCAGTGAAATTCACAAATCTGACCGAAAATATCCAGCATATCTCAGGAAAATAAATTGCGCATTTTCGCAATTTAATAATGAAATTTTTCCAAGAATAACACCAGTAACAAGGGAAGATTCAAAGACCACGGATAGGGGGAGCATGGGAGGCAAGGTCGCACATTGTTAGTGCCATAATGGTGTGAAATGCCTTTGAGTAATACCATTTATCTTGCTTTGTTACTAACCTTTAGATTGCAAAAGGTTTCTAGATGTGCTACAGATTCCCCAAAAATTGGATACAGATTGCTGGCAGTTGTTGTTTTAGTTGGAAACCATCCAATGGTAAATTTGATGCTACTGTTGATACCAACAACCATAAACACCAAACAATGTGTTGCAACATTCTGCTTAAAATTACCTTCTTGATTTACACTATAAAATAAAATTAAAAAAATCATGAATGGACAAAGATTTACTTGTAGTATTCAGGGGTTTCATTAGATATTACTAGCTGGGTAAATATTTTTTAATGTAAAAGTTAGCACAAGGCAACTAACTATGTGAACAGGTTTAAAAATAAAAACTCAGTTTGGTGCAGAAAATGGATCGATCTAACTGTCAACCTTTTTTCTTATGTACAATGCATGCCATCTGCGGTAGTCTAGAAATATACTTTCGTGTCAGAACAGCTTTTTTATTTTCACTAAAAAAATAATAAACAAGTAATGTATATACTAATAGGCTATACCGTATTCAAATCGGAAGAGATACAAACAACTGTGATAAGAAATGATCGTTTTTCGCAGTTTAACCGCAAGCGCCAACACTTAAACATGCAGAGTTACGTCCCCCGAAAATTGCTTCCACAGTGACGGCGAGACTGATTTTGACATACGAAGTAGGCGGGGAAATTCGCCGGCCGTCAGCTCTTAATAATGGGAAACCTCTGCCAGTATTATTAACTTCATTCATTTAGAAGTTAAAATATTCAAACTCGGAAAAATGGAAGTGACCTATTGGGTTATAGATCATACCGGTTTCATGTCACCGATATATTTAAAACTCATCAAACTCAGGTAGGTGGTAGGTATAATATATTTCTGACTTACTTAAAGTTAAAGAGATAAACAGATAATTAACAGACTGTTTAGAATTTGATACCACTGACTAATGCAAAGTTGCCACTATCACGATTCATGGTTTTAATAGTGCCGGAATTGTGGTGGTTCTATCAGATAGGTCTGTCGACAATCATGTGGATCGTATCAAAACGTACCTAAACATATCTGCAAATAGCAGATCATGAAATTGATAGGAACAATCATAGCGTAACGTATCGAACAACAATGGGAACCTAGCATAAAGGATCAAAGGCAGAGAAAATATTAATGGCAATGTCCTTGTCCTTTAATACCTGATATTATATCACTTACTTGTTAATGAAACCAATCACATTTCCTGTCTGTCTATCAAATACCAAATCTGATTTAATGGACATTTCATCCATAAGCAGGACAACCCATCTCTGTTCGTCATTTAAATATTCAGCTGCTTCTTTTATTTCTTTCAGAACATCTGGATGAAATCCTGGTTGGGGTTTAATGAAATTTGTAAAATCACGAAGAGTTGATTCTCCAGGAAGTCTTAAAATTCCACACTCTCGTAAAGACCTATATGTAGATGGACTTTGGGAATGTAGAAGTATGGCCAGTCTGATCATCATTGGATGCCAGCTGTGACCTCTGTTTTTTTTAGAAAAGGAACTTTTTTGTTCCTTCCAAAAGAGTTTTACAAAAGGTTCTGTCACATAGCTGTTATCAACTATATTGAACAGAGATTTGTGCATTTCTCTTTCGATTGGAATACATTCCTTGGCAAGTTGTTTTTTAATTGATTTTAGTTGTTTACTGACTTTTTTAAATTGTTTTCGTGATTCTTTTAAAGCTCTAGTCACTATTCCCTTGCTAACCCGTTGCAGTGGTGTTTTGGACGAAATTATTTTAAAGGAACGGGTTCCAATAGCACGCTCATGTCGTCTAACTATATTTCTTTTCACCTGTCGGCAGTTTGTACAAAGAAAAGTACTAGGTATTTTATTATGGTTGGAGTTGGAGACGATTCCTAAACATTTTTTGGAGCGGACAGAGCTTGCATAATTGATATTGCTTTCAGATGTTGAATTCAACTTGACGTGACGAAAATGATTTGCTGTTTCTGACTGAAGTTCAGAATATGACTGAAGTTCAGGAGATGTTATTCCAGTACAAAAATGAAGGGATTCTATATAATTAATAATTGATGTTATGGAACTAGTTGAAACTATAAAAATATTCGGTATAAGATAATCATTAAGATGGACTGTGAAACTCATCGATTTATATACATTGGCAACAATTTGACAGCCCCCTAATCTTACAAGGATAATCTTATCAGGATCAGATGCATCACAAAACCATCCATTTGGAATCTTAAATTGAGTTGATTCTTTCAATGCATCAAATGTTACAGATGGACGAGTAGAACTACCGCAAGACAAAACAGAAGATGAAATTCTTGATTTCTGTGAAGATAATTATAATAGTATATTTAGAATGTTTCAGACAATTTGAAAATTTCAATTTAATAAAATTGAACCTATCAAAATTAAATGATTAATTAAACAGCCAAGTAACTTAAACGGACATTATGTAAGATTAGATTAAGAGCTGACAATTCTCGTTCTGGTAATAGTTTAAAAAAAATAGATAAATAGAGGATATTTGTTGTTTTGTCGTGAATAACATATTTCATTTCATCTCTCAACAAGAAAACATTTATCTTTTCACGAATGCGTAGCACGAGTGAAAAGATAAACATTTTCTTGCTTATAGATGAAATAAAATATGCTATTCACGACAAAACGCCTGCTTTATTTCATAATTAAACATTATTTAGATAATGGTCCAGTCAAATTGTTGCAAGAATCAGACTCACACAATTTCTAGCATTTCACATTAGGCAAAACACCACTGCAACGGGTGAGTAAGGAAATAGTGACTAGAGCTCTTAAGGAATCAAAACCAAAAGTACGACACAGATGGTTAATTGTCAGTAGCGCGTGTGTCCTCCTCTGGCTCTTACGCACACTGTGCAGCACAATTAACCATCTGTGTCATACTTTTGGTTTTGACCCCTCTGACTTGGTACCGTTGATTACAGATTAAACATCCATAAGTGTACAAATGTGTTGTTATTGATGTGTTCCCACTTGAATATTGTTCACAATAACAAGCAAAACAAATAAGATATGTTTACCCCCCAACTTATGTAAATATTAATATTTTATTTTAATTATATGTTTAATATTAGTATATATATATATATTGTTGATACTTTATTTTATGTAATTATATGTTTAATTGTCTCGTATAAATATGATTATGAATTAGATATAATATATAAACTTGCTATACATCTAATACAGTGTTTATTTCATTCTAAGACTTATAATAACCGAAGAACTTTAGCTTTTACAATATTATATTACACTTACTGGTGGTTTCCTGGCAGGTAATTTGGGTGTTACTATAGTCTTTTGAGGCAGATGAAGAGTGGGTAAACTTCCAGGTTTTAACCGTCTCCATATTTTTCCAGTACTGGTAGTAGCTGTAATATAAATATAAATAAATTTAGGAACTCTTTTGTACATTGCTTAAGCTGTGTTGTTGGATGTCTAGATACAATAAATGATAACTAAATCTGTATATTGGTAGCCCTCTGCGCTTAGACCAATGGCTTCCCTGGGCCCCTGTGGTGGTGAAAAATATCTGACATGACAAGAAAACGAAACCCGCATGATTCACCTTTCCTGCACCCCATTCATAAAATATTTATCTCTGCAGATTTAGGCCATTTATATACATTTTTCAGTGGATTCTAAGACCAATTAGATTTACATCAATTTTGTAAATTCGTCCCTTGAATGACAGAACTACTTACTTAAAAACTTGTAAAGATATCTTTCAATCAATATCATAATCTGCAGAACTCTAGATGGGACACAATTATCAAAGATTTTATTTGTATTAATCATAGAAATATACTGTATAGTGTATATTCCTCTGTACTACTGTAGATCTATTAATCCAATCATAGGCCTATTTCATATTGTAAGTCTTAGGACACTTTAAGGCTAGGCCTATAGCCTTTTATTAAACAAGTCTCAGTTTTATCAATGAATTGATAATATCGAATTTAAAATATAAAATGATCTGCTACTGTAAAAGTATAAGATGTGTTTAGGCCTAAGCCCCTACTTACTTGATACTACTAGCTGCCTATATAGGCTATTAAAATACTATTAATTATAAAGTATTAACAAGTGTCAGTTCTATCATATTGAATTGATAATATCGAATATTAGGTAGCGAACATAGACAAAATTTTTAAACGAATCCACAAGTCTCGATTGCTTTTGTTTACATTTAGGCCTATATAATTATTTCAATACTACTATTACTACTATCAATCATGACTTTGATTTACTTACCGGCAAAAAAGCACTCATCTTCAAAATGTCTTGAGCAAATGGTTAGTCTGTCGATGTTTACTCGATCCTCCCTAGTTGATTTTATGATGCGTAATAGTTCTGATTTCCACTCAGGGTTGTTTCTTGGAAGTCTATGGAAGGAGAGGCCACGGTTTCTCGTGTGACAGGCGGAGCATCCGACGAAAACACAGTTGCTCCCCGGCATTTTGACAGCAACCGGAAGTGGCGAGTGCAAAACGTAAACATTTGCAGACGTCCCGCAACATAACACGATGACGTCATCCGGTGGACATTCCCGTCAGTATATATTTCTATGGTTGCGCCAAGATGTTGGCTCGATTCGTTGGCGTTGGCTCGATTCGTGTTCGATCCCTGCGAGAAAGTTCAAATGCGTGGTTCTCACTTGTCAGTGGTGCAGGACGGTGAGTCTGACAGGGGACAAAGTATAGGTTTTTCGGATAATATATATTGGTATACACAAAAGATCCCTTGGCGGTTGGAATATGATATAAGAGTAGACCGTAGCGCCGCTGTTCGAGTAAAATTGTCCTCATGGTACATTGAAAGGCGTATGCTCGTCTTCATTAGACCTTCATAACGTCATTTAAACTGATGCCGAATTCGAACACGGTCGAATTTCGGCCCCAATCAGAGTGCTGGGTTAAATCATAAATGCACTGTGAATATCCGCTCGTATCGCACCTTTCAGTATGATTCGCGTGGAAAATCGCAGTGATCGCAGTGGAAAATCGCAGTGATACTAATCCTGAAAATGTACACTGAATTGGTTAGGTGTTCTCCAGATGATGAGATAAACTACACCAAATTGTTCCAATGACATTTTAGTGACTGAAATGGGAATCTGCAGGTCACAATTCAAATGAATACAATTGCCGTTTATTACTGCGCAACCACATTGGTAGATGCAATCTACATCACTGTGCATTTCATTTTCTATTCAACCCCTATCTTTTCTTTTTGAAATACATTGAGACGATGGACCGTTGAATAGAGTCCTAGTTATATATTATAAATATACCGATATCAAGTCACTCCAGCCTGTATATTATAAACACACCTGTAACAAGGAAGTACATCTCAACATATAAGTATTTATAAAATAAGGGAGTCAACTAATATTGGTTATGTTATTTCACTACTCGTTTGATCCCAAAAGCTTTACAGTGAAATCAAAGGCATCATGGTCAGATCACACACGACAGTAATGAGTTTTATTGCGACCATTATAATATTACATACTGGTGTTGTGAGTAAGTAAAGATTATATTTTGTAGTTTTGTGATTCATGGATAAGTGAAAAGGATTGAAGAACAGGCATTCCTATGTAACCGCTCTCGAATACTATAGTCCGGTGGCTGAAGGGGGAAATCGCCACCCGAGCTGTGAATTTAGGAGACCAAGTTTTTCTAGACCAGATATTTGTGTAGATTCCGAATCTAGGTGGTGATCAGGCGTTTGAAGGGGCGTTTGAGAGAATTAGGGGGTCAAATTTACAATGGGCGCGTGTGTGTGGTGGGGGTGGGGAGAATGTCATGTTGACTTAATATATTGATAAAACAAACATTTCTACGATTGTCCATCTTTAAATAAGTGTTTATGGTCCCTGGACAACTGCTTTGATTTGTGGGGAGATGGGGTGGGGTACAGGTGTATATATAGATGTATGGAGAGTGGGGGTGTCATTATGGTGACATAAATATGAAGATCATATTATAATATTAATAAAAAAAAATTCCAGGCCTGCCAATCCTTAAATAAGTGTTTATGATGCCCTTGGAAAACTGTTTGATTTGTGGGTTGGTGTAGCAGTTGTGCGTGTGTGATGGGGCGGGGGAGGGGGGTAAATTTGGCGGGAAATGAGTTCACTTTGATTTAAATGATGATCTTCTTAGAGCTTGGTAAAAACATTACCTTTTAATTCCACTGCACTTCTATAAATATGTGTATAACTTAGTATAAGATTACCATTGTAGGAGGGAGTTGGGGGCGGGGGAATAAATGTATTTTGGGGACAGAAACCGCTTGGTGCAAAATGACCTGAAAGGTGTTTTCTCGAGTTTTTCGTTCAGTACCAATATTGTCATTCAAAATATTAAATCATAATGGTACTTTCGAGAGATCTGAAATTTAAACATAAAAACACATGTTCAGATATTAGTTTATTCTTATAATATGAGCGGGATAGATATCTTCTTGATGTCTGATGTTTAGATATACGTTTATTCTTAATCAACGCCAACTCATTTACCGCCAATTTTAACCCCCACCCCACCCCACAAATCAAACAGTTGTCCAGGGGCATCATAAACACTTATTAAGAGATGGACTGTCCTAGAAATTTGTTTTATCAATATATACCATGGTCATCATTATAAATAACACCTCTAGGCTTCAGTGCGCCGTATAATATCATAGATCAGTGTGTAATAAAAAAAAATATCAAAGAGTGAATAAATGTCTTATCAATAGATGCATCGTGAATAAAAAAAAGTTTTATCACATAGATTTGGTATATCATATTTTGCTTTGGACTCGTACTCATTATATCCGGACTTTTCAGTAAATGTTTTTTTTATAATTTTCAGTCAGTATGAACTGTGATAGCTCAAGTAAGTAAACTTAACTATGACAATGTTTACATTAGATTTGCGATAATATTACATATTAAAAGTATTGTTAGCATTGAACACGGTTTATGTTTATATCCTAATGTCAAATTTGTTTAATTCAGAAAGATTTTACAAAATTAACATCTCATACTTTTTTAAATTTGAAATATAAGTGGATGTGGAACACTTAAATACAAAGAAAGGCGTTGGAAGGCTAAACCTGAAGTAATACATCCTATGTCTTTGTGTTCTTCAGATGCTAATTATTGATTTCATATTAATAATAATAATAATAATCTATTTATAAAGCGCTGAATATCCAACTAACTAGTTGCTCAAAAGCAATAGAAATCGTAGTTCCTTGTTCACAATTCCTTTAAAATAAAATGCATATTACATTACTATGGCTTGAAGAAAGGTAAATCGTTTGACGAAAAATATTGTGTATTTATTGGTAATGTTTGTATTCATCATCTCAGTTTCAGTAATTATGTGTAATTAATTTCTTTTAAAGGATTTCCGTTTTGTAGTGATCAGGGAAGTGTCGGAAGGCGTGTTTATTTATCTGGAGTAGATAATAGAACAAATGGTATTGGATGTAATTGTTCCATTAGTTTAGCTACATATAATCAGGATCCTGTAAAAATTGAAATAAAGAATGCAACTATACACCCCTACCTGTGTGACTATAACTTATACTTTGTATATAGAAATAAGAGTGCAAGACTGTATGGATGTGATGACACTGTACATAGAGACAGTTTTGATTTGGAACCTATGGAAACTGTGAGATTACATATGGAGACACAGACTTATAATGGTGTTGGATTTCCGTTTTGTCTTCAACTATTTACTGAAAGGGGTAAAAATTTCTTATTCTAGATGATTACATCAGTAGATGCAACCTGATTGTAAACATTTCCCGGTTTTGTATCGCATAACGGCACCGCGACCTAATGCACCGGTCAATCGGAATAATGAACTACCCCCCCCACCCCTCAAGCGTTCACCCCGGATTGTCATTTAGCTTAATATTTTAGGGTCAAGATTCACCCCGCAATGCACTCTTAGCCAAGACACATTCACTGAAGATTCACTTTCTAACGCAGGTCCAAAAATAAAAATTAGTTCAAGATTCACGCAATAGTCATCTTGAACTACCTACCCCAAGCATTCACCTTTGATGGTATTTTTTACCTTTGAAAATTTATCGTCCTTTTTAACCAGCATTTTAAAAAATATTTTTTTACGAACCGATCATTTTCGCCATTCGGGCAAAGACATTTTTTAGTTCAATTATTTATTGTGTTGATATCTGTAAAAGATCATTTGAATATGGCACTTTTAAAAACACATAAAAAGCCATGCCCCCAAAAAACCGGGCCGTTTTCTTCGAAGCGAACATGACGTCTCGGAGAGCCGTAAATTTGTGTTCAACTCGAAATACATGTATTATCAATTTAGGACAATCTTCTAATACAATAAGTTATACCACCAGAAAGCTGATCCAATTCTGCTTTTAACGATATAAAATTTACATGTGTTTATTTTAAACAGAAAGATCATTAAATGAGAAAAGCGTCCAAGGGTATGCTGGTTTAGTTGTTTTAGACACATTATCATGTCATTCATTATACTAGACATACGTGCAAGTTCAGACCTGGACAATGGAGTCTATATCAACCGGACACACAATCAAACACATCCAGCAAATATATGTACAAATAAAATAGCTTACCGCCAAATCATTCAGCATTTTGTAGTTACGATTATCCAGATTACCACGAAAACATCATAAAGACAATCGCGTCTACAATTATACAGGTGGAATTTCCCGTATGACAGCCAACGATAACAGACGGAGGTTCGTCCGTTTTCAGAAGAAAAAAAAATCACATTTTTAAAAATACAATATTTACTGAAAAATGTGTTGGGTGAAGATTGGACGTCATTATGTGTTCAGCAATATTTTATTTTGTACAAGATTCACCTTCGGCAAAGATTAACAACTCTTTCACATTTAGCTGGCTATTTTGACATCAAGATTCGACGCCGACATGCCGTCGATGCTTGAGGCGGGGGGGGGGGTAGTTCAAGATTCCTATTGACCGGTGCATAAACCTGATCTGAATTAGGCGGTGAGTCGGACAAAAGCCAAACACGTTTCTAGGGACTGATTCACATAAAATTCTAAAATGTATTTTGCCATACTTGCTATGCAATTTGTGTGTTGTTCACTTTTCTATTGTGTGTCTCCAGTAGAGACGTTCATGCAGTAAGTAGACGAGAGGTGTATCCTCGTACACCCCACTTCTGTTTCCAGTCACAAAAAGAGTCATTTTAACATTTAAAAAAAAATGCGAGAGAAGATCACCTTCTCCACACCTTAGTAGAATCCAGTCATGTGATGTGACTCACACAGGGATCACGATGGCTAAGTGGGTAAGACTGTGGGTCGCTAGCCTGGAGGTCGGGTGTTCGATCCCTGCATTGCCCGAGAAAGTTGAAATAAGGAATGTAACTACTACATCCAATATGTGTGACTATTCATTATACTCTGTATATAGAAATACCTCTACAAGACTATACTCGTGTGATGAACACGTACAGCTACATAAAGATAGTTTTGATTGGAAACTATGAGACTGCAAATAGAGCCAGGAACTTATAATTGTTTTGGATTTCCCTTTTGCCTTCAACTATTTTCTAGTTACCCATGTAAATAGTTCTCATTATGTTTAATTATATCATTAAATGTTATTGTTGCGGAATCGTGATTAAACGTTTCTCCGATTAGTTTTAGCACAATGGCCCCCGAGTCGTAAACCTGATCTGAAGTGGGCGTTGTTCGGGACGGGTTTGAAATAACATATAAGATTGAACATGTCCACATATTCCGCATTCGATTTTGTGTCTCCTGTACCCACACTTCCCTCTACCCACTCAACTTTTCTTTTCATCATGCGAGAGCTATTTTTTTTTTAAAAAAAACCGGCTAAATTAGACTATACTTGCCAAACTTTAGATGAAGTCAGTCATCTAAAGCCTGTTGTGGCGACCACATCAGATTAGAATATTAAACTAAATCTGCCTATTGTAGGTTTTTCATTAGGCCTGAAATGTTATTTAAACTATTAATTAGACACGAATTAACTTATCCAGACAATAATGAACTCTCGATGTCAACTCCTAGCCTGCAATATTTGTTGGATTATGATCCGATTTGCTACATAACTTTCCTTCACGATTTGATAATTAAATGGATAATCGAGACTATGATTTTTGTTGTACTGACTTTAATAATAATGATGATTAAGATTAGGCGAGACTTTCAATCGCTTCGTTTTCGGTTCATAGTTCATTATCGGGATTTTAACTCTTATAGTGAGAAGTGTCAACTCGGTATCTAATCTCCCATAATGTATCTTTAAATGATTCTCACAATATATGTTACCAATATATTAATTACCGTGGGTAGCATATTGCCAATATGCATTGTTTTATGAATTCAAAGGTTGACAGTTCATGCGAAGCATAGTAACATTTCACTTGTCTGATCTTTAAGGATCCTCTGGCTATGTAATCAAGACTGTACTTTGTGGGGTTTATTACGATTAATAATTTTGTAGGTTCTGATATTATACTACGGTGTAGTAGGCCTACGCCACAGTCAACAACAACTACAACCAATGCGTCACCAACAGCATTTACATCCACGAATTCTTCAAGCACAAACAATTCCACGACGACAATTTATGACACCCAAGATATACCAATCTCCAGTACATGGAGAATCGAAGATGCGACTAAACCACAAACAAACGATGATGATTCTGATCGATGTAAGTATATCGATCATTTGTTGCTTATCTTATGATCGGTTTATTGAATTATACAGATAGTTGTCGTTCGTTATTTTGTTATTAAAGAAGGCCTGAAATGAAGGGTGTAATTTAACAATTCACTGGGGTTTTTTTTCAAAATAACATTTAAAATTCTGTAATCATTTAAATTGAAACCCAGAAAATATGTAATCGGGTAATGTATTAGAAAATATTTTAATTACATAAATTAATAACAAACACGCAGTTCAGTGTGTCAATACTAAGCGCATGTTAACGATTCCATGGACAAAGACTAATCAAACCCACAATATTTATGGTATGTTAGTCTCAATATGATATAACTAAAGTATCCACGATGCCTCTAACACTATTCCACTTCAGGGTCTAGGGTCATGTACTTAATGATGATAGGTGTCTAGAAAGTTTTAAGGAACATTCCCTTAATATTCAAGTTATTCTTGATGTATGTGGTTATATTGAGGTGGTATAGGGTAGTCGTCCCATCCTATAATTACTTCTAATCCGCTGTTTGTATTATTTTTTGTATTGTTTTTACGATGGCAGGGATAATAATTGGATTTATCTAATTTTGTTGTATTATATTTACAGTGATTGGTATAATAATTGGATCTATTATTGCTGTTCTGGTGATAGCTTCAGTTATTATAACTGTCTGGTCAGTATACAAAACATTTAAATATTTTGTTAATGTTTATTAAAATCAATTGAAACAACAATGAAGTAGTGTTCAAAGGGGCTATTTGCGTTTTCCAAAACGTACAGCAAGTAACCGCCAGCAACTTCTGGACAATGGTTCATAAATACATCTAACTGTTACTAAATAATATGTCTGAAGTATATTACGTCACTGTTCGTAAACGCGACAATCGAAACCAGGGGCAGATAACTTAGATACCTTATTAATTAATAATATATGTTCTTTTTAGTTTGATGAAAAGACGAAAGAAGGATATCATATATGAAACGCCACAACAACCGCAACAGAGTTCACATATTTATACGGATTTACATGTCGAACCCGTTAACACGCGAACGCAGCAAAACAACATTTATGTTAACAGCGTTGTGATTTAAAAAAAAAGATATATTGACTTTTAGTAGATGGAAATAATGGGGACTATCCACAGTGGCTTGATACAACCAGAAATCATCTTTCAAGAACGCGATGTCTCCACCAGGCAAATTTAACAGGCTTCGACAAATGTGAACACATTGCTTTTAATTGACTGCCCAAAGCTTGCGTTCTATACAATATGACAGAAACTAATGAAACATGGTGTAATGGTGCTGATTCACAAACTATAAAAACCTATATGTACTTTCATATACAATGATGAGTTAAACTGAATGGCGACTTTTCGAATGCGTTGATATGTTAGTCTAGCTGATTACCGTGACACAATTGGAGACACAACGTGAAGCCAGACAATAAGTAACTACTTGGTGCAGGTGACGAAAGGATTGTGTAGTTTCCTATAGAAGTGGTACACTCCAGTTTATGTGTATTACTTTGTTTTAAATGTGTTCATAGACTAAATGTGTTTTTCTTCTTTGTTTTATTTGAACGATTTATTGCCGTTGTTTACAAGTGAAAATGATTTGGATTAAAATATCTCTTCTTTATTATATTTCAATAGCTGTAAATGCTTTTGTTTGAACCCTATTTGATTTGTTGTCGTTCTTCACTAGCTGCCCGAAGACAGGCTTCCATTGTGACCAGATTTCAGCCAAACTAGTATGCAACAAGATGGTGTCGAGAGCGGGGTATCAATTAATATATTCATACTGCATAATGACGTAAGCCAAAGTCTTCTTTCAGTATATTACACAATTTCGTAAGTACTAACTATCGCGCGTGTGCATTTCAATAAAATACGTCACGTCTATAACAGGGAACCGAAGCTTTCTTTAATGAACATCGGAAACAGGAATTGGGGACAGGTAGTCCCGGTATTTCACCTTTCTAAATGAAATATGTCACGGGAACCGAAGCTTTCTTAAGGGAACATAGGAAACAGGAATTGGAGACATGTAGTCCAGTGTTTCACCTTTCTGAAAATTGTAAACTACGCACAGAAGTTTGAATGTAATTCTGGTTTCCACCTTAAATTGTAGACGTCTGACATTCTCTAATTATCACCCTTATCCTCTCGATTTTAACAATCAGTTTTTAAACGCGGTACTTGAAATATGTTTGTAAGATTCAATAAGTTTGTAGATAACATAACATAACAACGAGTTTTATAAATTAATAGCAATATTGCTACCTTTAAATTCTTTATGAACTAACTCCATTATGTGACATACATTCCTTTGTGTGTAATGGGCGTACCTGTGTTATTGCGATAGCAAGGTTTCTTATTGTCAAGTTCTATATAATCCGACAAAAATATTCTACTCGTTTTGTTAGTTATTGTGTTATGAAACGAAGAGGTAAAATACACATACTATTAGTGTGTGGAGTGTTCTCTATAAATAACACGTCGTCTGCTTTATACATGTAAATGCATATTTTAGTAACAAGAGGTATATGGTCACGCTAACGTAACTTGCAAACATAAATCTTTAAAAATAAAATCTTTCTTTTATCAAACCCAATATTAGTTTAGTTAATCGTCCCTTTTTAACACCGTGGGGAAGGGGATGGCCGAATGGTTAGCGCGTGTGCGATGCATCATCAGGTCTGTCATTGAGTCAACTGGCGTGGTGTCGGTTCTCAGGTTGTACTTGGCAAGCAGTAGAGTCGCTTGTCCAACCTCGTGGGTTTTCTCCGGTTTCCCCCCACTGTTAAAGACCCCGTGCTAACGAATTATTGAAATAAAGTTGAACCATATGTTAGTCGTGAAAATGACTTAGTTTGTGTCCAGTGAACGTTAAACCCCCTTTCTCGCTTTATAACATAATATGTTAGTCGCGACAATGGCTTAGTATGTCTCGAGTGGACGTTAAACCCTCTTTCTCTCTTTATAACATGGTGCTGTATCTGGGATATGTGATATCAGTGTATCACAATGGTTTTTATATGTGATTTGTGATATCGTACTGGATGTTAGTGAATATTATGGGTTTATATGTTATTTGTGACATCGTACTGGATGTTAGTGTATAACATGGGTTTATATGTGATTTCTGATATCGCACTACGTGTTAGTGAATACCATGGTTTTTATATGTTATTTGTGACATCTAACTGGGTGTTAGTGAATATTATGGGTTTATATGTGATTTGTGATATTAATGCAGGTCAGTTGTGTTATTCATTGATACGTGACACAAGCATGGTCCTATCCGTGACGTCTGTATTGCCTATCTTATATTAAGAATAATTTAAATAGACCCCATATTAGTGATTTATAAGCTGCTGCAATTGAATAAGTTTTGTGGGTTGTTTATTTTGGAAGTTACACAATGGATTTCTCAATGTATTACATTTATGGTTTGTACAAATCTGTCTGAAGTTTACAACAAAAGGGGCCATTGCGCAGATTTGTCAAGTCCTAGTTACATATTATAAATGTGCTATAGGAATGTCAAGCTCAGAGTATATATATCTGTGAAGGAAAGATGGTTAAACACATTATGAATGTTTAACTCAATGTGTTACAATAAAATGATGATATGAACAACGGTGAATCATGGACAGGTCACATAGGGAAGTGATTAGTTTCGTCGCGGTCATTACAATGTTACATATTAGTGACGTGGGTAAGTAAACATCAAAGGTATATGTATATCTACATTCAAGAGTTAATGTATAATTTCATAGTTCCAATCGTATTATGTCTGTATAATAAATAAAGGTTACAAGTGCTTAAAGAACGTTTTATTATTTAATTGTCTACATGTATCACCAGAGCTTGTCAAGACATACAATAACAATATCGTGATCTATGCTAATACAACAATATACATTATATAGCATACAATTGTTATTATTTTGAAATGTTTAATTTGGGTTTAAATTTAGAGTATTTCAATAGAAGTGAAAATAAAGATAAATCCATTCATTGTAAGACGTAAGCACTAGATGATTTTTGTTAATAAGTATCGAATTCTCCGGTAATACTAAACGATCACATAAAGATGCGTAAAAATAGAGCTAAAACATTGAAAAGAGATATCAACTCTTATCAAGAGATGAATCCATAGTGAAAAAACAATCAGCTAAAGATGGTGAAAAAGTAATTTTGAAATATGAGTACACCTACTACAAGAGAATGGAATTAGACACATTACGCGATACACTACCATAAATTACCAAGTCCTATTGATATATGGGCATAAGGACGTTACCTGTATAAAATTAGAAGAACTGGATAAATTTACTGTATGCCGCTATTTTGGAATGGTGTGAAATTTCTGTGATGTTATCACCCTGTCGCAGTGTTTATCATATGTATTTATTTTATAAGATGCGGTTACTATTTTCATGAATGTGCGCTCTGTACTAATAACTTTGTTAATTTTTTTTTGTATTTTCAGTCAGTTTTAACTGTGATAGTTCAAGTAAGTATATTACACTTGTATTTTCGACAATAATCCACAGACTAAATTATGATGACTATCGTTGTAAAACTTTAAACATAATGTTGATATTGAAGTGTGTTTATGTTTATATTCTAATATTTAGATTTGGATTGTTTTCCGCGATTCGGTTGGTGGTGGGGGGATGGCCGGGTGGTTAGCACGTCAGTCGGCTTGCGTGGATTCGAATCCCCAGTTGTACGTGACAAGGAGAATGGTCGTCTGTCCAACCTCGTGGGTTTTCTCTGAGTCCTCCGGTTGCCTCCCACTACGCGCAAGAGAATTATTGAAATAAAATCTATCCAAAAGTTAGTCCCGAAATGACCTAGTTTCTTTCGAGTGGACGTTAAATCCCATTTTCTTTGTCTCTTCCACGATTCAATCATTGTTATTAAAGGACAATATTGATGTCAGTCATTATCACATATGTAACATAACTTGTTAAACACTTTCCAAATATAATTTTAATACAGAAATCATTGCTACGATAGATGAGTAATAACAGTTTCATGTATCGGAACTGACGAACGCAGAAGGAAAACACCGGTAATCCCACTATATAACTGACTGAAGTGACGAGTGATAACCATGGGCGAATTTCTGCACACTAATAATTCCTTCACTCGTCACGTCAGTCATGTTTTCCTTTGGCGTTCGTCACTTCCGAGTCATGAAACCGTTATTACTCATCTATCGTAACCATGATCTCTGTGTTAAAATTGTGTTTGGAAAGTGTTTAACCAGTTCTATCACATGTGTGATAATGACTGACACCAATATGGTCCTTTAAATAGGATAGAACGCGGTGTGATAAAATAATGTGCTTAAATAAAACAAAAATCAGATGGCATTTGTTCCCGTGTCAGTTTGTATTCCAAATTAGAATCTCTGCCCTCACACGGATATAATTATTTAAAATCTTAATTTTTTGTCAACTACTCGTGCTTTTATTTCAAACTGGAACAAATGCAACCGTAATGAGTATACTTGTAGTTTCTGTGTTCACGTTTTATTTTAATGACTTATTCCGTGTACTTGACTGTTTACAGATTTGAAACCTGAAGCGCCGTTTTGTAGTGACGTGTCAGTTAGCGGAAGGGCCGTATATTTGTCAGGCATAGATAATGACTCAAATGGTGTCGGCTGTAATTGTTACTTTAGTTTATGTAGTTTAAATACATCTATGCAGCTACCAGTGAAAATTAAAGTAAAAAGTGTAACTACCGCACCCACATGGTGTGATTATTTATTATATTCTATATATAGAAATGTTAGTACAATTCTGTATTCGTGTGGTGAAAATGTACATAAAACGAGTTTTGAATTGGGACTCATGGAAACTGTGGAATTGCATCTTGAGAAAGGAACTATTAATGGTTTTGGGTTTCCCTTTTGTCTTCAACTAGTAGGTGAACAAGGTAAATATTTCTCACCATATATGTATAATTAAATTAGTATATGTTTCTGGATGTGATTCTAAATATTTCCCTAATTTTTGTAGGGGCCGATTTCAAATAAATAATTTATATTTTACTATCAATGTATTCCACTTGGCTATATTAGCGTTTGTTATTTCGTATTCATTTTTCATCCGCCGGTCTAATTAGAAGAGAATACGCGATTCCCACTCATTTCGACCCCAGATGAGAAAATTAAACCGTGTCATATTAGGGGTTGTTGCTCGTCTAGGCCTATGTTAAGATTTGTCATGAATTCAAACAATTTACGATGGTTGTCGGCGATATCACGTCGCTAGAAGCGGTCGTTACATAAATCTACTCCACACTTACACACACACGAAGATATCTCTACATATTTGGCGGTCGACGAAAAACTCAAGTTTGATTATCAACTTGCCATTGTTGGGTTATTAATTCGACAGAGCGGTTTTTTTAACGTCATATATGAAACTGAAATAAATGCGTTAAAAGGGATATTTTAACCATAGGCTCAAGTCAGCCAAGCCATCAAGACTGCTGTTTGTTTTTAATCTTGTAGGTTCCGAAATACAATTAAGATGCACGTCCAGGACGACAACGTCAAGCACAAACAATGGTATTTCTGGCAGTACCGGGAGAAATGATGAGCCATGTGCGACTCGTTCAACTGTAAACCCCAAAACCGAGGGAAATGATGGCACAAGTTATAGAACGGATAAACCTAACGCCCGTAGTGACATGCCAACAACAACTAAACCACAACCAGCTAATTCTGATCGATGTAAGTATATTGGTCAATCTGTGAGTAATATTAATGTTTGCTTTTCAAATCAAAATGTAAAAACCAATGGAGCATAGAATGAAACAAAAACAAACAAAAGGTTTTCGTGATCTGAAAACAATTATCTATTAAAACGATATGACAATATTCCGGGGGGGGGGGCGTTTTGTATATAATATGTAAATATAAAAGCACTAGATTAGGCAATCGGGACATTAATTAGAAAATTATTTACACTGTTATTTAAAATTACAATGGTTAGTGTTAATTACTCTCTATAGAATTGCTGATGGTTAAACAAGACTGTGGGCGAACTCGGTTCATCACTGCGTTGACCGTGAAGAGCCCTGTATTATTCTGTGAGGCAAAATGTGACAATACAACGAGCTACTTTGTACAAATTGGCTTGGATAATCCTGCATTTGATCCGGGAATTTTCAGTCTGGTTACCTCTTGTTAGTACAAATAGCGCCCCACTGTCACAAATTGTTTTAAGATGTTTTTATTATGGCAAAGGGAGAATCTGACCTGCGCGCACGACAGCAGTGTATAAATGTGATTTGGATTGACTTTTTAATATACAAGGACTTTTTATTCCGTGTGTTAACCAATTGTATGTTTTTACCAACTTTCAATCCTTGAAGTGTAAATAACTTAATTTAATCAACCTGTCCATAATATCATATATAATGTATTTGACGTTAAATCTGTAGAAAACAACACAACAACAAATTGGTATTTCAAGAGTAACATCACATGGCTCAAATAGGCTAAAACCCTGATTAGCGATTCCACTTAATCCGAATGACGGGCAAGCGAGCAATGGGCTTTTCGATAATGTTCTACAACAATCATTCCCATAACATTTAAAGATATATCGGTGTATTCTTCTATTTTAACCCTCTGTTGTATTATATTTACAGTGATTGGTATAATCATTGGGTCTATCCTAGCTGTTCTGGTTGTAGTAGCTCTAGTTATTGTTATTCTTTGGTCAGTATACATCAAAATTATAACAACTGTTAAAATATTGTGTTAATATTGGAAAAAAATCGAAGTGTTGTTCTATTGTATTTTGTAAAGCTATGCGCCTGAAATGTGGACAATCTCCTTCATAAATATCACGAAACAGTGACTGAGTGTTATGTCTGAAGTGTATTACTACTATTACGTTCATGGTCGTTTGCGTGATTGTCAATATCAGTAGATATAATATACAAAGGTCAGAAACACACTTGTCAAATGAAAGGTGTGACCACAGTTTACTAGCCTTCATTCCATCGACCAGTCGCAATACTAATTTGTTCTCACAAGCTTGGGGACAACAGTTAACTAGCCCTCCTTTCTATCAACCAGTCGCAATAATATCTGTTCTCGCAAGCTGGGGAACAAGTGTTCTAAACATACAGCATTTCTGGCATTAATGTAGACTCTTAATGATTAAATGTCTTACTAATATACTTTTTAGCTTGATGAAAAGAAGAAAGAAGGATATCATATATGAAACGACACAACAACCACAGCAGAGTTCACATATTTATATGGACTTATATGGTGTCCCCGTTGAAAACAGCACTCAACAACACGGCGAATATATGAACGTCGGAAAAGAGGGGGTGATTTAAAATATATGTATTGACTCTATAAAGTACCGTTGCCGTTTAGTAGATATGAATAATGGAGACTAACCTCGATGGGATGGTAAATCTATAGATACAGTCTTTCGAGGCAGCGTTTTTCACACAGAAATCTATGACAAACTCATAAAATATTGTGTAATCTGAAAGATTCACAAACTGTTACATACAACAAGATCTATATATGAAGGGTGAATTTTCAGAGTCTCTATTAGTAGCCTTGGATTCATTCTATGTATATAATTGATATGCAACCACCAGCTCAATTAATTGGTTGTAACAATGAATAAATAATTATAAGCATTGATCAATATACATTTATAGATTACTATTCAATCGTTCGGTAATATTTACGAAATATGACGAATTGTCCCGATTGACCTGTAAACAAAATGCAAATATGGTTATCGCAGTGTCGCGTGCACGATTAGGTGCACGATTAGGTGCACGTGGTAAAGGATTATTATCATGTGGCAATGATGTCGAGTTTATTACGTGTAGTAGTGTTTAAGTAAATAAATTAAAATATGTGTCTTCTTCGTGTTATTTCAATAATGTTTTGTGTGTACCCTATCTGATCTTCAATAGATATCTAAATAAAAGCATCCATTATGGGCGGAGATGGTCATAGTTGTAGAAACGATGATAGCAATTCTATTGTTACATATCGTACTCGACTAAATTCTTCGCCATAGGCGTACGAGGCCGAACTTGTTTGGGGGGGGGGGGCAGCATATTTTCCCGACAAATATATTTCTTTAGAGTACGCGGAGCGGCGGGCGGCGAAGCCATACGCATGCGAGTGCTGGAGGTGTGAAGCGTCCCACGGGAGGTCTGGGGGGCCTCCCCCAGAACATTTTGAAAACCAGACGACCGTACAATGTTTGGTACAATGTTTCTAGCCTCGTTTCTCGAGTCTCTTGCTAGAACTGGGGCTGAAACGCATTATGGTACACGATTCGTGTACCAATGGTAAAATATTTATTTTGTCTTAAATATTGGATATCAGAAGTCCATCTTTTTCCGGTAAGATCACATCATCAATTTTGATTTAAATTGACAAATAATTCATGTTTTCAATGTTGAAGATTTTGGATGATATTGAGTTAAAGACTTAGCTCCTTTAAGTAAATAAATTAAAATATGTGTCTTCTTCGTGTTATTTCAATAATGTTTTGTGTGTACCCTATCTGATCTTCAATAGATATCTAAATAAAAGCATCCATTATGGGCGGAGATGGTCATAGTTGTAGAAACGATGATAGCAATTCTATTGTTACATATCGTACTCGACTACGAGGCCGAACTTGTTTGGGGGGGCCAGCATATTTTCCCGACAAATATATTTCTTTAGAGTACGCGGAGCGGCGGGCGGCGAAGCCATACGCATGCGAGTGCTGGAGGTGCGAAGCGTCCCACGGGAGGTCTGGGGGGCCTCCCCCAGAACATTTTGAAAACCAGACGACCGTAGACGCGATTTCCAGGCATTTCGAATACTTTCTAATAATTTGGAGTGGGTAGTAAATTATTTCAGTTGCAGCATAAAAACTGGTAAAAAGTCATCTTTAAAATACAAGCTCTATTACTACGAAAACAAGAACGATTTACTTATGCCACATTTTTCATTTTATGAGACTTCACATTTTTTATCCAGATCTCAGATGTATAAAAGACTTGTATATATATATATTTAACATCTACATCATAGGGGTTTTGGAACTTTTTCCTAGAGAGATTTATAAGTAAAATAAGCGTTGTTGAGCACATTATCTTTGTAAAAAACTCTTGCCAGTTGCACTTTACATTCACCAATGAATATTTATTTCCAAAGAAAAGGGCTCAATATCGAATTATTTACGGCATGGAGTTGGATGCCAGTATACAGGAACACAGTACTCAAGAACTGAGAAAGGCCATGGGTACGTGCTAGTTCCATTCGGATGCCGTACGTGTTCATCATTGACTGGACTGGTTTCTTTCCGCTTCCATATTATTAAAAAAATTTAGATATTCAAAACCCGACAGACGGCGCGACGCTTCCCGACAAACTGAGCATTCATTCCCGACAAGACCATAGCCTTCCCCGACAAGGCCATACCCCTACCCCCACCCAATTTTCAAAAACTCATCGGCTAATGACCGATCTCACAATTCTGAGCTTTTTTCAGATTTCTATTTTTTTTTCATAAAAATATTTGGGGGGACCGGTGCCCCCCGCCCCCCCCCCCCCGCCTCGTACGCCTATGTTCTTCGCTAGAAATAAGTAAATTGAAAACCAATTGAAAACAAATTCCGGTTATACCCCTGACGTGTGTTCAAAACACAAACGGCGGGAACAATAAAAATTAGTTTATAAAACATATGTGTTAAAACCCCTATACACATAAGAATTCGTTTACCAAATGTCTTTCGTGGATTACGTGTTGGTCTAAATTATATACAACATTACATGAAATTTTGATACGTGATACAATCTGAAAGAGTTTAATCAAGAAACCCGTTTAGCAATAAGTTCACATTTTAATCATCAATACAAATTCTGGGCGCTATCTATGTCGTTACTACGTTTACACAGTGGCCGTCCGTCTATTCGAAATATAAAATAAAAAACGTAACATTTGCGAACATCTGATGGGATTACAACCAAATTTTAAATATATACCACTAACTAGTGCTGGTTTATTTTGAAAGTTGTTTTACTTGATATGATCGGGAGTTCCTCGTCCCTTTACATATTACGTGTATTACATGTGCTGGTTGCTGGAGATATTACGTGTATTACATGTGGTATAATATACATCTATCTGTAAATAACGAAAATTTTACCTGTAAACTTCACCCCACCCAACCTGCATATTGCCAATAGACCTGTAACAAGGAAGTATATTATTATTGTATAAAATCAAGTTCAACATATAACTATATATTAAATATTACAAGCTGTAAGAGAATACAGGTGCAACATGGTCAGGTCAGTTAGAAAAGTTTTGAGTTTCGTCCCGACCATTATAATATTACATATTGGTGCTGTGAGTAAGTAAAGATTATTAATAGTAGTTGGGTTTATTAATAGTTGTTTATTAACAAATGAATGGGACTGCATTTAATCGTTCTACACAGATGGAATGCTAATTTATTATATAATATAGTATATGAATTCACTTGTAAAATGTTAACACTGTGTGACAGTATGTATAAATAACACGTATGTTCTTTAGCGTTGTGTATGATACCATAGATCAGTGTGTTTCGATAAAAGAAATGAAATTTGGTATAACATCCAACGGTTCTGCTTCTAAAATGGGATAATCAAGACGGGCATACGCCATTCAGTGTGCTGTGAGGGAAATTTTGCCCGGGCAGTGGCGCTGCGGACTACTCTTAAATCGAATTCCTACTGCCAAGGGATCTTTTACGCCAATGTGTACACTGCACCTCGATTTTTCGTCCCATCCGAACGACTAGACAAAGAAAAACACACTTTACCACAGATTTGATACATCAAATTATAGTATGCGTTGAAGTGGTTTAAACCATACAGATAATTATTCATATCCATCCATACTAATTATGATAACACTTGTTTTCACTAGCATATCTCAGTTATATTTGTACAATAAATATTTGCTAGTAATTTTGTTTGGGTGTTTTTATTTTCAGTCAGTATGAACTGTAATAGCTCAAGTAAGTAAATTTTACCAATACCAGTTGTACATTTCGATTTGAGATAATATTACAAAAACTAATTTCTAATAACCATATCTATACAACATTGAAGGTATTCTTCACATTGAATAAAGTTTTAATGAGACACATTTTAACAAATTTAAACCTCGTGTCTTGATAATTTTTCTTTTATAAGCAATATTTTTTTTCAGATTTGTATCTGAATAGGGATTGGGGAACAGGCATAGCCTATATTAAGGTACATTAATAGTCAAAGTGTGGCGTCGGAAGGCTAACCATGAAGCAATAAATCCGACATGTTATCTTTGTGTTCTTCCAATGCTAATATTATTGTTTTCTTATTAGAAAAAATGTGAAAGAACTGAAGACGTTTGCCGTAGGATAATTATGAACTTGTTTCTTTTTATATCCTCATTATCTCAGTTTTAGTAATTATGTGTAATTAATTTCTTTTCAAGGTGTGTCATTTTGTAGTGATCATAAAAGTGTCGGAAGGGCTGTTTATTTATCTGGAATAGATAACAGAACAAATGGTATCGGATGTAATTGTTCCATTAGTTTATATTCATATAATCAGGATCCTGTGAAAATTGAAATAAAGAATATGACTACTACCTCCAACCTGTGTGACTATTCATTATATTCTGTGTATAGAAATAGAAGTACAAGACTGTATGGATGTGATGACACTGTACATAGAGACAGTTTTGAATTGAAACCAATGGAAACTGTGAGATTACATATGGAGATCGGAATTTATAATGGTGTTGGATTTCCGTTTTGTCTTCAACTGCTTACTGAACAGGGTAAAAATTTCTTATTCTAGATGATTTCATCAGTAGATGTAACCTGATTGTAAACATTTTACGGTTTTGTATCGCATAACGGCACCGAGACCTAAACCTGATCTGAATTAGGCGGTGGGTCGGACAAAAGCCAAACACGTTTGTAGGGACTGATTCAAATAAAACTCTAAAATGTATTTTGCCACAGTTGCTATGCAATTTGTGTGTTGTTGTTCACTTTTCTATTTTGCGTCTCCAGTAGAGACGTTCATGCAGTAAGTAGACGAGAGGTGTATCCTCGTACACCCCACTTCTGTTTCCAGTAACAAAAGAGTCATTTCAAGATCACCTTCTCCACCCCTTAGTAGAATCCAGTCATGTGATGTGACTCACACAGGGGATCACGATGGCTAAGTGGGTAAGACGGTGGCTCGCTAGCCTGGAGGTCGGGTGTTCGATCCCTGCATTGGCCGAGAAAGTTTACCCAGATTTTCCGGTGTGGTTCCCCCTTGTCAGTGATGCAGGATGGAGGGTCTGACAAGGGTTGATGGGATGAACAACTGATGTCCCGTGTACCATGGCGCGAATGTAAAAGATTAAAAGATTCCTTGACAGTTGAAATTCGGTATAAGAGTAGGCCGTACTGACGCTGTTCCCTCAAAAGTTCCCTCATAGCACAATGTATGACGTATGTCCGTCATCATTAGGACGTTAAACCCCATTTGATTTCATTTCGTGACTCACACCGCAGATTCCTAGATTCGGTGTCCAAAATAGTTGTTACATATATTTAATTACTATAACGATACATGTACCACACTGTCATCATGCATTGTTATAACTACCTTTACATAATAAATGTACACATATTTTCCTTTTCTGAAGTATGTGGACCATCTGAAATGTTGGCGGTTCTTGGGGTTTGGTTCAGTTCATATATTTGTAGGAACAACAACCACAGCTTCAACATTCGTACACATATTCACCCTTTCTGATCTTTGTGGACCATCCGGGCTGTTCCATATTTTACTCCACATCCTGATTATTTGATTTTGATTCAGTTCATATGTTTGTAGGTTCTCAAATCAGACTAGAGTGTAGATCAAAGACAACAACAACTGTATCTTCGGCGTACACGATATCGACAAGAGCAGAGAACTCCGTGACAACGATCTATGACAATAAAAATATACCAGTCTCGAGTTATACCACGTTTATATCTAACATCAGTAGTGTAGCTCCTTCAACATCACCTAAACCACAACCAAACAATGATGATTCTGATGACAGTACATGTAAGTCATGTGTAACTTGAGGGTAGACCATGAGATTCATCCCAGTGTTGACCGAGAAGATGCCACTTCGCACGGGTGACGCTCTTGTCGGTCCGATATGTAAAAATATTCCATGGAAGAGGAGTATTTGAAATCCCAGAATCCGACCACAACGCTCTTACTCGCGCAGCGCATGTAAATATAGAAATACATTGACGTATGCTAATTTAATAAAATAAAACCAAGTACGAACAATCCAAACCATTAGACAGAATTCGAAGTCCTAAAAAACGTTATAGGCAAAATAGTGTAATCAGCAAATGGACTGTTAAAGCATTCTAGATGTGTAATGTTCTTTAATCTAATGTCGCTGCGCTGGCTGTGGTAGCTTTAGCTAGTTTAATTGGAACTATTTCGAATCTAATATATTTTCAAGGATCAAGTCTAATCCAATGTGTGTATCCTATTTACAGTGATTGGCATAATAACTTGATCTATTTCAACTGTTCTGGTTGTATAACATTTTGTTTTATATTTTCAGTGATTGGTATAATAGTTGGATCTATTGTTGGTGTTCTAATTGTAGTAGCTTTAGTTATTATAATTGTCTGGTTAGTATTCAATACAGTTTTATACCAACTTGTTTTTGTGTTAAACTATTGTGTTAATCAATTGATATGAAATCTAAGTGTTGTTCAATTAATCCATTGTATTTTGTAAAGCGTACCCAGCTGTCTGTCAACAACAACTAAAACACACGGGCGCCGTGTAACGTGGACAATCTCTTCCATACATAAGATTAAGTGTATCACGTTCATGTTCGTAAGCGTGATTATCAAAATCATGCGGACATAACTGAAATCTATTTTTTATCAGTAGATATAATATACAAAAGTCAGAAAAACACTGGACAAAGAAATGTGGGATTTAAGTCGCAATACTCACCAATTCGCGTTGGATTTTGTAATAATGAAGGCCAAGACATAGTTTAGCTACTTAATAATGTTAATCATTAATACTCATTTGTTTCCACAAGGTGGGGACAAGAAAGTGCCATACCAGTTCTAGTGTGGGCACATAGATTTGTTTAAATGCCTTATTATTAATTACTAGTATTTATAATTTTCAGTTTGATGAAAAGGCGAAAGAAAGATGTCATATATGAAACGCCACAACAAACACAGCAGAGTTCACATATTTATATGGACTTGCATGGTGTACACGTTAACAGTGGGACGCAACAAAACAACGAATACATGAACGTCGGAAAAGAAGGTGTGATTTAAAATATATGTAGTCACTCTATAAATTACCGTTGACGTTTAGTAGATAGGAATAATGGAGTCTATAGAAACAGTGTTTCAAGGCAACGTTTTTTCACCCAAAAATATATGACAAACTAATAAAGATTCACAAACTGTTAACCTATGTACTCGGCTACAGTCAAATCTAAATCTGAAAGGTGAATTTTGAGGATCTCTATTACCAGTCCTATGTTCATTCTATGTATGTACTGATATGCAACCAGCTCAATTACTTGGTTGTAACAATGACTAAATATTTATAAGCATTGATCAACATACATTTAGTTTATTATTCACACGCTCGGTAATATTTACGAAATATGACGAATTGTCCCGATTGACCTGTAGACAAAATGCAAATGTTTATTTCGTAGTGTCCCGTGCACGTGATAAAGAATTATCATGTGCCAATGGTTTCGAGTGAACGCCAGTTTTTGCGTGTAGTGGTTTGTAAGTTAATAAATTAAAATATGTGTCTTCTTTGTGTTATTTCAATAATGTTTTGTGTGTACCCTATCTGATTCAGTGTCGTTCTTCAATAGATATCTTAAAAAGAGCACACATTATGGACGAACATGGCCATAGTTGTGGAAATGATGATTAGCAATTCTATTGTTACATATTGTACTCGCCTAAATTCTTCGCTAGAAATAAGTAAACTGAAACATCAATTGAAAACAAATTCCGTTTACACCCCAGAAATTCTTCCCGACGTGTGTTCAAAAACAAACGACAGGAACAGTACAAATAAGTTTATAAAATTTAAGTGTTGAAACCCCAAAACACCTCATACTCCGCGCAAGGTTGCGTTTGCTTAGAGGTAATCCTACTACACACTGCTATTATGAGTGGATATTGTTGTTTTAAATTTTGAGTGGTCAGTAGTCCGTCTACCAACCAATCACTAGCTGCCCTACAAAAGCTTTACATTTAAAACGAGTGCCAATATTGGACCAAATATGTTTACATAACGTTACGTCATGGCTCAACTGCAGTAAAACTAATTGCGTGACAAACGAGGCTATCAAGTCGAATGAAATGTAAACAATACTGTTTGGAAACGAACATACTTTCTCCGTTTTTAATACCTTAAATCACTGTCCAAAGTTTTAGGGAAGACCCAGATTAAATGAAGGACTGTCATGTTGCTGTACTTTAGTGATAGCTTTCACTGAATGGAAAGAATAGACACACTCCTGCATAAGTTCAAGAAACAGACGCTATTCCAGCAATGGCCAGAGAGGGATTACTCGGACCATTGCTTCAGGAATATGAAAACACCTAAGAATTCGTTTTACTAAATGTCTTTCGTGGATTACGTGTTGGTCTAAATTATATACAACATTACATGAAATTTTGATACGTGATACAATCTGTAAGAGTTTAATCCAGAAACCCGTTTAGCAATAAGTTCACATTTTAATCATCAATACAAATTCTGGGCGCTGTTTATGTCGTTACTACGTTTACACAGCGCCCGTCCGTCTGCTCGAAATATAAACAAACGTGACTTTTGCGAACATCTGATGGGATTACAACCAAATTGTAAATGTAATACCACTAACTTGTGCTGGTTTACTTTGAAAGTTGTTTTACTGATAAGATCGGGAGTTCCTCGTCCCTTGAAATATTACGTGTATTACATGTTCTGGTGGCTTGAGATATTACGTGTATTAAAGATGAACAAACTGGGTGATTTGATGATATATTTAGACTAAAAACATACTCAAACTAATTAAACAATCACAATTTTGCCTCAAATCCCTCTAACAACACTGCTATCCACGGGAAACACCACAAACTGTAAAATATTTATTTTAAGAAGCCATGTTTGTGACGTGAATTGAACGTCACGGAAACGAGGTAAGCCGAGGGAGAATTCGTTGAATATATAAAAGACGATCTATCGTTGTACACTTTTCTGGATGTGTAAAAGCGGTGAATTTAAGTGGCTGCCAATGCAGATTTTACGAAAGGAGAACGTAATATAGGACTAAGACTAGTAATTATGTAGTGCGATTTATAAATAGACAATTTTTCCCTTATTTTTTTTCTCCCCTCTTCCTGCATTTTTGGGTTGACTTTTTGGTCGAGAATTGGAGAAAAGATATCAAATTTTCAATTTCATAGCATTTTTGGGTAATACTGAGGATATTACAGCGGAGGGATAGGGGGTGTAAAATGTCTTTCTGCGGAGCAATCATTGTGTCGGAAGTGAGATTTGTACCTCAGCGAACTTCAAATCCCCGTAGCAAAAAATCTAAATGGTCAACCCCCTACAAATTTATGATGAGGAGATTGCCAAATGTGGTCCCCATTGTGCCTAAAAAGATTGGAACCAACGGAATGTTGAGAAAAAAACTACAGCCTGTGATGTTACATGCTTTTAACATTGAAGTCAATGGGCAAATAATTACTAGTCTGAGTCCATATGGATATTGAAACTTCAATGGTAATTAAATTCTGCTTTATTATTAAGATTTGCATCCCTTCTTGTACATAAATGTGTGGGTACGGGATTTGTGGAGTTAGCCGAAAATATCGTTGTCACCGTGCGAGACAGCTTCGCTATTTCTTAAAAAAAAAGATTATCATATACGTTATCTTTTTAAAAATAACGAGGAAAAAATATCATGATAGCGCCTTGTCATAAAGTGGTGTTATTACTTTAGAAGGACCCGTCGGATATGAATTTCTGCAATCCAATACTGGCAATAGGCCTATGTATACATGGAAATTGCTTCTATTTTTTTGTTTTAGAGAACTTTTTGTATTCCAATTTTTAACACATTTCCCTTATAATAAATCAATTTTCATTCAGTGGTTTATTATTTATAATGTGCACAAGGCTGTAATGTTGACTTCCTAAATGTTCAATAAATATTCCCTGTTGCAATTAAATTTATAAGATTATATTGAAACATTTATATCCAAGATTCATCTTCAGGTGAGCAGAGATTTTTCTAGTATGTGTGCTTTAGAGCATAAGGTCTCTCATTGAGTTCAGTGATGTGGTTTCAATGCCACAAGGAGAGTTGACTATCCAACTTTTGGGGCTTTCTTCGACTCCTAGTACAGTCGAGTGTTCAACTTTTTCTTTGGCTCCTCCAACTGCTAAAAATTCTTGTGAGCGGGCAAACTATTGAAATAAAATGCTTCTTATAATATTATCATATTCATTGTCTCGTTTAAGAGTTCTGGCTCAAGCGGGAATTCTCCTGTAACAGTAGTTCCAGTAGTAAGAGGCAGGGGAAGAGGTAGACCCCGTTCTGGGGGCAGGGGACGAGGCAGAAGTATTTCTACATCCAGGGGGAGGAGCAGGGGAAGAGGCACACAAAGAGCAGCAGTTTTGGAGAAAGACAGACAAAGATTAGCTGGACGAATGGAAAATAGTAGACAACAACTTATAGTAATTAGGTTAGTTGCAGTACAGCAGGACGTTAATCCCATTTCATTTGCATCTATCCGAAATAAAACATGTAACATTTAACATCTTTTGAAGAGATATTAGGCACACCTTCCCACATTCTAGCCGCAGTATTTTACACAAGTAGTAATTTGTCTGTAAACAGTTGTTTATGGGAGCCTTGTGCGGTCACTACCTTGTTCCTCGTTTTCCCTCTTTATAGCGTTTGACAATCCTCACCATCTCATCACTGGGCTTCTAGACGTCTCAGTTTCTCTAATTCGAGCCCTCTCGACTTTTCTAACGTTGTAATAAACCAATGTGGAGGTTTGTATAATTCCGCGAAATTGTAGATGGTCATAACAGCATGTTTTAACTTCGTGCAGGGATATTTATAAATAAATAGCAATATTGCTAATCTTTGTTATAAATAACATCGATGTTCGTTCTTAGTTGTTCAAAGATTTTTATAATTAATAACAATATTGCTGTTTTAAAATGTTTATTAACTCTATGTGCCAGGCATTCCTAGACGTGGGCGTGTCTGTATTACTGTTATTCTGAGATTGGTTATTGTCAAGTTCTATAATAACCCACAAATAGTTTTTATATTCAACATAGCCCCTTGTTTAGTTAGTTATTGGGTTATGAAACGAGGAAGTAAAATGTGCATACTACTGGTGAGTAACCTATTCTTTGTGAATAACCCGTCCTCTACTTTATAAATGCATAATTTAGTAACAAAAGTATGAGGTCACGCTAACTTGAGTTTCTGGCATGTATTAAATAAAACTTAGTTATATATCACCTAAGTGTTAATGTGGCTGGTTTTCTGTTGGTACGTACTGGATGTATGATTTAAGATGTGATATAGAATCGGATAACGGAACACGTTCACCTGAATGCGATTGGTATCGTACTGAATCTTAGTATAAGTCAGTTGTTTTACATATGATTTGTGATACTGTATTTGATGTTAGTGCAGATCAATTCAAAAAGAATTTACATATTTCAGTATACAGAAAGGCATGTCATATCCTTGACGTGTTTTACGTTGAGAATACTTTAAGTAAATGACAAATTAGTGGCTTACAAGCTGCTGCATTTGAATACGTATGTGGATTGTGTTTTATTTACAGTTGCTCAATGGATTCCTTCATGTGGACAAATCTCCATATAAAAGGGCAATTAAACAGGGTTACTAAATCTTAAATTATAAACATACCTGTAACAAGGAAATATATTATCATTGTGTAACACATTATAAATGTGTACCGCCAGCCACTACGATAGTCGACAAAATATGAATCAGAAATATGTTAAATAAAAATAGTCGTGTTTTCATGAATAATTTCATCTCACACGCTGTTCAGTGAAATGTAATAATATTACTTCTCTAATTTCATTATTAATTTCGTCATAACTCAGACGTTTTATAGTGAAATGAAATGAACCCAGGTAAATGATGGCCAATTCACATAGGGAAATAATTCATTTTGTGGCGGCAAATATGATGTTATATATTGGTGTTGTGGGTGAGTAAATATTATTCATACCAATATATTTTTGACGAGGTTTACCGTGAATTGGGCGCCACGACGACTCCTCGGGTAAGACGTTAAACCCCATTTCATTAACGTGAATCAAAGGACTAATATTTTCGAATACATGTGTTTCTTGAATTAATGTCATATTATATAAATTCACAATAACATGTTATGTATTTGATTGTTTTACTTGACGTTGATAAAAATAACACTGGAGTGATGCATCGTATTTCCCTTTTAAGGTTTTAATTAGCAAAATGTGAAATAATTATTTATATGTTATGTGAATGTCCCATCAGTGAAACGGGACATTGTGTCAGGTGTTCTAAATAGGATTCACAGATAGGTAGCACCTCTTCACTCTTCCATTTGTACACTTTTATTAGGTCTTTAAAACACCAATTCTGTGTTAATGTTGTTGTTTTTTTCAGTCGGATTAAACTGTGATAGCACAAGTAAGTAATTGGACTTAGGCTATCTTTACATTTTAATATGCGATAATAAAACACAAAGGGCGTTGTGGTACAGTAAAAGATGCCCATTTATTGTCCCCCGCCTTTCGAAGAAAGTTGGGGGACTATTAAAATGGGTTCGTCTGTCTGTCTGTCTGTCTGTCTGTCCGTCCGTCACACTTTTTGGGACACAATAACTCTCTTCCTAATTGAGCTAGAATGTTCAAACTTGGTGTATGTGTTTATTAGGTCAATGCCTTGATGGAGTTCGAAGATGAGCATTTTCCGCTTAGGGTAAGCAGAGATAAGCAATTTGATTGGTTGATGCTTTGGGACACGATAACTTTAGTTCTAATTAAGTGAGATTGATGAAACTTGGTGTATAGTTTCATTATAGTAATACCTTGACTAAGTTCGATAATGAGCATTTTCTGCTCAGGGTAAGCAGAGCGATAAGCAATTTGATTTGCCGACACTTTGGAACACAATAACTCTCCTTCGAATTGAGTTAAAATGTTCAAAATTGGTGTGTATGCTTATTAGGTCAATGCCTTGATGGAGTTCGAAGATGAGCATTTTCTTCTTACGGTAGGCAGAGATAAGCAATTTTTGGATGACACTTCGTGTTCAGTTTGATTGGTCGATACGTTTGAAAAAAAATAAATGTGCGATTAATTAATATGTGTCATCTATTTATTATGGGATTTCGGCGGCGGACATCAGCCTCACTGTTGGCTTGTTTATCTTCGTGTTGGTCTCCTATTCATTCAATTGAAATCTAACCTGGCATCTAATTCAGACTTTCTGTTTCATATATATACCCTCATTGTCTCGGTGTTTCATTTGTTCAAGTTCCGTTACTAATCATTTCAATTCTTTTAAAGGTGTGCCAAGTGCAGTGCCATTTTGTAGCAACATGCGAGTCAGCGGAAGGCCTGTTTATTTATCTGGAATAGATAACAAAACAAATGGTATCGGATGTAATTGTTCCATTAGTTTAACTCAATATAAACAGGAACCTGTGTACATTGAAATAAAGAATGTAACTACTACATCCAGGTGTGATTATTTATTACATTATGTATATGAAAATACAAGTCACATTCTGTATTCATGTGTTCACAATTTAAATGTACAACGTTTTTCTTTAAAATCTATGGAAACTGTGAGATTACATATGGAGAAAGGGACTGATAATGGTGATGGATTTCCGTTTTGTCTTGAATTTCTTAGTGAAATAGGTAAATTTTTCTTAATCTGGATATTTTCATGGATAGTTTTATTATGTTTTTGGGTACAATTGTAATCACTTTACAGCAACTCTGGATATTTCTCGGGTCCAATTTCACATAAACATTTCTAATTCACATTTTACCACCCATGTATCCCTAGTGGATAAATTCCAATATTCTTTGTTGTGAGGGTTGTTATTTCTCATTCATTTTTCATTGGTGACTTAGAGGATATGCGACTCCCCATTCTTCAAACAATTTAGAAAGGAAGACATTACACTGTTGCTCTTGTAAGCTGTGATTTGTTATAAATTCAAGCAATTCACAAATACATCCGAACAAGACTTAATAATATATGGAGGCCGAAAAAAAGCATAAATTTTTATCAACTTTCCAATGCTAGGTAATGTAATTTATTACTGTGGAATAAAACTTTAAAAAACGTTTATGACGAAATAGAAAAACAAATAATTTTCGCTCCTGTCACTTAACAACTGGAAAATAGTGATAACAAGTAAAAACTGAAACGACATCGCTGCTCTTCAATACAAAACTATGTTGTGTTTAAATGATCTTACGAATGTTTCTTTTAAAATATTTTGTGGACCATCGGGATTGCAGTTTTCCGGACTGTGTTTTTTGTTTTGGCTTTAATACAATCAATTAATATTTTTGTAGGTGTTGGTATCAGACTACAATGTAGCACAACGTCAACAACAACAACAGTGTCAACAACACCCTTAACACACACGAACACGCCAATCTCAAGCAATGGAATATCGACAATATCAACCACAAGTCATTCACCAACATCCAGCACATCGGGGAACGATGATACAAGTTTCGCACTTTCAACAACTCTAACTTCCAGTACAGGGACATATGAAGGTGTGCGTGGTACGACGTTGGTGTCCAAAAGCAGTGATATGACTCGCTCAGCAACTGAATCACAACCAGCCAATGATGATTCTGATCGATGTACGTATATTGTGATCTGTTTGTACTACTAAAAGTGCTGTTTTCCAATCACAATGTACAAACAATAGAGCATTGGTTTATTTGTACAACAAATCTGTCTGAATACAATATTTCTTTACAAAAAAATACTGACAATGTTATAATGGGCATTTTGTATAATATATCTAAATAATTAACACCTTAAAATTATGTAGTCGGGAATTTAATATGAAAAGCTAGTTATTATTTTTAGTTAAAATGTTATTTAAAATACAAAGGTTCGTATAGAGTGCTCTCTATACGAAGTTTTACTTAAAATAGTTAAGTCTGTAGACACGTACGCTCAACCCTCCGTTGACCGAGAAGGTCCTGATATTATTATGTAAGGTTCTTTGTACAAATTAGTAGTCAGCTACGGTAGCAGGAGAATGTCTGGTTCGGTCCCGGTGTTTGCCAAGAAGGTACTCTGGGAATTATTAGTCTGGTTGTCTCTTGTTACTAAAAACACACCACATTGTCAACAATTGGTATTGTACGTAAAGCATTACACTGAAATAGGCGAGACATCTTGATTTCTTTTAATCAGAATCTTTGTGGATGGCTAGGGCAATGTTAATGAAGTTTTTTTGAAAGATGACCGGTGAGTAATCGATTTTAGATGACATTCTATGAGAATCGTTTCCATAATATTTAAATTCTATGACAATCGTTTCCATAATTCTTTTATTCTAATTTTGTTGTTTTATATTTACAGTGATTGGTATAACAATTGTATCTATCCTTGTTTTGTATTATATTTACAGTGATTGGTATAATAGTTGGATCTATTGTTGGTGTTCTGATTGTTGTAGCTTTAGTTATTTTAATTGTCCGGTTAGTATTTTTAAAACATCTTTACATGCATATTCTTTGATGTTATAATTCCTATGTTAATGGTGCCAGTAACGGTCCGGAGATTTCAGTCTTTTTCAAAACTGAGAAATACTTCTAAGCTCTGCGGTATCGGCGGTTGCTTAAAATTATTTTCACAATATTCCCACGACAGGGGCTGATCTAGGAATTTTGTAAAGGGGGGGGGCGCCGCAAAATTCATCATAAATTCGTCTGAGTGAATGTAAACAATCCGGTGGCAGTGATCACGTCATTGGATAGTCGAATCTAATTGTCGGTATGCCCGTAAAAATGGTTTTTGGAATGACGAATCTACGTTTCTGTTACAGTTGGGGTTGGTTTCTCTACAACAAGTAGACACTCGCTCCCCATTTACCTATGAATATTGTAATCTCAATTCAAAGAATGAACTTTCAGTTTATTACTTGTTTCAAGTTATAGTCAACCCAAGTTTCATTATTATTACACTTTATATTGTAAATGGGGAGCCACGGTGGTTCACCCTGTGTGTTGACCGAGAGAGTTTCTCGGGATATTCCGACGTGGTTCCTCCTTGTCAGTGGCCCTGACATATCGGATGAGACTTAATACCGAGGTCCCGAGTACACATTGACATGCACTAAAAGGTTATTTGGCAGTTGGAATTCGATATAAGAGTTGACAGTAACGCCGCTGTCTGGGCAAATATTACCCTCACAGCACACTTTATGATGAATGCCAGTCTTCATTAGGCCAGTCGGGGCAGAACAGCGGGACGTTAAACCCCAATTCATTTGTAATATAAAAAGGGAATTTGCATTCCCCGTTATCGCATTTATATCTCTTGAACAAATAATTAGAAATTGAATGGGGTTTAACGTCCTACTTTGCTGCACCGAATGGGCTGATGAAGAAGGGTTTACGCCATGTTGTGTTCTAAATCATACGGGATAGGAATGTGTCAATCCCTTATTGTAAAAAGATTTTTATACCTAAACATCATCAACGTAATATATCAGTCATATGCCGTGTACTTTTGCCATACTAGTATTTATTTGTTTTAGTTTGGTGAAAAGACGACAGAAGAAGCTTCCATATGAGACTCCTCTGGAGCCACAAGATAGGCCACATATTTATTTAAATACAGTAGTAACACCCAACAACAACAGCCAAATAATGAACCCCGGTAATCAGGGAATGATCTATTTAGAAAATGATCTGTATAAAAGTATTGATGACGACGTGCCGGTAGGGAGAAGGGGAGGTAACCACGAAGGAATGATATATCTGGAAAATGATCTTTATATTTCAAGCAATGTAACTGACGACGTCAATCAAGATGCAGAAAACTCAGTTCCTCATCAACCTGTTGAATATGCTGTGGTTAATAAAACCGCCAAGAAAAGTAGTTCTAGCAATGGCGCGTCAATGGGACACACTCTTGGACCAGGTGGTGACGAATACACGGTTGTACTAAAGAAATAGTTATAAAACATCAAATTAAACAAATTACTTACACACGAAAGACAGTATAATATGCTCTAATCAATGGCGTAGTTAATTCGCACTCAATTAAGTACACATAGCACAAATAGAAATGCATGGGGCTTACTTTTACCACCTGAGCGAGTATTGTCGTATATATTTCCCAGTAGTGTGTAGACAATTTAAATATTTGAGTAGCCTATTCCTTCTACGTCTGTTATATAATCGTTATTAAATTCATTGAGGTATTTTTCCTAGCAGATGTAGCTAATATATTTGTATATTTTGTATTCCCCTTTGGTATGTTATATATTGACTGTTACAAGTATGTAGTTTAATTATGCTCTACATCATCTATGTGCGTGATATTGAAAACTTGTTTGATCGCCCTTTTTTCTTGTAAAATGTTTAGCACATTTTTGGTCAGAATGAGTTCAATATGTCTCTATGTTGAGTCTGTTATGCAAAGCATATGCACTTTTTATACACAACTATTCTGAGGATCTGATGAAAATTCGCCATTTTGAGCAGAATGAGGTCCAACAAAAGTGTCTCAAATTCGATAACTTTGTTAATAACGAGTACACCACTTGCATTCCGCAGTTCATCTCTCAGACACCTCTACCAGACCGTGGGCGATTCTGAATTGAATTGGTTGCCTACAAAAAGTCGTACCCAGCTGCGTTTGGGCGATGCAAACAGTTTTGTGTAGCTTTGTTTTGAGCTTCAGTTTATGGTTTCTAAGGATACTGTCAAAATCGTTTTGTTTAAAAATGACATATACCTTGTACACAGGGTTTGTCGTCAGGATGTGAACCAATGTTGACACGATTTCCGCCAATAATTTTATATATATATATCTGATATGTGCATAGACAATTACCTGGTAAAAGAAAGTTTGACCCTTAACTTTTTTGAGTAGTATACAAGCGGAAAAATGTTGAAATTAGAACTACTGATAAGGATCAGAATAACGAATGTGGTTTGAAATGAAATAAAATGAAATGGACTGGGGTTTATAGCCCTACTGTACTGCTCCGATTATACTGTATGGTACGGGCCGGCATGTAAACATGGTACCTTGGATATTCCTCCAAGCCGAACGACGATACATTGTCTCTTGGCAGGCCATCCGTCCTGCACGAGGGGACATGCCGGAGAATCCCGATGATCTTTCTCGGTCAACAACAGTAGTCCTTTAACATTTATTCGGATTAACCAATAATGACTTTATTTTGTATGGATATGCACCAATTCTATAAGGTGTGAATGCAACAGCAAATCTCCCGGTTGTACGTGATCTGTCCAACCTCTTGGGTTTCTTCCGGTTTCCTCCCACAGCTGAAGACCCCCTACGCGCAAACGAATTATTGAAATAAAATTGAAACATATGTTAATACCGAAATGACTTCTCTCCCCCTCCCTCTCTCTCTCCCCCTCTCTCTCTCCCTCTCTCTGTAACTAGCGTGACAATGTGGTTATTTTTACATACGAAAGACGTTTGGGAACATTCCATTGGTTGGTTAAAAGTTGAAATAAAAGCTTAGGTAGAGGCGTTAGCCTCCGACAAGAAATTCTTTTTCAAAAATCTTCATAAATAAACTGAAAGAAAACAACGGATCCGGGAAACAAATTTGATATGAACCCTCTATGGTATGGCTCAAAGGGCCCGTGGAGGGGCCAACAGTACAGCCTTCATCCCCTAACGCCCCTCCCCCTTCCCTTCAAGCCCACGGCAAGGGATGGGTTAGTTTTAGGGGGGTTGTTTTATGTGTTGCGTACTTATCAATGCAGTAACATCCTTTCTCCGCTTTAATGCGAATCGCCCATAACCTGTGTTCCACTGGCAAACCGCGGTGCCTCGGTTAGTAAGACTTTGGCTTACTAACCTGGATGTCCCGTGTTCGAATCTGATGTTGACTGATAAAGAACCTCGTGATTTTGTTCCGGTGTGGCTTTCCCTTATCAGTGTTGCAGCTTTCTCGTTAACCATGACGAACTATCCTTGTGCCATTATGAGATACTGCGATGTAGGATATCAAGTGATAAAAAGATAATATCTACTACTTGCTGTGTCCGTATCCTATGGTTCTTGTAAACAGTTTAACGTCTTATTCGAATGGGCTAATGAGGGCGGGCATTTAGTAGTGCATTCCCTAGTCGATTGAATAGTTGCGCGATACAAATATCATCATTACTATTACTATTATTATTACACGTGGGCTATGGGGGCTATGACCTACTCTTATATCAAATTCGAGTTGTCGCGTTTCTTTTATGTGCACGCCTGCTACACGAAACCCCTTTTCTTTATCTCGTTCGGTTCCTTGAACTAGTTGTTTTGACGTCAAGGGGGCGTATATTTCGTTCATCCGCTCAATATAAATACAGTGCCGTAACAGGACATATCTTCAAATTGCACGCAACCCTCGAATGGTACTTAAAGCATCCGTTTGGAAGTAACCTGCGCGTTTAAAAGTTATAGTCGCAGAGAAGCCTTAGCTGTCATTATAAGCGGTCTTTACAGGATGTTTCTTCAGATATTATTACTTTTGGTTTTTGGAGGTAAGCTCATACAAACGTCTGAGTATATACATTTAATGGTGATTTGTTATGGAAATAATGGGTTTAACGGGCGTATGACTTTATTTTTTGGAAGGGGGTTGCATGGCCGAATGGTTAGCGCATCAGCGTGCGCGTTGTATCATGATAAAGTCTGTCATTGAGTCAGCTGACGTGGTTTCAAACCTGTCCATCATCGTGGGTTTCCTCACACTGCTAAGGACCCCTACGCACAAGCGAATTATTAAAAAAAAATTTAACCATATGTTGGCCCAGAAATGATATAGTTTGTGTCGAGTGGGCGATAAACCCCATTTAGTGTATTCTACCGATTTTTTACATTATTATTTTGATGGTTGTGAATCAGCTTTTCCTTATTACTTCCACACTGTGTTGTAGGATGTGTTTTTATTTGTTCATTACAATATGGTACACAGCTTGTGTGCTGATTTTAAAATGTTAATATTTTCACGGCAAGACAACAACATTAATATTGATTGAAATTGATCAATATCGACTGAATTCGTGTTTTTAATTTCGAATATTCAGTTAGAGACTTGACTCCTTTAAGTACAAAAATAACTCGAATTTTACATTTTTAACATCATCTCGTAAATGAGATGAAATGGTGTTTAGCGTCCTCCTGTTCTGCTCCTAAACTGGGCTAATGAAGGCGGGCATACGCCATACAGTGCGCTATGAGGGAGAGGGAAATTTTGCCTAGGCAGCGGGACTATGGCCTACTCTTATATTGAATTTCAACTGCCAAGGGATATTTTCCGTACACGCCAATGCATATACGGGACCTCGGTTTTCGTCCTATCCGAAAGACTAGACAGCTGTCCCTGACAAGGGAAAACCACGTCGGAAAATCCGGATGAACTTTCTCGGCCAATGCAGGGATCCAACACGAGACCTCCAGGCTAGCGAGCCAGCGTCTTAGCCACTGTGACCTCTATTCCATAGGAGTAGATAAATAAAATGTAATAGCATGATCGATCTTTGCCAATTTTAATTAATAAGAAAGCACCCTGACTATAAACTTCGAATGCGTTATCCGGATGCATATATTTTATTCGTCTTCCGGAAATAAACCATTGACATTTAACGTGGTTTTTATCAGGCAATTCCAAAATTTTATTTTCTTTCTATAAATTTCGAGTGCTTATTCTGGTTAGTCTCTCCGGCGACATTTTCGATATGAACCAGGTGTTGCAACGGAATGTTATTGTGTATTTAAAGTTTTAATTCTGACTTGGGATGTTCGATTAAAATCGATGTTATGATAATGATAATGATTAGATATTTACAATTTTCTATGTATACTTCCTCGAATTATTTTGCCTATTTATATCCAATGTAATATTAGTGATTTATATTTATTCTTATCTTTTCTTATTAGATTATGCTGTCAGTGGACAATTTAATACCAGATCTTGTGCAGACTATGAGTCCGAACTTGACAAATGTTATACAGATAATGGTCTATAAGTAACTGATTCATCACTACTGCTGCTAAATATACAACTGTTGTTCGTTCAAAACACAACTGAAATATGCGGGTATTTATTAATCATTTTCAAAAATATTTTTTCAGTTGAGTCATCCGCCAACACACTGCATGGCGTATGCTAAGGGTTTTTATTTAGCAATAAACTCCATTCCATTGATTTTAATCCGTTTGGCCGGAACAGTAGGACGTTAAACCCCCATTTCATTTAATTTTGATCTGTTTGGCACAATATCCTTGCAATCGCTCACACTACACGCCCATTTAACATATATAAATGATATAAATTTGATCTGGTGTATATATTAATGTCGCTCGTGGACATCCCGACGCATTGCAAGGTGGTTTTGCATTGGAACATAAATTATTATCAAGTTCTATAATAACCCACCAATAATGTTCAGGCGCGGACCCCCCCCCCCCCCCCCCCGTCAGCCCCAGTGATATAGTTGATTTTCTTTTTAGTTTGCTTGATATAAACATGATTTTCGCATTGTCTCCGCCCAAGCAATCCAAGGTTGCAACGTATTACCCTTTGCTCCAATGTATGCCCCCCCCCCCCCCGCCTCGACAAAATCCTGGATCCGGGCCTAATGTTAAACCTCACCGAATAGCTTTTCGTTTAGTTAGCCATTGGGTTATGAAACGAGGAAGTAGATTACGCATACTGCTGACGTGAAACCCGTTCTTTATAAGTCGTTTGCTTTACAATTTTATCAATGCATAATGTTAATAACAAAGGTGTGTCGCCACGCCAAGTTAACTTTCAAAACATAGTTTATAAAAAATACTTCGCCATATCAACTCCAATATTAGAATAGTTAGTTAGGGCTTTGTGTATAACATAGAATTTCTTGTGTGATTTGTGATATCTTATTTGATTTAGTGCAGATGATTTGTTTTCTTTGATGATGTCGGACTAGTGAATGTAAATACTTCAAAAATAATATAGTAAAGCGTGCCTTCCCTTGGCTGGCGTGTATATAACTATCTTATGTTGGAATTAATTTAAATATACCACATATTAGTAGTTAATAAGATGCTGCAATTGAATATTGTTTATTTTGAAAGTTACATGATGGATTTATTCATGGGTTGCATGTACACATCTACCTGAAATGTTTGGTAAGAAGGGGCCATTGAACAAGTCACCTTGCCTTACCTGTATATTATAAACATACCTGTAACAAGGAAGTATATTGTTGTTAGGCTCAACATTTGTGATGTAAAGCTGTTTGAACGCAGTATGAATGTGTACGTCCACTATTACAAGATATAAATCAGCAATGTGTTAAAATAATATTGGTTATGTTATTGTGTATAAGTTTCATCGCAAACGTTTCACCTTGAAATGGTCGTGTGAACACCGGTGAATCATGACCAGGTCACATAGGGAAATATTTAGTTCCGTCGTGGTGATTATAGTATTACATATTTATGTTGCTGGTAAGTACATTAAATCTACGATACCTTACTGCAATTGCAATTTGAAATCTAACACAAAATGTTAGAATGATAAAACTCCTGAATGGTGATAACACATTCTAGTATCCTTAAAATTCTAGGACTACGAATTTTTTGATACAACCTTTTTAAAGATGATAAAACTTTCAAATAATTTAACTTTACACTAAAACAATTTTAGTTACAATAAACACGGAATCTGTTCAATTAAGGTTATGTTATGTTGTTAATTGTGTCGGCTCTGTTAAATAACTTGCTGCATACAAATATATCTTTCTGTCTGTAAAACATTGGTAAAGTGTGTTCATTTATTAATCCAGGCACTTTCGTGTAAGATTATCTACAAAATGCATAAACATCCTTTACAAAATGCAGATACAAAGTAGCTGATATTGTTTCCAAATCCACAGCAGAGAACACAATACTCTGGTATTTATACTAAAGAATAACATTGGTTGCCATTTACATCCTGTAAATTTATACCATATGAGTTGCATAAGTTACTTGTCCAATCTCATTGTCTCAACTTTTGATCTGAAATATTTGGCAAAAAACCAGCGTGCACATAAAGTACGAGCGTACAGTAGACCAAGAAACGAGTATGACGTCATCGCAGCCGTGCAATATTTCACATCGATCGTTATAGAATTGGCAGAACCAGTAGACCAAGAAACGAGTATGACGTCATTGCAGTCGTCCAATATTTCAGATCGATCGTTATAGAATTGGCAGAGCCTTCGGCGTTTTTTTTTGATGAGCCATTGAGCGTTCAAGAACCTGGTCGAAAAAATGTACGGTATTGTGCTATAGTGACCAACTGATCCAAAAAGATAACAGCTGTCAATCTTTTAAGAGTGACTTTATCAGAGCTTTTAATTTGTGAACGTTTTTCTAATTATCCGTTTTAATGATTATATATATAATATATATATATATATATATAGGTTATGTGTTTGCATAGTGTAGCCGGACTATCAAATCAATATTGCATAACTACCACTACGAGCATCCAATCTAAGCGGAAATGGTATCAGGTGTTCACTACCATGTCTCATTATACTCTTTTATTAAGTCTTTAGTAATTTTGTTTGTTTTTATTTTCAGTCAGTATGAACTGTAACTCAAGTAAGTAAATTTGACCAAAACAACGTTTACATTTTGATTTGACATAATATCAAACACAAATTTAAAGTATTCTTAACGATGATCAGGGTTATGTTGACGTTCTTTTGTCTAAAATTCACTCTTATTTTTTAAAACGAATCAGAAGTCATTTTAACTTCTTTTTTTTTTAACTACTCAAATTTTATTTAAAAAAAGAATACATACATTATAAATCAGTACAGGTTTTTTAATAACATTTTTATATTTATTTCACCCCATTTTCGCAGTTCTTGAGTTATTCATTGTATTTTAATGTTATTTTTTAAGCTTTAAAACATGTGCCGTTTTGTAGTGACATGTCAATTAGCGGAAGAGAGGTCTATTTATCTGGAATAGATAATAGAACAAATGGTATCGGATGTAATTGTTCCATTAGTTTACCTTCATCTGATCCTATGAAATTTGAAATAAAGAATGTAACTACCTCCAACCTGTGTGACTATAAACTATTTTCTGTACATCAAAATAAAAGTAAAATTTTGTATTCGTGTGTTCAGAATTTAACTACACATAATTTTGATTTGAAACCTATGGAAACTGTGGGATTATATATGGAGCTAGGGACTAATAACAGTATTGGATTTCGGTTTTGTCTTCAACTATCTACTACACAAGGTAAATGTGTATCTATCTATTTGATTAAATCAGTAGTTTTATATTTATTATGGAATCAACATTGTTAACATTTCTCCACGTCAAATAATCTCAATTATTTATATTTTACCACCAGCTTATCCATACTACATTCGGTGGTTCTTAGTTGTTTCGTATTCCAGATAGCATGCCTACTCAACATCAAGAAATAGTCATTAAGAAAGGGAGACATCAATCCGAGCATCCATTCTTACTATAACCCACTCAAGTACGACCTTGTAGAAAGTAGTTACCTTTCGGTAGCAGGAAATATACACATATTTTAATGAGTCCTAGACACCATTCGAGACCAGTCCATTTGTTATAAATTCAAACAATCCACATAATGTATATCGGTACAAAATTATTCATATTTACCGGTAGAAGAAAAGTTTTATTTGTTAGACCTTCCATAGCTAGTTAATTGTAGTGAAAGATTATCGTTTTCAAGTCATAAATAAAATCATAATAAAAATGTAAATAATGAATATGAAAACACAAATAATTTCACTTGTCATTTACCAACAGGATAATTTATAGTTATGTGTTTTTAAACTGGTAAAAACTACTTAAACCAGAATTAATATCCGTGTTCTGTATATTAATTTATATAATTTGATATCCGCATGACATTTTTCTATAAAAGCGAATCAGTTGTGCCTAAACAGATTTATATTTCTGGACAATCCAGAATGTTGTCTATTCATTCCAGACCGAGATTATTTTGTCTTTATTCAAATTAATTAATCAATATTTTAGTTGGTTTAAACGTTCAGCTCAAATGCACACCCAAGTCATCAACAACAACCACATCGTCACCTACACCAGTAGCACCCGTGAAATCGACAATTTATAACAAAAGTAACATACTAACCTCCAGTACACGGAGACATGGCGATACAAGTGCCACTTATTCAACACCTCTAAAGCCCGGGACCGGGGAAAATGATGGAACTAGTTACACGACGGTTACATCTAACACCAGTAGTGTCATTCCTTCAACAACTGAACAGCAACCCAATGATGATGATTCTAATCGATGTAAGTATATTTTTGAAGTATCTCGAGGACGATGCAGCCAATTGCTGTAACGGATTAAAGATTTTGTTTTCTGCGCATTCGTGGGAATCCAGTTTTTATGGATAATATAACAATGGCGTTACAGATTGTTATAATATAAGAATCAACAAATATCATAATCCCTAAAGCGACAAGTCTGTATTCTGGAAGGGGAAATGTGGCAATACAGTCAGCTTCTTGGTACAAATTGGTTGTCAAACAAGGTGGCCCGGAGAATCTCTAGAATATTTTGGCTTTATTCAAATTAATTGGCCCGGAGAATCTCTAGCTCGATCCCAGCGTTGGCCAGAAAGCTCTCCAGGAATTTGCAGTCTGGATTCCAGTTGTTAGTAAAAGCGCCTCATTGTCACAAATTGGTATTGTACGTAACAGCATCTCATGAAAATAGACGAAACCTCTGATTCCTCTTAATCTGAATCTTTCTCATAATATTTGAAGAACTATCGATGTATTTATTCTAATTTTGTAGTATTATATTTACAGTTATTGGTATACTAATTGTATCTATCCTTGTTTTGTTGTATAATATATTACAGTGCTTGGTTGAATAATTTTATCTAGCCTTGTTTTGTAATATATTTACAGTGATTGGTACAGTAATTGTATTTAGCCTTGTTTAGTATTATATTTACAGTGATTGGTACAGTAATTGGATCGATTGTGGGTGTTCTGGTTGTGGTAGCGTTAGTAATTATAGTTGTCTGGTTAGTATACAAAACAGTTTTATACCAACTTAATGTTAGAATTCTTATGATATTTTTATTAATATATAGAGAGCGTCAAAACGTACTACATTTGTAAAACTTGTACAGTAAAAATGCCGAGATTTCACATTATTCCTACACTGAGCAATACACATTCTAAACTCCTCAACACCACAAAACGTTGTGTTATCCGCGGTTGCTTAAAATTGATTTCACAATAAAATATTATCACGAAGAAAATTGTTATAAATTCGCCCGGGTGAATGTAAACAATCCAGTGATCACGACATTGGCGAATTGGAACTAGTTGTCGGTGGGCGCGTGATAAGGGTTTTTAGTAATTTTAGATGTACATTTCTGGTGGAAATGGGTGGATCTCTCAACAGCCACATTTACGTATAAATAAAGTATTGCCAATTCATAGAATTAACTTTCAGATTATAACTTGTTTGAGTTTATAGTCAACCCAAGTTTCAATTTTGTATTGTAAATGGAGAGCTACGTTAGCTCATTGGGTCAGACGTCGGATTTATTTTTCCAAGAGGCATATCAAACATGACAAAAGAGGTGATAATAAGATGATAAGATGTGAAAGATCGCTGATCTGGAGGACCTTTGTTTGATCCCTGTGTTGGCCGAGAAAGTTGTTCGGGATTTTCCGACCTAGTTCCTCCTTGTCAATTATCCAGGACCGAATGTCTGCCATGGAACGTTTAGTCGTTCGGATGAGACGTAATATTGAGGTCGCGTGTAAACATTTGCGTGCACACAAAGGGTCCCTTGGCAGTTGGAATTCAATATATCAGTAGGTCGTAGTGCTGCTGTCCTGGTAAAAATATCCTTTCGGAACATGGTATGGCGTGTGTCCGTTTTCTTTAGCCCACTCGGGGCAGAACAGTAGGACGTTAAACCCCATTTCATTTGTAATATAAAAATGGAATTTGCCGATTTCCCGATATCGCATTTATATCTCTTGAAAAAATAATTAGAAGTTGAAAACGTCCTACTTTGCTGCACTCAATGGGCTGATGAAGAAGGGTTTACGCCATGTTGTGTTCTAAATCATACGGGATAGGAATGTGCCAATCCCTTATTGTAAAAACATTTATACCTAAACATCAACATAATATATCAGCCACATCTCGACCGTATACTTTAGTAATACTAGTATTTATTTGTTTTAGTTTGGTGAAAAGGCGGAAGAAGAAGCTTCCATATGAGACTCCACTGGAGCCACAAGATAGGCCACATAATTATTTAAATGTAGTAGTAACACCCAACAACCACGCGAATGGTTATAACAGCCAAATAACGAATCAGGGAATGACCTATGTAGAAAATGATCTGTATAAAAGTATTGATGACGACGAGCCGGTAGGGAGAAGGGGAGGTAACCACGAAGGAATGATATATCTGGAAAATGATCTTTATATTCCAAGCAATGAAACTGACGACGTCAATCAAGATGTAGAAAGCTCAGTTCCTCATCAACCTGTTGAATATGCTGTGGTTAATAAAACCGCCAAGAAAAGTAGTTCTAGTAATGGCGCGTCAATGGGTCACACTGTTGGACCAGGTGGTGACGAATACACACTTGTACTAAAGAAATAGTTATAAAACATCAAATTAAACAAATAACTTACACAAGAAAGACAGTATACGCTCTAATCAGTAGTTAATTCGCACTCAATTAAGTACACATAGCACAAATAGAAATGCATGGGGCTTACTTTTACCATCTGAGCGAGTATTGTCGTATATATTTTCCAGTAGTGTGTAGATAATTTAAATATTTGAGTAGCCTATTCCTTCTACGTCTGTTTTATAATCGTTATTATTAAATTCATTGAGGTATTTTTCCTAGCAGATGTAGATAATATATTTGTATATTTTGTATTCCCCTTTGGTATGTTATATATTGAGCGTTAGAGGAATGTAGTTTAATTGTGCTCTACATCATCCATGTGTGTGACATTGAAAACTTGTTTGATCGCTCTGTTTCTTGTAAAATGTCTATTCATAAAATTCCAATACATTATCATATTTACATCACGGTGCAATCATATATACAATCATATACCACACGATTTGGGTAAAACGGGCTTGAAAAGTGTATAAACCCATATTGTTTTTATATATTTTTAAAACAAAAATCAGCGCTCATCTCATAATTTAATCCGAGATTAATAAGAAAAGGTGGCTTTATGAATTTAACAGTGTTATGCTTTTTGTGGTAGATATTTATATTATATATATTATACATTAGCAATCTGTTAAATAGATATATAGTTAAAATAATATTGAATAACCATATTGGTTGGATTTTTCATGACCGCTGATGACCAAATACAATTACTATGTTAGTCGCCGCGGATAGTGGCGGGCGTCGTGCACAGTAGGCAGGTATTGTTATTCTTTCCAGAAGATCTCATATTTACCGTTTCAATTGGTTTATGGTCAGTTGGTTTAAATTTGTATATTCCATCTTTAAGGTGAAATTACGAGTTAAACTGAATTGATCTGTATATCGCCGGTTCTAATGATAGAAAATAATATTCTAACGAGCATAAAATATGCAAACGATGAGCTCTAATGATTGACTATTATTCTCCGTTGTTGTTAATTTTAATCTGAATTTTCTATTTTTTCATTCCTGTGTAATTTGAAATAAAATCCCCGAAATATAAACATAATGTATACGCCTACTCTTTAAGATTAGACGAACGATGAATATTTTGTGCACATACCTAGTCCACATTTTGTGACAATGCTGCAACATAATATACTATAATATAATACTATTATGATTTTTGTTTGTTTTAATGTAATAAAACACGGTTTCATAGATACTGTATTTGAAAGTCGTGTGTTCCATTTATACATGTAATATACCTTTTCATTAAACGTAAGGTGGTAAGAAAATATACTACTCAGAAGAAGTTAAGGGTCAACCAATTATTTTTGTTTGACATTTTATTAGACACAGGGAACATGTAAATAAAAACTTTTAAGCACATTTTTGGTCAGAATGAGTTCAATATGTCTCTATGTTGAGTCTGTTATGCAAAGCATATGCACTTTTTATACACAACTATTCTGAGGATCTGATGAAAATTCGCCATTTTGAACATAATGATGTCCAACTGTCTCAAATTCGATGACTTTGTTAATAACGAGTACCCTAAAAAAAAGTCGTACCCTACTGCGTTTGGGCGATGCAAACAGTTTTGTGGAGCTTTCTTTTGAGCTTCAGTTTATAGTTTCTAAGGAGACTGTCAAAATACTTTGGTTTAAAAATGGCAATTACCTTGTACACAGGTTTTGTCGTCAGGATATCGTGAACCAATTTTGACACGATTTCCGCGAATAATTTTATATATATCTGATATGTGCATAGACCATTACCTGGTAAGAAAAGGTTGGAGTAGTATACAAGCGGAAAATTGTTGAAATTAGAACTCTGATGAGGATCAGAATAACGAATGTGGTTTGAAATGAAATAAAATGAAATGGATTGGGGTTTATAGCCCTATTGTACTGCTCCGATTAGGTTATCGAAACCGGGCATACATCATACTGTGTGGTACGGACCGGCATGTAAACATGGAACCTTGGTTATTCCTCCCAGCCAAACGACGACACATTGCCCCTTGGCAGGCCATCCGTCCTGCATGAGGGGACATGTCGGGGAATCCCGATGATCTTTCTCAGTCAACAACAGTTATCTTGAAGCCAGTAGTCCTCTATCATTTTGTTAGGATTAACCAACAATGATTATATTTTATATGACGAAGTGAACGCAATAACAAATCTCCCGGTTGTACGTGATCTCCCCAACCTCTTGGGTTTCTTCTGGTTTCCTCCCACAGCTGAAGACCCCTACGCGCAAACGAATTTTTGAAATAAAATTGAACCATGTGTTAATCCCGAAATGACCTCCCTCCCCCCCCCAGCTTAGGTAGAGGCGTTAGCCTCCGAGCAAGAAATTCTATTTGAAAATCTTCATAAATAAACTGAAAGAAAACAACGGATCCGGGGAGCAAATTTGATATGAACCCTATATGGTAGGGCTCAAAAGGCCCGTGGAGGGGCCAACAGTACAATAATAAATGCCCTCCTTACCTAACGCCCCTCCCCTTCCTTTCAACCCCACGGCAAGGGATGGGTTAGTTTTAAGGGGTTTAGTTTATGTGTGGCGTACTTATCAATGCAGTCGCATCTTTTCTTTCTCCGATTTAGTGCGAATCGCTCATAACCTGCGTTCCACATGGGGAAACCGCGGTGGCTCGGTTAGTAAGACTTTGGCTTACTAACCTAGATGATCCGTGTTCGATACCGATGTTGACTAATAAAGAACCTCGAGATTTTGTTCCGGTGTGGCTAACCCTTATCAGTGTTGCAGCTTTCTCGTTAACCAGGACGAACTATTCTTGTGCCATTGTGAGATACCGCGAAGTAGGATATCAAGTGAGTAAATAAGATTGTATCTACTACTTGCTGTGTCCGTATCCTATGGTTCTTGTAAACAGTTTAACGTCTTATTCGACTGTGCTAATGAGGACGGGCATATACTAGTGCATTCCCTACTCGATTGAATAGTTGCGCGATACAAATTCATCATTATTATTACTATTATTATTACATGTAGTGGGCTATGGGGGCTACGACCTACTCTTATATCCAATTCCAGCCGTCGCGGTTCTTTTATGTGCACGCCTACTACACGGAACCCTTTTCTTTATCTCGTTCGGTTCCTTGAACTAGTTGTTTTGACGTCAAGGGGGCGTATATTTCGTTTATCCGCTCAATATAAATACAGTGCCGTAAAAGGACATATCTTCAAATTGCACGCAACCCTCGAATGGTACTTAAAGCATCCGTTTGGAAGTAACCTGCGCGTTTAAAAGTTATAGTCGCAGATAAGCCTTAGATGTCATTATAAGCGGTCTTTACAGGATGTTTCTTTAGATATTATTACTTTTGGTTATTGGAGGTAAGCTCATACAAACGTCTGAGTATATACATTTAATTGTGATTTGTTATGGCAATAATGGGTTTAACGGGCGTATGGCTTTATTTTTTGGAAGGGGGTTGCATGTTGCATGACCGAGTGGTTAGCGCGTCAGCGTGCGTGTTGTATCATGATAAAGTCTGTCATTGAGTCAACTGACGTGGTTTCAATTCCCCGGTTGTACGTCCCAAGGAGTCGGGTAGCTTGTCCATCATCGTGGGTTTCCTCACACTGCTAAGGACCCCTACGCACAAGCGAATTATTAAAATAAAATTTAACCATATGTTGGCCCAGAAATGACCTAGTTTGTGTCGAGTGGGCGTTAAACCCCATTTAGTGTATTCTACCGGTTTTTTAAATTATTATTTTGATGGTTGTGAATCAGCATTTCTTTATTACTTTCACGTTGTGTTGTAGGATGTGTTTTTATTTGTTCATTGCAATATGGTACACAACTTGTGTACTGATTTTAAAATGGGAGTCGTGTTTCAACTCGTTCAAAATCACAGCCATCCGATGGTTTAGGGTGTTGATTATTGACGTGGCATGTGAATAAAATAATTAAAGATAGTTGAAAGAACGATATACAATAGTGTGGGTTGGGAGTAGTATTGATAGAGAGTGGGGAGAATCAAACACAGTTCCATATTCATATCAATGTTGGCTAGTCATAATAAATAATCCTGAGCCAAGCGTGGATAAATTCTACTCTGCAGTTTAAGTATTATTTATTATTTATCTTTTAAAATGTTCGTTCAAAAGAATTGATTTATCATTTATTTGTAGGTATACAGCAAGACGATGGTATCTGAAAAGACATCCAATTCGAGCCAGACTCCCCAAACAAAGTGGGGCAATTCCCTTTCCCAATTCTTTGACCCCTGCACTACGTTCCGGCGTCAACAACCAGGAACGTGGCGACCTTTCCACTACCATATTTAGAAACCAAACACAGCATGGCGACAATAACGACAATACTTATTATTCGCTTTCGCAAACTGGAAACACTTATTATCAATCACTTAAAAAACAAGATGACACGTGTGGAGATTATGTTAATCAGAACCATGGTAACCAACAAAATAACATTGTCAATCATATAAATAACCATGGTGTTCAATATAGTAACCATGACAACCAAAACAGTATCCATGGTGATCAATATATTAACTTATTTGAAAACCATATCCATAACCATGGTAACCTTGAATGGCATGATAACGTCTATGACCAATATGTTAACCATGACAACCAGAATGCTGAACAGGTTAACCAATATGATTCCTTGTCATTGACTGATGCGGTAGATAAAACCTATACGTCATTAGAATATAAAACCGAATACGTTAATCAAAACCAAGGGAGCAATTAAACTAATTAAAGTTTAATGATTGAAAAGGGTAATTTCCGGAAGTTACTCAATTTTATTTGCTAAGCATACTTTTTCTAATTTGACTATATTACACATGTATGCCCTAGCTTTGTAAAATGTCGCCATTAAGCGATAAATATGTTATATTGAGATTAAATAAAAGTTCAAAATTCTCAAACCATATGAGGAAATTATAGTGCAGTTCCATGTCTACGCCTACCAGAGTAAAGGGTTATTTTACCCATTGGACCACCTTAAAGTAGGTAAGTCTCGAACTCAATTATATCCAAAGTCTTCGACCTCGAAAACACGAACCGTCAGTTTAAATCAACATTGATGTTGTGGTCTTATCGGGAAAAGATGGGTCTGATATGAACAAATTTTACCATTGGTACACGAATCGTGTATCATAATGCGTTTCAGCGCCAAATCTAACAAGGGACTCCAAAAAACGACGCTAGACATATTCCACGCCATATTCTTATCTGGACAGTATGCGCATCTGGAGTATTTGCCGAACATAACTGGTTTGAAATTAGAATAAAAACGGTTTCCTCCCACTGCTAAAGACCCCTGCGCACAGGCGAATTATAGAAATAAAAGTGAACAATATGTTAGTCCCAAAATGACTTAATACCCCAATCTCTCCTCCAAGAAGCAGTGTCGTGGGACTTCTCTGGTTACCTTCCACTGTTAAAAGCCTCTACTAGCATGCCAGTTATTGAAATAAAAATCAACCACGGTTTACTCTCAGTTTGTGTCGAGTCGATGTTAAAGCCCCCCCCCCTCTCTCTCTCTGTATGTATCCATATGTTATTGACCCCACCCACTCTAACATTGGCGATGTTACAATATTGGGTGTAACTAATATAAAATTGTATGAAATCATTTTCATTTTCAGAACAAATTGTATTAACCTCTTATACATCACGGATGCACTCACAATGATATACTAACTTTTATGTTGACATCCAATAAACAATTATTTATATAGAGACTATAAATGTAGAACGATTTTGTGTTACAATATAATAAAGAATTATTTATATCGACTATATAAAGATAAACTATGACTAAACAATTAATCATACTAGTCGTTGGAATGTAAATAGACACCGTCAATGTAACACAACCAGGTACAATTTTATGGATACGACGGCTATACTCCCGTATTTATCAAGGGAGAGAGAGAGAGAGAGAGCGAGAGAAAGGGGGTTTAACGTCCACTCGACACAAGTAGATCATTTCGGGACTAACATCATGTGGTTTAATTTTATTTTAATAATTCGCTTGCGAGTAGGGGTCTTTAGCAGCGCGAGAAACCCGGAGGACCCGAAGTAAACCCACGAGTTTGGACAGGCGACCCTACTCCTTGTCACGCACAACCAGGGATTCGAAATCTCGCCAGTTGACTCAATGACAGGCTTTTTGATAAAGTTCATACAATACAGGGGGCGTGGTTAGCTTGTGCGCGCTGTATCGTAAGGTCTGTCATTGAGTCAATTGACATGGTTTCTTCGATTCCCAAGTTGTACGTGACAACGGGTAGAGTCGCCTGTCTAAACCTCGACGGTATCCTCCGGTTACTCCGTTTTCCCCTCACTGCCGCCAAAAACCACTACACGCAAGCAAATTATTGAAATAATATTGAACGATGTGTTAGTCCCGAATGACCCGGTTAGTGTCGAGCGGACGTTAAGCCTTTGGTAAATATGTTTGGTATATGTCCAACAGACTTTGATTATCTAGTAATTCCTAACGAATAAAATTATATTGATTTCCATGTGGGGAGAGGGAAATGGTCGAGTCGGGCGCTTTAGACCATAAGGGCTATCATAAAGTCAAGTAGTGTGGTTAAAGAGATACACAGATAGGAGTTACACATCGACATAGGCTGTTCCCCCAATTCACATTTACTGCATTAAAATACTGTTTGATAACAAAAGTGGTGTAGTTTCGACCCCGAACTTACATGTGACCAGAAGTGGGGATCCCCGATTTCCTTCACTGCCAAAGATCCCTACGCGCACGCGATTTAATGAATTAACTGTGTACTATAAATTTATCTCAAAATGCATAAAACCTGTTTCCACATCAAATAGTCTCACTGTTTACTCGTTACTTCTCGACATTCAGTTAATCGTTTTTATAAATTACTCCGTCTCATTCATGGTATATTTACACACGACCTCGATGGAGTATGTTCATAAAGGGTGGTTCTACATTTAATATATTTTTTTATATAAAGAATCGCTACATTTTTACGTTATTTACATAGGTGGGGACGCTAACCACGATCAAAACAAGATAAACTGGCAGTTGGCAGTAGAGCGTTCGTACAGGATGTTTTTATTTTAGAGTTTATTAATTATGCATCGTTAAATTCAAGTGAGCTAGAGGAATAGTTACAACATTACAAGTGTTACACCAATATTTCTAGATCTGCATTAAACATTCTGAAAGGACCACACATTGTGTGACGAAACTAAAGGGTGTTTTTAATATGGAAGCGTATAGGGGTCAATAGCGCGATAGATACCGCAATATTAAGTTGATAATAAGTCAATATATTGTGATTTTTCTGACGATTTTATCTCTGAAAAGGCAATTTTTGCAAAGTTAATTGAATAACTCGCTAATTTGCATGTCGTCATTTTGTTTTAGATGCACACGTCGACATAGCGCACGGCAATATTTTGCGAATATGTCGACATATACTACGGCGAAATGGAATATGTCGCCAAAGCTTCCGAATAGCAATATCTTACCGCAAACGTGTACATTAAAGACGAAATGGGGACATAAAACATAGCGTGTTGACTCAATTACCTCGGCAAAAATTAACTTTTCAGAGATAAAATCATCGGAATAATCACAATATGTTGACATAATACCAACTTAATATTGCGGTATCTATCGTGCTATTGACCCCTATACGCTTCCATATTTTAAAGATAAATTAACGTGATAGCTTTATTATCTCGCAACATTTCATGGACTTAACAATATTTCTAGAATTAAATTATACGTTGTGAAAGGACTAGATTTTGTTATTATTTGGTGCGATCAGAGAGGTGTGATAGTGTATCCAGGTAGCTATTGTTTATATTTGGTGTGATTACAGAGGTGAGATAGTGTACCCAGATAGCTTGTGTGATAGTGTGGTCAGACATCACATCGTTCAATTGATACATCGAAAGTTCTACATTCTTGTAGTAGTAACTGTGCGTCCTTAACCCAAGTCGTTTATTTACAGATTACATGAGGACGAACCTACAGAATAATAACAATTCTGAAAATATTCCAGATTGAAATTAACAATTTTGACAGGACTACAAATGCGTTACATTCACTCTGAGTTTTGAGTTTGCGTTACATTATTGTCTTCGTGTTTTTTTTTAATCCAATCCAGTGTTTTATCAGTTTATTAGAAGGAATACAATTGTGTGTAAAAATAGAATGGAGTTTATTAGCAGGTGGTTGTTGGTTTTACTTGTGGTGGTGTCACAGATATTTGCTGCAGGTGAGATATGTCAATATTCTAATCGGTGGAAATGGGGTTTGACGTCCTGATTTGTGACAACCTGGATATCGAATCCTAATTGTCAAGGGTACTTTTAGTCTCTCGTCATCGTCCACAGAACACATTTTTATGGGATGCAATCACTGGTTTTATTCTAAAAGCATGACGTTTCGACAAGTATCCTCTTATCGTTATCAAGCACAAATGACAATTTAGTAAACCCGAGGTCAATATATACATTGTATATACATGTATATGAAGTTAATAAGAAACAGTCTACATGCATTGAGAATAAACAAGTGATTGTATCCCATTCTGTGAATGTGTTTCCCGATCGCTAAATGCGACTTAAATATCAAGTCATTATGAGTTTATCATCATACGGTTATTATACTATAACAGTGGTATCATGCTATGTTTATAACATAGATATGGTATCATGCTAGTTTTATTATCTTACCCTGCTTGATTGCTCCGCTAATATTCGAGCCGGTTAAGTGATATTCGCCCCTCCCACCAAATCGGCGCATTCAGCATACGCCAAAGCCGAACTTTTGCGGACTTCCGGTTAAATCAAGTGACATCGCTGCTAATATTGACGACCTATGGTCACTCGGTATGCGCCTGTATGGACAAATCAAGCAGGGCCACTTGTCCGGCGCACGCCCTTTGCAAACCGGCTACCCTGGCCTCATTAAAAATTAAGTAGGTAGTCATCAAGCTATTTCATTATGTTAAAGACTATGATGTCATCGCCCTGGAATTGTATTACGATGTCAAAGTCATCTTGTCGTGCTACAATTGTTATGGTATTATTACACTGTGGTATAGTGATTCCGGTGGCTATGTGAGTAAGACGCTGACTCGCCAGACTGGAGGTCGGGTATTCAATCCCTGCATTCTCCGAAAAAGTTAATCCAGATTTTCCGACGTGGTGCCCACTTCTCAGTGCGCAAGGCATAGGGCCTGACAAAGACAGCTGTCTATCTTTCGTATGGGACAAAAAACCGAGGCGTGCTCGTTAAAGGTCCCTTAACAGTTGGAATTCGATAGGCCGTAGTGCCGCTGTCCGGGCAAAATGTCTTTCATAGCATACTATATGGCATATGCCCGTCTTCATTAGCCCAGTCGGAGCAGAAGATTGTGACATTAAACCTCATTTCGTTTCATTTACGCTGTGGTATAACAATGTTATCGTGCTATCGTTGTGCTACATCTTGTTATCATGTGATAATTGGAAAAATATGTTATTTTTTGTTTTATTTTAGATTGTTTTAACTGTGCAAAGTCAACTACAGGCAAGTTCCTAACTGTATGCCTTTTTATTGTACATATTAATGATTTCATTTATATAATACATTCAATAAAATTATAGATTGGCAAACGTTTATTTAATGGGCATGAAACAGCTATATGTAATAAAGTGTGAACTGATTCATTTATTCCAGCCGTTTCAGTTTGTGGAAACACATTTCAAAGAGGGGAACAAGTGTATTTATCTGGTGTTGGATCAAGCGATACTGTTGAAGATTGTAATTGTTACCTGAGTTTAGAGAATGCATTAGAGAGAACAGTAACTATCCGTCTTGATTCTCTATACCCACTGGACTGTACATTCACAACGATATTCAACACAGAAAGTGGCCCCAAACCGTTTGAGTGTAATGATTCGAATTTTACATTTACTCTACACTCGACTCCAGTTAAAGTGAAACTTGTCAACAAGACAATGGATGTTACCTTGCTGTCGTTTTGTCTACATATGTCTGCAACTTCAGGTGAGATTTTACTATTCGCTTGTCATGTCTTCCCGTTTATTTTTAACATTTTGCTTATATACAAGCAGGGTTTGGAAATTGCAGGGGGGGGGGGTGCGCTTTAGTCCATATGGTCTATAATTTGGTCAGGTGGCTTGGTTTCAATATCGAGATTGTACGTGACAAGAAGTAAGGTCGTTTGTCCAACCTCGTGGCTCTACTCTGGTTCCCGTCGACTGTTAAAAACCTCTACCCGCTTGCGAGTTATTGAATAAGTCTCCATCTCTCTATCCTTATCCCTCTCTCTCCATCTCTCTCGCTCTCTCCTGATTCATAATACCATAACCACAGTTCACCAGATAATATACGTAATATGGTGTGAAACTACGGAGTTCACAACGTATTCAAATGGGGAAGGTGGGGAAGGGGCATTGGTATACGAAGTGCTATGCTTTCTACTTCAATTGATACGTTGAGCACAGTCGGAATTAATATCTTAACTAATATGTTCTCAATTAAAGTGAGAGTGAGAAATGGGGTTTAACGTCCACTCAACACAACTAGGTCATTTCGGGACCAACATATGGTTTAATTTTATTTCAATAAATCGCTTGCGCGTAGGGGTCTTTAGCAGTGGGAGGAAACCGGAGTGCCCGGAGGAAACCCACGAAGGCGCCCCTATCTCCATGCCACATACGCTCACACCAGGGATCGAAACCACAGCCGCAAGCCAGGGGTGACCGGCCAACTAGAGGTCGAAGCGCGACACTCGAGACCACTGGGCCATCCCAACCCCCCATTTCACAATTAAAACTTTTTCATTGTAATTTAATTTATCTCACGTGATACAGAAGGTGTGTTGCTGAATCTCAGATGTGGGCCAGCACCCCAATCTACACTAGTATCTTCCACAGCAACAGAATCTTCCACAGTAACAGAATCGTCAGTATCAATCAATACTCAAGGTGTTGTTACAGATACGACTGTATCCTCGTCTTTAGCTGGCTCAACATCATCACAGGTCTCTGGAGTTTCTATAAATCAACCAACAACATCGTCGTCTCAACAAAATACTAGTGATGGTGATGGTGATGACACATCCCCTGCTCCACCCATGAACTCCAAACAGACATCCAATTCAAATGACTTAAGTACATGTAAGTACGAGGAAGCTGCATCTTTTATCGGCACAATAACGGTCTCAGTGCAGTACTCGAATCTTCAATGAAATGACGTAAAATAGTCACCATGTATACATGTCTTTATTGCACTGATGTCATTACAATACATTTTAACACAGTATTGATAAGGTCCACAATGACTAAGCTTAGTCCAAAATTTACCAAGACTTTATATCAACTGCCCTAGTCTGTTGAGTTGTGTGCGTAATAGATTGTCATTAAATGTGATAAACATGCCGATATTTTGATTGACGCTAATGTAATTCTTAGTCTTGGTGCTTTATGTGCAATATATAAAATGCAAAATATAGTCTGGTGTGTTATAGCTAGGATACATTAAGGACTATCATTGACCTGTAGAGGCTAGGCGAAGGCCTTGGTCAACTCCATGATCGTAAGCAAGTCTGAAATACATGGCCAAGTACTGAGAAATATGTAAAGAACACAATTATGAATTATATTTTTATCTAAATAAAGCAGCTACATTATTTATGTGCCTCAAATGAGACATGCTGTCACACAAAATTTATTTCCAATTTAATTCAACTATTTTATTTAATGTCCGAGGGTTTCAAATCCAACCCACCTGTAGGCCATTGGGGACTTTATCAATAAAAAAATGTTACCGACTATATTGTATTGTAAATATGTATGTTTCAGTAATCATCATAGTTTGTGGGTGTGTGATAGGATTAATTTTCATAGCTATGGTCGTCATCACGACAAGGTAAGTTGACTGGGTTTTATAACAATCGCTGCGATAAATTTTGAATTTGTTAGTAACGATGGTCTTTAGGTTTGTTTGAACGAGATTAATTCCAGCCGTTTGATAAAACGGCAGATTGAAACCTTTGACAAAAATTAAAATTTCTGTTGTCTTTTTTTTTTATATAAATATAAATATTGTCTATAAGGGAATTATTTAAATGACAATGGAAAACATCAATTGAATGGCGTTAATCAGTTTTCCAACAAATATTACAAAACACATACACATAACAAAAACAAATTTCACTGTATATTAAAACTAATATAAATATCACAATATAACACGCATACAAACATATAGTGTAAAAAGAGTCTAGTATTTTACAATATGGACCGGGTTGGGTAAATAATTGGTGTAATAAATGTAAGAGGGGGTTGTTATAATTAAAACAAAACCACGAACGAACAATCCAAACCATTAGACAGAATTCGAAGTCCTAAAAAACGTTATAGGCAAAATAGTGTAACCAGCACCCTATGCTGCACTCACAGACACAACCATTCAGTAAAATCACAAAGTCCCACTCTGACATATTTCACTGATGACAATTTTTTAAGGTTTTGCAACTGCGGGGGCCAGATACGAGACTGTGTGTCCATTTTTGAGGTTTTGCAACTGTGCGGCCTAGAGAAGGATGGGGGTTGTCCCCCGCGAAAACTTTTGCAATTTTGATCTTCTAAATGGCCATTCCGGACTATTTTAAGAGAGAAGACCTACCCATCATGCCCATGCACGTTGAAGATTTTAGCTTCAGTATAGGGTGCAACAATATTCAGTACGGGGGCAGCCCCTGTACCTTGGCATTAAAAAATGGCCGTCTGCACTGCCTAGTTGATTGAGAAGACACCAATATTATTGGGTTAAATACAGTCCGGTAGCTTAAGCTTTCACTTGGAACAACAATTAAAAAACAATATAATTATATTAATTAGACGAATTTTCGTTTTGTGTCCAGAATGCACGTTACTCAAACCACATACGTATAATTATAAGAAAATCTTAGTATCCTATTCCTTTCATAGCTGTTATTTTTCAATTGGACGAAGAGAACTATCTGCAGTTGTCCCCCTTTAATAAAAAAATAAAAGAACATCAAATGGCAACAGATCACTCAAAAATTACCCATTGATTTTAATGTTAATTTTCTCTCTTAGACCGGCTCTAACTTTTTCCAAATGTTATTTGGGTAGAACGATTTCTGCCACAGATGGACCAATATGTGGCAACCTCTTGCCCAAAAAGCATTTATGAGGTTCTTCATGAAAACTTGAGATAAACAAGCTGGAAGTAGAGACAAATAAACATGCAATTTGGGGCCCTACATTTCTACCTAACCAATCTCTGAACTCTTGTATCCACCCGCCTCAAAATTATGAATATTTACCAAAACCTGGCAGAAACTGTATTTTCAAACCCTTTTATTCGACCCTACACCAAAAAGTCGACATAAATTGAAAAGGGAGAGAAAGACTAAAATAGCCCTGACCCTTGACGGCGTAGAAATATTTGGTGAGCTGTCTCAAAATAGACCATCAAATGGGATCAGTGAACCATAATTTTCTCAGTGTCGCTACTGTTAATCCTCGTGTCAGTAACAATCGCCATGCAAAAGGGGGGAAGGGTCGAGAAAAACTATAAATAACTGTTGTACTATGTTGTTGTTTGGGGGGGGGGGGTAACCAGCGCAGATGTCCAAATGTCATCACAAAAAGATAACTTACAATATAACCAGTATCCACGTGATTATATCGCTTCCTGAATTCAGACTGTTTGAAGTCCCCGAAAACCCATTCCGGGAAATGCATTTCATGGTTTCTAAAGCACATACCTTTTCAGTACCTAGCGGGAATCATGTGAGACTTTGTGGAAGTACCATTGCTGGTTGAGACAAACTCGATCAATAGCATTAATAATGCTGTCCACAGTTTGGCATTTCATAGAAAGACACAGTTTTATTGAACTATTAACCACGTTGTGTGGCTGGAGATAGAAGAATTACTTAAATATTCCATTTGTCGATCTTTCTGTGGGTCTTAAATGTTATATAAAATATTATTTAGACATGTACTAACATGACAAGACCAAAATCCACTCCCTAGGTCATAGGTTATCTCCGATTTTAAGTAGATTAGACCGGTCTAACCATTTAATGATTTAGTTTAAAAGAGGAGGTGCGAGGCTAAGTCTCGAATGACTACTTCCGTTGTTACCACTATAAACATTCAATGCACACATCTATACACAGTGATTACTTCGCTTAGAGCAATGTAATTTGAATGAAATTTTCAATATATTCTCCCTGCATGATCTATATTGTTGAACTTTTATAGAAAGGGCGGTCAGTTATTTATCTTAATCTTACATAATGAATATTTAAGAATAAATTCTTGGAACCATTCATATGTTGTTACTGTTGTCGCTTGCTTTCTTTTACAGCTTGGTGTATAGAAGAGCTAAAAGGGCGAAGGCGTCCCGACTAGTACAAGAGGCCCAACAACCAGAAGCACGATCAATGAACACGACTAAAGATAATGATTCTTGGACATTTCTAGACAATGATTTATATATAAGCTATGACAATTTTAAACCGAAACATGGCTCGGTTTATTAATTACACACATTAATTCACGTAGAATTGATTATACAATTTTGCAGCGAGACCAGATCACCTGTTTCATTTTCACCTGGACGCTTATAATCACCACTAGTGGCGGCGGCCCAGAACATCCATTTCGTGGGTGGGGAGCATCTAATCAAGGAATGTATTTGACATTTTTCTGATTGGAGGTCTCTTTCGGAGTACCGACCTTTATTAATGTGTTTGATTTATTTGAATTAAATGTTGATCTCATATGGTTAAACATTTCTCTATACTTGAATCTCGGCTCTGTTTTTAAATCTTGGGGGTATTTAATCAAGGGCATTACCAAGCATCTGCACGTCCATGAACTTCATCTACTAAACTTATGCTGTATGTCCACAGTTAGCTCTGCACAATTGATAACAAACACCTGGGCTAGATGACCGACGAATTCAGTCGAAAATACTAAGTATATTTCGAGAATTTTGAGAAGTATATATCCTGCTTTCATTTAATAAAATTGAAAATGTTTAATTAGTCTTTTTGCGTATAACAGAATACTAATTGTTATATGATGGCCATTTAGAGAAAAGATCTATTCTCGAAGTAGGATAGAGAGTTCTCTACTTGCATAATGTGATCACCAGCCAGATAAAAATAACCCCAAAATATGTTTTCGACTCATTGTTTGTTTTTTAAAAGAATATATTTCAGTATTTATACATGTCATTTAATAAGAAGTTCACAACATGTTTCACATTTCATTTTTACAATGAAGATTAACATATCTTGTTTCATTTTATTCCAATAAATGTTGCTTTAATTTAAGGTAGTTTCCCGGTATAAAAAAAACAACAATCAAGGTCAACCACACCGTCTTCTCTTATTTTCTAAGTAATATTTGTAATATGAGATTAGTTATCTAGGTAAGGGGAAACGGAAATTTCCCCGGGAAGCGACGTTTCCATGGTATTGTTTTACATGTAGACTTGCATTTGTTAGAGGTTTATACTACTACTACTACTACTACTGCTGCTATAACCACCGCTAAATTTCTGATACTAGTACTACTACAATTACGACCTCTAAATATTACTAAAACTAGTATTACTACTACTAAACCTACTACTACACTTTATCAACACTCGTTGATAAAGTAAAAAAAACAAACTCGACAGAGCCATATGTTTTTTTACTTTATCAACTTGTAGGAGATTCTCTCTATATAACAATCGACAATGTACTAGTACTTTTCCATGAACAGTTTGTTACTAGTGGCTTCAATCACGCCTTATATTAACTTTGTACGCTTTGGTTTTGGCTCTATACGTGTAGAGCTGATCTAAAGATCAAATACTCCTTCAATAGGCTGGATATGAAATCGCATATCACTTGCCAGCTCATTGTTAAATTGACATTCAAAGTTCAATACATAAAGAACACGTATTCAATGGTATAAACGACTTACTATAAAAGCTTCAGTACACACGTAGTACAATGCATGTATCTTGTATATATTTAATTAGGGTTTCACACTGCGTAGCTTGTGTGAAACACTATTGTTTTTGTTAAAATTCTTCTTATTATTATTCTTATTATTATTATTTTTTTTTTCCAATTTGCTTATATCTCAGGAACTGCTTGTCGGATCGATGCAATGTCTTGAGTTTTACTGCGAAAGTGGGTGTGACTTAGAGATTAAAGCTATTTCCGGCATTCTGCGACAATGCGAAATGTCCGAAATCACCGAAGTTGTCGTTTTTTGAAATATTGCCGTAATATTAACAACAATTGTTGGATTTTATCGTTTGATAGTTTTTGACATAGCTAGAGACATGGCACATAGCTACGGGTCTTTAGATTTTTAAATTTCGCCGAATCTTCGGAAAAATAAGGCGCCAAATTTTGAAAATTTAAATTTTGACAAAAAACTTTTTTATTAATGAATATTTTTTAATGACCTTTTATCAAGGGTTAAAGGGTCATCTGATTTGGGCAAAAATGTGAACATTTTTTTTCTGGATAATTTTCGTTGGTCGCTATTAGCTAATTCAGTTTATCGGTTCTATATAAATTATTTATTGTCCGATTTGTATAAAACAAAGTTTATATGCTCCATGGTCCAAAATGTCATTTTTTTTGTTACCGGCAAAGTTTCCTTTCGGCACCGTAAGTGACGTAAATTTAGCAAAAACTACAATTTTAACAGTTCGGTACCACTTTTTGAAAGCAAAAATTATTTTTTTCAAATCTAATATGACTGAAAAGATGTGCCATATAAAGGCGCACAAAACATCGGGCTCAGTTTTTTTAATTTCGATTTCGTTTTCGGGCAATTTGGATTAAAGGGCGAAAAAAAGTGTCAAAATAAGCTATTTACAACCCATCCAGCGTCTTCATATTAAAAAATATATCTTCGTAACATTCATAATCTCGTAGCAATAACCCATACGAAGAGATTGTATGTGAAAATTAATTTGTAATATGCGCAGTTGCCGAGAAAAAGTCAATTTTGCATGAGTCACTTTTCAGGTTATTTTGGCTGTAAAAGAATCAATTATTATGTTATTTTCAATTTTCTTTCACCATTGGATGCCTAATGCCATACTGGACAAGGCCAAACTATTCTACCCCATATGCTGCCACCGGAAATGACGTCATTTGCTCAAAACTTAATTTTTAGCATTAAAAAACAATATTTTATTCAAATGGGTCGTACTTGTTATTTTTTTCAAATTATGATATTTGATTCTATTCATCAAATAGAATGAACCCATACGATCATACAGATATCACAAAACGGTTTCTAACTTGTACGGTTGCAGAGAAATGGGCGATTTTCCACAAGTCACTTTTCGAGGATTTTGGTCTATAAAAGTGTGAGTTATTATTCGATTTTCATAAAATTTTCACCATATGATATCTTATGTCATTTATGATTTCATAGAACTAATCTAACATTTTCAGTATCACCGGAAGTAATTATATTTTGGCAAAAACTGTATTTTTAGCCTTCAAAACAGATATTTTTTTTTCAAATGAGTCTGATTTGTAATATATTTAAAATTATGATATTTAGTTCGCATCAACTAATAGAATGAACCCGTGCGATCATTCAGATACCACAAAATGGTTTCTCACTTGTATGGTTGCAGAGAAATAGACGATTTTCCTTTCAAGGTTTGGGGTCTATAAAAGTGGCAATTCTTATTCGATTTACATAAAATTTTCACCATGTGATTATTATTTCTGATTTTGAGAAACTAATTTAATATTTTCATTATCGCTGGAAGTACTGTGATATGGTCAGGATCACTTACATGTAACACATGTATAAAATGGGTTGGTTCAACAGAAAATATTATTTTTTTAAAAACTTGATATAACAAAAAGAGTGTGCCCTTCAAAGGCGCAAAAAACTGTGAGCTCAGTTTTTTTAATTTCGATTTCATTTTCGAGCAAGTTCGATTAAAAGTTGAAAAAGGTGTAAAATTGACCTATTTACAACCCATTCAGACTTTTCAGATTTTACAATATTTCTAAGTAACTTTTATAAACTTGTAGCTTTAATCCATACACAGAAAATGTATGTTAAAATTAATTTCTAATAGAAGCAGTTGCCGAGAAATAGGCAGTTTTGCATAAGTCACTGTTTTCGTAATTTTGCCTGTAAAATAGTCAATTATTAATGGATATTCACAAAAGTGATATCATTTGATTCAAAGGGCAAGTGTACGCCATATCATGTTGATTACTATTTAAAATTGACACCGGAAGTGGCGTCATTTAGTCAAAATCTGCGTTTTTAACTTTTAAAATCGATATTTTTTTCAACCAAAAATTATGTCATATGTAATAATAAAATTAACTTTTGGTTTAAATTCACATATTAACAAAACTCATACGGTCATACAGATATCATAAAATTGTTTTTAACTTGTTCGGTTGCCGAGATATAGGCGGTTTTCTACAAGTCACTTTTGAAGGTTTTTGGCCCGTAAATGTGTCAATTATTATTCGATTTTCATAAAATTTTCATCATTTGATGCCTAACGTCATAGACGATATTATAAACTTAATTTAACATTTTAGTAACACCGGAAGTAATGTCATTTTGGCAAAAACTGTATTTTTAGCCTTCAAAACATATATTTTATTCAAATGAGTCTGTTTTGAAATCTTTTTCAAATTATGATATTTGATGCCAATCAACAAAGAGAATGAACCCATACGATCATACAGATACCACAAAATGGTTTCTAACTTGTACGGTTGCAGAGAAATAGCCGATTTTCTACAAGTCACTTTTCAAGTTTTTTGGTCAATAAAAGTGGCCATTATTATTCGATTTACATAAAATTTTCACTATATGATATATTATACCATTTCTGATTTCATGAAACTAATTGAACATGTTCATTATCACCGGAAGTACTGTAATTTTATCAGGATCAATTACATGTTACAAATGTATAAAATGAATTGATATTGCTGGATTTTTGTTGATTCTGTTTCCCTTTTATTTGATGTTTGCAATGTTTATGTGGAAATCTGTTTATCGGTGCCATTGGTTCAAGGGCAACATGGGAGCGAAAGTGACATAAGTTTAAAGTTAACGTGGCACCAGTGAAACCCGTCATTCCTGCATGCAGGTCTAGTACTAATTATAGTTGCTTCTCTAGGCACAAATCAAACCGACACGTTGCTAGTGTCGATACTGGTGAGGGCTCTTGGTGGGTTGGGGTCAACACATATGGTTGGAATTGAGAGAGAGAGAGAGAGAGAGAGAGAGAGAAATGGGGGTTTAACGTCCACTCAACACAAACTAGGTCATTTCGGGACTAACATATGGTTTAATTTTATTTCAATAATTCGCTTGCGCGTAGGGGTCTTTAGCAGTGGGGGGAAACCGGAGTGCCCGGAGGAAACCCACGAGGTTGAGAAGGCGCCGGGATATCTCCATGCCACATACGCTCACACCAGGACTCGAAACTACAGCCGCAAGCCAGAGGTGACAGGCCAGCTAGAAGTCGAAGCGCGGCACTCTAGACCACTAGGTAATCCCCCCCCCCATGTTGGAATTGAGGCTACCATTCATCGACATAACTTCATACATTTTGGCAGAGCGAATGAATGCATGATGAATGAAATGAAATGAAATGGGAGTTTTTCGTCGTAATGTCCTACTCCGAATAAGCTAATGAAGTGTGATATGCGGGCAATTTTGCCCGAACAGTGGCGCTATATCCTCCTCGTATATCAAATTTCTACTACCAAGGGATCATTTACGTGCATATCAATGTTTTTCGTCCCTTCGAAACGACAAACGCCGTCTCTTGCCAGCTCTTATTTCCTTCACCAATGACGAAGGATAATAGGAGAACCAAGCCGAATACATAAATGGATGTCTAGTGTCCTACTTTTTTGAGCCAACTGGACTAATAGGGACGGGCACCTTGGCAGATATTCCATACACTCCCTCGTTAAAGACATGGCTGAACATAATACACCTCCAGAAATAAAAATATGTACCCGCCTTGCTTGATTGTATTATTCAAATAAAAGGTATATATGTATATACATTACTTATAGTTCAAACGGAATTCAGATAAATGATATTGAAAGTATAAGCTGGTTTAAGTGGATATATATTAACTTTGTGGATTCGAAAATTATTTTTTGATCGATTCGGTATAATATATATGGAAACAGTCAACATGATAAAAAGCGGAAAGCGAGAGTAGTGGTTGCCGTGGTTTACCAGTGTTAAACTTTCCTTTAAGTAATCTAAGTTGATAACTGGAGTTTAAGAACACAATTTGTTTGCCTATGTGTGGATATTATTAACTAAACGTTGGCGGCTATTTGTGATTTTGTGTATATCAAAAACTAATTCTAACATTGAACAACCAAAAATAGGTAATCTAAAACTAAAAAAGGCTATTTTGTTGTGGCACAATCAAATTTAGAATTGAATTAGTTGCAGTGACTCGGATATATAAAGTTCATACCGCCATTTCCTTGTTTATTATTTATGTGAAAATTATTTTGGATTTATTGAGATGCATCGTTGCACAAAATTCGCAGCAATTTAATGCCTTAGTTTCGTTTATTATTATTATTTTTTTTCGTTTAAAACATATAAGATGTTGCAGTGTATATAAGGTAGCAGTAGACCCACTTGTAGTCTGCCATTATCATGTCTAAGTACACAAAAGACGTTACAAGGCTATTGTTGGCTTTTCTATTTCTACATAGTGTTTCCTTTACAGGTAAGAGTTTTATTGCGGTCATATTAACAAACATGTTTCACGGGAATACAATATCAGAGGCGGATCCCCCTATTTTCAACAGTGCCCTTTCTCAGACCCAAATATGTCCGTTCCCAATGGCTACAGATGCAAGGAAATGTCGGATAATTTTCTTGGGGGGGGGGGACCCCTCAAAATCCCCTCCCCAATCAGCGGCGTGCCCCGTCTCCACGGTCAGTGCCCTCGTTTTGCGGCGCCCCCACTTTTTAAAATTCCTAGATCCGCCCCTGATTATGTCTTGGGCATGTATTTTAACAGTTGGCCAGTATAGGATAGGGGGTGTTCGAAAATTAGTAATTAGCGCGGTCTCACAAGCCGACCAGAAAATTATGTGGGGATTTTGGGGCTGGTTTCTATTTTCGATTGGCTCGAGGTGGAGCAAAATGTGTCTAGTCGTTCGACGTTCGGATGGGACAAAAAACCGCTACCCAACAATAATTTACTCATTGGCATGCACGTATTTATGGCAGCCCCTTCATAGCACACTGCATACCTTCGTCATTATTCCGGTCCTATCTCGTGGGTTTTTTCCCCACTGATAAAAACCCCTACACACAAGCGAATTATTGAATAAAATTGAACCATATGCTAGTCCCGAAATGACCTAGTTTGTGACGAGAGGACGTTAAACCCCACCTTTCTAACTCATTAGCCCGGTTGGTGCAGAAATATTTAAACACAATTTCACTTTACCTGTATTCCATTTGTCCAATATTAGGTGAGCAGAACGCATCTTTTTATCGATAAAAGAAAATGACACATGGTTAAGTCACGGGCCATTCACAACATGTCGCAATAAGAACATGAACTCACCTCTTTGATTGTCCTGTCTGTTTTTATTTTCAGATGGATCTAACTGTGATAATTCAAGTAAGTATCCATTTCTACTTTTGAGATTGGATCTTTGCCCTGAATGGCCGCCATATTAAAAAATAGTATATTATTTTGTAATGCGGTTCTACTCCTTTTCAAATACAAACAACTAAACAATTGCAATTTTATTAAATGGAAGCAACATACATACTGCTCCAACTTCAAGAAGTAAATTTAATGTTTTTGACTGAAGTCGTCGATTAAGGAATTAAAATGTCGGTCAATCAACGTCGTGTCTGTTCTCAAGCTGAGCTAATCAGAGGCGGATCCAGGATTTTCAGAAAGAGGCGCCGTGCTTTTTGAGTGAAAAAAAGGACTAATTTCATACTAATACTGTAAATTAGGATTTCCAACCTAAACTATTTTAGTTCTCCTTTCTCGCGAGAATATATGGAGCTAAAAATTGTTCGCCACCTCAAAAAATAGAGGGGGCGTGCGCCGGGTGCGCCCCCTCTGGATTCGCGCCTGCTAATTGTAGATAGACTGCTTAAGTTTCGTATGTAAGTATCATTCAAGTCTTAGTATTGCAGGCGAAGTCATGGTGAATACAAAAGGGAGATGAAACCCATTTCATTTGATATAAATTTCAATAGATTCAATATGGCCACAGATCACTAATTATTTCCCCATTGACTTTAATGCTAATTCTCGACTCTTAGACCGGCTGTAACTTTTTCCCAAATATTCGTTGGGTAGAACGCTTTCTGCCACAGATGGAGCAACATGTGGCGAACTCTCGCCCAAAAGCATGTATGAGGTTCTTCATGAAAAACTTGAGATAGACAGGCTGGAAGTAGAGACAACTAAACAAGCAATTTTCGCCCCCCCCCCCACTTTCAACGTAACCAATCTCACAACCCTTGTATCCTTCTGCCTCAAAATCATGCATTTTCACCAATACCTGACCGAAAATGTATTTTTAAACCCTTTTCTTCGATTCTACACCAAAAAGGCAACAAAAATCGCCATACAATAGGGGGGAAAAGGGAAAGGGAGAGAAAGACTAAAAATAACTTTCGCCCTACATTCGTGGGTGATGGCCTATGAATATTTAGTGATCTGTGTCCATATAGACATTGTTATCACAAGACCGCCGAATTACAAGATGGCCAATTGGTTAGCACGAGTGCGGTGTATCATAATGGCTATTATTGAGTGAACCGAAGGTGGTTTCGATTCGCCGGTTGTACGTGACAAGGAGTAGGGTCACCTGTCCAGCTTCGTGGGATTTCTCCGGACTCTCCGGTTTCCTCCCACTGCTAAAGATCCCTACGCGCAAGCGAATTATTGAAATAAAATTGAACCAAATGTTAGTCCCGAAATGACATAGTTTGTGTCGAGTGAATGTAAACTGACCTAGTTTGTGTTGAGTGAATAGTAATCTCTCTCTCTCTCTCTCCGTTTCCCCCTCCCTCTATCTCTCTGATCCATTGCCGTCAAAAATCGTTACTATCTTATTAGTTTACGGCAAATTCATCGTAGTGGGTTTTTAATAAATTACTTTAAATTCTTTACGTTTCAGTTGCTTCTGTTTCGATCTGCAGTTCCGCGTCACAACGAGGACGAACTGTTCATCTGACCGGTGTTCTGGGTAACGTCGATGGGATTGGATGTGGTTGTGCTCTACATTTAATCAACGATAATTCTGGACCAGGAATCATATCAATAGCCAATATCACATCGGCTCCTAGTAATTGTGACTATGATATCGATTCGACGTATAAAACAAACGTGAAACGAATTTTCTCGTGTGGTAATTATGAACAAAATGCCCAGTTCGACTTAATACAAGGAGAAGAGGTGGAGTTAAGGCTTGAAAAAGGGACTAGTAATGTTGGTGCCATGTTCTGTCTGGAAATAACCAGTTCTCCGGGTAAGTAAGTAAGATTGTGGGGAGGAGGCACCGGAAGTGAACTTTTTGTGACGTGGTTCGATTGACCATGCCCCAGTAAAGCCCTTGCACCTACTTTTGTTAAAGGGACAATCCCGATAAGAACAGAGTCTCAAAAATTAAAGTCCGAGTATTTATGAAATTTATGGACCAAAATATAGTGGCATGGTGTATTTATCTTGTCTCAAAATTGCAGCTCAAAATATTGAGTTGTTTGGACGTGAACGTCAACACTGCTTATCCGGACACGTAACCCTTTTAAGATTTTGGGTCAATTTTTTCATTGGGTGACCTGATAATCGATTAATGTTTCTTGAGAGGTCTATACAGTGAATGATCCATGCCCTGTACTTGATAACAAAAGGTAAATTTCACCTTCATATTATTTTTATAGAAAAAAGTCTGGTTTTATCCAGATACTGTATAATACAACGGTCTCCATTTCCAGATGAAGACTGTCAGGTTTAAGTTATTTACAAGTGTATCACAAATATCGGGTTAGAAGGTGGGCCTTAGGTTATGGATTTCAAAGGATTTTAACATAAAATTAAGCTGTTTTATTCCACAAAAAGTTATCGGGATTGGCACTTTAAAGCTGCCCAGACAAGTAGAATTTCAAATTTTCATTAGCCCAGTCGGAGAAGAACAGTAGTACGCTAAATACCAGGGCCCTGTTTCACGAAATTTTAACTTAAGATAAAATCCAATTTTAGTCGATACTTCAATTTTGATTGGCTAAGCACTAAAATCACTCTAATATTATCCAATCAAATTACTAAAATTGGGATCTTATCTTAGTTAAAATTTCGTGAAATAGGCCCCAGTTCATTTCATTTAAGACCAATTGTTACTTTCAATCGACAATTAATATAGAGAGTGATATAGGGAACATTGTGTGGCTGCTCAGAGAGTGGGCTTGCTGGTTTTTTTATTTACAATGATTATATGTTCATTCTTCCTTTTTACACAATGTTGATTGCTACAATATCATCAGCGATGATTCTCCCGAATCGCTACATTAGTGGATATTCCTGGTCATCCTGGGGAAACTGCGATTAATCCTGCCGGGGGGGGGGACTGGACTATGTATCTCGTGCAAACACTAATTTTAACATCCCAGTTTCAAGCCAAGTCTGTTCAACTCGAATATTAACCTTTTTGTAATATCTCTGAACCACCATAATGCTTTCTGTACATCATGGAGCAGAACGGTAGGACGTTAACTCCCATTTAATTTCAATCATTTCTCTTTGCATTATATTTTATATATTTCAGGATCAGACGTGGACATTGAATGTAGCAAAACCACAACAACTACAGTACCGGCAACCGGTACAAACACTGACACTACTGATAAATCGTACACAACTACAGTACCGGCAACCGGTATAAACACTGACACTACTGATAACTCGAACACTAAGACTTCAACACCCAAAAATGGTTTTAGTCAAGCTGCACCTTCATCTGAAGACGGTGAGTATTCTGTCTCCAAGTTCACACATTGCATTCTCAGATTTAGATTAAAGAATTTACTCAACTTTCAATATCTGTTTATGAGAAATATCTTTGATGCAGAAACACAATACTTTGTACATAGTTTCTTGTTCATGTATTCTCGATTCATTAAAACAACAAAAGTTTTATTATTAGTTAAAATAGGGCGAACAAGTTTGGGTAAATTCTTCACTTAAGTCTGAGAATACTGTGTCAACACGGGGTCTCGAGTGGGGTTGACACTTGGTGGTGCTGCCCTTTATGAATGGAACCAGGCTTAACTTTACTCTTGTTATAAGAACTGCTCTCGCCAAAGGGCAAAGGGCTTTGAATTATTTTAAAATCGGAGCTAGGATGTTAACACATATTTGAATATAAATGTAAGTGAGAAAAGATAGTGTATGTGCCTTTGTGTACCATCATGAATTGTCTCCGTGTGCTATAAATTCCTCCAAAAATTCACCCGTACCTACCCAAAATAACCAAATGTCTACTAATTGAAGGTTACGCGACACCACCACCACCTCCTCCGTATCGGTGCATTTAATTGAACTAAAATCGTACGATGAGTTAGTCCCTAAATGACCTGTTTAATCCCGCAAACCCTAGTCTATGATTTGGTTGAAAATCAAATGAATCAGATAATATCTGATGGACCGAGCTCCATAAATATAAATAAAACACTTATATGGATATACTACTTCTGAATTTATTAACACGCTACGTTTCGATACTCATACAGGTATCGTTCTCAAGCAAATAATGACTAATAACAAAAATGTGGTACAATATATAGTTAACAAAATAAACAATGATATGAAACCTTACTATGATTAAGAAACCATTTATGAAGATCATAGGAAATTATTGTCTGATTAGAGTAATTAGTGTTCACTGATTGTCTAGTAAATCCACCCAAAGATTTGGGAGATAATGACCTGTGTCTCTGTTCAATTGAATACAACAACCAAAAGAAGACCCAAAGGGCGTTATCTACAAAATAAATTGTGACTGCAATAAGGAATATGTAGGAGAAACATCACGGCCGATTTCAGTAAGGATAAAGGAGCACGCAACTGCAGTAAGAAAACAAGAAATTAACAAATCAGCAATAGCAGAACATATTTCGGAAAACCCACGGCACAAAATAGAATGGGACAACACAAAAATCCTAGCTAGAAACATTCCTGAATGGAAAAGCCGAGTCCTCAGAGAAGCCCTAGAAATCCAAAAACATCAACCAAAATTGAACAGAGACACAGGTCATTATCTCCCAAATCTTTGGGTGGATTTACTAGACAATCAGTGAACACTAATAATTTCCTATGATCATCATAAATGGTTTCTTAATCATAGTAAGGTTTCATATTTTGTTAACTATATTGTTAAAAATTGAACAGAGACACAGGTCATTATCTCCCAAATCTTTGGGTGGATTTACTAGACAATCAGTGAACACTAATTACTCTAATCAGACAATAATTTCCTATGATCTTCATAAATGGTTTCTTAATCATAGTAAGGTTTCATATCATTGTTTATTTTGTTAACTATATATTGTACCACATTTTTGTTATTAGTCATTATTTGCTAGAGAACGATACCTGTATGAGTATCGAAACGTAGCGTGTTAATAAATTCAGAAGTAGTATATCCATATAAGTGTTTTATTTGTAATTTCTATTTCTATATGTCTTACAAGGATTATCCATAAATATAGTTTAAATTTTATTGGATATAACATGCCCGTTATACATGGAAAATGTTTTATATGATCCTTGTCCGTTTTTTTCAGAAACTGGTTTTATCGTGGGTATCATATTAGCAGTAATAATTTTGGTTACATTGATATCGCTGGTTGTTTGGTAAAGTATTAATTTCGTATACTTTATTACTTATGGAAGTCGTCCCCGTAAAAACTGTGTAATTATATGATATAATTTGCTTTAAAATCCCCCTTAAACTTTTGAATTCCAAGGAAAATACTCCAAGCCACATGAATCTATTTCAAGAAGCATTGTTTGTCACGCGGAGGGTTGGATTGCCGAGCAGGGTCGCCTGTCCAACGTCGTGGGTTTGACGGGTACCCATTTAACCCTAATAGACCTGGGTCCTTAATATTTCTATATTCACATTCGACACCAAAATCGACCTATCTGCCAAATCTACGAATTCGTTTGTAAAGCTTTCATCGAGACCATCTAGTAAACTAGCTTATGCTTTCGTCTTTAGAGTTAACGGATTGATCGTTTCAAATCAATTTGTGAATTTTAATATTTCTTTTTTTAGTGTGTTATACAGAAAGACGAAGAAAGTCAAGAATGTGGTAGTGCCGGGTGACGTCAAACAAATAAAACATTAATTATAGACCAACTTCAGTAATCGATTTAGGGGCCCCAATATTAAGGGTCGTCCAAGAAAACCCAAACGGCCGCTTGAGGAAAGGAAGTGGCAACTGTCTTCAGTTGGGCGTGTGTGACATAGCAATACTGTACTGTGTAGTCATATTTGATGCTCGATACACCAGATCGAGGATGTAGAGGATGCAATGTATGTGGAATAACTATAGACCTTATACCTGAGTGGAGGGAATACAATGTATGTGAGATAGCTATAGACCTTGTATTGCAGGGTATTTTATTTGATTCAACACAAAAAGGTGTGAAGGGTTCTGGCAGTCAGCAATGTGGTGTGCGTAACAGTCCTACACCTTATACTGGGATCGTATTTGAAATGAAATGAATATTGTTCTCCTCACTATCAACTGGACTAATCAAGACGGGAGCGTATTTGCTGCTGCTGCTGCTGCTGGTGCTGGTGGTGCTGTGCGAAAGAGTGTGTTGCTCCTGTGGCTATCCTTGCTTTTCCAGAACAGCCCCATTCTGAACAGTCTATTTTACTTTTCAACATTTAATTTTAACGACGACTTCTAATACTGTTTATTTTTTATTATGTTCATTTCTTATGTCGAAAGTAGACATTGTTCAGAGTGTTTTTATGATAAGTATTAAATTATCATTTATCTCAAATTCATATACAATATAAACCTTGTACAATCCAAATAATTGTATTGAACTTGACACTTTGTACAATCTAATTTGAGAAAGAGAGAGGGAGAGGGGTCGAGATAATGGAGAAATTAGGTGGTCATTCACCCCAAACCCAATCCAATGAAAACCGCTTATCTTCAGGGGCATTATATACGGCAGTTCTCGCTATAATAGTTTAAAAATAGATAACTTAAAGAGAACATGCTGATAATTTCTGTCACATTGCTGCACAATGAACCGAGAAATTAGCTTTTGAATTTTAGGCTTAGTCTCGATCATCATTGTATAAGTGGGTACCATAAAGTCTCTATTATCCATTTTGACATTAAATCATCCATCACAAATGTATTCAAATCCAGTAAATATCGCAAGCTAGTGATGGCATCGAGACTTGGATACGTTAATAAATGTCTTATTAATTAGATAGCATTTCAGGCCTAAAAATAGACCCGTAATAGGTATGTATATGAAGAATATAAAAGATACATTAGTTTAAAGTTTATTGAAGAGTTGGCTATTCTAGTTAGAATGGGTCGAAAATAGATAATGCAAAATGAATAACTTGAAAATTTCATTCATATTACCGTATTTGTTGTTCGAAGCTTTGTCTCGCTCCTCCAATTTTAAATTAATCAAGATATGGCTGAAACCGTTCTAATCTATTTAAATCGGAGAAATCCCGTGCCATCGAGAGTTGATTATGGCCTGGGTCAGTTAAATTATGTTTCATTCATAATTTAGATAACATTCCATGTATATAGAAAGGCCTAAAATAGTCAGATTTATCTCTTTTACAATGTATGTTTAATTAAATTTTATTCATCGATAACCGAAAACTGTCGCTCAATGCAGAGTGGCTTCATGCCAAAACGTCATGGCATATCTGGTACTTTATTTTGTGGAAGGCAAAAGGGCTTTTCCATAAAAAATATTGTTTTTCCTTTTTTCACATTATCCGTCTACCTGGCATGATGTCACAAGAATTAGAATGGCACTGTTTTGGGTTAACCTATGACGCCATGCCGCCCGCCTGCAAGTCATTAAGGCTTCTTGCTACTCAACTTTCAATCATTGTTTATGAGAAATATATTGGATCCAGAAACACAAAATTTGAACATAGTTTCTTATTGATGTATTTAATACAACAAAGTTTTTTAAGGGGCGATATTCTAGTTAAAATAAGGCCAGCATTTTTAAGCAAATTCTTAACTTAAGCCTGAAAATGCATTGTGAACTCGGGAACAGATCTACGATGCTATATAAACTTTAGTAATCAATTTTCACTTTTTTTTAATATGCAATAAGTTTCAAATGAAGTGGGGTTTAACTTCCTACTGCTCTGCTCCAAACTGAACTGGACATACGCCATACAGTGTGCTATGGGGTAATTTGCCTGGACAGCACAGGAATCTTTTACGTGCACGCTAATATGTACACGGGACCATCCGAACGACTAAACATATATACCTTGTGTTGTGTTTTATTATGAATAGTGATCCGTGCTTCTAGATGTCATTTAAAGAATTGACTAAACAGTTGTCCTTGTCAGGCCCTCTGTCATGCATCTCGCTGGCAAGTGAGAACCACGCGGGAAAATAGGGATGAACTTTCTCGGATCGAACACCCAACCTACAGGCTAGCGATCCAGCGTCTTACCCACTTAGCCACCGTGATCGAAAATTTGTGGTAAAACAGAGGTTTATGTGTTTTGTTTTATAAAACCCGTCCCATTATCGTCACAAAGTTACTTTCGGTAACTCTCTCTTCTCGGCAGATCCTTGGAATGTTTCTGGTCCTAATTTCCACATTTCGTTCAGTTGGTCTGAAATACGGATGCGACACGGCGAAAACGGCACAGACTGGGCGAAATGTACCTCGAAGCACATTATATGCAGTATGCCCTTTTTGTTTCTCCAAGTGCTACTGAATAATATCATGTTAAATCCATTTCATTTCCCAAAATAGTAAGACGACGAACTCCATATCATAGATAAGGACGGGAACCTTTAAATTTTTAAATAAAGGTGGAAACAAAATTAAATATCCTTTGTTTTATATTCTATTGAATATCCTCGGGCGTATGACACGTATCTGTCTGAAACCAATGATAAACATCCGGGTATTTCCGCTGCGCATGCGTCGTGCTCAAGTCGATTTGACACAAATCACACAATGGCTGCTTAAAATAATGACTGTGAGTGGAGTAGGAGGTGCCGGTAAGCGGATATTCGTATTCCTCAAAGATACTTGCATATGCGTCCTTTCTTTTAAGATAATCAGTATATTTGACCTCATCTTGCGCAAGAGATTTCAAATAATTTCCTAGCTGCTCCACGGATTTAAAATCTGCGGTATCCACGAAAGTTCCTGGTGGGGCTATCTCGCTATAGTTGATCCTGGCACGGACTATTTGTATAGTATCGTATTTATAATAACGGTAAAATTTCTCCGTGACGTAATCTTTACACAGAGCATTTTCGAACGACAGGTAAAACATATACTCTTCAAATTTGTTCTTCAAGCAGCTTGAATCATTAAACCGGCCACACAGTCTCTTTCCGCATACACCAAAAATATCAACCGGAAAAAACTCACGTAATTTTTGAACCAAGGATTCTCTTTTGCTATGAGTTGAACAGTGACTGACCACCCAGACCGCAGCCATCTTCTTCCTGATAAATATGTCTGTGTAATTTTTTGCGATAACAGGGGTTTCACCATCCCTGGCTTTTATAATACCGTACGGGGTTGGAATATCGGAATCACGGCGATACGTGACAGTTAGATCAAACTTAAATAACCATTCCTTGCTATTCAGATTTTCAGATTTTATTGCAATAGGTGACTCTTGACTAAAGAACACCCATTTTTGATGAGGTAATTTTTTGGGTGGATGTTTTGGTAATGTGTGCGCATCGAAAATGACCACTTGAGAAAGTGTGGATCGTTTACGGTCAGTCGTATATTCACAATTCAATTGTGGACAGAGTTGAGTGGGGTTAAAATTACGAGCACGTTTGACGTAGCTCGGGGCATTATACCAGAGAATCACCCTCTTGCTTATCTTATCAGATGTGACATTTTTAGAAAGAGCCAATGTCGAAGTATTAATCTGTCGATACGTTGAGTGGTGTTGAGGTGTAGGGGTTAGGCTACTGGGCCACAAATCTGATTTCAAATAAAAAACAATTCCCGCCATAAATATCACCATAGCGACTAAGTTTCGATGACGTAAACATTGTGATCTGAAAATAAGAAATATAAATTAAAGAACAATCACAAAATGCTCCAAATTCGGACAAAATTGAGAAACGGTAGAAGCAAATGCTCTGAACGCCACATCTCTGAAGCGCACAATAGTCCAAAAATAGCTCAGTTACATAAATAAGAGTCGACGAGACGTATTTTGGAAGGGTTATTAATCCCCGGTATAATACGTCATCCAATGAATTTCTTGTCTTAACTTCAAACAATCATAACTTCGTTCAGAAAATCATAATTTGACTGAAATGTTCAAAATACACATTTTGTTTTGTTGAATTATTATAGCAAGAATGGCCCCCTTTTTCGCTAAATCTCGACAATGTATTTTTAACTAAGTTTATATACCCACAACAAGGTGAATTTAACAGCGTATCGATTAACAATTACTAACCTTTTGTTAATCTTCCGAAACATTTTTTTCTACAGTCTTGTAATGTCGCACTTTTTTTTGTATCAGTCAACCTCGGATCCTGAAAAGTGTAAAAAAAAACAACCAAGAATAAAGACGTTTCTAGCATATCGGTTAACGCATCCAGGGCTTGGTCGAGCAATTTAATCTGTATCAAACCCCGTCCCTCGGTCCCGGCAATAGTGGAAACGGAATAGTGCTTAACGTAGTGGGGCTCTGAAAAGGGCTGAAGAAGATGGGTACACGCTATACAGTGTAATACGACCTGCTCTTTTTCCAAATTCAAACTGCCAATGTGTACACGGAAACCCGTTTTTCGCCCTATCCGGATGAATATACAATGTCCCTGCCCTGCATTACTGACAAAGAGAAACTACGCCAGAAAATCCAGATGGACTTTCTCGGCAAATACAGAAATGAAATAGAAGACGGTGTGAGTTTGAGTTGGTCGCTGGTGTGTGTTTTCTCCTGGGTAGTTGCGCAAGTCCGAAACTGATGTTTGCGTTGACAACGGAACTAGGTCTACTTCCTGCGGTTTCAGTTGGTTCCTAACCACTGGTCAGTTCAGGAAAAATATTATGTATTTGATTAGAGTTTTGCCATTAATAAACATATTTGTTATCGTGATTAGTTGTTGTTTTACTGATCAGTAGTTACATGATCAACGGATCAAGGTTGATTGGCTTGAAATAATCAATTTGATGATTGGCTTGAAATTAACAATTAATTCACCTCCAAAGGCAACCAACGTATTACAGGACTTTTAACCATATATATCTTATAGGACGAACAGTTTTTAATATGTAAATAATCAACGGGTCCAGCTATATGGTTTTTACTGCGAGCACTTCGCTTTTCCACATAACGCAAGCCGATTCTTTTTCCCCACGGGATTTTTTTTCCTATCCGCACTGATGGCGCCAAACATCTGTCAGATTGACCTACTGTTTTAACCTGTTTTTATTATGACAAAGAGAGAAGATGACTCGCCCTCTCTTCTCACGACAGCTGCTATTTTATAAGTGTGATTTAAATTGACTTTTTAATATACAAGGACTTTTTATTTTGTGTGTTAACCAGTTTTATGTTTTTACCAACTTTCAACCCATGAAGTGTAAATAATTTAATTTAATCAACCTGTCCATAATATGATATAAAATGTATTGGACTTTAAATCTGTAATAAACAACAACAACAATTTGATATTTTCGTAGCTTCATTTATCACAAATACAAAAGTATGGAATTACTTATTTCCTCATTTTCTGTGGACAATAATATCGCATTCATAGTAGACAAGTAGTACTAATAGATCGATCATCACCATGGCAGATATTACAAGCATGTGTTTTATTACTCAAATTTAAACTCTTTCTCATGTTACAAATCTGACTCAAACTAAATGCGAACGAAGTAAGCATAGTAGCAAGTGTTTACGATCTGCTTATGAACTTCCCATGGACGGGAAGGTGATCGAGTTTTGAGTCTCTTCAAAATTGTTCCTTTGAACAGAACCAAGCGACCATTCAACATCGGTTTTCATGTATCTCCTGTTGGAAGCAGAGCAAGAGTACAATGAAATAGTGGAACAAGGGAGAAGTAGGAGAGAGCGAAGAAACGTCTGGCTGAAACGTGCGTGGAAAACAGCCGTCGGACATTAACAACGTTTTAAGAATCAATCCACCCGTGTTTGACGAACTTCTTGAAGGCATCACTCGCTTCATAAAAAAACACAAGACACCAAACCAACTGCTCGGAGGCTCTAGAATCGGGGATGCAGCTTATCATCACACTGCGTCATCTCGCAACAGGAGATTCCCATGCCACTATTCAATATGATTTTCGGGTAGCAAGAAACACAATATAATGCTTGTTGGTGAAATAAGTCTATGACGCCTTGGTGATGGAACTAAAAAATGATGCCATCATATTCGTTTAATCTGGGGTCTTCCCTAAAACTTTGGACAGTGATTAAAAACGGCAAAAGTATTGTTCGTCTCCAAGCAGTATTGTTTACACTGTAGTCGTAGCCGTTTTGATAGCCTCGTTTGTTACGCAATTAGTTTTTCTGCAATATTCTGCTCTGCGCTGATTTATTGGGCGAAACGTTATGTAAACATATCTAGAGCGCTGTTTAAACCCAAAGGATATTAATACGCAGTTAGGTATTGGTTGTTAATCGGACTTTTGACCAGTCGTAATTTAGAGAGGAAATTTGCTTTCTGTGAGGAGTATGGTGGAGTACTGAATGGAAAACGTATAGTAACCAGAATACACCCAAAGACTGGGACAATGTACCAAACAATGTACAAACGCTTCTGCCCAATGATATTAATGGCCTTGGTAGATGCAGATTACAAATTCATGTGGATAGATATTGGTGGTTGTGGAAGCAAGTCTAATGCCTAGACCTACTAACACACAAACTAGGTCATTTCGGGACTAACATATGGTTTAATTTTATTTCAATTATTCGCTTGAGCGTAGGGGTCTCTTTAGCAGTGGGAGAAAATCGGAGTACCCAGAAAAAACCCACGAGGTTTGACAGGCAACCGTATTCCTTGCCACGTACAACTGAGGATTCGAAACCACGCCAGTTGACTCAATGACTGGGTTATGATACAGCGCGCACCCGCTAACCATTCAGCCATCTAATCCCTTGATATGACTGAGGCCAGGGTACAGAGGAGATAGACGTATTGAGTACCGTTAATGAACGCACCAGGATCGTATTGTAGACATTACTAACAGATTGTACCCCGACCACTTTTTCTAGGTCATTTTCCAGTACGCAATAAGGACTAATTTGATATGAGAGGTGCTTAATATTCATACAGTTCATTTTCTTTTTCCAATTTACATCGTATCGATTTATTTTCACAACGGTGTATACTTAATATTTTATGTGTTTACATTATCTTTGTATATGCTTCAGTAATTCACACGCTTCAACAAAACAATTATCGACGCGATATGAAACCGAATTTAACTTCAAGCTTAGCGAACGAGGGGATGGCCATACGCAATGCAGGGTACTATAAGGAAATTTTGCCCGGACAGCCACAGTCCCTTCTACCCTTCATCAGGTTCCGACTGCCAAGGGTTCTTTATCCCCCTTCCTATGCATTGTTTTTTGCCAGATCCTCCGTAATGGTGCACTGCCATGGTATCGATTTTTATTTAATTTTGTGTGATTTATATTTGTAAATAGCGGACATGTTCGAGAAAGTGCTATGTGCTATAGAAAGGTTTTTAATTATTATTTATTAAACTCACAATGCCACATGGGATTTCGTCCCATCAAAGCGACCATGGCATGTCAACTTTCATGGCCCCCAGGACGAGGGCGTGACGGGTTCGTCCCGTTATTGGCTAAAGGAGTAACTCAGGATTTCTCAGCGCAGGTTTCATGACGAGAGAGTGAATGAAGAGGAGAGAGTGTGTGTGTGTGAGAGAGAGAGAGCGAGAGAGAGAGGGGGAGAGAGAGAGAGGGATGGGTTTACTGACCACTCGATACAAACTAGGTCATTTCGGGACTAACGCGTGGTTCATTTTTATTTCAATAATTCGCTTACGGCGGACAAAACCAACGAGATTGGACAGGCGACCCTACTCCACGTTCCGACACAACTGGACATAGGCGTATGAGCCAGGGGTTGGGGGCAGCTGACCCCTTAAATTTCGGGCAAGCCGACTTTTCGGGCAGACAGGTGAAGTGAGAAAAAAAATTATTTCATTTACTTGGCAAAATAAAGTGCCCAAAATCTAATAAAACACTAATTTTAAGGATAGCAGTATAACGCGTTTTCTGTCGTCAAATATTCCAAAATTTTCTTGGGGGTCTATACAAGGTCAGCTCCGCTTCTTCGCCTCTCGAAGAAAACCGGAGCCGCTCTCTGTAAACATGAAATATTTTCGGGCATTTTTACTTTTGCTTCCCTAACTTCCCTAATAAAACACTAATTTTACCCTTCTTTTAATTGAATACCACGAATTTGTACTGAGTTGGCTATGGATTAAAACATTTTGTTTGGAGTCACTCTACTTTGTGCGACATTTTTCGGGCATCGATTAGTATTTGTGAATGCAGCTGCAACAGTCTGATTGGACGGAGTGAGATTTCGGTTACAAAATCATTGGTTACTTTTGGAGTTACTTACACGGGCTAGAATAGGCTAGCAGAAAACGCATTTGCGGTGGTTAAATTTTCAAAATTTTCTCCGGCAAGGTGAGGCTCCCATACTCCTCGACGATTGATTGGTTGTTTGGAATTCGGGTAAGCAGGTTGGCTGTTTTGGACCAAATTAAATCTGCTTTATTCACAGGCTGGAATAGCAGGAAGGCACGTTTGCGGCAGTTGAATTTTCACGTCGTGGACTGTAAACGATTCATTGAAATTCGAGTCAACCACCTTAATTCAGCTATATTAGACCACTTTCAAGTTGATTTGTTCACGGGTTGAAATAGCAGGAAAACGTGTTTGCAGCCGTCAAACATTCCAAAATTTTCGTAAGGGGGTGGGGCTGTAAAGCCGAAAATTGTCGGGCAATTCAGGTTCTGCCCTCCCCCCTAACTGTCACCGAACCCGTACGCCTATGCAACCGGAGATTCGCAACCACGCCAGCTGACTCAATGGCAGACCTTATGGCACGTACTAACCATTTGGCCAAGTAATTTGTGTATGTATTTATAATTTAACTGTACCTGAGTACGTTAACTACATTGAATACTTCAATCCAAACGACATGCTATCATGAACCCCGATATTCAACATTCCAATCTTAAAAAAATAAATGATCCCCTTACCTGCTACCCCACCTGTTCCTGCATGTCACCAAGGTATTCACGGGCGTCATTCAACACGTGTATGTTTGGTACTGCCCTAGATTCACATCTACTCAACACTAAACTGCAATTCCAATCTACGCCGCTCCTTAAACCGTGTATTAACGTCATCCAGGTATCGGGGTTTTCGGTTTGCGCGCGCATGTTTGTGTCTCCTATTGATTCTTAAATATTGAAGCTTAGAAGCCAATCATCGAATTTTTTTATTTGCTATATTTTTATTGATATGTTACGTAATGCTGAAGATCAGGATGAAGTATTGTTAATTCGATAGATCATGATAACATGAGATGTCGTTATAAGCAATCAACGAGATCAATGTTGTCATTGGAAACGGCGTTTACTAGTAAATGCTGCCATTATAGATTATGGAAGATTCAGTATGTGTATCGCGTGGTAGTAATAGTCGATACGAAATAAAATGAAATGGGGTGTAACGTCCTACTGTTCTGCTCCTAAACTGGAATAATGAAGACGGTCATACGCCAGACAGTATGCAATGAGGGAAGTTTTGCCGGCGCAGCGACACTAGGTCCTACTCTTATATCTAATTCCATCTGCCAAGAGATCTTTCTACATGCACGCCACTGTATACCTGGGGTTTAACGTCCTACTCTTCTGCACCTAACCTGGGCTAAATGAGGGCGGGGATACGCCATACAGTGTGCTATGAGGGACATTATGCCTGGCAGCGTCGTTATGGCCTACTCTTATATCGAATTCCAACTACCAAGAGATCTTTTACATGCACGCCAATGTATACCTGGGGTTTAACGTTCTACTCTCGATACGGCCTACTCGTATATCGAATTCCGACTGCCAAGGGATCTTTTACGCGCACGTCAATGTGTACACGGGTCCTCGGCTTTTTGTTCCTTCCGAACGACTAGGCAGCTGTCCTTGTCAAGTCATCCATGTTGCACCTCTGACATGGGAAAAACCAGGTCGAAATCCCGATGAACTTTCTTGGCCAAGGAAGGGATCAAACACGCTACTCCAGGCTAGTGAGCCAGCGCCTTACCCACTTAGCCACCGTTGTTCCCCGCTGATAAGTCAGTCGTTTCTGAATTTAGAGTTAAGTCGGACAGATGGAGTAGGTACTGTGTGGGTCAAGTACACATTGAACAAGGGGGGGGGGGAGAGTCCACTCGACACAAACTAGGCCATTTCGGGACTAACTTATTGATTAATATTATTTCAATAATTCACTTGCGCGTAGGGTTATTTAGCAGTGGGAGGAAACCGGGGGGCCCCGGAGAAAACATATGAGATTGGGCAGGCGACAAGGGTAACTAAACCACATCAGCTGACTTAATGGCGGGCTATTCACCCCCACCATTGAAATAATTGAAGTGTCACATGGGTGTCGACTACATCGGTCAAGGTCACAGGGGTTAACCAGGTGCTAATAGGGGTTAACTGGGTTTGGGTTAAAAACCACTGGGGCAAAAACAACAAGGGCCGAATCGTCGTGTTGTTAAAGAGCAATGTACCCATTACAATGAATTAAAGTGTGGGTGGGGGGTACCTTGACAAGCAACACAAAACTCACGATGTTTCACTGGCGACCCTATCCCTTGTCACGTACAGATGAGATCTAAATCACACCAACCTGACTCAAATGACATACCTCTTTGTTACAGCGCAGGCGTCAGACAACTTGATCACGCTCCGCCACCCTCGCCATCCTCTCCATTAGACGAAAAAAAACCTAAGCACGAGGACCTGCACTAAGAATCGATGTTGTAAACCTACTTGAGAAGTGCTTTTTACCATCATCAAAGTTTTTGGGTAAGTTCAACGCGACGAGAATATGCATTCACTTGATACACTCACTCCGCCCGTTTGGCGCTCACAAGGGTACCCCGTTGAGGTTCGCAAGGCCGTTCGTTTGCCATTTTGGTCTCGGTCGGATAAACTTGTGATAGCACGACGGACGGTATAGTATGTAGTCAGATTTATTTATCTCGACGATCGGTGCCTGACTGAATACTTTCAGACAGCATTTCCGACAGTCTGTTCGTTTGACACTTTACCTCAACGATCATTACTCAGGTGTGTTTAAAGACATTTTCACCTTACCTCATAGAGTTCTCTGTTCATCTAAATCCGTGACTGGCTGCAATGCTGTCGAAACGATGAGGCAATAATAACGCAATACATATGAAATAGTCTTGTGTTCAAAGATTAACCCACAAACATTAGATACTACCCGCCACTCAATATTACTCTCCGAAATATTTAGTTACTGGCTTACATTTATCCCTAGTAGCTAGTTTGAGTCAATATATTTAGTTAGGGGATGCTCGATTGCCAGTCCAAAACGTCCCGAATTGACAGAATTGATATCGAGTGAAGCAGAATTCAGACTTGTCATAGTTCTGTCAGTTCCGACAGCTGAGATGGTGTCAGTAGAATCGTGACGTATTCCTAGGTAAAAAATATGTTTTGGTTGTCATGATTGGTTGAGATATTTTTAATTCTCCTTTTCACCCGATTGATTCTATTTTTGGAATTGAGAGAATTTGATTCCTGAACTGTGAATCGAGTATGGAACGATTACCGAGTAAATTTATTCATGTTTGTCAGGGCGGGTCTATATTGACCTGTATCATCACATTGCCAACGGTAGTGGTCTAACGCTATCAGATTTTGGTAAATATTAAAGATACTATCCCGATTATAACAGACTCTCAAAAGTAAAAGTCCATTGTATATTTACCTTGTCTTAAAATTTTAGCTCAAATTAATGAGTAGTTTGAACATGAACGTCCAAACTGCTTTACAGGACACGTACCCCTTTTAAGATTTCTGGTCAATTTTTGGGTTGGGTGACCTGATAATGGATTACCGTTCCTTGAGAGAGAGTGACCCATGTGTTGTACTTGATAACGAAATGTATACTTTACCTACACGTTATTTTTATATAAAAAAATATCTGGTTTTATCCATACACCGCAAAATACAGCTTGGGACACCGGTTTCCATTTCCAGATGAAGAATGGCGGGTTTAAGGTTGTTTGAAAAAGTATCACAAATTTTGAGTTAACACACAATTAAGCAGTTTTATTTTCCAAAAAATTATCGACATAAACGCGCCCTTTAATGATATTTAGGCGAAAAGATCGGATGGTAAACAGGTTTAAGGATAAGGGTACTCACCCACGAAAGTGACGTCACTGTATTTAGTTTCATTTGACCTGGATTAGAACAAAATCAGGATAGTCAACGCCCTTCAATATTCTTATCAGTCAATTGTTGTTATAAAGATGAAGATAAATTGGAATGATAAAGACCAAACAAATGACATGGATTTAACGTTAATTCACCAGTCTGACTCCTAATGCAAGAGAAGACAACTCGGTTTAAAACACCGACAAGTTGGCAATTGCTGTGCCTAATAATTGTCTGTTAGAGAGAATTAAAGACGATAAACAATGTCTGACTATAGAATAAGAGAAGCTAGAGTTGAGGATTGTGAAGAAATATTACGACTTATTCAGGTAATCATTTAAAATAGTGTACTTAAACGTAAATTTAATCGTGCACGAACATTGGCCACGTGTCAAGTATAATTTGCTATTTGGAGTTAACTCCCTTTAGTCACTGTGGCTGTAAAGCACGTGGGGGGGGAAAGCATAATATTATAACACTCGGCAAAACTCGACAGATTTCGGAACCTACATCTAGTCTCGGCTGTATGACAGTAAGTAATATGTACCTACGCCCATACATTTGCGATGCGGCTACCCGTTTACTTTAACAGGAAAACTTGACGCTATTACACAAATTGGGAACCTATTCGGCTAGCGACCTATTCGACCGATCGAGCTGCAACCTGTTCGTTGGAAACCTATTTAGAATAAAGACAACAGTCGCCTTACCTCATCTATTTATCAACCAATAAAATCCAACGTTATGTCTATCAAATGAAAGTAGAATATATTATCTTTTATCCATTCCTTTAGCTCATAATAGAAGTGTAATTTCGTCATTATCTTACAGCTGGATCGGTCGAATAGGTCGCTAGCCAAATATGTCGCCAATTTGTGTTCGGTATGGGCGCAGCCATCTTTCATCCGGGACCTTTAAAGTAGTTCCAATATGGCGGAATTCGTCATACAGCCGAGGTTAGATGTAGGTTCCGGAGGTTACGGAATCTGCCGAGGTTTGCCGAGTGATGATTATAAATATCGGGGATGCTCGATTCACACCCCGAACGTCCCGAATTGACCGAATTGCAATCCAGTGCCACGGAATTCAGTCTGTCAAGGTGGTGTTAGTAGAATCGTGACGTAAGTAAACACAACAGCTGCATGGTTGGTTGAGATTTAGTTATCCAGTCGACGCATGCGTTGAAGCCCGAAATACCTCTTTTCACTCGAATGTCACTTTTATTGAGATTGCGAGAATTGAATTCCGGAACGTTCAATCAAGTACCCACAGAACCTATGGGTAAGAATAATCTTATTTAACAAAGCCGTTTTTAAAAAGCATTGGGATGAGGGGCCGGTGGAGGTGGGGGCCAATGGATACCTCAAGCGCGACGCATCATAAGGTCCGCCATTGAGTCAAGTGGCATGGTTTGGAATCAAGGAGTAGGTCGCATGTCCATCCTTCGTTGGTTTTCTCCGCCCCCCCCCCCGCGAAAGAACCTTACGCGCAAACGAAAAACTAAACCATGTTAGTCCCGAAATTACCTAGTTTGTGTCGAGTGGACGTTAAACCCCATTTCCCTCTTTCTCTCGCTTTAATAATACGCTGACAGTATGGACAGTTGTCCTTGGACCCCACAATCAAAGGCGCCCATGCTGATTAAACACTGATTTTATTGTAAATACTTGTACAATAAATAAGTGCATAATTCTATCGACCATTTACACTTTTACATTCCTGCTAATGGTTGCGTTGGTAGCGGCGGCCCCAGTGGGTTTTTACCCCGGGACCTAAAATGCCGTTAAGACCATTATGGTATTTTAACTCTACGTAATTCCTGTAGATAGTTTTAAATATTATATGTATCGATTTTAGGAATTGGCCGAATTTGAGAAGATGCTAAAAGACTGTCACATGACCGTTGAAAGTGAGTTACCCCAACTATAAACAAACAGTTTTATTTATACCACATTTTAAAATTTTTGTTACTGACTGCATATTTAATATAAAACTATATTCATTGACTAATCCGTGACTCCCTGAGCAGCCTATGGTACTGGACACTGGATGGGAGGCGGGGGCATGGGTCGATACTTAAATTGTTGGGTAGGCCTATGTCAGAATGCAAACCAGGCCCTCACCAAATCCGTGGCGACATCAGTAAGCCTATACCAATTTATAATTACATTGTTAGTCACTATAGGTGACTCACTAATCGAGAAAAAAAATTGGATTTACCACACACGTCTAGTCATTCGGATGGGACAATTAGGGTAACCGGGGTCCCGCTGTCCGTACAAAAAAGTATATCTCCAGAAAATATAAGTCACACTAGCACATGACAAAGGCACCAAAAAGTTTTACTGACTGAGTCAACGTGTTTTCGTGGAATTTTGTTTCTACTCCACAAAACGACCAGTTTCTATTCTAGGCTCCGGTTTCTCATACTCCTGCGCAGTGTTTCGTTTGATTAGAACTAATCCACTTCACACTGCTATCTTGAGTGAACATTGTTGTGCTAAATTATTATTGGTCAGTAGTGCCATTACCAACCAATGACCTACATTGTAACAAACAATATCGGGGTTAACCAGACCTCAAAATATGTTACCGCAATGTATCTAGTGACAATCGCGACTTGTTTACGTCATAACCCGCGAAATTTATTATGCTCGATTATCCAGTGCCAACATGTTTTCTTCGTCGGCCATTTTGAAAATTATGCCGAATGCGAGAAGAGAGGAGGGATTTGATTGGACGTTAAAAAGAGACACGCCCCGCCCAATTTCAAGAATATGACTTCTATCCAGCAATGGTAAGAGAGGGATTTCTCGCGCCATTGCTTCAGGAATATGCTGTTTCTCGCCTTATGTATCTTTTTTCTTTTAGCTTTAAGAAAAGATGGGTTTGGTTCCAATCCTTTATTTCGTTGCCTCGTCGTTCAAAGTTTGAATTCAGGTATAAAGATATTGTTTATTCTTTGAAAATTTGAAATGGACGAAAATGGATCGAAATGCACACATTTAAGAAATATGAATACATTTACACAAATTTCGATTTAATTTTTTTTTAATTTGTATTGTTATTTCTAATCAGTTTGGTGAGCCGTCCCCAGCAAAACCGAGGCCTAGCAGTGTATTCGTTGGAAGATAGCCTATAGCCGTCTTATTTAGCCCATTTGGGCGTAGAAAGTAGGACGTTAAACTTTATATTATGGAAATTCCCCCGGTACTATAGGATATTGTGCTTTTATTTCAGATGGCAGTGAATCTAGTGGTTTGATTGGTTACTGTATATTTTACTATATATATAGTACATGGGAAGGGAAGTGTATATACATGGAGGATTTATACGTCACACCTACCTCACGTCACAAGGGCATAGGTCATGCCACACTAAAGAAATTATCACAGGTATGACGTCACTACACTAACACTAAAATATCGTATTGTGTTCTTTAGTCTATTAATCGGGAAAAACTCTTGTTTGTATGTTCTAAAATTCTTTAGCTCAAATTTGCCGTTCGGTTTATTTAATAATTACCACGAATGACGTGTGTGTGTGTTGGGATAAAGGGAATATTCACTTTTCTAACATCTACTACAACGAAATAATTGTCAATTCCATCATTAATAATTGTCAATTCCATCATTAATAATGTCGTAACTACGTTGAAGTCCTGTCGAAAAATCTGGTTGGTACGTAGTTATTTTGAAATTTAAGTTCGATTGTTTGTTATCTTATAAAAAATCCATAAACAAACAATCGAATGATTTTGTATTACGCACATAGAGGGAGAGTCACGGTTGCAAGGGCGACCTTCGGATGTAGACTATAGATCTGACTACAGTGTGAATTATCCTGACCGTGCTCCATCGCATAGTATGGGCTGGTCACGATCGCTTGTTGAACTATGGTGCAATCGAAGGTCGCCAAGTCAGCTCTTTTTAGTAACTAGTATGATGGGATATTATTCTAAAAATGGACTATTTATCGGCACTTCAGGGATATGGAATAATTTGTAAACTACAATCTCTTACAGGAATATCAACTCAGAAATTCCCCAATTCCGCTTCAGTATTTACAAAGATATAATGAATTCACACCCGTAGAAAATATAAACAAGCGAGCGCCACCTACAATTGCTGGGTAGAATCAAGATGGGCCTCTATTAATCCGATTGAATTTACCATTAACATTTTGGCTTTGGTTAATTAACTATTTAATAATTAGTTTGAGTACATTTCGGCGCGAGATTTGCGCCGTAAAGATGACGCTCATCACTCTTTGTATAAGGATTATTGCTGGACGAGATTTGCTATTGACGCCTGTCTGTTAAGCCCAAGGCACTGCGTGTTGGACGTCATACATTAAAAGTCGGATATACGTCACGGGGAGGGGGGGGATGTCCCTCATATTATACAGCATGTCGTACGACCGTCCTCATGGGCCCGGTTAGTGCCGAAAAATTAGACCAGGAGAAGACGCGCGAGGACAGGCGACCCTACACTTTGTCACGTACAAGCGGAGAATCGAAACCACGCGACTTGACTAAATGACGAACTTATGATGCCACGCGCGGACGCGGTAACTATTCGGCCACAAACCTCCATCACGATTATTGCCTGGTTAATTACCTCGGTTATCGAATATCTGGGTTTGCAGCAATATTATTGTAAATTATAAATCGTTCACAATGAATTAAATCTATTGGGTGTTTTTGATTTTAGATTTGTGTAGAGGAAGGATGTAAGAGACTACAATGGGCTGTTTTAGACTGGAACAGCATTGCCATTGATTTCTACAATAAGAGCGGTGCAACAAATTTATCGGAAAAAGAAGGATGGATTTTCTATAGATTTGATGAGGATAGTTTGAAGGCATTTGCCAAAAACTGAATGAAAACGGAAATAAAAAGAATTCGTTTGAAACTAGTTTATCTTTTTTGAAATGAAAGGGTGTCAACGTTCTGTCCTTTACACTGTCCTCCGTCTTGCAACACTGACAAGGAGAAACCACGTCGGAAAATCTGGATGAACTTTCTTGGCCAAAGCAGCGATCGAACACCCGACCTTCAGGTTAGCGAGTCAGCGTCTTACCCACTTAGCGATACGACCGCCCCCCACCCCCCCCCCCCACCAAAGGAAAGTTAGAATTCACCATCATTAGGTTGATATATTTGAGCGGTTTTTAAAATCTGACAATAGTGAACAAGCTAAACACGATTCTACATGTACGTACAATCAGAGGTCATATTTCATAAAGTTGTGGTCGGATATGCGTCAATATCGACTGGGACCGCGAACTTTTACGTTTCATCCAAATCGGATAAGATCATTTGTGACTCGCTTGGATTATGAAATGAAATTTTGATAAAGATACTAAAATCAAGTTAAATGGATCCATAGATAAATGAAATGAAATGGGGTTAACTTCCTATACTGGTCTTCCCCGACTGGGTAATGAAGACGTGCATGCGTCATACAGTGTGCTATGAGGGATATTTTGCCCGGGTAGTGGCACTATGGCTTACTCTTTTTGTCCCATCCGAACGACTAGACACGTTAGAAAATCCCCATGAACTTTCTTGGCCAATTCAGGGATCGAACACCCAATCTCCAGGCTAGCATGCCAGCATCTTACCCACTTAGCCACGTGACTCCTGGGACCCTTATTTATATAAATAAAAACCAAATGACATCTATCTTTGGAATAATGTCAATCTCGTTTCTTGTTTTATTGCATCCGGGATATATTGCAGAATCAATTTTATACAGGCGTTGTACTGATGTTAACTGCTAGTCAATTATATTCCGGCATTGTTATGTGCATGACATGTGGTCAGATAATTGCATAATTATATGTACATATTATGACTATTCCTTATACCTACATAAATATTTCTGTCTGGCCTATCGATGATACACATATTTTGAATAGCAGTTGGTGATCATGGAAGTTTTACCGTTAGTTCTTGTACTGTGTTTCATCGGTTTTGTTTCCAGTAAGTATTATTAGCAATTTGTTTCTAATAGATTTTAAGTTGCAACACATATTCAAATTTACAAAAATCTTGGGCTATCTACAAAAGTGGGTGATAAAAAACCCGATCTGATTTACATGTATGACCATAGTGGACCAATGGGCTTTTAAAGTAGCTAAGTCTCTAACTCAATATGATCCAAAATCTTCAAATTTGAAAACACGAATTATATGTCAATTTAATTCAACTTTGATGCGATGATCTTACCGAAAAATATGGGTCTCTGATATCCAATATTTAAGATAAAGTAAACATTTTACCATTGGTACACGAATGGTGTACCATAATGCGTTTCAGCCAAAGTTCTGGCAAGAGACGCGGGGAACGAGGCTATGCACACCGCACCAAATCAAACGGCGTATGCAGACTGAAATAACGAGACGCCTGAAATTTGCATTCGATTTAGACTTCTGGCTTGATTCGCCGAACATAACAGATTTGAAATAAGAGTAAAAACGGAAACCATTGAATGTAAATCAGTTTATATACATTCATATTACATTATTATATGCGTTGCGACCCACTTTTGTCAATTTCTAGGTCCTAAAAGTTAGCGATTTAGCTCCTTTATACTTTGCAATAAACTTTATTTTCCATTACAGGTATATCAAGCCATGGTACTCGACCACTGCATCTAGGTATACTTTTTTATTGTTTTATCCATCTTGGTGAACTTTTCCCAATGTAGTCACTGATAGTCTCGAAAAGACCCGGTGCCATCTCATGTTGTTTAGGTGATACAGGCTCCTTGTAACTCGACGCGTGACTGTAGCCATGTCATTTGCATTACGATGCACGAAGGAAGGGGTGAGGGTTCTGGCAAGTGAAATAATCTCGAGACTAAGCTCCCAAAAAAAAACCCTGAGTTCCCGAGTACTCGTTTGTCTCTGATATCAGTTTTAGTATTGATGTAGACTACATATTATGTTTTAGTATTAATTTAGTCTATATATTATGTTTTAGTATTATTACTGTAGTCTATATATTATGTTTCCGTATTACTGTAGACTATATATTATGTTTTAGTATTAATGTAGTCTATATATTATGTATTAGTATTAATGTAATCTATATATTATGTTCCAGTATTAATGTAGTTTATATAGTATGTTTTAGTATTAATGTAGTCTATGTATTATGTTTTAGTATTAATGTAGTTTATATATTATGATTTAGTAGTAATGTAGTCTATATTATGTTTCCATATTAATGTAATCTATATTATGTTTTAGTATTAATGTAGTCTCTATATTATGTATTAAGGATAAGGCAAGTCAACGCTGGTTCCGATCGGTGTTCCCATGAAGGGGAGGTGTACAACCTGGGCGAAAGTTTTCAAATTGACTGTGATGCTTGTGGGATTTGCACAAATTGTCAATGCACTAACGATGGTCAGAACACTCCTGATGTCCGATGTTTACGCGTCCTCTTGCCGTGTTATTCAGATTAATTCGATCTGATTAAATATCCGATAAGGGTTCTAAATGTTTTGGTACTGTTTTTTTCATTATACTTTTCGCGAGATCCTAAGCTTTGTCCGTTCACTGGTAAATAGGGGGGCATGGTGGCTTAGTGGGTAAGACGCTGGTTCGGTAGACTGAAGATCAGGTGTTCGATACCTGCATTAGCCGACAAAGTTCATCCAGTAGTTGGGCGTGATTCCATCGTGACGGTGATGCAGGAAATGGGCGGAAATCTGGCGAGGTATTAAGGGGCATCTGCACGGATCGTATCCAGGAGACCATTGGTCTGTGATCGACCACTCTTTGAATAATGGAACCAGAATGGTCAAACTGGCATCATACTGTAATGTTGTTCACGTAGTTGACGCAGCAAACAAAATGCTGATAATATACTAGAGAGAGAAAAATGGGGTTTAACTAGGTCATTTCAGGACTAACATATGGTTTGATTTTATTTCAATAATTCGCTTGCGCGTAGAGGTCTTTAGCAGTGGGAGGAAACCGGAGTACCCGGAGAAAACCCACGACAGCGCTCACGCTGTCGATCGCCAAATTCGCCAATTGCGATTTAAATATAATTTTGGCTAAAGAATATTCAATTTGGCGAAATTTTTGGCGATATTTTTTTCCTGTATGGCGATTCTTTTTTTACCTGGAAATAAAAAAATTATCGGCACAAACTCACAAAGCTTTGATTTCCGCGCGTACATACTAAACAGTGTACCGTCGATCGCGCTTCGTTGAGTCAATCAACAATCAATTAGGTATCAATAATAGCCCTATATCTTTTGTCTCTTGATCAATCTGGGATTAGTGTTGATAAGTATTTACAGTCAGAGTAGTAATAAACTAATTAAGAGACAACAGATTTAATTGTGTGTTTTCAAATACGAATCGGTTGCTTTGTTGATGGTTTCGATATATTCAAAATGGCGGACACTGTAAACAATACTCACTCGATTTGTTCGGGATTATTGGATTATGACTGCTGTTTGATCTATTTCAAACCGAAATTGACGATATCGTTAATAAATGAAGCCAGGTATGTTGTCACAGTTTATAAATGCGTATATAAACTTGGGACTGTCAAATCATATGCCATGGGTCGTAAGCGAAAAATTGAACAGCCTTCTTCAACGTCTGACAGAAGAATGTCAGATTTTTTTTAATATTCCACCACCAAAATGAACTACAGATGATACTGACATGATGATACCCTAAAAGACCACCGCAGAGAAATATTTCGAAAAACGTAAAATAATAAGTGCATTTGGAAAAGGTAGATCTTTCACTTTCAAATTCTTGGTTAAAGGGGCAATAACACTCTTGCTGGCTTTGCAGCCTCGGAAAATAAATAATAGCCTTATTCTAAGTACTAGATGTTTAAGTGTCCTACCTGTTGTGTAAATTATCCATTACGACCTATTTGACTTGTCCAGAGGGTTCGAAAATACTTTAAATCAAAGTCACATTTGAAAAGGTTTACGTTAGACTTTTCAAATCAATTAGTTGAATTTTTCCAATTTTTTAAATTAGGTGTGTTAAGATGAAATTTTTATTATCAATTAATTGGAATATTGTAAAATAATACAATTAGTTGACCAGAATGAAGATTGGGACATATTATTTAGTTACAACAAGAGTGTTATTGGGGCTTTAAGGTATGATGCAGCTAACAAAACAATGTGAATCAGTCTTCAAAAAATGGGAGTCTGCAAAGCAGAGAAGAATTTTTTTAAATTTTAAGATATATAGTGTATGTATTTATGTAAATAAAATTCCCGAAAAAATTTTTTAATAGTTATTTTATTTTGGCGGAAAAAATATCTGGCTGATAAATTAAAATGAAAAATTGGCGGAAAAAAAATGGAACCCAGAGTGAGCACTGACCCACGAGGTTGGACAGGCGACCCTACTCCTTGCCACGTACAAGTGAGGGATTTTATTCAGTACGTATCTCTACCAGGTTATTATATATACGTGTCTTAAGTTACCTTATGTTGTTAGGGCATGTCAATCCAATTACGAAATTCGTTTGGTTCGGCAAATTCATGAATCCCTATCCCGACATAAAGTCTTGGACATAGATTAGGAAATGGGGTTTAACGTCTTACGTTCCTCCCCGGATGAGCCCCAGTTCATGCCAATTGTTAGGTATGCCGAAATTTCTTGTCTTCACATTACTTTAGTAAATGAAATGAAATGAAATGGGGTTTAACGCCCTACTATTTTATTGAGACTGGTCTAATGAAGACGGGCATACGCCATGCAGTTTGCTGTGGGGGTAATTTTGCCCGGGTAGCGGCGCTACGGCCTACTCTGATATCAAATTCCAACTGTCAAGGGATCTTTTACATGCACGCCAATTTATACACGATACCTCCGAACAGCTAGATATATTTTTTATAGACACCGTCCTGCGCCACCGAGAAAGAGCTAGCGACTAAATCTCGTTGCTCCTTGGTGATGCTCCAGTGCATCGAATCGCTTTAAACAAATTACCTGTAAACGGAAGGCAATAAATGAACTAAATCAACGTATGCTTGTTTATAAACTGATTTAAATTCAATCGTTTCTATTGTTACTGTAACTTGTAATCAGCTACATCCAAATTGAATGGCCGTATTTGGCGTCTGGTTATTGCAGTCTACACAGGTAATATTCACCTATGGGACATTTTTAACCTCGTTCATCGAATGGCGCTCGAAAGCATTCTGGCGAGTAATGCGGTTCGATCAACGGCGTTTTATAGCTGAGGCGCCAGCCTACTCGCAAAAAAAATCAAACCGATGAGAAAAATGAAAATGTACTCTAGTTAGGGAGGGCCCCAAAGGTAGATAAAAGGGCCCCACGTCCGAGTCAATCGTTTTCTATACACTGTTGCTGTCAATTCCACTACTCGCATGAAAATCATCAATCAAGAAATCACCATTCAGGCTTCAGACGAGTATCGAATTAGGCCCTCAAAATAGTATAGCCTCCGCCATGATAAACCTTAATACGCCCCTGGGTTCGATTAGATTAAATGGCAGTTAAAAGTGTTAGATGTTTAAAGTTATATTTGAATATTATTCCTTTTGCCACTTAGGAGGCTGTGTTTCTTCATTGGTGAATTACTATAGTGAAACGCAGAAGTGGGGAAGGAGGGGCTATAATTTGCTGAAAATGCCGGTTGTGATAAAGAAGACGTGTGTGTGTGTGTGTGTGCGTGTATGTGTGTGTGTGTGAGAGAGAGAGACAGAGAGAGAGAGAGAGAGAAATGGGGTTTAACGTCTCCTTGACAGAACTAGGTCATTTCGGGACTAACATATGTCTACACGGGAGCCTCAAATGCCATTGAATTTCAAAGTAAAATCAATGGTGCTACTGACGATACTCCAAAAAATGCCTGTGTATCCGATACCTGATGGGTATATGTTTTACCCGGCAAGAGTTGATCCAGGGGACGATTTCCAAATCAAATGAGGGAAGTCGTGTCCCCCTGACAAGGATATAATGAGTGCCATATTTGGTAAGTTATTTATATTATATACATATTTAGTCCTGAAACAACTGCTTGAAAATTTAGGCTGTTATTTCTACTACAGATCACTTTAGTATTGAGAATATTGTGATCAGTAGGTCATAATTATTATACCTTGTTTAGTTGTAAATTATTGGTTGGATACTTTGGAGTACCTGATTTCCTTAACTCATGTCCCTATCTGCTCCAATTGTGTAATGAGGTAGCTTTTTTTTAATTTCAGATTACACAAAGCTGCATAGCAAAACAACAGATGCCAAGTTGAAAGCAGCAGCACACAACAAAATTTCTACATTTAGAGTCAAGGCAAAAGAAGACTGTGTGGGCAAACTGAAATGTGTAAATGACAGACGTGCGGTGTGGGCAATAAAAACACAAACAAATATTTTAAAATAATGTTAAAAAAAGCTGTGGGAGTGTGTCAAAAACTACATGTATGTTAAAAACTGTTAAAAAATGGGAGAGTTAAAAACTAGAATAACATTGGCAATGTGTATAAAACTGGAATAACTTTGAAAGTGTTAACAATTAGAATAACATCGGGAGTATGATAAAAGCAAGAAAAACGATCATAAAACCTAAAATAACATTGTGAATATTATGTGGATCAAATCAGGTTTGTTAAAAACAACATTGTAAATTTGTGAGGCTGGGTCCTTGTATGATGCAGACGCCAGAGAATATATATGGGAATGTGTAATAAAACGGTGTACCTTGAATGAATGTAACGATTTTAATCTGGAAATCAAATTATTTGAATATGTATTTTATTGTAATTGTATGAAGATAGTAATAAATAGATCTTATTGACGTATTTTGTTTCATGTAAAGTAGAAATTTGCCGATTAGGTGCTCATACAGAGAGCAGAAATGAAATTCTCCCTTGTAAGTAGATGTGAGTAAGACACACTATATACGATGTGTACAAGCAAAACACTCGATAAGCACTGGGTTGAAGTGAGCAAAAAACTCGATAAGTACTGGCATGAAGTGAGCAAAACTGGCGATGAGCACTGGTTTGAAGTGAGCAAAACACGCGATGAGCACGGGTTTGAAGTGAGCAAAACACTCGTAATTTGAAAAAAGTAGACTGCCCGCAGTGCAGTCTGGCAGTATTTCAAGCTTACCAAGATACCGACCGTCGCCAAATCATTTTCTTATCCGACCAGAGAAGAAAGTGTCAAACAGGCGGAGTGACTCAAAGTGAATGAATAATTTCGCCACTATATTTTGTGAAATAGACTGCCGGAAATGCAGCCAGGCAGCATTTCTGACACTGGTCTTGGGGATTAATAGGGCTGCCAGGTGTTCGTCACCAAATTACAAGCTTATCCGAAAAGAGATGGAGGTGTCAAACAAAAGGAGTAGGTGTATCTAGTGAATGCATATTCTCGTCGCATTAACCCTATACCAGAATACTTTGCGGGGCGTCAAAAGCACTTCTCAAGTAGGTTTACAGCATGATGGGCATGGTAAGAAACCACTTGAACATGCAATTCAAGTCTATGGTTTTGTGGAGAAACGCTCTATCCCGTCGTTTTTTAAGATTAATTTTCGAACATTCATCACTAGCTAGGAATAGTTTATTATTTATCTGATATTTCTAGATTTATCTTGATAATGATGAAAGGACACCGGCGAATCGTGAAACACCCATCTTTAATGAACTTGGGGCAATTGTAAAAAATAATGAATGTATTTATCGTTTAAGTACAGATACGTATACACCTCAACTCATCATCTTTTTTATATTATAATTGACATAATTATGCAACAAGATCGTTATTCAAATATCCAATTTATTTTTATACGTGTATGCGGCTGTCAAATTTTCCAAATTATCTTGTGGAGGGGGGGGGGCGGTTCGCAGACGACAGCACCACCAGCTGTAACCTGATATCTTTTTTGGCCTTTTGTTGGCGAGGAGGCGGGGGGGGGGGCATTTCAGGCTCGCAACTGGGCATCTCTGAACCCAGGGATCACTATATAGCATAATAGGGTTTTCTATTGAAAGTTTACGTTCTAGAAATCTTAAAATCAGAACTCTTTGTATCTTACGGCATTATTGCTTGTGTTCAATAATCCGGAGAAAAGAGTACTTGCAGCCAAATTATTGGGAGCGGGAGGAGGGGGGGGGGTCTTAAAATGTTATTTTCTAATGCAAGGGTAACAGCTATTAGTCTAATGAATATATACATGTATACATTTTTATTGGCGCTAGGAATATGTGTTTGCTAACTTTATTTCGAATCAGGGTGCTGGAATATGGGTGAGAGATTCCGCTAGGTTGTTATGATCCTATTTTTAGAACCATGTCAATTTGGCTTTGAAATATCCAAACATGATTTGGCTCCGGAATTCAATGTACACAAGTACCGCGGTGACATTATTGGTTGCACACAAGTCGAAAATACTGACTAAGCAACCTACTACACATTTCTTAAAAAAAAATCTCCCTACTCAAACTTTCCAACAGCAACTTAGTCAGACCCAGGACTAAAAGCGCTTGTCAATATCCCGAAGTATTTCAAAACAGAAACAGTACCAGCTCAACGTTCCCGTCTTAATGGGAAGAAATCGCCCGCATAAAGTCTCACTAAAAAATCTATTTATAACAACAATCGTGCTTAATTCTTTTTATGAATTGTGGGGTAGCCTTACACTTTATGTGTAAAAACAAACTGTGTCTTCTTGAATGTTGTCACATATATTTGGTTAATAATCATAAGAACACGACTAACGTTTTACATTATAAACTCCCACTATTTCTGAGTTCTTTGATATAATTCAGTAAAATCTGACTTTTTAATAAGTTTATTCCCATACCATAATGTGTCCCGTCAAAACTCATCACATTCTTAGTTAAGTTAAATGTATTAAATACGGGTATATTGTGAACTTTTAAAAACTCTTCTATTTCCCGTATATATGAGACCACAGATGATCTGCTTTGTGCTTTGATTGAATCAGTTTTTAAAATTCCAGCAGAATGAGGCGTGGCCCATACAAATTTCGGCCATCTTTGATATTTGAGAATGTTCAGAAGGGGTTGAAGAAGTTTACGTTGAATACGACTGAAATTTAAGTTATCGTGCAATCCCACGCCCACTAGAAGAATAGTTTTTGGTGTGTTTAGAATCTTTCTGGCTAGTTGTGTTGTATTTACAGAAAATACTGTACTGTAATATTCAAAAAACTTCAAACTGAAATTATGTCCACTACAGATGTTTCTAATGTCATCATTGACGTAAGCCCGACATCTCTTGTCTGAGAATATGTACATGCCCGAACATCTTCGCTTAGCATCTGAAATCAAAAAAATATTTCAATTAAATAGAGAGAGAGAAGAGAGAGATAGAGACGGGGGAACCGGGATATCGTCGTCTGGATACAATATAATAAATTTTGAGACAAACATATTGTACAATTTTAATTCAGTGATTTGCTTGCACCTACGCTTCAACCCAACAATTTGACGCCCAAATTGACCCCGAAAATATTATGTTATGTATTTGTCAATTAATATAAAAAGTTATTTAATAATACACCCTTCAATATCACCGATATGCATGCATAAATAATGTTAATATAGAAAAAGATCTGGTGCATGTTTGCATTATAGGCCTGTATCCCATTTTACCTTTACAATTCTGTGTTTAATTTTAAAGAGAATAGCACAAATTCGTTTTTAAAAATAGGATTACATTATACAACCATATTTTACATGCCTATAGCCGGTCTTCATTAGCCCAGGTTAGGAGCAGAACAGTAGGACGTTAAACCCCATTTCATTTACAATTTATCATTCTGTACTTTGAATGTTAATTAATTACAAAACAGTCCAAATTTATTCTCCAGAATTATATAGGCCTTACACTATTTTTCGTTTACTTTTCTGTGATTTTACAGTTAATTTTAGAGGTAACACACTCAAGATGCGTCACCCAGTTAGTTTTTATACGCCCACATGGAAATGTGGACATGTTGACGTCGCCCCCGTCGGTCCGTCCCTAACGGCTAAAGTTAATATCCAATTGACTTTAAATTTATACACAGTGTTTGAAGTCATGTCACGAAGAATCACATTGATTTTCAGCGATTTCCGACAATTACTGCCACAGTTATGGCCCATGATCACTTTGTAAAGTCTTGAGGACAGTATAGAAGCAAAAGTTAATATCCGATTGACTTTAAATTTATTCACAGTGTCAGGGGCGGATCGGGCGTGGGCCGGTCGGACGACCGCTCGAAGGACCGTTCGGACTAAAAATGAAAAAAAATTTTTTGTCAAATTCGGCTACAAAAACAACCTTTTTCTGTTGAACATTTTATGGGAGAGGGGGGTATTGGACCGATCATGGTGCCATGATAATCATAATATTGTATGTTGCCGGTGGCTTTAACTGGCCGCCACGCCTTCACTGGAGTCTGGAATGGGCTGGGTGTGGGTCAGAATTCGGAATCCTGCAATGGGGATACGGATTTCAACCGAAAATTTCATCGGATTCACCCGACACTGTCTCCCGCAAATTTACTAATTATTCAGTTACCTGCACCTTGTTTGTGGGGATACGTCAGAATCCAAAATTAAAACGCAGCTTTTATGATTTTCATTTTCGTCACTCTGTACCAATGTGTTTCGTGGCCCCCCATCACAGGAGGAATCAACTAGCGCTCCCGGCAACAAAAATTGGACATTTTTCAATGAAAATATTCCTGCTGATTCAATATTTCTAACTGGTTAATCAAATGGCCAAAATTTTCCCAAGTAGTCCCATTTTTCAACCAGTTAAATTCCCTTTACTCTTGACGATACAATGATAATACGTTAATTAATGACGATATGATAATTTCACAGGTTGATGGTTGTAAATTACTTGCAGGTCGTGGTTTTGGCCTAAGTTAATCGATTTATGAAATATATTATTTGACAGAGATTATAATCAAATATTGCACCAAATCGCATATTTGGGGTTCATTTTTCAAAAATGTCCAGGGGAAGAGCCCCCCCCCCCCTAGTCTCCTCGGTCAGTAAAAGGGGCCGCTCCGACACGGGAGCCCGGGCCGGTTTCCGGCCCCAATCCGCCCCTGTACAGTGTTTTAACTTCAAGGTCATGAGACGAAAAAGCCGATTGATTTTCAGCGATATCCGATAATTACAGCCAGAATTATAGCCCTTGATCACTTTGAAAAATCTTTTGGACGCTCTAGAGGCTAATGTTAATATCTGATTGACTTTAAATTTATACAATGTTTAAGGTCATGAGATGAAGAAGCCTATTGAATTTCAGTGATGTTTAATGTGATATCTAATAATTTCTGCCAGAGTTATGGCCCTTGATCACTTTGAAATATTTTGTGGATGCTCTAGAGGTTAAAGTTTATTTCAGACTGACTTTAAATTTACATTAGGGGATATGTCTTACTGTTTACAATGCTATTTTTCAATGCATGGCAATTCGGAGAGAATAAAAGCAAAAAATTATTTGTAATAAAATATAGGATTACATTATATAACTATATTTTATGGGTCAAAATCCAAATTTTAAATTCGGTATGGTAATTGTTTATTAAAGTAAAAATAGTCCAAATTTATTTTTTCACAAATATATAGGCCTACATTATATACCATTTTTGTCTTTACTTTTCTGTAATTTCACAGTTAAATGTAGAGGGGCAAATTAAAATGTGACGTCCAGTTAGTTATTTCTTTGGTATTTTGGACACAATAATCTGTAATTTTAAAGTCTTTATTTAAAAAAAAAATATAGGCTATTAACATGGGTCTATATGTATTATATGTGTCTATCTTCTTTTATTACGCCTTTTTCACTGATGTTTAAACAAACAAAAAATTGAAGGAAATATAATAATCAATATTCATGCATGTAACAAGAATTTTTTTTTTTTTTTTTTTTTTTTTGTTTGCTGCTATTCTGTATTCTATTATATTATTTGAAACGTTTAATGATACATGAGGTAATTGTATGATAAAAAAAAATTGTATAGCTTAGGCCTGTTCAAATTTTATTCTTTAAAAATACATATATAGGCCTATATTATTATAGGCTAAACCTTAACTCATTGTCCTATATTATTATAGGTTCAATGTCTTCTTTACTATTATGTAATTTCACGGTTAATTCTAGAGGGAAAAAGCTCAGGATGTTGTGATTATTATTATTTTTTTTTTAAAAAAGGCTGTTCAGTTATAGGCTAAATGTGTGTCCAATTTCTTTCTATCTTCTTTATATCAAAGTTAATAGCAAAAAAATAAATATGAAAGAAGAAATAAATGTAACAAAAAAAAAAGAAAGAGAAAACTTGAAGAACTTGACTATATGACAGTTGGTAGGCCTATAAATAGCTGCAAGTTGAATCTATAGAGCCGATTTGTGTTCATTTGTTTTTCTTTTCAACCGTGAATTCATATCCCCTTACTTGCTCTATAATGTGAAATGTGTCATTAAAATAATAGGCCTGATTTACGTCTATTTACTATGCGACCATATTTATGATTATCATATTCAATGAAAAGAAAGACCACGGCATGCCCATGTAAAACGGTAATTTTCACGTTTTAGTTTATTTTATTTTTACAAACTGTCGCAAATTTCATTCACTACAACTTATTTTAAAAACTTATAACGGTACTAATTATCGAAGTTTACCTTGAGGTAAATACAACTACGTCAACGGCAGAAACCAATGTTTTGAGAGTCGCAACAAGGCGGGATTGGTACTTTCGGCGACTTCACATTTCTCAGCCAATGAGCTATCCAGTTATTATATAGATCAGTGATTCTATCAAAATTGATGAGGGTTTGAAAGTCGTAAAACACCTAAAAGGGTGAATGCCTGGGCCAATCCACTGATCATTTGAAGAATAGTAGTAATCTATATTTTGTTCACCTATCACTTATGCTAACTTCCTTGTTACACCATGGTTATACACACGAACACTTTGTATTGTCTACAATTATATCAATTCCCCAAAACAGGAAACGCTCACTATATGATTCTGAAAACTATCGTGGAATTGCTTTAAGAAGCATTATCAGTAAATTATTTGACTGGATCTTACTGGTCCGTCATCAAGATGTTTTCCTAAGTTCTGACATGCAGTATGTATTTAAACCAGGTCACTCCACTCCACATGGTCATTGTTCTTTTATAATAGATGAGACAATCCGCTATTATAATGAAAATAACATAACTCAGACACTTATGTGTGCCTTATGGACGCTAGTAAGGTTTTTGATCTTGTAAGTTATATCATATCAAGCTGATTAGATTGTTGAAATGAAGGGGCTTGTGCTCTCTCACTCTTAGATTACTGCTTCGTATGTATGTTAACCAAGAAATTCGAAACAGGTGGGGTAATTATACAACTAAAACTTTTAATATAAATAATGGAGTACAACAAGGGGGCAGTTGGTCACCTATCTTCTTCACTCTTTGATTAGACGAATTGCCAATTCGATGCAAAAATAATAGTAAATTTGGATGTTTTATCTGCAATGTATATGTTGGAGCTATTGCCTATGCTACGATGTTACTTTTGTAGATCCAAGGAGACACCTTCTGATTGTGCTGCTATCCATACAAAGAGATGGGGTTTGACGTCCACTCGACACAAACCAGGTAATTTCGGGACTAACATATTTTTTTTCAACAATTCGCCTGCCCGTAGGGGTCTTTAGCAGCGGGATTTTATTGTGTCTGGCGTAAGAGTGCCAGGAGGCTGCGCAATTTACCACATCGCACCCATAATGCCTTATTACATTTAATTTGCAGTGATTTTACAATAGAAGCTCAGCTTCATAAATGATGTATGAAATTTATCAGTAGTATATTAAAAAGTAAAAATGAATACACGCACATCTGTTTTATGTTACAAATATAATGTTGATAAATATAATTTTAGCGAAATGATATACTAAATACTATTAATAAATGTGAAATTGAACACATTAGTGTAAATGATGTAGTAGCAGCTAATAGAATTAGCGCCTTTATTTATTTTGAGATTCAAAACAAAACCCTAACATTGGTGAAATCTTTGACCATTTGTGTATTCCATAGGAATGGTGATGGTGTATAGCAGTAACCTGTAAATACCTAATGAACTATTGTACATATGTAATTTTTCATTGTTATTTTTTCCCTTTGAAAGTGTACAATTAAGTACGATTACAGATATTATTATTATTTTTATAATTATTAAAACAGAACATCTGGTGACGACACTGTCTTGTATCGTGTTCATAAAATTAATGTGAACGCAGAGGGGAGATTGGGGTTAAAGGGGGCACACATGCGTCAAGCCTACGATGGTGTAAAAAACTCTGGTAAAAATGATTGAACGTTAACGAGAAATTCTACCTAAAATGGCATTAAGTGTGCTGGAAGAAATGTCGTTACCTGTGGGGGCGTTGTCCCTAATAGCTGCATCCTTAAGGTTGTTCCTTAATAACATAACCAAAGCTGTGTAGAGGTGACGTATTAAAGAATCACCGACCAGAAATAGAGAAACGCCATTTAACAGGACACATGCTTCTTTGTGGTTGAAGTACTTAATACGGCACCCTTCTTCTCTCGGGATCCATTTGGAGTATTCCGCATGCAATGGCTGCCGCATGTCAAAACACGTTTCACACTGACACTCTGCCACAGTTCTGGGCGAACACTGATTGTTAACACAGCACGGGTGTTCTCCTTCAGGATCACACAGAGCACGGAACCATTTTAAATGCGGTCTTACATCAGTTGGAAAAGTTACGTTCCCACACAATTTATCCTTTCGCTCTAAAGAATGCGGAAGGCCATGTGCTAACCTTGCAGATGTTAAGAAATTTTCAATTTCAATCCTCTGTTGTGTATTAATGGCCTTCGAGTTCCACTGGCCGTACATTGCGTAATTCAAAACGCTGGGGCACTTCTTTACGTCTATGTTTTCCGTTACCGTGTCCGTGCTTGTAGACACGTTGGTCATTAAATTGTAGCGAGCCTCCATTACTGCTCCATTTGGTATCTGCGTAGCTCCTGTACTGTCAACAATTATTGGATTATAACCTTTTTTTTTATTACTAGTCTGAGCCTCTGTCACGTGGCCGATCGGAATCACGGCACTATCAGTTTTGGTTCTAACTCTATCCATCCATGGTAACATGTTCTTCTTAGAAATATGTATTTGATACCAATTGGTAGCAAGCATAAATATTATTAGCGCAATAATACATTTGCATAAACGATATAATGTCGTATGATTTGCACGGAAAATTAGAGACGCGAACATTGCAAACCCAACGCTCTCCAAGACGTGGTATGTGTGCAACACTATCGTCCTATGTCCTATATACACGACCAGCTAGGTGTCTCCGGCTTTCCTATACAAGATGATCACTTAACCATTTCATCTATATTTATTTAATAAACCCATTTTAAAGCCTCGGTGAAAAGTAATGTAATACATATAGACAAGAGAGAGAGAGGGGGGGGGGGTAGAAATTGGCTTAACGTCCACTCGAAACAAGGTCATTTTGGGACTAACATATGGTTTTATTTTATTCCAATAATTCGCTTGCGCGTAGGGTTCTTTAGCAGTGGGAGGCCATCCAGTCCCCCTATCATGGACAATCTCTAGAAAGAATTGTGAATACGCGAAGAGTCAGATGTTTCCTAATACGTGCACGCCAACAGTTAACCTTTACTTGAAACCCTTATGTTTATATAGCATTTATGAACTTTTGTCATACCTGCATTTTAGATAGCAGACGTTGTGTAAAAGCTTAGAATACAAACAAGTGCTTTAATACTGAGGGTTCAAATCTCGACCAGCCTGGTAGCCTTTAAAATAGCCTTCATTTAAATATATTGCATAAGTTATCCCAAACAACTAAGATGGTCTTAGAATATCTGTAGCTAACGAGTAGCGAGATCAGAGGAAATCAAAGGCCTCACAATCCTAACAACGCCAGTTGACTCAATGATTGACCTTATGATGCTGCGCTCAAACCACATTCCTTGTGAGACTGTGAACCATAATAAAAATACTGTATAAAATGTGTTTATTGGCTAGCTAATTCCAGACCACTTCGAGATAATGAGAGATCTTCATTTAATATGAAGGGTATTACAGATAATCTCGCCGCATACATTTGTACCCCCACCCCAATAATTTTAGAAAATAAAACGAAGTATTTGTGATACGTTCCGGTAATGAATAACTTCTACGGTTATTAAATCAAACATCCCCACTCAATCATAGACTTGCTATTGAATCCTTGTCGAAAACAATTTGGCTTCCCAGTCAATTTTACTGGGCAACGTTTTACTGCTAAACGGTCGCGTGTCAGCCCCTGTGAACGCCTGACCAGTGACCAGTGTTACTGAATATCTTACCTCGCTAGAACCAACACTCTGCTAGAACCAACGCCCCCGTCTTCTAAATGATTTGACTGACTTCATTCAAAGGGTAACCCACAAATTTACGAACTCGGGCATATAAGATGAAACGAAATTTCGTTAAGTCTGGGAGAAAAAATTGAAATCTTTGAAAAGTTGAGAACATTCAGTCATTTATTACTTTGTCTAGCCTAATTACTATAAAATAAAATAAAACCAAGTACGAACAATCCAAACCATTAGACAGAATTCGAAGTCCTAAAAACACGTTATAGGCCAAAAAATTTTCAAAAATTCCAATAGACTTGCCTAAATTTCGTTTCGTCTTATGCGCCCGAGTTCAGATAAGCTGGTGATTTTGCCACGAACAGTATCTATTTATCGGGGGGGGGGGGGGGTCTCAATATATCGTGGCGAAAATATTCATTCAACTTGGTTCACTTTCCTCACTGGTCGGACAAACTAATGATTTAGCGTCAGATGGTATCTGGTAAGTTCTATTTATCTCGACGACCAGATCCTGAAATACTGCTAGACAGGATTTCCGGCAGTGTACTTTTCATTTTTTCTGAGCCTTAGTTGAGGTTCGCAAGTCTGTTCATTGGACTCTTTCCTCTCTGTGGTCGGAAAAACTAGTGATCAGGCGACAGACGGTATCTGATCAGCTGATTCGGCTCTATTTATCTCGACAATCGGTGCCTGAATACTCCCAGACAGCATTTCCGGCAGTCTATTTTTCAAAATGTTCTTAGGGGAGGTCCTCAATACCCCCGAAAGGACTCGCTGGTCAGCGCTATGTATCTTGGCGATCGGTACCTAAATGAATACTGTTAGACAGCATTTCCGGTAGTCTATTTTACAAACTTTTCTGGGGAAGGTTCCATCGTATATACTCCCTACTTCGGCGCTCGTGAATGAGCTTCGTCGAGATTCGCATGCCGGTTCGTTTGACACTTTGTTCTCTGGTCGGAAAAAGTAGGTATCTTGACGATGGGCAGCCTGTTTTTCAAAACTTTCTGGGGAAGTCCTACCCGTAGTTGAAGATCGTGTTATCTTACAACGACGGGGAATTAATGCGCCGTGCAGAATTTCAAATTGAAATAGGAAGAATTGATTGTTGATGTGATGTTTGTTATTCCGCCATTCTACAATGTCAACCTCACAACGAGGCTCTCAATATTCGATTAACCAGAGAAAACATATTATAGTTGTGATTAACCAAACTTAAGTAGATATTTGAGGGTTATTACATAGAAGATATAACACCCCACCCCCAACGAAAAAAAATGAATATTTAAAAAATCCACATATAAATGGAAACACATAATATAATTTTAAGGCAAGTTTATGAAGAGAATACAAAGTCAAAAATGTAATTATGAATGTTATCACAATTTTCAAGCAACATGATGGAGAGAAACAATGTCAAAAATGCAAATATGAAAGTAATTGCACAATTTGCAGGCACATTTATGGAGAGGAAACAGTGGCAAAAATGCAACTATGAAAATAATTACACAATTTTCGGTTAATGTCATTGTCTTAACACATATTGGTAGTTAAATAAAAGTCGGAGGCTTCACGAATATAGCATGCTTAGCTTTAGCATTAAGCTTGGATCCAGTGACCAAAAAGAGAGAGAGAGAGAAATGGTGTTTAATGTCCACTCGACACAAACTAGGTCATTTCGGGACTAACATAATTTTATTTCAATAATTAGCTTGCGCGTAGGGGTCTTTAGCAGTGGGAAGAAACCGAAGTACCAGGAGAGAGAGAGAAATGGGGTTTAACGTCCACTCAACATAAAGTAGGTCATTTCGGGACTAACATATGGTTTAATTTTATTTCAATAATTCGCTTGCGCGTAGGGGTCTTTAGCAGTGGGAGGAAACCGGAGTGCCCGGAGGAAACCCGCGAGGTTGAGAAGGCGCCCCTATCTCCATGCCACATACGCTCACACCAGGGCGCGAAACCGCAGCCGCAAGCCAGAGGTGACCGGCCCGCTAGAGTTCGAAGCACGGCACTCTTGACCACTAGGCCATACCAACCCCCCGAAGTACCCAGAGAAAACCCAAGAGGTTGGACAGGCGACCCTACTCCTTGCCACGTACAACCGGGAATTCGAAACCACACCAGTTGACTCAATGGCAGACCGTATGATACAGCGCGCGCACACTAACCATTCGGCCATCCAAACCCCCCTGTGACCCAAAAGATGAACCTCAAAACAACATGACTGCCAGTAGTTAGACTACTCTTAGAGAGCTTTAATAATTAATGAAAAGCGATTTTTAAAATAACACATAGTTACTAAGGTATGAGATAATATCCATACATCCTGGGGTATCCGTATGGATTTTGTGTGTGACGTCATCAATGTGTGTGTATCTTAGAACAAATAGGTGTATATTTTATGTGAATTTAATCATAATAAAGACTGGAATTTAATCATTATTTTTGATGAGTTTTTCTCGGAATTTTCATACTTTTCCTGTCTGTCTGCACACTAGTTGATGTGCGCACTAGATTTAGGTAGATATGGGACCTTGCAAATCTGTAAATGATGTGATTCTATGGTAAAGGGATGTAAATGATAAATTAGTGAAACCAAAAATTCCTGTCGAGTCAAAGTCAAAGATTTATTTTAATAAGATGCGACATTAATTTTTTTCATAGCACAGCGACAGTTGAGTGACTTCACGCACTCCGCGAAATTGTAGGCAAGGCACTTGACTAGTACAGGGCCCGATTCCTAGAAAATTCTTAAGCACGTTCTTGTGCTTAGATTTTAAGTAGACTTTGCAATTAAGTAAACTTATCTTATTTTGTGTTCCCAGAAAATTCTTAAGAACGTTATTGTGCTTATTAGATTTTAAGTAGACTTCAGTGTAAGCACAAGCACTTTATTATGTGTTCCAAGAAAATACTTAAGCACAACTTCGTTCTTACAATTGTCAATCTAAGCACAAGTCCCAAGCAAGGTATAGGGCTTGCTTACCAACCTTAAGCCTGTTTCTGCTTCAAACAATATGGCTGATCACATCTTTTGATACCTAAGAGACATTTGGAAGACAGAAAATCCTTAAGCAATATATTCTCGACAAGAATGCTATAGAATATTTCGCTTCTACATTAAAAACATTTGATTTAATTACAACTTGTAAACAACACAAACGTGGGCAACTTTAAAGGAGCTAAATCGCTAACATTTGGGACCTAGAAATTGACACAAGTGGGTCGCAACGCATCTACTCTAAAATGAATGTATATAAACTGATTAAAATTAAATAATTTCAGTTTTTACTCCCAATTTCAAATCAGTTATGTGCGGCGAAATAAGCCAACAGTGTCAATCGAATGCAAATTTTTAGTTTTAGCGTCTAGTTATCCAGTCTACGTGCGCCGTTTAATTTGGTGCAATAATTCTAGCCTCGTTCCCCGAGTTTCTTTCTAGAACTGGGCTGAAACGCATTATGGTACACGATTCGTGTACCAATGGTAAAATATTTGTCTTGTCTTAAATATTGCATATCAGAAGCCCATCTTTTTCCGTTAAGATCGCATCATCAATTTTGATTTAAACTGACAAATAATTCGTGTTTTCAATGTCGAAGATTTTGGATGATATTGAGTTAGAGACTTAGCTACTTTAAAATCAGGCGCTCTCTCAATCATTCCGTTTGTTTGCATGTGCTTGCGTTTTTTTTTGTGGGGGGGGGGGGAGACTTATGGGGGACATGTCAAAGACATCACGGGATCACGTGGTTAAGTGGGTAAGACGCTAGCCAGAGCCGATTCCTAGAAAATTCTTTAAAGTAAGCACAAAGTTATGCTTCACTTTTGCTTACGTAAGAAACTTTATAAAATACCGTCTCTAGAAAATTCTCAAGACCGTTCTTACGTAAGCACAAGTTAAGTACGAGTCTAAGCAAATTGTGACTGGTAAATAGAGAGTACGATGCTCTCTAACGTCATAAAAACATTTTTGGTATGAGAATTACACCGTAAATTCGTCTACATAAAGAGTTATAAATAGATCAATTTAACGTCAAATCATAGAACTAGAATACTAACGGTCAAATAGTCGATTTAGATGTATTTGATAAATACCGGGCTAATGAAGACGGACATACGTCATACAGTGTGCTATGAGGGAAATTTTGCCCGATCAGCGGCGCTACGGCCTACCCTATCGAATTCAATCACGGGATCTTTTACGTGCACGCCAGTTTGTACACGGAACCTCGTTGTTTCGTCCCATCCGAATGACAAGACAGCTGTCCTCCATCACTGTCAAGGAGAAACCACTTTGGATGAACCTTCTCGGCCAATGCAGGGATCGAACACCCGACCAGCGTCTTACCCACTTAGCCACGTGAACAGTTGATGCCTTTGACGTGTCCCCCATAGGCCTACACATATAAAATGTACCACAAACTAAAAAAAACCCCACAAACCCAAAACGCAAGTGCATGCAAACAGACCGAATAATTGTGAGAGCGCCTGATCTTTAAGTAGCCCGCGTGTGTGTTGTTTACCAATTTGGAAATAAATAGTGTTTAGGGAAGTCGCGAAATTTTCTATAGCATTCTTCCCTAGAATATGTTTCTAAAGTTTTTTTGTCTTTCAATTGACTTTTAGGTATCAAAAGATGTAGCAAATGCCGTCGAATAAATCCACGGTCAGCCATAATGTTTAAAGCAGAAACATGCTTAAAGGTTGGTAAGCAAGCCCTATAGCTTGCTTGGGACTTGTGCTTAGATTGACAATTTTAAGAACGAAGTTGTGCTTAAGTTTTTTCTTGGAACACATAATAACGTGCTTGTGCTTACACTGAAGTCTACTTTTAAATCTAAGCACAAGAACGTTCTTAAGAATTTTCTGTTAACACAAAATAGGAAAAGTTTACTTATTTGCAAAGTCTACTTAAAATCTACATGTAAGCGCAAGAACGTGCTTAAGAATTTTTTAAGAATCGGCCAAGGTAGGGTGTTCGATCCCTGCATTGGCCGAGAAGGTTCATCCCCTTGTCATTGATACAGGGACCTGACAATGACAGTTGTCTAGTCGTTCGGATGGGACGAAAAAATAAGGTCCCGTGTAAAAATTGGCGTGCACGTCAAAGATCCCTTGGCCGTTGTAATTCGATATGAGTAGGCCGTAGCGCCGATGCCCGGGCAAAATTTCCCTCATAGCACAATATGGCGTATGCCCGTCTCCTCTTGGATCTGGATGACTTGTTATTTAACTCGCGTTCTGCCTGAAATGAGGGGTCTGTCAATCAAATGGTCTGTCGAATCGACCGTTTGACCTTTTCATGTGTGGAACTTTGGGTAGATATTACCAAGGCCGTATATGGATAAAGTTGCGACAACTGTGAAGCCAGAAAATTCACATGACGTCATGAAAATATGACTTTATGTGTAAAAAGACGCTGTGTCCCAGGTACCTACGCACTATCTATTTATAATATTATGCCCTATTTTATTGTTGTGTCGCAGTTGGCTGCCCAGACATACAGGGTGTGGATAGATATGTCCTATATTTCTATGAAACAGATTCTATTGGAGATAAAACTTATTATATTTTTAAAAGTATTGCTGGATCATTATTAATATACAACACAAAGAGAATATCGATCATTTATATAACCTAATTCATAAGAAAACGAAGTAAAAGATATGCCAGATAAAAGCGCTATTAAATAAATCAGATTCGTCTGAACATCATTTATATAACCTAATTCATAAGAAAATGAAGTAAAAGATATGCCAGATAAAAACGCTATTAAATAAATCAGATTCGTCTGAACAATTCTGAATAGGCTAAATAGAGCAAGTTCACTTTGATGTTGACAAATACGTAGGCCTATACGGGCCCGTATCTACAGGGGGCGCGGGGGGGGGGGGGGCGCGTGAAATGCTCGCCCCCCCCCCCCCCGCTCAAACCATTTTACAATTGTGGATAACACGCGAAGGTTGGAAGGACCAAGCATAGATAACGACTGACGGCCCTTCAGCATTTCAAGTGAATGAGGACCGCTGTCTGCCGCTTATGCCATGGTGAACACTGTATATGAAGCGGTTGTCAACCGTCTCGAAACAATAGCAGCTCACCTTCAAAGTCGAAATAAGAAGGTGCCGACCAGCATTTAGTGTAACTAAAAAGTCTATTTTTAAGAACTACGATTCGTGTGTGTTTTTATGAATTGTTCTGTAAGCTTATATATTTATTTCTAAAATGAAGCCTTCGTGATTCCCCGGTGTGATCGTTAAAACTTATTCGAATGTGGCACATTTTTTTTGGCCATTGTAATTATTCTAATAGCGCACCAGAGCATGAGAGAGAGGGGGGGGGGTAACGTCCATTCGACAAAAACAAGGTCATTTCGGGACTAACGTAATTGTATTGTTAAATTGTATTTTAATAATTCGCTTGCGCGTAGGGGTCTTTTATTTTTTTTTATTTTTTTTAAAAATATATTTATTGGCTCAATAATACATCAAAACATTTTTATAAAGGTACATGGTAGATAATGTACTGGGGCTGATCGAGGAATCAGAGTTACAACACATCATTTACTTACTAAACATCATATTGCCATTTTGAACTCAAGTTAGGGTTTGCTGTTAGTTTGAGATCAATTTTGTTCCTTATGTATGCCATATATTGTTCGTTAGAGGGAATTTTTCCTATACATTTTAATTTGAAGATAAAATATTTTGTAAGAAGAATTATATAATTGATAAAATCTAACTGGGATTTGTTATCAAATTTTCTAATATTTTCATGTAAACTGTAGTATCCAAGATGAATAACAGAAGGTGATAGATTACTGTATATTCTATTTTTAATCAAGATGTCATTAAGAGTATTCCACAGACTTTGAGAATAAGGGCATTGAATAAACAGATGCTCGTCAGTTTCCAGCGTGCTGTTACAGAAATCGCAAAGACCTGAAGCCACTTTCCCAAATTTAAGTAATCGATTATTTGTGTATATTATTTTGTGTATATATTTGAACTGGAAATTTCGGACTTTTATATGTGTACAAATATTTTGACTTAAATTAAATATGGATTTTATAGTTTTTTCATCTATTATTCTACCTAAATATTCTTCCCATTTTAATATAACTTCGCATTAATTCTTTTACAATAAATATCCTTTGGCTTTAAAGTGTCTGAGTGAACATTATAAAATAGATTCAAATTATTTAATATATCAGTATATATTCTTAGTTTATAATCATCTTTATTCGCACACGAGGTATCTATTATTTCGTTTCCAGTCTTTAAATTGTGATCAGGGGCGTACATAACGATTTCGATCGGGGGGGTGTTTAGCCAAAATGCGACCGACTGATGCACATACCCCCGCCCCAAACACCAGTGGTACTACAAACTGGGCAGTTCACTATAATCGTGAAAATAATAGTGCTGAGACAGTATAAGACAACTGAGGAGTAGAAGAATGATTTTAAAATGGAATCGAGCGAAAAAATTTCCGGTATGTAACCGAGTAGAAGAATGATGTTATAATGGAATCGCGCCGAAGGCGCGAAAAAAATTTCAGATATGTAACAGAGCTTTTAAATTTTTGGGACTGGGGTTGATAACAAATGGGACAGAATCTTGAGGCTTATCTGTCAATTTCGCTTGTTTTATGATTGTATGTTTATCTCATTAATTCATTTAGTCGGAGACCGACTGCGGTGAGTACTTTTTTTGAGACCGACTATTTTTTGCCGTGGTAGAAAACATTTCATAGAACAACATACTCACAACAGAATAAGAGTGACAAGCAGACATGGTTATTTCATACTATAGTTTTGAGTGACGTATGAAATTTAGGCACACGGATTCACGCAAATACATAATATTGGGAACTATTCTGGCATTGTTTTTAAGACCGACTGCAGTGACTGCACTTATTTTGTGGCCGACTATTTTTCACCCTTGGTGAAATTTTGTTGTTAGACCAACATACTCATAAGAGAATAAGAGTGACGTATGCAATTTAGGCTCACGGATTCACGCAAATATTTGGGATCTATTCTGGCATTGTGTTTGAGACCGACTGCAGTGACTGCACTTATTTTGAGACCAACTATTTTTCTCCTTGGGTTACATTTTGTTGTAAGACTAACGTTATACTCACAACAGAATGAGAGTGAAACACAACATCTTTTCAAAAATGAGAAGTTGACAAGGTTATTTTATACTAAGACTGCTCCTATTTTGCGACCGACTGCACTGATTTTGCAACCGACTATTTTTATACTAAAGTTTTGCGTGAGTAGCGTGACGAATACAGTGAGTACTTATTTTGATACCAACTACCTCTACTTTGTAACCGACTGCACTGATTTTGCGACCGACTATTTTTTTTTTGTGTGAGTAGCTTGACGTATACAGTGAGTACTTATGTTGATACCGACTACATGTACCTTTACAAACTGATCCCGCAGTGAATATTCGCTTGGCCGCTACAATCACTGATAAGCATGACATCGACGAGGCTTAATAAGTACGGCATATTCACTTTTTTACTCCGACAAATTAAATTCTCAAACATTTTTTTGAGGTAAAAGAAAAATAATTAAAGACGTTTGAAGTATTTGTAGTTAAAAAATATTTCCTATTTAGTGTAAATGGGTATTAAAATGAGTAAAATGCATCATTTTGCCCGAAGCAGTTAGGTGTTAAGTAAACATTGCACGAGCCGTTGAGCCAATGACTACGAGGCGTGCAAGTCAACGCACGTGTTTTAGACAGCCATGCGTTACAGGGATAATTCGTTAGTAATTCTCTCTGTGAAACAGGTTGGTACCTTTACTTTGCAACCGACCGACTATTTTTATACTAAAGTTTTGCGTGAGTAGCGTGACGTATACTTATTTTGATACCGACTGCCTCTACTTTGCGACCGACTGCACTGATTTTGCGACCGACTATTTTTTTTGCTGGGGGGGTGTACCCCCCCCCCCCCCACATTTACGCCCCTGTCGATATATTAGGCTAGGTAGTAATCTTTCAAATAAATAAAAAAAAAATCTATCTTTCCACTGAAGGGTGCCATTTGGTTTTTCCTGAAGGGTATAAATCGAACCCTATAAAGTACCCCAACTTTATGGCCCGATATCTCCACTGCCGCGGGGTCCCATGATTTTTTTTTGTGGTTGTTAGTAACTGGGTATCAGGTCTATCGATTAAAAAAATAAAATTCCATATATCTTCATACGCATGCGCGATAACATTGTCTAAGTTTTGACAATTTTGATATTAGATCATCTGATATTTATATGTTCTAATCAATATAGTGACAAAATATGGATGCTAAACGACTCGATACCATCGGCAATTGACAGACTAGCCTTTCGAACCCACTCAGACTGTCGTAGGAAACGCTCAGACTGTCGTAGAACCCGCTCTGTCAAAACTATCAGTTCCGGTATCCAGACTGGATGATACAGCCATTCAAGATAGCGGCTGCCGTATGTGGTTTGAGAGAGAGAGAAATGGGGTTTAACGTCCACTCAACACAAACTAGGTCATTTCGGGACTAACATATGGTTTAATTTTATTTCAATAATTCGTTTGCGCGTAGGGGTCTTTAGCAGTGGGAGGAAACCGGAGTGCCCGGAGGAAACCCACGAGGTTGAGAAGGCGCCCCTATATCCATGCCACATACGCTCACACCAGGGCTCGAAACCACAGCCGCAAGTCAGAGGTGACCGGCCAGCTAGAGGTCGAAGCGCGGCACTCTAGACCACTAGGCCATCCCGACCCCCGTGGTTTTCTGATATTTTGTAAAAATTTATGAATGTAAATTTTGTATGATATTTTGCGAGGGTTCATGAATGTAAATTTTGTACAATACTGTATTTGATATTTTGTAATGAAAGGATTCATTGAATGTCTCTGATGTATTGTGAAAAATTATGAACGTAGTTTTTGTATTACATTTGATATTTTGTGAAGGTTCATGAATGTAATTAGATGTGATATTTTGTAAGGATTAGTATTCCCTTCCGAAAGAAAATTTTGTATATATTTGATATTTTGTGAGGATTAAGGATTGACTCGCGCGGTCAATTTAGTATTTAATCTGCGATTGTATATTCTTACCTTTCTGCTTTACTTACAACAAGTTAAAAAAATTGTTATGAGTTAGACCAACATGTATAAAACTCCTCTACTACTAGTACCAATTGTTGCTGTTCGATATTCTGATATATACGTACACTTAATATAATATATTGCTACATTAAGCCAATTGAAATAATAGGTTGCCAGGCAACGAAACATACGCCCACACAGCAGCTAAATCGTCCGGGCAGTCAATAAGAGTTGTCGCATCTTAAGCAATTATCAGAAAATCATTAGAATTTGTATGGTTTTTATAAAGTTCTGCCCCATGCTAAGGTTGAGCATACGAAACATTTAATATTATGGATTTAGCTGTTCAATTATCGATTTTCAAGAAATTCACACTCAACCATCATTAATGTATAACGAGGATATAGTCAAAGGTTTTTTTAATTTGGAATAAAATTGTGACCTCCATAGGGTCCACAAGGTAATAAAACATGATTTTCGTACAATCAGGGGCCATAATTCAGGAAGTTATGAATATCGAAAGGAACCGCATCTTTGGGTTATAAACTTAATTTCAAATTTCATCAAAATCGGATTAAAATTGTGACCTCTACAGGGTCCACAACCTTGATATATCATATTTTTACACTATTCGCGTATTACCGTCAGCCATTATGTCGGACAGTTTGGGTACCATATTTTCGAAATTCGACCTCAACCTTCATTACAGTGAAACAGTGATATAATCAAACGTTTTTTTTTTTAAATCGGATAATAGTTGTGACCTCCAGAGGGACCACAAGCTATAAAGGCAATTTTTCGTACAATCAGGGGCCATAATTCAGAAAGTTACGATCGGATATGCGCAAATGTGCAATGGAACCAAGATATTTAGGTTATAAACATGTATTTCAAGTTTCATCAAAATCGGTTCAATTGTGGCCTCTATAGGGTCCACAACCTTGATATAACATATTTTCACACTATTCGCATACAAACGGCGGCCATTTTGTCCGTGAATTTTGGTCCGATTTTCACGAAATTCAAACTCATTCTTCATTACCATGTAACGGTGATATAATCAAACGTTTTTTTTTAAATTGCATAAAAATTTTGACCACAAGCTAAAAAAAGGCGATTTTTCGGACAATCAGGGGACATAATTCAGGAAGTTACAATCAGATGAGCGCAAATATCAAAAGGAACCATGACCTTTGTGCTATAAACATACATGTCAAGTTTCATCAAAATCGGTTCAAAATTGTGACCTCTATAGGGTCCACAACCTTGATATAACATATTTTCACACTATTTGCGTACAAACGGCAGCCATTTTGTCTGTCAATTTTACTCCGATTTTCATGAAATTTGAACTCAACCTCCATAACCATGTAACGGTGATATAATCGAACGGTTTTTTAAATCGGATAACAATTTTGACCTTCAGAGGGACCATAAGCTAAAAAGGGAGATTTTTCGGACAATCAGGGGCCATAATTCAGAAAGTTACGATCTGACGGGCGCAAATATCGAAAGGAACCAAGATCTTTCATCCAAATCGGTTCAAAATGTGACCACTACACTGTTCACAAGCTAAAAACGTGATTTTTCGTACAATCAGGGGCCATAACCCATGAAGTTACAGTCCGATACATGCCAATATCGAAAGGAACTGAGATCTTAGGGTGATAAACCTATGTTTTAAGTTTGATTGAAATCGGACAAAAATTGTGACCTGTAGACTGTTCACAAACAATTGTGGACGGACGGACGAACAGAGGCGACGACAATATACGTCCACATGAAAATGTGGGCGTATAAAAAAAGGGTTTTGTTTATTTTGGGGGCTTTTTGTGAAGATGATGATCATCGTACTTTAAGAGTGTAGGACTACTACTACTTGCAGGTAGAGGTAAAGATAACATCGGTCCTGAAAATTGAAAGAAAAGAAAAAATCTTGCCCTTTTAGTCGTGCTGATCTGGAACTTTTTAGAGTAGAATTTATTTTAAATCTTGAGGATTTAGGCCTATATTTTACTATTCAATAACTACTGTGAGCTATAACAGTTCTCTCAACTGCAGCTTATAATGAGATCTGTACATATCAAGAGATTTAAGAGTGATATATTGCGAATCTTAGCAAATTTTCACTTCCAATTGCAGTAAGAGTTGTCATACAAACATTATGTTGCGAAAACATAGCAGCTGTGAAGGAGTCAGTATTATACTACATTTGTTTGAATATCAGTTTGATAATATTGGGGATAAAGCTTCGTAAAATTGTCGAATTTATCCAATTTTTGTCAAAATTACTTACTATTTTTGAGAGTGTAGTTATAGACAATATTATCAATAAAACATGCTCAGTCTCTTTAAGATATACAGTGAAATATAGTTAAAGTAGAAAAACTGCGAAAAACCACATACGGCAGCCGCCATCTTGAAGGGCTGGATTATCCAGCATGGATACCAGAACTGATAGTTTTGACAGAGCGGGTTCTACGACAGGCTGAGCGGGTTTAAAACGCTAGTCTGTCAATTGCCGATGGTATCGAGTCGTTTAGCATCCATATTTTGTCACTATATTGATTAGAACATATCAATATCAGATGATCAATATCAAAATTGTCAAAACTTAGACAATGTTATCGCGCATGCGTATGAAGATATATGGAATTTTATTTTTTTAATCGAGAGATCTGATCCTCAGTTACTAACAACCACAAAAAAAAATTCATGGGACCCCGCGGCAGTGGAGATATCGGGGCATAAAGTTGGGTTGCTTTATGGGGGTTGATTTATACCCTTCAGGAAAAACCAAATGGCACCCCTCAGTGGAAAGATGGATTTTTTTCTTTCATTTGTTTGAAACATTACTACCTAGCCTAATATATCGAATCATAATTTGTTTCATAAGTACTCATTTACAACCTGAAAAACAGCAGCTAACATTGCCTAAATTTGACGAAAAAAATGAGCAAAAAGCCCCAAAAAACACCTGTTTGTCGTATCTCAGCTAGGGTCAATTTCTGAGATCGGCGGTTTTGGCTATCAAGTAGTCTCATGGGCATGACCAAACCCTATGAATAACAATGGAATCGGCCGACCCCTAACCTTCCCGATTTTGCATGGTTTTCTCGTGGACATGCACTTAATACTAAATTTTTGCATATTTAGGGTTATAATTACCTCCAGATAAAAGTAAAGGGTGAAATGCAGAAGGAAAATATTTTAAACCATGGGCTAGTATTAAACCATGGGCTAGTATTGTCTTTTAGCAGTGACAGGAAACCGGTGACCCATGGGAAAACCTAGGAGGGTTGGACAGGCGACCCTACTCCTTGTCACGTACAACTGAAAAATCGAAACCAAGCCAGTTGACTCAATGACAGACTTTATGATACAGCGCGCATACGCTAACCATTCAGCCCCACCTTCACACCACCCTCTCCCGCATCAGAGCAGTTAATCTTGATGGACTTTGGCGCTCTATAAATGTCCATAATATACAGTATTTATATATGTGTGTATATAAAATTTAAGATTTATTGAATGCTGTGATATAAATTTATTTACTGATCATAAAAAATACGATTAATTTATATTATAAACTCCCACTATCTCTGAGTTCTTTGATATAATTCAGTAAAATCTGACTTTTTAATAAATTTATTCCCAGACCATAATGTATTCCGTCAAAACTCATGGACAATCTCTTTAAAAAAAAGAAGATTAATCTGGGCTAAGTATTTAATCCTAAGGCATATTACAGTTATATTCTATAAGCGAGATTATTAAATTGGGGGGGGGGGGGGGCAAATAACTCACCGGAACTGTATTTCTTAATGGATAGAAATATTGTTACAATGTACATAACAACAGATGTTATAGGCGCTAATTCGTGCAATCTGGACACTTCAAACTGATTTTATTATAAAACATGTCCGGTATCGACACTCCTGGTGGCCCTGGTAGCATTCACTATCATTATGTAAGATACAGTAGCCAGATAGCTAATGCGACCATATAAACGCCATTTGACTCAATGACAGACTTCAACATACATGCACGAGTTCACCCCCCCCCCCCCCCCCCCGCAACCCACACCATACAGTACAACCAACTGCTTAAAACGGCAATTTCATATTTTTTAGTTATATTTTTAAAAAATATTAAAATAAAGCCCTAAAATAGATTGTATCTATAAACAGTCCTACCTTGTTAAAGAATAATCCTATAATTCACTATTGCCAGTTGACTGAAATTGGCAACATATCATTTTTAACTTCAAATTCAAACATTTGAAGATCGCCATTGCATGGAGGGGAATGGGAAAACAAGGGAGGTAATTCGAGTAATTGTCTTACTATTTTCTGTGTTAGGGATTTTTATGCCTGTGAAATATTGCCCATGATCGTATAATAGTGAGTTGACAACCTTTTGAGCAAAAGGCATAGAATTAATTAAGTTTTGACTTTTTTAGAAAATATGAAATTTCCGCTTTAATAGCCTTTAGAATAACTATCATTTAATATTAGATAACATACTGTAATAGTTGGTGTTTTATTGTATATTTTAAATCTTATATTCTTCTTGTTTTAAAGATTATTCTAAAGCTTCCTTAATTAGATGAATTCTGGTAAAAGCTGTGTTGGAGTGTTAGCAAGTATTGTGAGGGTTGCGTTTTAAGTTACAAACAATAAACTTTAATTAGTGTTTAACTAAATTGGTTGCTGAAATCCCTAAACGACATTTAGTAACTGAACATATGATAAATAACACAAATTTATATGGAAAACAATCACTGAGTTTATTTCAGCTGCATTATGTATCCCTAGCAACTAGTTACTAGTCTATAGCAACCAATTTGATAAATAACACAAATTTATATGGAAAACAATCACTCACTTGAGAACGACAAGAGGAACTTGTTGAAACGTAGTGTGAAATAAACTCAGTGATTGTTTTCCATATAAATTTGTGTTATTTATCAAATTGGTTGCTATAGACTAGTAACTAAACTAGTTGCTAGGGATACATAATGTAGCTATAAAAGGACGACATCTAGAAGACTCCTCATAAACTTGCTTTGCATCTAATATAATGTTTGTTTCATTTTAAGACTTATAACCAGAGAGTTTTAGCTTTTACATTATCGCTAAGGCAGTCAGACTATTCGATAAATACTCGATTATCATTTCGTCTGTAGCTTACCGTCTGATATCATTAACAAGGTTACGTAACAGAATCACCCAGGCGAGCAGCGCATTAAGTACCGGTGTAAAGGTCGTTGAGTTCTCCCTTTATAAATATGTTTCAAAATTGTGTGAGTTGTATCCAATATTTATTGTATTAGTCTCCCTTAGACTGCTAAATACCTTGGTGAAGTAGGTCACAGTTCATCATGGAAATGTAAATAAAAGTCTATAGTAGAGTGGTTCAGAGACACAGTATTTGTCCTTATAAAAACTGACCCGCTTATCTGTGTGATTGCTCCGTCGAGAAATCTTCTGAAGTGAGCAGAAGTTAGCGCCGCGCACGTGGTTTAGGAAGTCGCAGCAAATATACGTCACATGAGGTATTTTTACAAACCTGTATTGGTATATAACGCGGAGTAAAAAATACACTCATTACGGGCTTCGACTTACGTGTTTATTTAATAGCGAACGTGAGCAAAAATTTCGATTTCACTCCTTGATTTGATTTTTGATTTTGGCGATTTTGGTGATTTAAATACAGAGCTAGCTATAATAGCTTCGTTTCATTTCTAACTTTCAAGTAGGTGAAAGCGCCCAGATAAATTCACTACAACCTTTCGAGATTTACTTTTATTAAGTGGCTACATTCTTGGTTTACGCTGGCGACTATTGTGGTTAGGAAATAAATATTTGTTAGCTCTAAATACGCAGAACTATTTAAGACCGGAAAATAACCGAAACAAACTTTTTATTTGTAGTCTTTATTTTCCAGACCCTTTTCGGTAACATGGTAAATTATTTTTATAATCATAGTATATTATCTAACCATCCTGTAGCCATAGACTTTGATCGACGGACTTATTTTTTTCTAGATTTGAGACTGAGCCCTGCAAGATATCGTCCACGGATGATTTGCTATCGAGCATTGGATTGGACAATTACCCCTATGATTTGGGAACTGTAACAAACTACCTATGACAAAAATCACAAATAGGCTTTATGCTAGACAAATGTTAATAAATTCCCGACAACTTCGGAGCATCGGTCTATCATGACTGCTTTACATGACGACTGTGTGACTTTTGGTGACAAATACATTCAAAATAGACTGGTCAGACTGACGACAAAGACTAGGAAGGTGAGTAAAAGTAAGGTTAAGTCCACTAAAAGGTATGAAATCATACGATGATTTTCTTGACACCCCATTTTTTCCGTGATAGTTTACGTTACTCCATCGGCAGACACAAGTGAAATTAATTTAATAAACAGAGAGACTCGGACATCTGCCGATGCGACCTTAACTGATTTAGATAGAAAGAAAAGTATTTGCGGCGATTGTCATAAAAGCACAATCACCAAGTTTTAAAAAAAAATCAACTTCCGAAGAATAAAAAAGAAATGATCACATGAAGGCTAATAATGAAAATAAAAATCAATTGGCAGGTAAAAAGAATGGTTGCAAGTCCAAACCTTTTTAGATGAACGAAGGAATTTAGTATGATGTCAAAAATCAAAGATACACAGCAGAATGCCATAATTTGGTCATGAAACTTAAAAATCTAAACGTTTCCAATGGTAACGTAGCAGTGGTTATAACCGCATGTTTGGCTCTCGCGGAAAAAAAAATATAATTACACTCCATCAAAATCTACAGTTCAAAGAATATCATGTGAGCGCGTCGGTGTCCACATGTTTAGGAAACCTTGAAGTCGGCGAAAAATACCACCCTCTATAGGCCTACAGACGAAACTACAAATTTGGCTCTAAATTCGGTACATACGCAATAATCGCTGGCTCGGCGCATACGCCACTTACCCAGCAATGTGTTTTTTTTTCATAACAAACATCATGCAGTACAAAATATTTATTTATCTGAGGGACAAAAAATAAAGTCTTAACTAATAGTTTTATTGGGGTGTTTATCCCTCTCTCTCACTCCCCGTATTACATGTCATTATATTTTTCTCGTACTTTACCCGGCAATTTATTTTTCATAACAAACATCGTACTGCACAATATAATATTTAGTTATCTTTGAGATAAACATTAAAATGTTACATTATTAGATTTATAGACCCCTCTCTCTCCCTCGCTCCCTCTGTATAACATGCCGTTATAAATAGGCCAGTGTCTGGGTATAAATAAGTAAACGCACTGTTCATTTTAATATATGTATGAGGCTAATCTTGAAATAATTCATTTCAAATGCCGATCTTTTCATCTCCAGCTTAACATGTATTTTAATTTCTACTGTAGCATTATAAACACGGTTAATATAAAGACATTTGAAGGCGCGGGTTTACTGTTAAAACAACGAAACGTTCGCGCATGCGTACATATGTCAAATCCAATCGTCTCATAGAGTGTATTCGGTTACTTTGCAGTATGGAAATAAACGATATTTTCCGACTGCGATCAAGTTATTTCGTTTCCGGGACGTGCGTAGCTTGGAGCATATTTTTTTTAGTACAACCAAGGGACATAGCTCTTATTCTCACTTAGAGATAACTCCTTTGATTATGGAAGCCGGGAAGATTTTGAGCCATTTATAATATATGTCCAAATGATTATATATCCTCAAAATTCAGAAGTAGCCAGACTTCCATTGTTGATCAATGAAGTTTTTATAGTAAGTCTTATCATATAATGTCTTTACAGTCCCGAAATAGTGTCTGTTTGTTATAAAACATTTTTAGCCTGAACCACTCTATCTATAGGTTATTCCCCGCTGAAAGCACATGTAAGGCGGCCATTTTCTAAGACCAAGAAGGCACTGATATTTTACGAGCGTGGGAAGGAAGGAATGGGAAGGGAAGGCTTACTCTAAGATAATAAGAACCAAGGAATAGAACAGATGAAAGATTATAATTATAAGCGATAGAACTTAGAATAGACGCCACACGTCATTGATTTATTCATTCAACGATTTCAATATTGTATGCTGTATAGCTAAATACTTGTATGCTGTAATTAAACTGTATAGGGGTACTGTATTCAGTTGTTTTATTCCTGTGTTAGACGTACTAGTTAGAAATAGAAGAATTCCCTTCAACTTATCCCCATCCGTACAGTACACAGGGAAGTGTGAGTTAACTTCGCTGCTTATATTAAGTTGTAGCTGTCAACAGAAGGTTCAGTGACACTTTTGTAAGCGGCCCCCATAAGTATCTTAAGGCCGGGAGTAGTTACAACCGCAGAGGTATCAGTCTCAAGACAAAGCTCTAGGTATACAGGGCAGTCACCCTTACCACTCTATTATACGACTGCGAGACTTATCGAAGACATGAGCGGCAGATCGAACGCTTCAAACTCAAGTGCCTCCGGAACCTACCTAAATGCCCATGGGAACCACCTCACTGCACAAGGTACAGCTGCGATGGTCTGGTCAGTCACGTGTGCAGCATGTCCGAATCTCCTCTACTGAGAGCTCTGTCAAGGAAAATGGAACGTCGGCCGACCGAAGAAGAGATTCCGGGACAATCTGAAAGCCTCTCTGAAAGATTTTGCCATCAACTCATAGTCCGGGATAGAAGGCGGGTGTGCGTATACAAATGGTGTAAAACGAGGACACACCTAATTGAGGACTTGGGTCGAATCGACATCAGCTATTAAATGGGTCGAATCGACATCAGCTATTTATTTAATAATGTCCTCGATTGGTGGACCAATGTTTAGCGCCAATGCATTAGTGGTATCGGACATTGCCCCACTTTTAGTTATATGTAATTTTGTAATCTATAATATTGACCAGTCACCAGAGAACGTAGTTGATTCGAATGTAGTGAAAGGGGAGACAACATGGGCCTTTTCGGGTAGACAGATCACGCCTAGGATTGGTAATACATGAATCGATATGTCCTCGATTTATATTAATCCTACGCTACGCACATACGTTTATCCACATTTTCTATTATTCGAATAGTTGTGTGTCCATACTTTACCATGACAATGTCAAATGGAGTGTATCCGGTATTATAATCATGTTTTAATATACATGTTTGTAATTTATAATATTGGCCAGTCTTCAGAGAACGAAATTTGTTCGACATGTGGTCAAAGATAATACATGAGTCAATAATGTCCTCGGTTATAGTAATCCTACACACACCCGTGTTTCCCCAGAATTATAATTGTTATAAACCCCAGTACTTGAGGTAATTAACTGGGTTTTTTTTTAAAACTTTAACTACATTATTCACAAGCTGGACTTGACAGAAAGCTGAAATTACACCAACCCAACCATTTAATAAATAATGTCCTCGATTAGTTGGACCGGTGTTTAATGTACAGTGTTTAATGACATCTGACCCGCCAACCGAGGTTATATAACGTCCACAGTTGTTCATAAAACAACCAAAGTGTCATCTAACTCTAGTCACCCGACGCACTAAACTAATGAGCTTCCAACCAGATATCTATTAAATACAGCCTCGGTTGCGCTTCTCTTTGTGTGTGTGTGTGTGTGTGGAGGGAGGGGGGGGGGTAATGCCAATGCTGCACTGGGGAATTGTTCTGACTCTGATGTCCTCAGTTTATATTATAGTAGTAGTTGTGTGTCCATTTTTGTTGATCTAGAATGGACCAAGACGGTTTGAATTAATATTTTCTTTCAGGTTTTGGTAAATATTCACGATTTTAAGGCGGATGGATAACAGAGTTATCAGGCAGGCTACGGTGATATGTACGGCACCTGGTTACGTGTTTATAGTATGCTTCTTCAAGTTTGGGTATCTCAAAATTTTGGTGGTCAACCTCATTCAAAGTTTAGTGCGAAGTCATGGCCATTTGTTCCTCTGTCTGTAGTGGAAAGCATTCAGCGCAACGATAATTTGGGGAAAAGTTTGAGATGCCTCGAGTCGAGAACTGACATTGATGTCAATGGAGAAATTTTTGGTGGTCTGCCTCCTGTATGTCAACAACCTGACATGTACGAGGGGTCTAAATTTGATAATATGATCTCCAAATGTGATATATGACATTTTGATTTTTAAAAAAAAGTAAAATGGTAAAATTTCAAAAATATTTGACAAATTTGTGTGGGGAATTTTTGATTTTAGTTCAAATTTTATGATTTTCTGTGTTTTTTTACTTTTCAAAATTAGTGGAAAATATTTAAATGTATAACTTTTACTCCTTTGCATCATAGAGAGATAGAGAAAGAAATGGAGTTTAACGTCCACTCAACACAAACTAGGTCATTTCGGGACTAACATATTGTAATTCGCTTGCGCGTAGAGGTTTTTAACAGTAAAAGGAAACCGGAGTGCCCGGAGGAAACCCACGAGGTTGAGAAGGCGCCCCTATCTCCATGCCACATACGCTCACACCAGGGCTCGAAACCACAGCCGCAAGTCAGAGGTGACCGGCCAGTTAGAGGTCGAAGCGCGGCACTCTAGACCACTAGGCCATCCCAATCCCCCTGCATCATAAAGGTTAGAGGAGTAGAAAGTACTATAATTTCACTCAGATTACCACCAGTGTTGCTGTCAAATTTTTAATTTAATTATTCATCTGTTGTAAAACGGATAAAAGTATCTTGCATGTCTTTTTTCCCATTGTTAAATAACTTGGAAAGGATTCATGTGTTTGTCAGATATTGAAAAAGTATCCATGTATTTGTCAGAAATTTAAAAATTTAGAAATTTAGTCTAATTATGTACTGCTGAGGTATGTTAGAATTTTCTAAACATGAGTGAGCTGCATTTGTTGCTGTGTTCCTCAGACTTAACACAATTTTAATCTTTTAAAACCTGGAATTGTTGCATTTCCCTTCTCAAAAAAGTAAAATCTGTGTATTTGCAAGCAAATTTCCCTGTCTTCATTTCATTTAGACTGTCCCGCCCACCACTTTTCTTGAACATGATATTTGGATATTCAATTGAACATATTATGACCCCAAATTAAAAGTAATTGGATTTTGTGCTTGAATTATAACCGGGCATTTTATTTGACACACGCATATAGTTACATATAAGAGAGAGAGAGACAGGGGGAGAGAGATGAGGTTTAACGTCCACTCCACACAAACAAGGTAATTTCGGGACTAACATATTATAGTATAATTTTATTTCAACAATTCGCTTGCGCGTAGGGAGGAAACCGTAGGACCCGGATAAAAACCCACGAGGTTGGGCAGGCGACCCTACTCCTTGTCACGTACAACCGAAGATTCGAAATCACGCCATTTGACTAAATAGCAGACTTTATGATCCAACCCCCTACATATAAGATTTCATGGATTTCTAAGACTTTTGTCTTGGCCAAACATGTAATCCTCTGACATTTTTTCCAAAAGAGTCCACATCCCAAACTGTTTGCAGCTTAATGTTTTACATAGCATAAAAGGATATTATTTGAGGTGATCTTTTAAAATGTGGCACGTACAGAGCAAAACATATTAATTAATAGCCTTTTCATACTCCTTTTATGTTTCAGGAAATTGATGTAAAAATTAAAACAACTTGCTTCCACAAAATATTTACACTATGTATTTTCAAGGACACCTCTGATTGTTAAAAGTGTTTTCAATACTGAAATATTCCCATTTTTTAAAAATAAATAGTGCTTTGTAACCCTTTTATTAGAGTGGCTGGTTATCACCTAAGTGCAGCGTATATTTTACATTTATCAATCCATATTTCGAGAAATGATTGATATTCCTTACAAGTAACTGTGTTTCTATGTATGTATATAATCCAGGGATAGAAGAATAGATATTCCACCAACAGTATTACGTATGTGGATACAAGTTGGACTTGTTACCATAGCAACATTTTTAGGGGGTGGGCTTACAAATTTCATAATAGTTCCATTTACAGCAACCAATTTACAGCGTGTCTTCTCGTATTTTGGCCAAGGTTTCTAGAAATAAATGCCTTTTACCTCAGACTTTCCAAGAAATAGGGGAATATTAGCATTTATGGGCCATTTTCTAGAAAAAGGTAAAAGAAAGTCAATTTTTGAAAATTATTCCAATATTTTGAATATTTTTGATGAAACTTGTTTGAAACTTCTTTTTGCCGAACTCACATTTTGACAAAATTAAGAAGGAATTTTCAATTGTAGAACATGGACCTGAGCTGCAACCGCGTGTACAAAACAGTACATAACTATAAAAGGCCGCCATTTCTTCTTTCTTTTTTTTTTGGGGGGGGGGGCTGTATTATAATAATTTTTGCCAAATTAAATGTGCTGCTATAAAGAAAAGACTTTGATGATATATGAACTTTTAAAATCAAATAGGAGGCAGACAACCATTAAATTTCACCATCTCGGTACCCACAAATTATAGTTCGTCTATTTATAGCTAATCTCTCTTCTTCTCTTTTCTCTGCTTTTGCATGTCCATTTTTGGTTGATTTTCTGGTCTAGAATGGACGAAGACGGGTTGAATTAATATTTCTTGTCAGGTTTTGGTAAATATTCATGATTTTGAGGCGGAAGTATAACAGAGTTATCAGGTTGGCTCCGGTGATATTATGTTCGGATAGTAGTTACATGTTTTTAATATGCTTCTTCAAGTTTGGGTATCTCATACAAATTTTAGTGCAAAGTCATGGCCATTTGTCCCACTATCTGTAGTGAAAAGCATTCAGCCCAACGAAAATTTGGGGAAAAGTTGGAGATAGGCAAAGAGTCGAGAATTAACATTAAAGTCAATGGGGAAATTAATGGTGGTCTGCCTCCTCATTGTTATTTCCATAACAAATGACCTCGTTTGGTAGCAATCCTGTGCATACAAATGGTGTGGCCTCCATTATAAGCCTTTTTTAAGTGTCCTCTGTAAATTCCATGTGTGCACTTACGCGCGTGTCATTGATGTAACGTGTGCGTCCTACATTATTCTATAAAAAGTCACATCCCTAAAATAATCAATTTCATGTTTACGAGCTCAACCCACAATGACCCCAACTCTGCTCTCAGCGCATTATTTAACCGACCCTCGGTATGGGGGTTGATACAACTGTCCTCATTTTACACCTTTTACAGGCATGTGTGTGTGTGTATATGTGCGTTTGTATATTGTGTATATCGAGGACACGCATCTGAATACACACCTTCTTATTGCGGACCTGTGATAAACGAGGTTTTCGGTTCAACCGAGGACTTTTTGAACTAAATCCAGAACTGTAACGGTGTTCAGAAGCCCAGAATTAAAATCCCATTGGATTTTAGGTCAATCCGAGGTGTTCCACATTAGGCGTTATTCTACAGTTAGGGTGTATCTGTCGTGAGTGTGATCTGAAAAGGGAAAATATGATTTGTGTTTTAAGTCAACGGTTAGTGTTTACTGAACAGCGAGTGTATGAAGTCCTCAGTTAACCTTTTTCTACCACACACATCATATGGTATCGTTGGAGAAATAAGTCATTAGTCAAAACGTGTTAAAATGCCACGTTTTTCTGGAGTTCCAAAATGTAGGGTTTTTTTAAAATTGTCCTGTTTTGGCACGAGGAATTTTGTCCAGGTTGAGGCTGTTCACAGCGGTGGATACATGATTTTTCAAAGTAGATAGGAACCACATTCTCGTATAATTGGTGACACTTTCAGGCGATTATGTAGAGAAAAACACAAGGTAAAGTCGACTAGAAAAGAGTTTGTTACATTTTTTGTTGCAATTTCATATGTTCACACAATATTTCCAGCAAATAAATGCAGCAAATGAAAAACAGCGAGGTTCAAAGCGGAGCGAACTAAATAATTACATTTTAGGTCTTTGAAGTTTTATAATAGCAAATATACTGTTCATGTTTTATATAATAAACGACATTTCCAAATAATAAATGCGAAAATGAAAAACAGCTAAGTTCAAAGCGGGGAAAACTGAATGATTGCATTTTAGGTCTTTGAAGCTTTATAAGTACACAAAATAGTGTTCGTGTTTTTATATAATAAACGACAATGCATTCAATATATATCATAAAATTGTATGTATTTGGAACTCTGTTGTATGTATAAACATGGCAAAAAAGTATCTAAAGGGCTAATTAAATTCCATCGGAAAAAGACACAGGCACAAATTATGCTTATATAATGACATGTCAAGGGGGCGCTGCGACCAACTTTATTAAAAATGATAATTCCAGGTGACCGACTTACGTCTGGAGTCTTATTTTCTTATTTAAAGTGCAAATCTCAATTATAGTTTGGAGAATTAAACTGTTTTATTGTGTGCAAAGCCCTTCGAATCCTCTTTCGTTGGGTCGAATGGGTGAAATGTACCTTTCGTTATCAAGTACAGCACGTGGGTCATGCACTGGATAGATCTCTGAAGGAACGGCAATAAATTATCAGGTCACCCAACGACAAACATTCAATCGAACCCTTAAAATGGTTATGTATTCGGATAAGCGGTTGTGGCGTTCACGTCGAAATGACTCTATATTTCGAACTTAAATTTTGAGACAAGTTAAAAATATTTTTTTCCATATTTTGGAGCTTAAATTTCATACATACACTTTTGTTTCTAAGACAGTTCAAATCCGGGATGTTCCCTTTAAATAGAAATATTGCAGGTTTATACAAATTGACTAATAATGATAAATTCGGATGTTAAACCGAGAGAATTTTCTATTGTATCGAAGACAGTTACACCACTTCACCTCCCCATTGTGAACTCAACTAGGTCGCTTCTGTGAAATGTGACGGATATCTAATGAAATTCACTGTGCGAATACTAAAAAAATCTACAATACCCACAATTTCATACTTTGATTTGCTTGGATGTCTTTTTCTCTCTGCTGATCCTTGTGAACCCCAGGTTGGGAAACACGATTCTCAAACACAATGCCATGTTTTTGTAATCTATTTCCTGTAACTGGTCCCTTTTGTCAATGATAAACAAAAGTTCTTTAATCAATGATTATATGAATCAGTGATTTAAATGTTTGATTGACAATCAAATTTTTAAACTTAATTTTAATCGTAGTGTTTTGGATCTGTTATTCAAGATTTTTTTCGACGTTCCAAAGTTAAAGTTCGGTGCTAAGATCACCTAAAGATAAGTTTTAAATGTTCTTACTGTTAATTAAAACTGGTTCCGCTTTAGCTTTTATATTTTACGCTGACATTTTTTTTGCTTTAAATCTTCCTAGTGCCAAAGAGGACAATTTTACCTTTTGACCTCCGGCGTCACTATGAACAAAGATGAATTTAACAAGTTTACATTTTTTTTTGAAAGAGTGATTATATTTGATTATTGTTAGCATATTTTCATGATACAAGACTGGCTGCGCATTCACTTTCAATGCATATGAAGTCATTTGACATTTGACCCCGAATATGTCGAAAACGCCCCAACGGCGGAGTGATTACCACTCGGCATCGTATTCTACGCAAAATTTTAGTCTAGAAAACTAGGGTCTGGTTTTGTGCCCATTTGATGAACACACCTCCGCACTGAGCCACCGGTCTATAAGCTTTTGTTTGTGAAGTATATTTTGTGATCTGCCAATTTCCAAATTGTACAAAAGAAAGACTGTTTTTGTTATTAACATTTTGATCCACATATCTTAAGCTACACTAGATCACACCGTATGCCTTTTGCATACTACCACAAATAACTGCTGGTTTAACAGTGTATTTCATACAAGCAGTATGTCGGATAAACATACAAATAGTTACACTCGTCTTTTCATGAAAAACTATTTAACATTTGTATTGATAAATTGTCGTTAACAGTTTTGATAACAATGTGTGACAAACAAATGGTCCAGAAACGGGAATTTGAGTCCAAAAATGTCTCGTTTTTACATCTTGAAAATTCAAGTTAGTATCTTGAAAATTCAAGTTAGTATCTTGAAAATTCAAGTTAGTACAATTTTCCAAGTTAGTATCTTGAAAATTCATGTTAGTATATTAAAAGTGTACGTTCGTTTATGTTATTATCTTTAAAGTTTTAAGTTAATATCTTTAAAACGTTAAGTTCTAAAAAGTTTAGGTTAAAATCTTTCATGTTAAAGTTACAGACACCTTCCCATGTACAAACTGTATGATGTGATGATATATTTGGGCCAAAACATATTCAAGCTAATTTATATTTCAAACATTTGCTTCAAACCCCTTTCAAAAAATTGTCTTCATGAGGAAGTATCCCAAGATGTAGAAATCTATTTTTAGTAGCCATGTTTGTCACGTTACTTGATTGAGGACGGGGCCATTTCATAATGTACTTGTCAGTACTTGCTCTCCATTTACTGTACATATTGAAGCCGAAGTAAAATCTTGGATTTTCTTTCGCCAAATTATTTTCCGCCTTTTGATTGCAGGGTCTGTTGTACGTTTAAATCTCTCAATGTTCCCCAAACCACCTAACTATTCGATTAAGAAATAATAAGCGCTCCCTAAGTCAATCTGTCAGACAATAAGCCATCGGGCTGACAGTAAGTAATACCCTGTCATCTCTAACAAGATTGGGTCTTTAAAAGCTAGTAACAGCTTGTAAATAATGAAATGAGGGTCATTTGTGGGAGCGCAAGCGAAGTTGTACACACTGACACCCCACCCCATAACAAACTGATGATTGTGAAGATAATGTTAATGATGATGCTGATGATGAATTATATTCTTGCCGCAATGTAAATTTTCGGATCACTTGTTGGGGATCCCGGTTTCCAGAAATAATTTTGTCACTTTTATTCGATTGTGTGCGAGTCATCGATTGTTCAGTTATACAGACTCACTTAGATTGGTTTCGAAAACAAGAAGTTTAAGTGGCTGAATTAATAAAATAAAAAAGTCTTTGAATGGGATTCTCTTGTGGTCAAAGGGGGTCTAAAGTCAGATATGGAATGTTGAACCCATCCAATATATATTATTAATATACAGTTATAACGTCCTCGGATGTGAGTGTCTGTGTACTCGGTTGTTGGTGTTCACCATACACAAAGTCCCCATTTGTCGGTGTTAAAACATAATGTGCGTCCTCGGTTGGTCACATTAATAACGTTTGGCGGCGTTTCTAACATACTTACACCATATGTGCCCTTGGTCGGTCGAATTTCCGCAATTATTGCAAACTCCTTTGTGTCCGCATTTCTTCCGCAAAAAGTCAAATGCATAGAATATATAACTTGAGGTATAATGTATACCTTTTCATAATAGGTTTTGCAATAGAGGTCAGTAATAACGGTGCTTTTCAGCTACATGCAATATTTACCCCACTGCTAAAGACCACTACGCGCAAGCTAATTACTGAAATAAAATTAAAAATCATATGCTAGCCCCGAACTGACCTAGTTTGTGTCGGATGGACGTTTAATCCCATTTCTTTCTCTCTCTCTCTCTTAATAGTAATTCCCTCTTTCACTCGTCTGTGCTTGATAACCATATGAGGATACTTGACGAAACGTCGTGCCGTTAGAGTAAACCAGTGATTGTTTCCCATAGAAACTGTGTTCTGTTAGGGTAATCGTTTACTAAATGACGTCACTGCCTAAAGATTCCCATGACCAGACTTAATACCAAATCGAAAAGGCCAACCCCATTTTATAGATGTATTGTTTTAGGTTTGGGATCAGGGGCCTATTTCACGAAATTTTAACTAAGATAAGATCCCAATTTTAGTAATTTGATTGGATAATATTAGATTGATTTTAGTGCTTAGCCAATCAAAATTGAAGTATCTACTAAAATTGGATTTTATCTTAAGTTAAAATTTCGTGAAACAGGGCCCTGTGTAGTTAAAAAGTTACAAACAATGGAAAGCTCACTCAAACATAGGCACAGAAATGCTATGAATTCAAATGCGCAGTGTATATGTAAGGTTTGGATGCAGAGCTTTAATTCCAAACTGGTGAGAGTAAATGTTTCCAAGAGTTCTGGAATGACAACAAAAACCCTAATGGCAACAAACTGAGAACCTATCGTTTGTTTAAAAAGGATTTGAAACCCGAACCTTATGTTTTAGTTATGGTTAGTTAGCCATGTACTATAAAGCCACGTCATTATTACGCAGCGGTAGCTCTGATTTTATGAGGCTGTGATTTCGATCCCTGGTGTGAGCGTATGTGACATGGAGATAGGGGCGCCTTCCCAACATCGTGGGTTTCCTCCGGGCACTCTGGTTTCATCCCACTGCTAAAGACCCCTATGCGCAAGCGAATTATTAAAATAAAATTAAACCATATGTTAGTCCCGAAATGACCTAGTTTGTGTTGAGTGGACGTTAAACCCTATTTCTCTCTCTCTCTCTCAGATCTTATGATCGAAAAACTGAGATACAGTCATCCCCCAACCTAACTCATTTGTCCATTATGTCCCTTCTTCTCAGAAATTGAGACAGAATCCCATTTTTTTTAATAGAATGCAAAATTGTACTCAGACTCTCGTTATGGACCATTTAGAGAAATGCATAAAATTTCTATAAAATGTCTGTTAAAGAGAAAGTAATTAGTATTTGTGCTAGAGATAACAACCCAAGAATGATATGCAATTTTATATTTGACATGTTTCAAATGAGATACCGGTTTTTAAACGATATGTGATATTATTTTATAACATGATATTTTATCTAATAATAATCTGTATTTTAGAAATATATATAGATATATCCAGTGTTCCATAGGCTTTATGGTCGAGCTGTGTTCTATTTACGTTTTTAACTGAATTATGATATGCAAATGTACATCGCGTAACACTTTAATTAACACTTCTCCCCCTTCTTCTCTCTCGAATTGTTCAAAATGAAGTAATAAAAGATTAATTATAGTGAACATTTCATTCAAGCGATGCACTCTTGCAAATTTCTTCATAAATAACATAACTTTACTCTCGTAGAACTCAATTTTACCTATGGTTTTTCCTGACCATCCGCATTCTGCACAATCTAGGAAATGGCATTTCTGGGGCTCTAGATTCAAAAATGTACCCGGAGTAGCATGCCATTCCCTCCTATACCACCCCGATCCCGTTAAAAAAATGGGGCATCTATGTCACTCATATTTGAGGCCTGCGGGGCCAGTTTCACGAAATTTTAACTAAGATAAAATCCAAATTTTAGTAATTTGATTGGATAATATTAGACTGATTTTAGTGCTTAGCCAATCAAAATTAAAGTATCTACTAAAATTTGGATTTTATCTTTAGTTACGATTTCAACAAACAGGGCCCTATACATCAATCTGTTTGACTTTTGCTACCGCCACCACAATACAAAGGCGATAAGTACACCCCTGTATTGCTTTATTATTGTACGAAACCAAATACTTTAAATATAACAAACCTTTTAATTCAAGTGAGCAATCAATAAATATAAAATTATTTGTGTTCTTAAAGATAAAAGTTAACCAATTTATGTCCCTCGATTTACATTCTCCATCTCGTAAATATAAGGGTCGTGTATTTGATCTGAAGGGTAAATCAAGTTCTATTCTGTTCCTTAGAAAATAATGAGCAAATACAACTGTTGTTTCCCCAATCTAGAAATAAAACACGCGCGGCTACTTAAAGAAAAAATGGATTTTAACATCCACTCGACACAAACTAAGACATTTCGGAACTAACATATGATTCCTGCAGTGGAAGGAAATCCGGGGATCTAAGACGGCGACTTAAAGAAGAAAGGGTGTTTAACGTCCTCTCGACACAAACTAGGACATTTCGGGACTAACATATGATTCTTGCAGTGGAATGAAATCCGGGGATCTGGAGAAAACTCACGAGGTTTGTCAGGCGACCCTACTCATTGTCAAGTACAACAAGAGAATCGGAACCACGCCAGTTGACTCAACGACAGACCTTGTAATATAACGCCTCCACGCTAGCCACTCGGCCATCCACAAGGAAACCGGAGTGCCCGGAGGAAACCCACGAGGTTGAAAAGGCGCCCCTATCTCCATGTCACATAGGCTCACACCAGGGCTCGAAACCACAGCCGCAAGCCAGAGGTGACCGGCCAGCTAGATGTCGAAGCGCGGCGCTCTAGACCACTAGGCCACCCCCCCCCCCTTCGGTAACGTTCGATCCCGGCGTTGGCCGCGCAATTTTCCAGGATTTCCCATTGTGGTTGCCAGTGATGCAGCATAGAGGTCCAACAGATCTCGTGTACACATTGGCATGCATGTAAAAGAACTCTTAACAATTGACCTGCACCTAAACGATCCCTGGGCAGTTGGAAGTCGACATATGGGTTGACACATTGCCGCTGCCCAGGCAAAATCTGCCTCATAGCACTCTGTATGGCGTATGCCCGACTTCATTAGCACAGACGGGGTAGGACGCTAAAGCCAATTCCATTTCATTTCATACCAGGGAAATGGGTTTATATATTAAAGATGGACTATATAATCTGCCCATTGAAGGCTTTTCCTTGGACGAGTCTGCTGATAGAAACTGTTTCATCTTTTCCCCAACTTGCCAAAGATATTAATTAATGAATTATAATATAATCTATTCTATGTCTATAATTTTTTTTTAAAACAATATCGCAACGACGACAGTGTTACGTATGTAATCAGATAATGTTCATGTACGCGTAATTTGACTTTTCGAATGAAATTACAATCCAATACAATCATCCTTTTTATCGTTTATATTTCAGTTCTATTTACAATAGATAACTTTTATTAAACATTATGCATATCTGAAATTAAAATATGTTGATGACCTCTCTCCAATTATGATTCATAATACTCAAATTTGATTTGTACTATGATAAGTACAACTATGACATAGTCAATAAAATTGTCCCCTTGACAGTGAAGTGATGCAGGGTGGATGGCCTGACAAGGACAGCTGTCTAATCGTTCTGATGGGACAAAATTCGAGGTCCCGAGCACACATTGGTGTGTACGTTAAAGATCCCTTGGCAGTTGGGATTCGATATAAGAGTAGACCGTAGCGCAACATGCCCCTCATGGCACACTGTATGGCGTATACCTGTTTCCATTGGCCCAGTCGGAATAGATAGACCGGAAGCTCAGTGCGGAGGGGTGTCCATCAAATGGGCACAAAACCAGACTCAACTTTTCTAGGCTAAAATTTTGTATAGAATACGATGCCGAGTGGTAATCAGTCAAATGAGCTCATATGCACTGAAGGTGAATGCACAGACATTATTGTATCATGAAAATATGGTAAAAATAATTAAAAATAATCACTCTTTCAATAAAAATGTAAACTTGCTAAATTCATCTTTGTTCTTGGTGACGCCAGAGGTCAAAAGGTCAAATTGTCCGTTTTTAAAGCAATAAAATGTAAGCGTAAAATATAAAAACTAAAGCGAAACCTCTTTTAATTAATAGAAGGAAAATTTAAAACTTATCTTTAGGTGATATTAGCACCGAACTTTAACTTTGGGACGTCGAAAAATGTCTTGAATAACATATCCAAAACACTTCGAAACCTGTTTTAAAAATGCGGAAAAACTGTCAAATAAAAAATCTCTCCGATTTGGTTTTACAACGAATGGTATACATAATGATACTAGTTGTATGAAAAAAACAATTGAATAGTTTCATGGGTGAATTCCAGTCTGCACGTCGCGTCAAAACCTTCGAAACTTTTTCCCGGTAGCGTTACTATGTACAATGCCTTCGCCGGTTTTATCTGTGTCCATGCTCCGGCGAAATTCATCAAAATTCATAAATATTTGCAAACTTTTAATCACGTCGTCAGATACGTGTTTTCCGGTCACAGAGAAACGTCAGTTTTCCCTGATTGGGGTGCCCGGAAATCAACGCGGCCTGCAGGCTGGAGTTAAACCATGAAACTATTCAATTGTTTTTCGGACAACTAGTTTAATTATGTATAACATTCGTTGTAAAACTAAATTGGGAAGCTTTCGATTTTATAGTTTTTACGTAGTTTTAAAACAGGTTTCAAAGTGATTTGGATCTGTTATTCAAGATCTTTTTCGACGTTCCAAAGTTAAAGTTCGGAACTAAGACCACCTAAAGATAAGTTTTAAATGTTCATTTTATCAATTAAAACAGGTTTCGCTTTAGTTTTTACATTTTATGTTGATATTGTATTGCTTTAAATCTTTTGACCTTTTAACCTCCGGCGTCACTAAGAACGAAGATGAATTTAGCAAGTTTACATTTTTATTGAAAGAGTGATTATTTTTGGTTATCTTTAGCATATTTTCATGCTACAAGAATGGCTGCGCATTCATGTCAGTGCATATGAACCCATTTGACCCCGAATATTTCGAAAACGCCCCAACGGCGGAGTGATTACCACTCGGCATCGTATTTTACGCAAAATTTTAGTCTAGAAAAGTTGGGTCTGGTTTTGTGCCCATGTGATGGACACACCTCCCCGCACTGAGCCTCCAGACTAAGAACAGTTGGACGTTAAACCCCATTACCTTTCATTTCTGTCAATAAACAGCGACTTACAAGTGAATGATGCTATGACCTGGGTCATTGTATATAGTTTTGGTTTGTTTTGTTCAACGTCTATTTAATAAGTCAATTGCAAAATATCTTTGAATTAGATAAGAATAACATGTAGAATTTAGACTGACCTACTGTGTTCAGTGTCGTAAAGGGATGGCGATCGCCATGTGCGTCCATTTCATGGACGGAGTGGAGTATCCAATCAATGAGTTAAAGTCAATTAAGGCATTTGCAGTTTCAAACGATCATTGACATGATGGCACAAATAGACCCTATGAATCCGGGAATTAACACACCTCTCCGCGCCACCGGGTGTATTATATCGACCAATGACTCACAGTACCCTTTTGTATCCGCCCATTCTGTGCATACAGCGGATATACACGAGTGATATATTATTAATTGGATCGATAATCTTATTAATATTCATTGGGTTTTTTTTTTTAAATTACACAAAACGCCAATCATAATATATTTAGTTTAATTTTTTAAGAGATAAGCTTACAATATATAGGCCGCAAGTAAACCATACGAACCTCAGTTCAGATTCGTCTGTAAAACTGGAAGCATGTAAGTAACTAACTACACTTCTAAACATTTCTAACCAATTGTTGAATTCAATTTAAGTAAAGCGATATAGTAGTTGGCTAAAGTTTATCTAAATATATTGAAACATGTAGAAGCAAATCGGTGTCATATTTATATTGTATACTATAATAATATATAATGCTGTACATTAGAACAACCACTTACTACTGTTATGTTGACATTATTTATGACTAGTCCTAAGACGGACGAAAAGTACTTTAAAATGTTAAAAAGTTATTAAACCTGTGTTGAAATCAGTTTGTGTCGCCATGAACACTAGCCCATCCCAAAATTGGGGGGATATGATGTTAAAACGTGTTGCAAATTTTTGTATTACATAAAATTATCATACAAATTAACATCTGGTATATTTATCGAGTATTTTACAGCAACAAAAATGTTTCCATATAACAGAAAATTCCAATAAACATGGGGAAAGTGCTATAGGTGGTAGACAATATTTAAATGTTGTTTAAATGCGTATTTTCATAAACGTATTATGCAGATAGATGCTTATATAGACGGTCAACATGGGTATAAAATTTATTTTGTGTGAAATAGGCGTCCTGTATACAATGCAACATAGGAGGCTTATGAAATGTTGCAGTCTAGTAGATTATTCATCCCTTGATTTTGTGAAATAGATACGTATTTTGTCTTCAAGGCTACATTGAATACTTTTAGATGCCAAATGTATGGTTTGAGATTTTTCAGTATGTATAAAATATTTCTGTTATAAAGGTAACAATTATTACCGTAATACATATAAATATATAGGTTTTATTGACGCTAGGTATGTGTTTGCTAATCTTATTTCGAATCCAGGTGAGAGATTCCGCTCGGTATATTTCTTCGCGGTAAGAGAAATGATCTTCCATCTTGGGGTAACTGTGCTTGACATTATAAATTAGTATGCACAATTAGTTCTTTATATAAAAAGACTAAATTTCTATTTTGAACGTTATTAAAGAATTTCCTATTTTAGAGCATTGTAAATGAGTTAGTTTTTATATACGTTTTGTAAATTTTTCCATGTTTTCACTAAAACATGTAGTGTTTGCTTCGAAATTGATAAAAAAAAATTTACCCCAAAATATGTTCTTCAAATAAGTTCACTCTTTTTGAATTGTTTTGTTTGTGGTCTCTGAGTACGATGTGTTGTCCGTATATATGTGTTTGTGTAGAATTGTGTGTGGTGCAGTCGCCCTAGACTTACTATTAAACAGCTTCATTATGGCCTTTATTTCATTGAATTAGAGTAGGTAGGATAAAATTGATATAACGTCGGCGGCCATACTCGATGACGGCATAGTGGAATAAACTACCACGTGGTAATTGTCCACCCGGTTTCAAAATACTTACTTCGACACCCACTAAACATTTCTTCAAAAAAAATCTCCCTACTCAAACTTTCCTACAGAACCAAAGTCAGATCTCGGATTACATAGGTTGGTAGTTCAAATACCAATAAAAGAAACATAAATTATTTAAGTATGTTACATAATTTATATAACCGTTTTTTGTAGTAAAATGTTGTTAATCGTAGCATGCGTGCAAGTAGCAGATGCTGGTATATCACTATCAGAGAACAAGATTAGATTCTTGCATGATAATAACGTATTATATAAATTACCGTTTGTTGCAGCATGAAGTTGTTGTTAATTGTATTATGTGCTCTAGTAGCAGTAACTTGGGCTGGCACATCAGGTAATTACTATCAATGTGGAGCATGTACAGCAGAGAAAAAAAAGCGTTGTTCCGACAAAGCATCGAATGATTGTGAACTAGTCCCTGATAAATGCAATTGTTGTCAACTGTGTGCGGTTAATGAAGGCAAGCCTTGTGGTGACTGGACAGCAAGGTAATATAACTTATATAGTCTTTGTATTAAAATCCCGATCTACCATTGATGGTTTTCGGTAATATAACAATTAACACATAAAGGAAAGTTCTCACAAGGGCGTTTTAAGGTTTATCATGGCGGAGGCGATAATATTTTGAGGGCACCTTTTTTCTCGGGTAATTCGATACCCGTCTGAAACCTGAATGCGAACCAAATCACTTGTTCGTACCGGGAGTGGGCCTATTGTACAAGCAGCACGCGTAATCCCGGAAAGCTTTAAAGCAAAGAAATGATTGCTCCGCCATGTCAGACCACACTGGGAAGCCCAGCCATCTCTTTCGGGGATAGATAATTAGTAGGTTTTGAGAAAAGGTGATTTTTTGATTGATGATTTTCATGCCAATGCTATGACTGCATTCTCATCCAGTAGAGGATTGACTGGGAATCGGGGCGGGGACCCTTTCCCTTGGCCAGAGGAGCCCTTTTGTCAGATGTAGGGCCATTTAGTCTGCCTTTAGCGCCCTCCTAACTAGGGTACATTTTCATTTTTCTCATCGGTTTTAACATATTCTCCCATTTTATTTTTTCATCTTCTTTGATTTTGGTGCCTCCAGCGCCTCAGCTATAAAACAGGTCTACAGAAACCAATAATTGATTTCAAATAAAAATTGTGTTGTGTTTAATGTATCCCTTAATTGCTAAATGCATCTTCCCGTTTATTGTCTACATTGCCCTCTATTCGTTTCCATATTACCATCTTTATTTATCGCAGTGATCCAGACAGTAAGGCATTGTCTCGCTAATTGGTATCGAACGACAAAACGAGGTCCCAAGTGCGCATTCATAGTCGGAATACAATTTCCGTCCCGGCACAAGTTCCTCGTAGCACACCGTATGGCGTATGTTCGTTTTATTAGCTAGTTTTGAGCCGAAAATTAGTTAATCTGATGTTTTATTTCCATTAGCGACAGTACAAGTTCTATACGATTTCTAGTAGTGCAAGCACTAAACGATTAAATTTGATGTTCATACTAGTAGGTCTTATTAATTTTAGCATAAAATTTGACTTACTCCTTGGACAGATTTTATTTGTGACCCAGTGAAAATAGACCTGCTATTTTGAAAACAAGTCTATATCGGACAGATTTATTTATGTGTTCAGTACAAAACAATAAATACATGTGTGGTTATATTTATTTTCTGTCGGTTTTTTATTTACAGATGTAGAACTGGATTGACATGCCATCGTCCATTCAGTAATGATCCGTTTGACAATAGTTTAATAAGTCCATCCGGCACTTGTCGCAAAGCTTGATCATAAAGATGTATCAGAAATAAAGTTGTCAAAATAAAACAACTTATAATGTATATATATAATTGTTTTGTAACATTTTGTCCCCGCATCAAAACAACATATACCCGAAGCCAGTAAAAGCGCAATGTCAAATTCAACGTTTATTTACTGCAAATTATAACAAATATACATAACAATTGACAAAATCGAGAAAATAAGCAACTGTGTAAAATGTAATGCAGAAATTCACTGCAAATGCACAAAAACGAAACATCAGAGAACCGTGATACAAAGCAAGGGTCAGCTGAAGTCAATGTCGGGTATGTCCACCCTGAGCTCCTTAAGGCGCCTTGGCATGAACTGGCACAGATGTCTCACTACACGCTGTGGGACTGTTTAGGGATGAACTGACGTTGCCATGTTCCAACAGTACCACAAAAAGAGATCCATCATCAATGCCGGACTGGGCCCACCTGTTCACCTGTCCGTGACAGGTGGGCCACAAGCTCATTTTAAAAAGCCTATAAAGAAAAAAGAGAAAGAAATAATAAAAGAGAAAGAAAGGAAAAGGGAGGAAAGAAAAGAAAGAACAGGACAGGACACCTAATTGTATCAGGAAATCAAAAATTTGCCTTCTGCTTTGGTCTGAAGTGCTTGGAAAATGATTTTGCGGTTGTCAATTTTCAAAATTTTCCGAGGGGGGGGGGGGGGTCTCGGACGCTTGCGGCGCTTACTTGTATGGGCCTTGGTCAGTGACATGACAGGTGGCACTTCCCATCACAAGTTTCACCTATGTGCCATATGATAGGAAAGCCCAAGAAAAACGTTTACCAGAAATATTTCACGAATTCGGTATTGCGTTTTTGATGGATTTGAGTATATACAACCAAATGAAATCGATTATTATATTTTTGACCCAAGAATATGCACCTTAGATTTACAAATATACAAAATGGTTCCACAATCATTAAACTTAATTATTACAGTAGTTGTATACATAATGTCAGGAGTCCGGTCCCTTTCATGGGCGGGTCAAGTGGGGGCACACACACAGCGCACCCTCCACCCTGTCCAAGATTTTTGACTGAAAAAGTCCCATTATAGTTCGTAATTTTTTAACCAAGCCCATTTGGTCCCTCCGTAGTGCGTATTGCGTTAAATCGTCCTCAGCCTGCAGCTTCGTGGGGCTTATATACTTATTAAGTATTCATAAACGACGCGAAATATTGCTATTCAAATAACAATAACTCTGGACTCTAATGTTGTTGGACATTTTCATCTTAGGATGCCCAGAGATAAGCAATTGATTTGTCGACGCCTGCGAACTGTGGTCTATAGGGATAAACTCGATTCCCGTTCTTTGGTGCACGCGGCAGCCGCCGCTGGTTTGGAGGGAAAATACTGGGGCAAGGCACGAGCTTCAACGAGGGAAGGGAAGGGGGGGCACCCCATATATTTTTGTCGAGATATATAGGGCTGATCAGATACCGTATATCACCTGATCACTAGTTTACCCTACCCCAGATTGGAAAGTGTTATACGAACGGACTAGCCAACCTCCACGAAGCCCCGGAAATTTAAAAAATAGACTGTTAGAAATGCAGCATGACAGGCACTGATTGTCAAGATAAATATAGCTTACCAAATTTATAAAGTACAGATCTAAATGATTTCGATTTTTATAATTTATATTGCCTTCATTCTATATACATGTAAACAGATTTCTAGATGCTTTTATTTGGATGCCAATTAACCAATAACATTGCAGATTTCGAGTTGGGGTCATCAAATGGATAAGGTCCTGTTCAGTAGAAATGAATCTATCCAACTCCTAACACACACTCATTTTAAAACCATTCCTTTCTTAATGGGACAATGGGCCTGCTTGATTTCTCCGCCGATATGCGAGCCGGTTTCTACAAGGCGTACGCCGATCAGGTTACCGTATCAGAGCAAATCAAGTGACCTGGCTGATAAAAAATTGGCGTTTGATAATATCATAATATTAAACCGGTTACATGCCATGTTTAAATAAAGTATTCATGAAAGCGTGACTATATAAGTAAGTGACAGCAAAATAAGCAGATAAATTATTATTAGTAATATTTCCGAAAAAAAATAAATGACATGTGAACATCTGGTTTTACGAAGCTCCAATTCAACTTCAAAACATTTGGTTTAATTTTAACGCTTTAATATTCGTGTTTAATGGCATTTCTAACTAGCGTGAATTTTATCTCGTTGACATGTTCACCATCTTGCGCCGGTGATCGCCGCTGTCGACAAAGCGGCGCATTCGGCGTGCGCCGTAACAGAACTTTTGTCGACTTTCGGTTAAATCAAGTCACCTCGCCGGGGAAACTACTTAACTGTGGTCAGCCGCTATGCGAGAGAGAGAGAAAAATGGGGTTTAACGTCCACTCGACACAAACTAGGTCGTTTCGGGACTAACATGGGTTAAATTTTATTTCAATAATTATCTTGCGCGTAGGGGTCTTTATCAGTGGGAGGAAACCGAGCCGGTATGCGCCAGTATGGATAAATCAAGCAAGGCCAATAACACTCTTGCTGGTTTGACAGCTCGGGAAAATAAGTAATTAATAAGTAATAGCCTTATTCTAAGTACCAGTTGTTTAAGTGTCCTACCTCACTCAAGACACTCACCTAATGAACATCTACATCAAGTTTAAACTTAGCTTCAGCTCGAAATGTTAACCATTGAACTCGGTCAACTCAGACACTCACCTAATGAACATCTACACCAAGTTTAAACATTCTACCTCAAATAGAAGCAGAGATGTTGACCAATCAAATTGTTTATCAATTCTTAGCCTAAGCAGAAAATTCTTAGGGTAATGATATAATGAACCCATATTCTGAGTTTCATCGCTCTCACTTCATTATAACCAGAGTTATTGTGCCTCAAAGCATCAGCCAATCAGATTGCTTATCTCTGCTCACTGTAAGCAGAAAATGTTCATCATCGAACTCCATCAAGGCATTCACCTAATGAACGCCTACACCAAGTTTGAACATTCTAGCTCAGTAAGAAAGAGAGTCCCTGTGCTCTAAAGTCTCGGCCAATCAAATTGCTAATCGCTCTGCTTACCCTAGGCAAACAATGTTCATTATCAAACTTAGTCGAGGTATTGATGTAATGACACTATACATCAAGTTCCATCACCTTCACTTAATTAAAACTTCAGTTATCTTGTCCCAAAGTATCAACCAATCAAATTGCTTATCTCTGCCTTCGCCAAGCAGAAAATGCTCATCTTCGAACTCCATCAAGGCATTGACCTAATAAGCACATAAACCAAGTTTGAACATTTTAACTCAATAAGAAGGAGAGTAATTGTGTTCCAAATTCTTGACCTATCAAATGGCTTATCGCGCTGCTTACCCTGAGCAGAAAATGCTCATTATCGAACTTAGTCAAGGTATCGCTGTAATAAAACTATACACCAAGTTTCATCACTCTCACTTAATTAGAACTAAAGTTATCGTGTCCCAAAGCATCAACCAATCAAATTGCTTATCCCTGCTTACCCCAAGCGGAAAATGTTCACCTTCGAACTCCATCAAGGCATTGACCTAATAAACACATACACCAAGTTTGAATATTCTAGCTCAAATAGGAAGAGAGTTATTGAGTCCCAAAAAGTGTGACGGGCGGACAGACAGACAGACAGACGACGAACTCTTCGAACTCCATCAAGGCATTGACCTAATAAACACATACACCAAGTTTGAATATTCTAGCTCAAATAGGAAGAGAGTTATTGAGTCCCCAAATGTGTGACGGACGGACGGACAGACAGACAGACAGACAGACAGACAGACAGACAGACAGACGGACGGACGAACCCATTTTAATAGTCCACCATCTTTCTTCGAAAGGCGGGGGACAAAAAATATTAAATTAAAATATTATAACCGTTAAAATTCTGCAGAAAGGAGGGATGATAAACTCCATTTTGTTTGATTTAGAAACAGATCTATTGAATCCTCTGGCATTTGCATTTCCTTAGCCCAACATGTGTTAAACAATCAATATGATACTGTTGAACAAAACAAAGTTATAGCAATACGTATATTTAGTAACTTTTTATGATAGAGTTATACATTCGGTATTTTGTACTCCAAAACGGAATTATTTAAGTAGTTGTCTGACCCAACCCCCCCCCCCCCCACACCTCCCCATTCCTTTGGATTGACATGATTTTTTGGGAAATTTATAGACTTTCCTGTCACTGATTTCATTGAGTACTTTAAGGAAGAATTGCGGCAATATCTTGAAGTATTTATATTCATCATATTATGACCTACGAGAACTGAGGAGAAACAGGATAATATTGGTAAAAACATGGAAGGGTGATCAATTTCATACAAATTTTAGCTCAAAGAAAAGTTGGAGGTAGGCAAAGGGGTCAGAATTAACATTGAAGTCAACGGGGAAATTACTGGTGGTCTGCCTCCGATTGATGTGTTTTTATTTTGTTGTCATGAAGTTTCATACCACCAAGACACGTGTCATATATAAACAACCTAAACTTTACTAATATAAATATCATGTGGATTATTCGACATGTGAAACTAGACTTCTTACGGAAAATCAATTATCACAGTTTCTATTTCCTAGGCCAATATATGATTCTATGCTAACATACAATGAAACACAAAATGGCAACGAGGCAACCTGACAAAATGGCAACGAGGATATAATAAAATTTTTAAGAAAATATTTTTTTCGCAATCGTCAATAACGGAACATCTGACCGTTATTCATTATTAAAACGACACACGTTTTAACTTTCCCACCAAATAGCTCTTTATTTCGTGTTATTAATTCGGTCCTTAATTCTTATTTCTTCATTTGCTGCCCTATTTCGAAATTTGTACACTAAAATTGACATGTGTCTCTTTAAACCAATACGGGAGAAAATAATTTAGAAAATCAAAAATAGCTTACATTTACATTTCATAAGAGACACACACTAAAAAATAAATCTCAAACAATCAATTTAGATTTACAAAACCATTCCTCCAAAAACATGAGTGGTAATCAACATAGCACAAACAAGCAATAAATAAAAAATAATGCCCGTTGACACCAAAATTATCATCCTGGTATAAATATTACTGGAGCTATACACTGTTAAAAATTTTGGTTATTTTACCCTAAAACTACGGGCAGCAAAAGTTGCCCCTAAAACATAGGTAAAATTACATCATTAGTTATTTAACATTTTACTGTAGAAATACATATATTAAGTTAATTTACATTTCTTTTAAAAATACACCACAATGTTAATTTACATTTCTTGTAAAAATACATCACACTATTAATTTACACTTTTGTTAAAAAATACTAAATAAATGTAGTGGTAATTTTACATGTAGGGCGCGGACAACTTTTGCTGAGAGTTAGCAACCGTAAGCTAAAATATTTAGTTATTTATATCGAATATCAATAATCCTGTTTGGTAGACGAGAGCGTGGTTCCAGGCTTTCAGATGCAAGCTCGTGGTACTATTTATTTGCAGGCATAAAAAACATGTTTTACAGGCAGTCCAGTACAACTAACACTGGCCAATCGGTTAAATTAACCGTCTTCAAGCGAACTTGAAAAAGAGAAAGGCAAAACATTTTTTTTATAATATGCGTTTAATAAAATACTTACAAACTGATTAACGTACGATATATATCAATACACTTTATAAATCTTATAAATGATGGAAACTAGATATATATGCCAAATTTACAAAATGTGATTGTCCATATTATCGTTAATAAATTGAAATGAATACTATAAAATATAATTATTAGGAATGTTTCGTTGCTATGTGGAATACTGAAATAAAATAAAAGATAGTTAATTTACCGATTACGATAAGTAAATTTACAAAATAACGCGAATAAACGTAAATCAGTAAAATTACACACTGGCTATGTTATTTTACGTTTTTATGAAATATTACATAATAAGTATGTATTTTTTTTATCGAATTTTGAATGTACCATTAGAACATTTTCAGGTAAAACAAACATTTTAACTGCTGTAACTTTACTTATATTTCTTACCTACAATAATCGTTACTTTCAGTTCAATTTTATTACATTATATGTAAGAATGTACTTTTACCGGATTTTGAATATGTCTTTTATTTTATCGCCGCTTATTGTCAAAAAGACATGAAATTCGATAAACATACACGAAACGTAGTAAAAATACATCAGACTTGGTAAAAGTAGTATATTTATGTTGTACAATATACCGACAATTGAGGTACAAAAACCACTTGTACTACTGTTATTTTACATAACATTGAGGTGGAACAACCTCTTGTACTATTGTAATTTTACATAACTTTCTGGCAGTGTACCTGATGGTTGTCGTAACATCATTTGCTATTTGGTTGTGGACTTCAACGATCACTGTCAATTGGTTGTTTCTGGAGAAATGTTAACAAAAATATATTTCAATGTTTGATTTCATCACTATTGAATAAAACATTTCCGTGATATCAACTTTTTACGACAACCAATTTGGTCTACGGTACATCTTACAATAGTTGAAATACACTGTACATTACTGTATTTTGACGTTACGTTTGTAAAATGAATTATTTCAGTGTAAAATTACCTGTGTTATATGGGATTTTTTTACGACTATTTGTACTATCACTCCTACTTTAGTGTAATAAAACATACATATGTAAAATAACATACAACTACGTAAATATTTTACCACATTTTTATGGTGAATAAACATTTATTTCTAACATTACTGCTTTTTGACGTTACGTTTGTAAAATGAATTATTTCAGGGTAAAATTACCTGTGTTACCACATTTTTATGGTGAATTAACATTTATTTCTAACAGTGAGTGGATGATTTGATATAGCGGCCGCCTTGGACGCCAACTTGAATTTTTCAAAACGCTCAAGAGTGACCGAGGAGCACCCGGCAGATTCTGAAAGAGGACACCCGAGGCTACTAAAATCAGTCATATAAAAACTTTGTATGCAATTTCCAGGTTCACTCGAAATATTGGGTTTGGCGACGGGACTAGCTCACTTTCCCAGTCGAAATGGAAGGTACCGGCCAGCACGTAGTCTCACTTAAAGGTGTCTTTTATGAATTGTGGTGGAGACTGAGATTATTGAATACTGTGATGAAAATTTATTTACTAATCATAAAAAACACGATTAATTTATATTATAAACTCCCACTATCTCTGAGTTCTTTGATATAATTAAGTAAAATCTGACTTTTTAATAAGTTTATTCCCAGACCATAATGTGTCCCGTCAAAACTCATCACATTCTTAGTTAAATTAAAAGTATTAAATACGGGTATATTGTGAACTTTTAAAAACTCTTCTATTTCCCGTATAAATGAGACCATAGATGATCTGCTTTGTGCTTTGATTGAATCAGTTTTTAAAATTCCAGCAGAATGAGGCGTGGCCCATACAAATTTCGGCCATCTTTGATATTTGAGAATGTTGAGAAGGGGTTGAAGAAGATTACGTTGAATACGTCTGAAATTTAAATTATCGTGTAATCCCACGCCCACTAGTAGAATAGTTTTTGGTTTATTTAGATTCTTTCTGGCGAGTTTTGTTATATTTACAGAATAATGTGTACTGTAATATTCAAACAACTTCAAACTGAAATTATGTCCATTACAGATGTTTTGAATGTCATCATCGACGTAAACCCGACATCTCCTGTCTGAGAAAATGTACATGCCCGAACATCTTCGCTTAGCATCTGGAAGCAACAAAATATTTTGATTGAAGAGGGAGACAGAAATATGGGGGAGGGAGTAAAGGCGTCTTAGGTCAATGATTCGCTTCAACATGAGTTATGGAAAAGTGAAATCTGCCTGTTGTAGGTCTTTCTTTACGTTTGAAAAGTTAAAGCCCCAATAACACTCTTGTTGTAACTGAAAAATATGTCCCAATCTTCATTCTGGTCAACAAATCGTATTATTTTAGAATATTCCAATTAAATGATGATATAAATTTCATCTTAACACACCTAATTTAAAAAATTGGAAAAATTCAACCAATTGATTTAAAAAGTCTAACGTAAACCTTTTCAAATGTGACTTGGATTTTAAAATATTTTCGAACCCTCTGGACAAATGAAATAGGTTGTAATGGATAATTTACACAACAGGTAGGACATTTAAACATCTAGTACTTAGAATAAGGGTATTATTTATTTTCTGGAGCTACCAAGCCAGCAAGAATGTTATTGTCCCTTTAACTTAATTCAATTAGACATTATTTAACTTATCCAGAGTATAATAAATCCTCGATGCCTGTGGTATTTAGCGGATTGGAATACATTCTTGAAGAATAATTAAACGTAGAAATGGATAATTGAGACCTTGCTTTTATCGTACCGACTTTAGTGACGATAATCGAGGCTGGTCTAATAATTAATCAAATGCTAATATCTAGGTTCAGAGTGAAGCAATTTGATTTGAAATATTATTACAAGTAATGTCAACTCTTGATCTAATCTCTCTAATGTGATCGTAGAGGGGAGATTGGGAATAGTTGGGGATTTCTGATTTATCCAGGAGTCTTCAATGCGCATGCGTCAAGCCTACGACTGTGTACACCGACGACTGTAAATAAATCAGTAAAAAATTATTGAGTGTTAACGAGAAATTTTTGGCGGATATTTTACGTAAAATGACATTAAGTGTTTCAGAAGAAATGTCGTTACCTGTTGGGGCGTTGTCCATAATAGCTGCATCCTTTAAGTTGTTCCTCAATAACATAACCAAAGCTGTGTAGAGGTGACGTATTAAAGAATCACCGACCAGAAACAGAGAAACGCCATTTAACAGGTCACATGCTTCTTTCTGGTTGAAGTACTTAATACGGCACCCTTCTTCTCTCGGAAGCCATTCGGAATATTCCGCATGCAATGGCTGCCGCATGTCAAAACACGTTTCACACTGACACTTTGTCACAGTTCTGGACGAACACTGATTGTTAACGCAACACGGATGTTCTCCTTCAGGATCACACAGAGCACGGAACCATTTTAAATTCGGTATTACGTCAGTTGGAAAAGTTACGTTCCCACACAATTTATCCTGTCGCTCCAAGGAAGGCGGAAGTCCATGTTCTAACCTTGCAGATGTTAAGAAATTTTCTATTTCAATCTTCTGTTGTGTATTAATGGTCTTGGAGTTCCACTGGCCGTACATTGCGTAATTCAAAACGCTGGAGCACTTCTTTAAGACAACGTTTTCCGTTACCGTGTCCGTGGTCGTATACACGTTGGTTATTAGTTTGTAGCGAGCCTCCATTACTGTGCCATTTGGTATCTGCGTAGCTCCGGCGCTGTCATGTGTTAGTTTGTAACCAGTCCAATCCTCCGTCACGTGGCCAAACTGAATCATTGCACTATCAGTTTTGGCTCTAACTCTATCCACCATCGGTAAGATGTGCTTATTAATACTGGTGGGGCACAAAATGTTAGCAAACACAAATATTAATATTAAGACGATAATACATCGAAATAAACGATATAGTATCGTATTATTTACACGGTAAGTTAGAGGCGCGAACATTCAGCACTCGGAGTTCTATGTGCTACACTATCGTCTTGTATGCAAGGCAAGGTAACATTCAAACTCCAGGATACCCCCTTCGAATTGGGTTTGTCTACAGGGAGGGGTCTCTGTGCTACATGCTCGTTCCGTATATATACACGACAAGTTAGACGCTCTAACATTAAAAACCCAGAGCTATCCTACGCGGATCATGCGTTCGTCTACAAAAGGTTGTCCCTGTGGTCATATAATCATCTTATCTGGATTTAGTATAATTGTGTTTTCAGTTCATTTCATCTAAGTATTTCCAAGCCTCGGGGACAAAGTAATGTGTTACATAACCATTGCTGCGATTAACATGGACAATCTCTTTTAAAAAAACAAGATTAATCTGGGTTTGGTTTCGAATGTGAGGAACAAATAACTTACGAGTTCATGTTCAGATCTCGAGTAATATGGTTACGTCATAACCATCGTTAATAATGAGAAAGCATCTCAAACTTTTTAATTATCACGCATCAGCGTTCTAGAATTATTATTTTCACAATTAATTAATACTGACACATGATGTCATATTTATATATATATCGTGTAATTCAATTATTATACAAATACTTTTATTTTCATAATTGCATATTTCCATAATTGCATACTTTCATAATTACATATTTTCATAATTGCATATTTTCATAATTGCATCGTTTCATAATTACATATTTTCGTAATTGCATATTTCATAATTGCATATGTCATAATTGCATGTAAGTATATTTTGTATTATGATCATTATTATCTCTTGAGAAATTAAAGACATTATGTGTTAACAATCTCTTCTTATTATTAGGTAACATTGTGAGAACTAGTGACAAATAACCCAAGGGTTGCGTCACATCCCAAGACAGAATAAGGGCACGTTCTCAGTATTATGCCTCCGGCACACTACATCCATATTCATATCAGCAAAGGGGGGGGGGGGGTCCTAGTGGTCTAGAGTGCCGCGCTTCGACCTCTAGCTGGCCGGTCACCTCTGGCTTGCGGCTGTGTTTTCGAGCCCTGGTGTGAGCGTATGTGGCATGGAGATAGGGGCGCCTTCTCAACCTCGTGGGTTTCCTCCGGGCATTCCGGTTTCCTCCCACTGCTAAAGACCCCTACGCGCAAGCGAATTATTGAAATAAAAGTAAACCATATGTTAGTCCCGAAATGACCTTGTTTGTGTCGAGTGGTCGTTAAACCCTATTTCTCTCTCTCATATCAGCAAGATTATCACAGCCAGGAGCAAATAACCCATCTGAAACCCATATGAGAGAGACAGAGAAATGGCGTTTAATGCCCATCCGACACAAACTAGGTCATTTCGGGACTAACATATGGTTCAACTTTAATTCAATAATTCGCTTACGCATCGGGGCCTTGTCATGTACAACCTGGGAATCGAAACCACGCCAGTTGACTCAATGGCAAACCTTATGACACACGCTAATTATTCGCCCATCCACCAACCCGCATATGAAAGTAACAGTAATGTTATTTCTGAAAGAGATTGGTCGCATTATGTAAAATGTACCTCACAGCTTAGTAGACCAGTTAGTGAATAAGAAAAATCAAAGTCCCGTGTACACATTGGCGTGCACGTGAAAGATCCCCTTACAGTTGCAATTCGATATAAGATTAGAACCTTGAGCCGTGGGAGGAAACCGGAGGATCCAGAGAGAACATACGCCAATTGACCCAATGACAGATTTTAAGATACATCCCCCCTAACCCAACTCCCATACAGTACAAACAGCAACTTTAAAATGTTTTATATTCATTTAACTTGTCTCTCATAAAGCACCATATGTTTGGCGCAATATAGACCACTGGGTGCTGAAGTGCCATAAAACCACATTTCATTCAAACGTTTGCTGTATTTTAAATTCGGGATAAAAAATCTCGATAGACTTGATAGCCTTTAAAATAACCACCATTTAATATTACATCATATATCCCCGAGGCAATCAGACCATTAGAATAATACTCGGTTATCATTTCTTACGTTCTGATATCATTTACAAGATAGCGTTAACACCCATCCTACCATCAAATCGTATTTAGCTTACATTAGCGGTATTTAAATTGTCAACCTCCCACTAAATAATGATGATGCCCGAAAAACATATTGCGAATAAATACGAGTGGCGATATATATGTCTATTTCACTGATTTTAGATACTTATCCATTGGGCTATGTAAAGAAATTTTGATTCCGAAAAACTTGATGATCAAGACCAAAAAGTCATCGGGTTGTTTGTTTTCAACGGACTGACAGAAAACTTTGATCGTCTTCGACTCACTCAGTGTGTGAATGGCTCAGATACAAAATACCTATCTGAAACGAGATCGACGGCCTGTGTACCATTCGAATGACCTATGTCATTTGTTTTTAATCTATGTGTGGATCCGTTGAACTTTAAACTTTGTATTCATCTTCCCTGTCAAAATTTTATTTCATAATCCAATCGAGTCCCAGATGTTCTTCATGACTTAATCATGACAAACAATTGTCTTCTTTTTATTAAATGAAATGAAATGGGGTTTAACGTCCTACTCTTCTGCACTTAACCTGGGCTAATGGAAGACGGGCATACACCATACAGTGTGCTATGAGCCAAGGGATCTTTTGCGTGTACACGGGACCTAAGAACAACTTTTTATTAAAATTTCATATCTTGTGTGCCAATAATTATTTACATGTCACCAGTATTTAAATTGCATATTTTGTGTCAATAATTATAAATTATGCGCATCTGTATTCATAGTTAGGATGCGCATGCCCCGAGCCTTTTGTTACAATGGTGATAGAGAGAGAGAGGGAGAGAGAGAGAGAAATTGGGTTTAATTTCCACTCGACACAAACTAGGCCATTTCGGGACTAACATAAGGTTCCATTATATTTCAATAATTCGCTTGCGCGTAGGGATCTTTAGCGGAGGAGAAAACCGGAGGACCGGCAGAAACGCCCTCCACACACTCATTATATTTCAATAATTCGCTTGCGCGTAGGGATCTTTAGCGGAGGAGAAAACCGGAGGACCGGCAGAAACGCCCTCCACACACTCATCCACAACCGTGGAGGAGCGTAGAAAGTATTCAGAATAGTATAACTAATTGACATTCATGGTTTGGGAATGCCATGTGTTGCATTTTTTTTTCTCCTAAATAGTACCAATACCCCGTGATGTTCTTTTTACAGAATCGCCGGTATATAACCAGGACTACTTAATACTACTATGCTAAAGAATACCCTGATACCAACTCGGCTAAAGTAGATGGATATGTAACATCTGGACGATTAGATAGTGGGATTTACCAGTAGTTCCATCAGATACCATTGTCTCGACCAACACTGATGAAACCCCGAACCACTCGCTTAGTAGGCAAGCAACTAAGCTACAAAGCTTGATATTAACCAGTGCCTCTGTCATACATACCTGATAAGATGAGGTACTGCCTCGGGGATCAGTAGGATGAAAGCATTTACTTAGGAATCAAGCAACTTGCTCACTGAGCCCATTGGCTGGTATTTACCAGCAGCTCCATCATACACAACTGACAGGATGAGGTACTGTCTTGTGCAACACCAGGCCCCGAGTTCACACAGCATTCTCAGACTTAAGTTGAGAATTTACTCAAACTTGTTCACCTTAAATATAGCCATGTATAAAACTTTTGTTGTTTTAATGTTTTTTTTGATATTTTACTTACAGACACGGGAGTTCTATTTTCTGAATCAAATACATCAATAAGAAACTATGTGCAAAGTTTTGTGTTTCTGTATTAAAGATATTTCTTATAACCAATGATTGAAAGTTGAGCAAATTCTCAACTCAAGTCTGAGAATGCTTTGTGAACTAGGGGCCAGGAGGAAGCTGCTTGGGCAACACCCTGAGATAGCTGCTTGAGCAAAGGGTAATGCGATGTAACCTTGGATTGTTTGGGCGTAGACAACGCGAAAATCATGTTTGTATCATCTAATAAAGAGCAGATATGTGAAATACAACAGTATCAAAGCAAACGAAAATGAAAATCAACTATGTCACTGGGGATGAGGGGCGTGGGCCCCCCACCGCCCCTAGATCCGCGCCTGGTCACAGCCTTTGATTGGACGCTACTGCTCGCTCACGTGCTTGTAGATAACGTAGCTATACTACGTTAAGAAACACATCGACCCCCCCCCTCTCTCTCTCTCTCTCATTCACCAATACATTTGGTTGTCTAAACAATGCATTTGGAAATAGAAAAACATAACAGAGACTGCTCACGAGTCAAACAACCTTGTATTTTATTACATATAAATAAGATATGGACAATTGGGGTAAACATACATAGACATAGTATTACATGCACCCAATTATTAAATGACGTCAAACAGATTAAGACAACTGCTAATTTAAAGATGCATGACCAGTCTCATGAAGAAAATTAATTACGGTATCTTAAGATATAAATATGACATCACTCTTCCCATATAATACTATTTTTCCGATACAAACTTATTCTTTCTAGACTAGTTTTTTTTTCATCTGATATAATCCTATTCTACTGAAATCGTGGAAAGATTGCTGACAATCGCCATACACGTGGTATCGAGGGCTATATCATCCGTGTCTCCTTCAATATTATCCTTTATAGCTTCAACAAGATCTTCAGATAGACTTCCATAATTTCCCATCTCACCCATTCCGTTGCCATTGTTACCGGCTAAATTTGTGTCACCTCTTCCCATTGATGGGGGCTGTGCCTCACGTTCAATCCTCGTCATACATGTGGTTAATAACAGATTGGATACTGCTTCTGAAATACAAGGAAATAGTTTTAATCGTAGTTTGACTGATAAAGGTCTAAAGCGATGCAGATCATGAATATTTCACTTGTGTTTAGCAAATCAAACATTCGGTTGACTTGTAACTGCAAGAAATATAATAAATTAATAAGAAAATATTTTGCGAAAATAAATACACTTCGTAGTACATTTTTGGTTAAAGGGGTGCGTCCTGTGTTTAAATAGTGTAGTTTGACCATAGATCACCAAAGATGAAAATAAAATCCTACTGTTCTGCTCCTAAACTGGGCTAATGAAGACGGGCATACACGCCGGAAAATTTGGATGTACTTTCTAGGACAATGCAAGTATCGAACACCGGACCTCCAGGCTAGCAAACTAGCATCTTACCCACTTAGCCACCATGATTCCTATCACCGAAGATACTTTAATGTTAATTCGCGTCTCATAAGGCTTCCACCACAGATGGAGCAACATGTTGCCACCACTTGCTTAAAAGTGCGTATGACGTTCGCCTTGGAAAACTTGGGATATTCAAACAGGAAATAGAGACCAATAAACATGCAATTTTCGATCCTACATTTCCACCTAACCAACCTCTCAACTGTTGTATCCTTCCACCTGAGGTACATTAACCGTGTTTCTAGTGTACTGATTAGGCCCTTGAACTATGAATATATATTCAAATGGGTTATCTAGTGTCAGTCCCAATATCAATGTAATCTGTATATTAAAACTGCGATCTGCTTGTCGGACTTACCATCATCATCAAGAACTTCCGCCATCTGACTACAAACTTCATCCAGTGGTGTCCCTTCAACCACTTCTTCACACATCATCTCTAATATCTCTACTGGTGACATCTGCGCCATTTCTTAAAAGAAATAATTAAATAAATGTACCCGCATGGTTTCTCTTGTAAGTTCCAAGTAGGCAAGAAATGTAATTAATTATATTTCCGTTACTCGTTAATTTCGAGATTTTCCATTACTCATTAATAGCCTGTAACACCGACAAGGTGAAAACCAATCTGAAAATCCGGAGGAGTCGCCTCACTAAACACAAGGGCCTGGAACTTACTCAGTGTGAGTAACGAACATATAAATAGTCAAATAAACCTACCGTCTTCATCTAGGTCTCTCTTATCATAGGTTGCCTCCCTTTCAACGGCTGTCTGTTTCGCGTCACACACTTCCCGAAGTTGTTGCTCGAGTGTATCCTCCGCCATCTCACCCCCCAGAGATCTCAGTTCAAGGAGCATGGTTTCCATTTCCGGTAAGCTCCGTAACTAAATATACGAAATAAAAAAGATTTGGACATGAGAATTATATACGGTAATACTTCTCTAAACGGGTAGAATTATGGTCTGGATTGAGGTTAGGTTTCGGTTGATCCGCATATCAACAAACAGAGTTGGTCCCTTTCGTGCTCCCATTTTAACAAATTAAATTAAAGAAAAACGGTGAAAAATCCACTTTGTCGGACGTGAAGATATTATTTCGAATACAGGGATACAAACGAATATTATATATTACTATAAAGAGAATATAATATATTACTATAAAGGGTACAAGAGAATATTATATATTACTATAAAGGGTACAATAGAATAATATATATTACTATAAAGGGTACAAGAGAATATTATATATTAATATAAAGGATACAAGAGAATATTATATATTACTATAAAGGATACAAGAGAATATTACATATTACTATAAAGGGTACAAGAGAATATTACATATTGCTATTAAGGGGACAAGAGAATATTATATATTACTATAAAGGATACAAGAGAATATTATATATTACTATAAAGGATACAATAGAATATGATTTATTACTATAAAGGGTACAAGAGAATATTACTATAAAGGATACAAGAAAATATTACATATTACTACAACGGACAGATACGAGAAAATGTTAACAAGGAACGAACATTATATTTTCTAGAAGCGGACAGGTACGAAAGAATGTTATAAGACTACAAAAAGGGGCAGAGACGGTATTATATTAGATAAAGCAGGGCTGACACTGACTCGAGTCGGCAAGACACCGTCCGATTTGCGCAAACTCGTCGTGCCAATGCGGGAAGTGCGTAAACAATGCGTAAACTATGCGTGAACTCGTCGTGCCAGTTCGTGTCAATGTGGACACTGATAGGCAAGACAAAATTGTAGCAAAAAGTCGTGCAAGTGTCAGCCTGGCTTAATGCTAGGTTCCAACTGTCGTGCGATGCTTTACGATAGGATTGTCCCTATTGATTCCACGATGTGTTGCGTGCAGATACATTCGGATACGTTTCGATACGATCAACACGATTGCTACGACCGGCCTCAATATATGATAAGACCTGATAGGATAACCACGATAACACCACGATTAAAACCGCGATATCAATCGTAGCGCGAATCGTGATAGTGGTAACCTAGCTAAAGCCAGTCTGACACTTGCAAGACTTTTGGCCACGATTTTGTCTTGCCCATCAGTGTCCACATTGACACGAACTGACACGACGAGTTCACACATAGTTTGCGCATTGTTTACGCACTTCCCGCATCGGCACGACGAGTTTGCGCAAATCGGACGGTGTCGTGCCGACTCGAGTCGTACCAATGCGTGCCACGGAATCGTGCAAGTGTCAGCCATGCTTAAGAAACGTATTTGTAAATGAGAATGTTATATTTTACTTCCATCAGAAAATGGCATATTGACAGGAATCGAACACATCCAAGAAATTTTTACTAAAATATTTTAAAGTGTAAAACTTACAGTAAAATCTTCACCATCTTCAACCATTCTCTCGCAGATTTGACGAACTTCGGGTCTCTGACCAGTTGTATCTGTAAAAAAAATTTTAAGGTCAAAGATTACGGGCATTTTAAGTCATATATGGACGATGTTAGTCGAAAAAATATCTTCTTTTCGCCATTTGCGATGAGGTGCAAAAAAAAATCAAAATCATGATGCAAAGTTTGTCAATGCGTCCTTCTCACTAAACCCCTGACTGCGGGGTAGTCAAAAGGAAAATATCGGCGTCCACAGATTTTGTGATGAAACGTTAATATTCTTTGTTATTTGACAGTTACACGGGCGGTGTCGCCATTCTGACAATTCCTCTGCTAGGGCACAACTGTTCGAAATCGAATAATGAAAAGAACCCGTTTTGTAGTTGGAGATTATCCCACGGCCTATTTTAACATGATAAAAAAATCCGTGTATGTAAATCGGAAATCTGTGCTTTGAATAAAGGGTATGTAGCCTCATGAACCGGACCTAATGCATGGGGAAACTTAGCTGTTTCATAAGTTATGTATTGTTAACGTATTCCATTCACCACCTAAAGCACGAATATTACATAGTAATACATCTTCAGGTGCAGATGACAATGACGGTTCGCTTGCCTTCTGAAAGACTTTAAATGATTCTTCGAACTGACACACGGTTATAAATATGGTAATTCTGTTACATTTTGGATATAAAAGCGTGATAAACGTGTTATCGGAAGTCGAATTCTCGAAATTTTCACGAAACCCCAAACCACCGGAAACCGTGCTTCTTCAATTAGACCTTAAACTAGACCCTGGATTATCTCACGGTGGCTAAGTTGGTAAGGCGCTGGTTCGCTAGCCTGGAGGTTGGGTGTTCGATCCCTGCATTGGCCGCCGAGAAAATTCATCTTGTCAGTGATACAGAAGGAGAGTCTAACAAGGACAGCTGCCTAGTCGTTCGGATGGGACGAAAAACCGAGGCCCCGTGTACACATTGGAGTGCACGTAAAAGATCCCTTGGCAGTTGGAATTCGATATAAGTGTAGGCTGTAGCGCCGCTGCCCGGGCAAAATTTCCCTCATAGCACACTGTACGGCGTATGCCCGTCTTCCATTAGCCCAGGTTAGGTGCAAAAGAGTAGGACGTTAAACCCCATTTCATTTCATCTTACCTCCCCTGTCCTCAACTGGCATTATTTTAGTTACCCTGTTTATCCCGTACGCCTGGATGTACACGACCAGAGCTAAGATCCCAACAACCAGCTGCATGATGAATAACTAAAATAACAATACAAAATACAATATAATTAACATGTCTGGATAACTGGGCAGAGAATGTTCAATAGCCACTCATCACTCCAAAAATACTAGGTCACTTCCGGAATAAAGTATTGACATAAAGAATATTTTCAGGACACAGCCACACTATTAGGCATTAATTTGTCACACAGTTAGTAACCCATCGAAAATATTTTACAGTTAAAGATACATTATGGGAGATAAGATAAAGAGTTGGCAGTTCTCGCTATAATAGTTAAAAACTAAATAGTGTAAAGGTAATTTGCTGAAAATTTCAGCAAATTGATTCACTATGAGCCGAGAACGAAGTGGGTGAAATTTACGCCTAGCCTCGATCATCATTACTAAAACCATTAATATAAACAACATAGTCTCGATTATCCACGTTTTAAATTTAATTATCTATGGCCATTAAGCAGCATATAGGAATATAATTCAGCCAACATCGAAGGCTTGCCTAGACATCGAGAGTTTATTATGATCTGGATAAGTTAATTAATGTCTAATTGATAATTTAGATAACATTTCAGGCCTAAAGAAATACATGCAATGGGCAGATTTAGCTCTTACATAATGCATAGTTAAATAAAAAATCTGGATACATGATAACACCGAGTACGCCGTGTAAAACATAAAATAATATTTTAAAAATGCAAATAATAGTCAACAATTTTACATATTCTCGTCCCGTTTAGGGCCATAACGACAGGACACTTGTTCCAGCTCTCACGCAGAACACAGACAAACGTCTTACCTTTGTTGGATAAGGCTAACGGTGAAATAAATATTCAGAATTACGGCGATCTTATTTATACATGATCGTTTCGTTCTGCTTCGGTTGTATTTATGCTTGGGATTACGAATGGGATATAAAATCTGCTGGATATTCTATTGTTTGTTCCATGGCTCGTATCAACACGTCACTCAAATTCAAACTTCCGTTAACTTATTATGTCATCGACGGCCATCATGACGATCTCGAGACTGGTGGATTTAATGTTTGTTATTTTTAGAGTTTTAGAGATTTACTAATATTAGAAAAAGTAACGAAGCATGTAACGTGATTACTACATTCAAATATTTGGGGATTTGTTAATGGGATTGGCGGTAGAATGTTTATTGGTCGATTAAATTATATTCATGGCCAAACTTACGTATAGTCCTACGTACATGCTAAGTGTTTGGTGGGAGTCGCGGTGAATCAGTGAGTAAGATACTGGGTCACTGACCAGAGGGTCTCAAGTTCGTTAGCCGACAAAGTTAATTGGGATATTGTCCCCCTTGTCAACCGTATTCCTCCCGTATAGGCTTCCAGCTTATAATTCTTCAACTTTACAATGCACACGTGAAGTTTTCTGGATTAAAAGTAGAACGTTTAACGTCCTGTTGCTCTGCTCCTGCTGGGCCAATGAAGAAGGAGTGTTGTGGAGATGGACCGAAGTATTATGTTGACGATAGCTAAGTAGCTATGACGCCAGCTCACTGATCGGGGTTCAATCTCGGTGCCGGCAGAGATCTATCAGCGTGGTGGTAAGAAACAATCTCTTGGTGTTAGGGTGGTGCGAAAGGTCGAGGTCCTGTGAACACATTGACTCAAAAACAACACAGCTGTTTTCAATATGAATCCGAAATAAGAGTAGGCGGTAGTGCCGCTTTCCGGACAAAAGCCCACCCCCATCCCCCAATGTAAACAAACGTATCTACCGGCGGTGGGAAAGTGAGAGAAACTAGGTCATTTCGGGACTAAACATGGTTCAGTTTTATTTCAAGAATTCGCTTACGAGTAGGGATCTTTGGCAGTGGGACACCGGAGAACCCAGAGAAAACAATCATACCCCTTGTCACGTACAACCGGGGAATCGAAAGCACGCCAGTTGACTCAATGACACAGCTTATGAAACAACGCGCACATGCTAACCATCGGTGGAAAAGTAACCTTTAAGAAATTAATAGACCGATCATAAATAGCGCAGTCATTTAAAGTTCTACACACGCTATAATTCGGGCTGATCGTATTTCGTTTATGAAAATAGTTTTTTTACTCACTGAAGGTGTATGATTCGAGGTTAAGGCTTTTTATATGCTATAATTGAACGACTGTAATATTTTCCAACATTAATGACGAAGTATGCGATGATATTTGATAGTATTTTTAAATTTAGTATTGGGTAGTACTGAGTAAATCGTCCTGCCCCAAAATAAAAGGTCAACTGAAGGGGGCGCAGTGACGCGCTCTGCGTCACGGGTTAATAGTTGATGCGCACTCAGCAATGGAAGAAATCACTCGTTCAGTCAGGATTCAAATGATATTGACAGGTTCCGATTTTCATAACTTATTATCGTGTTGATCAACCAGTATCAAACAGATATCATATAGGGTGGCGCACCACGCATTTAAAAGCTCAGCTAACTTCTGCGATGACTGCCATTGTTTTGCGTTGTACGCGGTCGCCAATATTAAAGTGAAATGAAATGAAATGGGGTTTAACGGTACGAGAGAGAGAGAGAGAGAGAGAGAGCTGAAATGGGTTTAACGGTACGAGAGAGAGAGTGAGAGAGAGATGGAATGAAATGGGGTTTATCGGTACGACTGTCCCGCTTCTAGTGGACTAACGAAGACGGACATACGCCATGCAGTGTTCTATGAGGAGGGCATATCGAATTCCAACTTTTAAACAAGATCTTTTACGTGCATGACAATATACACACAGGATCTCGGTTACTTGTCCCATCTGAACAACATGTCGCGCCGAAAAATCCCGATGAACTTTCTCGGCCACCGCAGGGATTGAACACCCGACCTCAATTTATATGGAAAACAATCACTGGGTTATAGACTAGCAGCACGACGTTTCGACAAATATTGTCTTATTTTATCATTTTGCTAAATCTGTGTGGTAGAAAGGCGAAAGCGTTCTACCAAACAAAAACGTGTGGAAAGTTAGAGCCGGTCTAAGAGACGAGAATTAACAGGGGAATCACTGGCGATCTGTGACCATGTGAAAGATGCGAAGATTGACCTGGGGCCTGTTTCACCAAATTTAGTAATTTGATTGGATAATATAAGATTGATTTTGGTGCTTAGCTTATCAAAATTGTATTATTTACTAACATTTAGTTAGGATTTCGAGAAACGGGACCCAGTGTCGTAAATAACTTGAAGTCAACGTAGCGTAATTAGACAAGAGTGGGCTTGCGTTAACTGAAGCCGCGGGTAACAGTAGTCAAGTAAACAAGACAATAAAACTCACGACATACTATATTAAAACAACCGTTACAATAGATTGCTCTATTGTACTGTTACGGGTGGTCCGAATATGTTACGAGAGAGAGAGAGAGAGAGAGAGAGAGATGGTGTTTAGCGGTAGGAGAAAACCGGAGAAGCCGGAGAGGTTGGACAGGCGACCCCACTCCTTGTTACGTGCAGGCGAGTTCGGGATTAACACTGTTGTATTTCAATAATTCGCTTGCATTTAGGGGTTTTTAGCAGTGGGAGGAAGACAGGAGACTCACAGAAAACCCACGCAAGCCAGAGGTGACCGGTCAGTTAGAGGTCGAAGCGCGGCACTCTAGACCACTAGGCCACCCCACCCCACCCCTACCCCCACCCCCCGTTTAATCTGTACTCCACCCAACCCCTCACCCCCTAGTGTTCTCTCACAGGTTATGTATCTTATCACATATTCGCACACGGGGATAATGGAGACGCACAAAACTATGCGGGACAACACATAGTTGTTCGAATGGGACGAAAACTCGAGGTTCCGGTACACAATGCCGTGAAGGTGGATGTGATTTGGGGCCGACCCCGGTGGTGGTGGACAAAGTTCCCCAGGACTTTCTGGCATTGTATTCCCATTATAATTGTGCAGGGTGGGGTGTCTTGGGTTCGATGAACAGTAGGGAGTTAAACCCGAGTTCATTTTATTAGTCTGGTTGAAGCAGAACAGTAAGGTATTCAAACCCCTATTTCATATCATACATATTATTTCTTACAGCTTAGACTTTCTGGTGTTCTCATAGCCTTGGCATTAATCTCATATTATGAACCAACGAAGCATATTTATTTATTTCTGTAATCGACCTTGCCTGCATTCAGTATTTTATACGCTCAGGGATAATGGTTATATAGAAAGGTCTGTATTAGAAACGGCGTCGCATGGCTTATTTTCGTAACTATGTACGATCCATAGTTATTTAAATTTAATAAAAGTCCATCGTTATGAATCACTAATCACAAAAGCAGGGTCGTAATTAGCTCAGAGCAACGATGGGGGGGGGGGAAGTGTTCCCAGGGGTGTTGTACAATTGACGGACAAAATTTATATCTATTGTTTTTATGGTCGACAATTTTTTCACAGGTGCCCCCCCCCCCCCCTGTCATCCCCTAGTTACGGGCCTGTACATCAATATACGATCACGCGGCTCATTATCGAGGGGTTTGACCTAGCGACCACCCAATTGTTTCAACCCTACCCTGTAAACACCATGGATTTAGGTGGGGCATGGGGAATCAGAATAACGGCGGATCCACATCCATTATTTATTAAAGCCCAAATAACACTCTTGTTGTGGGGGGTTGGGATGGCCTAGTGGTCTAGAGTGCCGCGCTTCGACCTCTAGCTGGCCGGTCACCTCTGGCTTGCGGCTGTGGTTTCGAGCCCTGGTGTGAGCGTATGTGGCATGGAGATAGGGGCGCCTTCTCAACCTCGTGGGTTTCCTCCGGGCACTCCGGTTTCCTCCCACTGCTAAAGACCCCTACGCGCAAGCGAATTATTGAAATAAAATTAAAACCATATGTTAGTCCCGAAATGACCTGGTTTGTGTTGAGTGGACGTTAAACCCCATCTCTCTCTCTCTCTCACACTCTTGTTGTAACTGAATAATATGTCCCAATCTTCATTCTGGTCAACAAATCGTATTATTTTAGAATATTCCAATTAAATGATGATATAAATTTCATCTTAACACACCTATTTTAAAAAATTGGAAAAATTCAATCAATTGATTTGAAAAGTCTAACGTAAACCTTTTCAAATGTGACTTGGATTTTAAAATATTTTCGAACCCTCTGGACAAGTAAAATAGGTTGTAATGGATAATTTACACAACAGGTAGGACATTTAAACATCTAGTACTTAGAATAAGGATATTATTTATTTTCTGGAGCTACCAAGCCAGCAAGAATGTTATTGTCCCTTTAAATACAACAGGTATCTAAGACACTTCCAAGAGAAGTAACTCCACTTTTAATCGCAATGTATTCTTGGTGACATTATTAGGTAGTTCTCGGTAAATTTTATTGCTTGAATTCGAGTTTAAAGGAGCTGAAGCCCCATTCTTTGGCACTTAAAATTGTACATAAATGGTTGGCATGCTTATAATTATATAAAATGACTGTACATTCAATCCTTTCTGACTTTAATACAATTTCAAACAAGTTATATTTGGCGAAATACGCGAAAAATCTAAATTAAATGGCAGTCTATATAGTGTATGTTTATTACAGTCTACACTGGTAATGTTCCCCGGTGGGGTATGTTTAGCCTCCTTTATCGAGTCTCCTCATTATAAAAGGTGTTCGAAAGTATTTTGACACGCGAACCGTGTGCCAATTTTAAAATTTTCATTTGGTCTTAAATATTGGGGTTTAACTTCTATTCGAAACAAACTACGTCATTTCAGGACTAACACATGGCTTAATTTTATTACATTAATTCGCTTGTGCGTAGGGGCCTCTTTAACAGTGTGAGGAAACCGTAGGACCCGGAGGTTGAACAGGTGACCCTACTCCTTGTCACGTACAACCGGGGAATCGAAACCCCGTCAGTTGATTCAATGACAGACCGTATGATACAGCGCACACGTTGTTAACCATTCGGCCTTTCAACCCATACCCCTGTATCTTCGACAACAAAAGAAACACAGCAAAATGCCACGTGATTAATCGATCGCACTTGTTTTTATTCAACCTTGACATGGATGAGTTTGCGCATTACATAGCTGTGACTAGATTGGTGTTTAATTTCAGCATATTTGTTCGTGCAAAAGAAAGGTGTTTTAGTTTGACAAAACCTGTCATAATATTTGTTTTTGAAATTCTACATTAAAAGATGAGCTTGTTGCAATTTATTTTACTAGAACCACGCCCGAACTCATTACATACAGATGATTGACGCCATGCTGGGATAATTCACTAATCTGACGAAATAATTCACAATTCAATTCTTTAAGGCGGTGTCTTTTTAATTGAAGTAATTGCGAAATATAAGTTACTCGCCGACAGAATGAATCTGCTGGCCGTTCTAAACATTGATGACGTCAACCGCGTAGGAGTTGTTGATCAACCACAACAACGATATGCACTTTTACATCGCACTGAAGTCACGTGAATCGCGTTCGACGCTATAAAGTGCAAATATACAGGTCAAAGGTCATTGGAAATTTTGACCTGACAGCGGGAGTAAGGCCCACTCTTATATTCAATTCCAACTGCCAAGAACTGGCGATGTTTCGATTCCCCGGTTGTACGTGGCAAGGAGTAGGGTCGTCTGTCAAGCCTCGTGGGTTTTCTCCGGTTCCTCCGGTTTCCTCCCACTGCTAACGCCGTACACGATCATCAAGCAAAGATATCCTAAAATTGCCAACATCAAACCTAGTTACCTATGGTGATCGAATGTTTTGCATTGCTGCTCCAACTTTGTGGAATGAAAAACACTTGAACACTTCCATCAAAAGTGCCAAAACATTACTTGACTTTAGAAAAAAGTTAAAAAACCACCTTTTTCGTCAAGCGTATCCAGAGTTACATTAGAAGCGCTTAGAGCACACCTTGGCATGGAATAGGTGCTATATAAACGACTTTATTATTATCATTAAAGACCCATACGCGCAAACGAATTATTGAAATAAAATTGAACCAAGAGTTAGTTCCGAAATGACTTAGTTTGTGTCGAGTGAACGTTAAACCCATTTCTCTCTCTCTCTCTCTCTCTCTCTCTCTCTCTCTCTCCAAAGGTTGCACTGGTAGATTGTCGTCCCGGTTCGGATTGTTCAACAAAACGAGGACCAATGGAAGCAGAGAAGAAGGATTCTGTGAGTTGAATATCGAAATTATCATCTTCATTAGTCCAGTCGGTGCAGAACCATGGGAAGTTAAACCCCATTTATCACGTATGATGCCGTTATTGGAGGGGGTTGGGGGTTGGATGGTCGAATGGTTAGCGTGTGCGTGCTGTATCATACGGCCTGACATTGAATCAATTGGCGTGGTTTCGAATCCCCGGTTGTACGCGGCAAGGAGTAGGATCGTGGGTTTCTTCCGGGTACTCCGGTTTTCTCCCACTGCTAAAGACCCCTACGCCAACTGCCAAGAGGTCTTGCACCACTGACAAGGGGAAACCATGCTGGCAAATCCCGATAAACTTTCTCGACCAACACCGTGATCGAACCCGTGGTCTCTTGCTTAGTGAAATATTGTCCTACTGAGCCATGTCGGCCACCTTTATCAATACAATAATAGTACAACAATAATTTTTAATACATTCGCCCTGCGGAAATAAAAGTTTAACGAAACCTCGCCCAAACAAACACATGACTTGAATTATTGCATTTTAGTTTTTATCTTTGCAGTTAAAACGTTGGTGTGCTGCATTGTATGAAAAAAACCATAAGGATTGTTAAAGATGCATTATGTAAGAGCTAGAGAGAGAGAGAGAGCGGGAGAAATGGGGTTTAACGTTCACTCGACACAAACTAGGTCATTTCGGGACAAACATGTGTTTTATTTTTAAAAGTCGCTAATAGCGCGTTGTGTTTATTTCCTAATTTCTACTTTTGGACTTGCATTAACGTGTCGTCTTCTTACTGACTTCAATTAATACAAAAATATGACTACGTCGAAAGTCGCCAAGACGGTATACAAGCCAAAATGCAAGTCGAAAATAAGAAATTAGGAAATAACTAAGGGCGCTATTATCGCAGTATATTATTTTTTAATTTCCTATATTCGAGTTCATTTTGGCTTGTATACCGCGCCGTCGCCTCACATTTTGTCGTAACTTATACTTTTCGACTTTCGTGTTTTGAAGGGGCGAAAACCAGAATTTTTGAAAGGTAGTTATAGGCTTCTACACTGCACCCACCGGTCGTGCAAATTCATACTGGAAAATTTCTTATAAATTTCCTGGACCAATACCGGTTATTGAGCTAGCGTCTTACGCACTAAGCCACCGTTGTCTCAGTGCTCGTGTTCTACATGACTAGTTTTGTTGATCGAAGCAGTAAAGTTTGGGAATAGATCGTATATATATATATATATATATATATACGATCTATTCCCATATATATATATATATATATATATGTTTATGTTGACGTCTATCTGTGCGTCTGCGGTTAATAAAAAAAGTGGCCGGCTTATTAAATATCAATAATAACGACAACCTTGGCAAGAGTTCAATCTATTATACCCCAATAGTAGTGTCATTTCAATGTAAGTCATTCACATATATTTATATACCTTATTGCATACCGTATTCACAGTACTATTATACACTTACCTTATTCACAACACTACGAGTAATTCGTAACGAACTCAGTGACTTGGAAACAGAAACCACCGAACGACACGCTTTGCTATGGTTGACCGCGTCTACCGTTCTTAGTTAATGGTTATGTAAGTAGTGGCGGGTGCAGTGCATGGAACAGATAATATTTACTCTTTCCAATAAGGGTATCACGGTGGCTAAGTGGGTAAGATGATGGCTCGTTAGCCTGGAGGTCGGGTGTTCGATCACTGCATTCGACGAGAAAGTTCATCCCTCTCATGGATGTAGGACGGAGGGCCTGACAATGGTAGCTGTCTAGTCATTCGGGTGGGATGAAAAACCAAATTTTCTTGTTCACATTGCGAGCGGGTTGGCAGTTGGACTTCGATAAAAGAGTAGTTCGTAGCACACTGTTTTCATTAGCCCGGTTAAGACGGATTCGAAACCATGCCAGTTGACTCAACGACAGGCTTTATGATACAGCACGCACGTGCTAACCATTCGGCCCTGTTAAAACAGAGGGCGCAATATTATCGATGTTTGGTCATTCAGGCAAAAATTGCTGCACTAAATCAATACGATTAAGTGTAAATGAAATGAGTTTAAATATTTGACTATTCTGTATATTCAAGACCATGCATCGTGCTAAGAGATATGTTGTGTCCGGACAGCTCGGTGCGACGTCCTTTTCTTTATTTCGATACTCGGGACCTCGGGTAAAGTGCTCCCCACATCACATGACAAATGCATGTTATACTTTTTCATTCCATTCTTTTGTTTAATTTGCTAAAATTGTATACACGCATACCTGTTAAACTTGAGTTTATCTGTATCGCTTCAGTAGAAGTGACCCCAAAAAACTATAACACGTACAATGTTATGTTTGTCCGCGTGGAGATTACATCGGTGTAAGGGTGTGGCGATTATTGTATGTAAATTCTCATACTTCAAGATGTTATCTTGGGAGAGTGGTTTATATAGGCTTTGCCTGTCCCCCAATCCCCTCAGTTTCTGAATAAATGTTGATTTATAAAAAAAAGAAAAAAAGATAGAATCTTTACTGGTTACATGTTGGCTTATCACATCAACCCATTTAGTTGGATAGTGCCAGAAAGACTAGTATATGCCTATCTGATTAAAGCACAGATTCTATTTCGTTTCGTTTTTTTATAGTTTCACTTGTCTTGACTACACCAAGATCTGGAAATTTGTGATATAACCGCGTTCTGGTTGGTGTAAGGGATTAGCCAATGAACCAGTCTGTTACAGCGAGTTCTTGACGTACGGTGCACGGAACTGTGGGTATCGCACTAGACACATCAACGCTGACTTCTTAATCAAAATAATGTCTGACGTCATAGATTCAAAAAACGCGTGTATGACCCCTGACGTTACCTCCCACTACAACCAGTTTGATCTCCATGTAGTGTAGGCCCTCAAAAGTATAAAAAAACGAAACGAAATATAGATCTGTGTTTTAATCAGTTTGATAATAAGTGAACGCCCATACTTTATTAGTTAATATCGCTTTGTAGGGTGGCGCCTGCAAGACTGACAAGATTTTAGATTAATTTTTATTGAGTTTTATCTCCTCCAGCCGTTGGGTGAAGCCTGAATGGCAAGCGTGTCTAGTCGTTCGGAAAGGGCATAAAAACCTAGCCCGTTCACTTATACACTAGGGCGCGTACGCAATTAATGCCACCCATGGTAGTTGCAAATTGAAGAATCTTTATTAGAACGATAATACAGTACAAGAAATAGATCAAGAAAAGTACACTTGATTTTGATGTAGACTAAATGCACATTTTAAAAAAAAAACACCGATTAGTTTCTAAGCATGTTATATTTCATATTTTAAAGATCCATTATGGGAGATTAGATAACGAGTTGGCAGTAAATTATAATACATGTAGTTAAAAATAGATAACGTAAAGGCAATTAAGCGATTGAAATTTCCACCAAGCCTCGATCATCATTACTAAAGTCGGTACGATACAAATCATAGTCTCGATTATCCATTTAATCATTAAATCAGAACAACCGGGATTCACTGTATGGAGGTACATAGATAGCCATTGTTAGTGAAGCAGATCAATGCATAAAAACGAGGGAAATTGTTCGTACATGGATACAGTTATCAACATTGGCATAAATACGCCGTGAAAATCCGTTTAGCCTTTCGATAAACCAAAATAGTGGTCATTGTCATACGAATCGGACAAAAAGGTCAACCAGAGAGAGAGAGAGAGAGACAGGGTGGGGAGGAAGAGATAGAAATATAGTTCAAATTTTTTTAAATAATTCGCTTGCGCTCAGGGGCTTTTAGCAATGGTAGGAAATCGGCGACGCTAGTCCTTGTCACGTACAACCGGGGAATCGAAACCACGACATTTGACTCAATCACAGACCTTATGATACAACGCGTACGTGCTAACCATTCGGTCATCAAACCCCTGGCAAAAGGACCGACAATCGGCATTCTGTAGTGATGCAGTATATGGGGCGTGCACGTAAAGAATCTCTGACGATCGGAATTCTATGGGAATCTCCCAGAAAAGCAGTTATCCGAGCGACATTTATTTATTTTTACAAAAATGAACCTATGATAATAAAAAACGTGTATCCAACTTTCAGTTTATATGTTACGTGCACGCCGACGGATGCACGGGTGAACCAGCGGTTTTTGTACTATCCGCTAAAACCATATGCTATTTACCTTGCCACACCCTCCATCCTGAATCACTGAAGCTGCGTTCACACTAGGAGCCAATTTCTCGGACAATCGAATCAATTAGCCACTGTGAGTCCGATCTCGGGCGAGGCAATAGAGTGTGACACCGAAATAATAATTTAGTGCTTTTAAGATATTTTTACCAACGAAATTTAAAAGAAAAACAAATGAAAACCACATCACGAGTTATTATTCAGAGAGATTTAATCGGCGCAACAGAGTGAAACCGTGAGATACCTGTCAGTTTATTCATCCCCTTTTACCAACGATTTAACGCAGACGGGTTTAGTCAGTAAAGAGTAAAGAAAAATTCTATATAAAAAAATCTCAAGGAAACAAGGAGGAAAAAAAGCAAAACCGATCACGGGATGTACCTTAATCATATGATATTTCGCAATGTACCTAGATGTAATTATGTGAATATCCAAGCAACAAAGTAGAAATTATTAAAGATTACAAAAGTTAGTGGACTGATATAAATTGCATGATTTTGAATAAAGGGAAACCCAGATATATGGATAATTTATTTCCCGAGCCTTATCATTTTTCATAAAAGGGTGGGTAGGCGTTGATCCCATTTTTAAATAGCTGCATTGTGGGCACGCGGTGAATCGGAACCAATGGAATATAAGTACGTCACCCGAAACACACTGTAAAAAAAAAACAAAAAAATAAATGTTTAAAACTTTATATTTCTGGAAGGAAGAGTAATGAGAGTTAACTTCCCATTTTCTTGCCTCGACTGGGCTAATGAAGACAAGCAATCTTTCAACTTTTGCTTTCTGGTAGGAAATGAAATGAAATGGGGTATAAAGTCCTATTTGTCTGCACAGGCTGGTCAAATGGTGACGAGAATACGCCATACATTGTGCTATGATGTAAAATTTGCCAGGACAGCGGCGCACGTAAAACTTTGTTTCCCCGTAGATGTGCCTAGCCGTAAATTGTACTAAAACCCGCATCCGTGAAGTATGATCGTTTTCTCTTTGTGATGTTATCTCACTACGTGAGCGTGATGTTATCACACTACGTGAGCGTTATCTCACTACGTGAACATGGTGTTATCTCACTACGTGAACATGGTGTTATCTTACTATGTGTTCGTGATGTATGTCATCTCTCTACTATATTCGTCATGTTATCTCCCTACGTCTTCCTGATGTTATCTCTCTACGTCTTTCCAGTGTTATCTCCCTACGTCTTCCTGGTGTTATCTCTCTACGTCTTCCTGATGTTATCTCTCTACGTATTCCTGGTGTTATCTCTCTACGTCTTCCTGATGTTATCTATTTACGTCTTCCTGGTGTTATCTCTCTACGTCTTCCCGATGTTATCTTACTACGTGTTCGTGATGTAGAATATGATTGTTATCTTTGTCTAGTATCTTCTTGATGACCCGTGTGTTCCTAAAATATGTTCGTTATGTGGAAAAATCGAGGTCCCGCGTACACATTGGCGTGAAAGTAAATGAACACTTGGTAGGATACGGGAAAACAAAATACACTGCATTCCGTACCCCGCCTTTGTTAGCCCAGTCTATGCAGTAAAGATCACATTATATACCTGTTGATATAATTTATTCTAAAGTAATGCAGAGTTTGTCGGCTAAACCAACACTGTTGTTTTTTAATGTGTATTGGGCCTCGGTGTTTAAAAAGCGTTGGTATTTTTAGGTTCAAGGGCTCGTGTTGTTGTTTGTCAAAATAGACAGGGTTAAAGTTGACGTCTGTAGATATTGTTAGATAAATACTATAGGTAACTAGCTGTCTATTCATCCCACCTTGTATATAAGACGCCACTTAGACAGAACTCCATATTATCTCAGTAAGATTTCTCAACACTGTTTGACAGATTTTCTCAGTAAGTATTTATTTGTTTCCATAGTTACGTGAACGATGGTGTCAACTGAGATGTCCGGACTCTCTTCTAGAACATCAGCCTACGAGATTCGTGAGCCGCGACGAACCACTGGGAAAAGCTTATGGTAATGGCCGGAATATCTGGTGGATATCGGCGTGTAATTAAAAGAATAAAACTTATTACAATTGTTGGCTTCAGTGTGCTATGTGGGAAATTTTGTCCGGAAGCGGCACTATGGCCCACTCTTATATCCAATCGCAACTGCCAAGGGATCGTTTACGTGCACACGGGTCGTTTACGTATATAATTCTTACATTATGCATCTTCACGTTGCCCTGTGACAAATTGTGCCATTCCTGGGGCGTTTTAAGGTTTATCATGGCGGAGGCTATAATATTTTGAGGGGGGGGGTGCGGAGATCGAGAAATTTTTCAAAATAGAAATCATTTTAATGCATTCTGCCATATCCCACGACGCCGGTTTAATCTGAGGGTCGGGGCCAAATTCGATACTCGTCTGGAGCCTGAATGCGAAACAAATCACTTGTTCGTACCGGGAGTGGGCCTATTGTGCAAGCAGCACGCATAATCCCGGAAATCTTTTCAGCAATGAAATGATCGCTCCGCCAAGCCAGACCACACTGGGAAGCCCAGCCATCCCCTTCGGGAATAGATAATTAGTAGGATTTGAGAAAAGGAGATTTCTTGATTGATGATTTTCATGTCAATGCTATTACTGCACTCTCATTCAGTAGTGGGTGGCCATAGCTATAAAACGCCTCTGTGTCATTGAGTTAACGAATGTGGTTTCGATTCCTCGCGTGTACATGACAAGGAGTAGGGTCGTCTGTCTAACCTCGTTGGTTTTCTCCAGGTCCCTCGGATACCTCTCACTGTTAAAGAACCCTAAGTGTAAACGAAATAGAATTGAACTCTGTGTTAGTCATGAACTGACCTAGTTTGTATCCAGTGAACGTTAAACACCATCTACAATGCTATTTAAAATATGAATTAGACATTTATTAACAAAACAAGATCATAATAAACTCGCGATGGCATCGGATACTCGAGATTTTAACTAGATTAGAACTGTTCGCCATTTAAAAAATAGGGGGGTTGGCCTAGTGGTCTAGAGTGCCGCGCTTCGACCTCTTGCTGGCCGGTCAACTCTGGCTTGCGGCTGTGGTTTCGAGCCCAGGTGTGAGCGTATGTGGCATGGAGATAGGGGCGCCTTCTCAACCTCGTGGGTTTCCTCCGGGCACCCCGGTTTCCTCCCACTGCTAAAGACCCCTAAGCGCAAGCGAATTATTGAAATAAAAATTAAACCATATGTTAGTCCCGAAATGACCTAGTTTGTGCTGAGTGGACGTTAAACCCCATGTCTCTCTCTCTCTCTCTCTCCATTTAAAAATGGGAAACCGAGGCTAATTCTCGAATAAACCAGAATCCTAGTTACCACTATGCACATCTTGTCAAAAGTATAAACAGTGATAATGTGATCCGAAATAAAGTAATTTGAATGAAATTTTCAATATTTCGTTTTTTATCATCTATTTTTGAATTATATAGCAAGAATGACCAACTCTTTATTTAACTAATGTATCTTTAATGTCCTCGAGTGCGTTGTATTTAATATGATCTCGCTGGTCAGTAACTGTTTACGGACAACTGGATAAACAACGCTAGTCGCATAGAAACATCTATACATATTGACGGTGATAGTAACCTCGATTGACATCCATTGAAGGGATGTTTATAAGTTATTTTGTGTCTATTATATGATATTAACACACAATGACTACCATAGGTTGCCATGTTCCAGTCACTGAATTTTACTGGGTTGTATACAATAAACAGCCCTTCATATCAGTGTCGTCATATCCCATATAGACTTCACTATCTAGTCGTTCAGTTATTGCAGTTTACATCAAAAAGCACTCAAATCTCGAACAATAGTAGTGTTTGAAATGAAATGAAACCCGATTTCATTTTGAAACATAGATATATTTTATAGTGCAACATCAATCAGAGTACTTTATGCTGAGCGCAGGTATGATTGTTTTGGCAACATTTAGAGTATAGCATGTTTATTATCGTAGCAACGGTATCGAGAGAGACAGAGAGAGAGAGAGAGAGCGAGAGAGAGAAATGGGGTTTAACGTCCACTCGACACAAACTAGGTCATTTCGGGACTAACATATGATTTCATTTTATTTCAATAATTCGCTTGCCCGTAGGGATCTTTAGCAGTGGGAGAAAACCGGAGTACCCGGAAGAAACCCACGATCCTACTCCTTGCCGCGTACAACCGGGGATTCGAAACCAAGCCAACTGATTCAATGTCAGGCCGTATGATACAGCACGCACACGCTATCCATTCGACCATCCACCGCCCCCCCCCCTCAAACAACGGTATCATACATGATAAATGGGGTTTAACGTCCCATGGTTCTGCACCGACTGGACTAATGAAGATGATAATTTCGATATTCAACTCACAGAATCCTTCTTCTGTGCTTCAAATTTCGAATTTAAACTGGACATTGGTCCTCGTTTTGTTGAACAATCCGAACCGGGACGACAATCTACCAGTGCAAGTCCCTAACTCAAAATCGTCCAAAATCTTCGACATTGAAAACACGAATCATTTGTCAATGTAAATCAACGTTGATGCCGTGATCTTATCGGGAAAAGGTTAGCTTCTGATATCCAATATGTAAGACAAAATAAACATTTTACCATTGGTACACCAATCGTGTACCATAATGCGTTTCAGTGCAATTTGTAACAACGGACTCGAAGAACGAGACCGGACATATTCCACAAGCCATGTCAAATGGTAACCCATACTCTTATCTGGAGGGCATCAGTGTTGACTGGAATAACCAGACGCTGGAGACTGTCATTCCATCGTGACTTCTGACCTATTTCGCCGAACATAACTGATTTGAAATCGCCGAACATAACTGATTTGAAATTGGAGTAAAGACGGAAATGATTGAATGTAAATCCGTTTATATTCATCAATTTATATACATACATTTATATTACATGTACATTATTAATTATGCCTTGCCATCCATTTATGTGAATCGAGGGGTTGGGATGGCCTAGTGGACTAGAGTGCCGCGCTTCAATCTCTAGCCGGCCGGTCACCTCTGGCTTGCGGCTGTGGTTTCGAGCCCTGGTGTGAGCGTATGTGGTATGTGGCATGGAGATATGGGCGCCTTCTCAACCTTGTGGGTTTCCTCCGGGCACTCCGGTTTCCTCCCACTGCTAAAGACTCCTACGCGCAAGCGAATTATTGAAGTAAAATTAAACCATATGTTAGTCCCGAAATGACCTAGTTTGTGTTGAGTTGACGTTAAACCCCATTTCTCTCTCTCTCTCTCTCTTTATTTATGTGAATGTCTAGGTCCCAAATATTAGCGATTTAGCTCCTTCAAGTTCACATTGATAGTACAATTCGGTTCATGCTGTTAGTGTGTCTATTGCTTTAATTAATTTACATTTTGTCTTTTTAGAAATGAATGCACTGTTTTTATTGGGTGTGTTGTGCTTGGGTCTGGTAGCTGCTTACCCTCGATCCCAGGAAACTGAACTTGAACACGTTTTAAGAGGTTTGTTAGCCAGACGACAAGGGGGTCCGGACTCCCCACCACCTTCCCCGGATAATGAATTACCACCAGAAAATGATGAGAAACCAGATGAGGGACGCGACAGTGAAGAAAGTGGAGAAAGGATGGGAAAGGGTAAGTTCATCAATATAAACTAACAGAACTATGACAGTTTAATTAAGGAAAAAGCACATCAACATACGAAACACTTACGCAACGCACATTGCACATACACAGAGCACATAACACTTAAACAACGCACATACCACTCTCACAATGCATAGAACATAATTATACTTAAAGTAGCTAAGTCTCTAACTCAGTATCGTCCAAAGTCTTCGGCATTCAAAACACGAATGATTTTTCAATTTAAATCAACACTGATGTTGTCATTTTACGGGGAAAAATGGGCTTTTGATATCCAATATATAAAACAAAATAAACATTTAACCTTTGTACACGAACCGTGTACCATAATGCGTTTCAGCCCCAGTTCTAGCGGGAGAATCGAGGAACGAGGCTAGAAACATTGCACCAAATCAAACGACGTATGTAGATTGGAATAAACCAGACACTCGAAATAGCCACTCGATTGAAACTTGTGGGCTGTTTCACCGAACATAACTAATTTGAAATTAGAGTACAACCGAAAACGATTGAATGTAAATCAGTTTGTATACATTCATATTACATTATATTATGCGTTGCGACCCATTTATGGCAATTTCTAGGTCACAAATATTAGCGATTTAGCTCCTTTAACAAACATAACACTTCAACAACGCATAAAACACGATTATACGTACACACATAGATTATGCTTAACATACATATATAACACTTCGACAACGCATAGAACACGATTGTACGTAACACACATAACACACGATTACATGTATACGTAGCACACATAACATTACAACAATGCACATGCCACTTAAACAACGTATAGAACACAATCACACATAACACGTAAACAACGCACATATCACACAACGTATAGAACATAATTAATTACACGTAACACACATAGTATTTGTAAACAACGCACACAACTAAACAACACACATTATACTTAACACACAAAACAATGAAACACCAAACTGACCAACACAAGGTAAAATTTTATGGGTACCTTATTACCGAGTTTGATACTAAGCGACGTTCGTCGACCAGGATACTCTCATCTTTATCAAGCGTGGAGACGTAGCTTAGTATCAAACTCAGTAATTGTGTATCCATCAAATTGTACCTTGTGTTAATATGTTCAATTACTAAATGCCAATCAAAGAAGATATACGTCACCAGACTGATCACTTAAAAACCGCACAGAATGTTTATTATCCAATCGCCAGCTGAAATAAATGAGATTTAGCGTCCCACTGTTTTCCTCCTACTGGACTAATGGAGACGTCCATACTCCACGAGGGACATTTGTCCCTGACAGTGGCGCTACCGCCTACTCGTGTTTTGAATTCCAACTGTCAAGAGATCTTTTACGTGCACGCAGATAGACGTGCTATCATGGACCAGTTAACCCAAATGAAAGAGCTGGTCACCTGCGTCATATCATGCAGTAACGTCAGATCTAAATGAAATGAAATGAAATGGGGTTTAACGTCCTACTGTTCTGCTCCTAAACTGGGCTAATGAGGGAAATTTTGCTCGGGCTGCGGCGCTACGACCTACTCTTATATCGAATTCCAATTGCCAAGGGATCTTGTACGTACACGCCAATGTGTTCACGAGACCTCGGTGTTTCATCCCATCCGCACGACTAGACAGTTATCCTTGTGAGGCCCTCCCTCCTGCATCACTGACAAAGGGAAACCACGCCGGCAAATCTGGATGTATTTTCTCGACCTCACAGGCTAGCGAGCCTGTTTCTTACCCACTTAGCCTCGTGATCCCCCACAGATCTAATTGAAATGAAATCAGTAACAATGGTTCGTTTGCGTACACACCAATGTTTACATAGAAACTTTACATTCCGTGACAGGCGCGAAATGCCATATGTTTTAATTTCTCTGTTCCAGTACAGATTGTATGGCAAGTGGGAGCTGGCAGTAGTTTATTTATCGATTTTATTTATTCGCAGATTTTCTGAAAATGCCCCTTGGTGGATTTTTCAAGATGGTATTTTGTCACGATAGGAAACCTGAAGCCCCAAAAGAGAAAAAACCTCTTGACGAACTTAAGAGAATTCTTAATGAGCTTACAGGTGAACCTGCAGATAAACCTAAAGCGGGTCCCGGTAAATTAATAGAAAACATGTGTAAATCTCTAGAACAGTTCGGTGGACATGGAGAAGGCGGAGATGGGCGACCAGAAGGCGGAGACGACCGACCAGAAGGCGCAGACAATTTGCCAGGCCCTACCAGATAAAATCCCACTAGTTCCCGTCAGTCGCCAGTTTTCAGTAGGTTATCGTTTATTTTTTTGTTATTATTTTATTAAATCCTACCGACAGCTTGACGAATAGTTAAGTCTTTAGCAGTAGGGGGAAACCGGGGACCCGGAGAAAACCCACGAGGTTGGACAGGCGACCCTACTGCTTGCCACGTGCAACCGGGGATTCGAAACCAGGCCAGTTGACTCAATGACAGGCTTTTTGATAGAGCACGCACGTGTTAACCATTAAGCCATCCAACTCCTCTATAATGGAATGGGTCATTGGCTAGATAAGATTGTCAGGTCTTTTAATTATCAGGAACAAATTTAAGAATGGTAACTATAGCCCTAAAACAAGATGTTGATACCCATGAAATTGATTTAAGGATTGCCATTTCAGTAAAATCTTAACTCTTCGTTTGCCACACTAAGGGAGGTAACCTATAGCCCTAAACAAACTGTAGACGCTCGTGAAATGCCATTTAAGAAATTATGTTTGTATTACCTGTTGAATAACCAACTCTCTTAATTCGTCGTCATGATTCATGTTGTGTTTTGGGTTTTTTTGGGGGGTATAATAATGCATGAATTATCGGTTTTATTTTGGGAAGGGGCGCAACTCTTACTTGACTTGTCGAAAATTGCTGGATAATCCACCACATAAGATACAAACTCTCATACGCATGGCAATGGAACTGTTGAGGAGGGGGGTTATCACTAGAACGCGTCGAATTCGAATTAAAGCGGCGCTTTTATGTTGATTTTTTTTTTCAATTATGCTATCAAAAGACCGGTTTGCTAGAAATTTGCGGTCTGTGAATGACTTTAATTGTAATTCACATTTTGAATGTCGTGGTACCTTTAACCGCTGTGTTCCAGACGACTATGCCCCCACCCCCTTTCCCCCTTCGACCCTCCTTGCTCTCCAACTTGCCTGCAAGCTGTTGAATTCCTATGTTAATTTGAATTAATTTTTTTGTTATTGCAGGTATACTATAACAAATCTGTCAGACCTTTGGTACCATGTGAACACAAATTACTTTCCTGGCAATTCAAATCTGTTTATTTCGTTTCGGCTTGTAAATTTCAAAATAAATTTGATAATTTGATGAAAATTGTGAATAAAATATGTGAATACAACACAGAAATGGTGTTTAACATCCTACCTTTCTGCACAAACATGGAAAATGAAATGTGCTGTAATGAGAATTTTGCCCAGGCAGCGCCCTAGCTACTTATCACTCTTGTTTCGATATCTTTAACGTGACTTCAAAATGGGGTTTAACGTCTTACTTTAGTGCATCAAGTGGGAAAATGATGATCAGTATATGTCATGAAATGTGCTTTAATGAGAATTTTGCCCAGACAGCGGCTCCATATTCCACTCTTACTTCGATATCTTTAACATGGCACCAATGCTATACAAAGAATCTCGGTTTTGTTGTACCATTCGAAGGACTAAAATTTTTCTAATAGTTGGAAATAAACTTGAAAATCCTGCGGAACGATCTCAACCAATATCGATATAATTGCCGCACTTTCTACAGTACTAATAGTAGTAGGACAAGCCATACCGGGAGACTGTTGTTCCCAAAGAAATGATTTATGTTGCGTTTCGTTCTAGTTAACGCCTGTCAGTACGCCTAAGAGGATCAGTTGTGCCGCATCAACTGCATACGTCAAGTAGTGTGCCCCATTCCCACCCCAATTCACCACATGCATATTTGTGGCGCTTCCAATGCTCGCATTTGGCACCCTACCCCCTCTCATGCATTACGTCACCTCAACTGCTCGTCTGTGTCCCCACCCTCTTATCCAGTTACGTCGATATCAGTGTCGCTTTAAGGTCGACATGCACTCCGTCCTGATTCCGTCATAAATGGTTATTTTTAGAATGTCGTCTACGATAACAGAAGCAAAAGATTGTGTGAAGTGGGAATTGTGTTTTGAATTTGTCTAAGGTTTTTAAAACATTGTTAAGTGTTACCTGCACGAATTGACGAAATACTATTGACGACTCTCTATATTTTCTAAGAGCTGTTTTTTGGGGGGAGAGAATTCGGTTTTGTAAGTCACTTGAAGGTGTTTTATCTGTCGAGTGGAATAGGAAGATTCCCTAAATACTGGTAAGTTGTTGACTAAAATTGATCTAAAGTGCTAATATGTTTTGCCCAACCTGAGAAACTGGAGTTGGCGCTAGCCATGGACGTAATTTCGCTTGGACAGCGACTTATTCCACCTTCTCTTGATCGAATTTCTGGGATATATTACGCACACGCCAACGTATTCACAGAGCGTTGGATTTTCGTCCCGTCCGAAAGATTAGACGTTGTACCTTGCCAGGTCCCGTGCCAGGTCCCAGGTAGGGGTCTTTAGCAGTGGGAGGGAATTGGAGGACCCAGAGAAAACCAGGGGTTGGACAGGCGACCCTCATTAGAGCACAAATTGCTGCATAGAAAATCGAGGAGATCGTCGGTTTGACAATTTTGACTGAACTGCGTCAATGTATAGTTTGTTGGGGTTCCATAAGAAGAAACAGACTATTTTATGATGATGCACATTAATTCTTGAAGTGGCGTAAACACCATATTTCAATACTCAACAAACGTAAACAGTCTTACTCCCTTTCAAACACGGCTTTATCACGCACTGCAACCTACGTCATTGACGCCAAATAGCTGCGGCGCAAACTGTGAGAGCTATTATTGAATGGTGTCATAGTAAAGCTCGTTATTTACCCTACTTATCCGATAATTCATTGATGGTGTGGGGATTAAAGATTTATCTGCAACCGGGAGTTAGAGAGATATGGTGTTTAACGTTCACTCGACTCTCTGTGGGTTTTTTTTTGGGGGGGGGGGGTTGTAAAGGACAGCTGGCTGGATAAACCGTAAATATAAATGGTTGTGTATGTCGTGTACTGTGTAGAGTATGCTTGTCTAGAACAACTGATACTACTTTGGTTTATTGATGTTCACAGATATAAGATTATTATTTTAACAAAGGAGGTTGGGCGGCCGAATGCTTTAATGAGTCGTCGAGTCACATGGCGTGGTTTCCACTTCGATGGAGAAGGATCGTGTGTTTTCTCAGGGTCTTTCAGTTTTTCCCCACTGCTAAAGACCCCTACGCGCAATCCAATTGTTACAATAAAGTTGAACCACGAACAGACATCAATTTCTATTTCTCTTTCTATCTCTATATTATTGACAAACGTTTGTGACCTGGATGCGATATAGTATAAGTAGGTCAAATATACGAGAGTGCGCTGATTTCGATGCCATGTGATTTCTATATGAAAGATAAGGGAATAAAGGTTATATCAATAAACTATCTAATCTACCGAGTTATTTATAGATTGATCCATAATCTCAACAGAACAACGGAGAGAGATAGAAAGGGGGTAATCTTAGCAGCGGAGAACCTGCTGTATGGCCGACCTAATCATGAGCATTGCCACAAAGAGTGCGAGAGAGGTGGGGCAGGGTTTAACGTCCACTCAACACACACTAGGCCATTTCGAGACTAACATAATATTATGGTTCACTTTTATTTCAATGATTGGCTTGCGCATAGGGGTCTTGAGCAGTGGGAGGAAACCGGAGGAACCGGAGAAAACTCACGGGGTTGGACAGCCGACCCTAGTCCTTGTCAGGTACAACTGGGCAATCGAATCTGCGCTAGTTGAAATAAAATTAAAACCATATGTTAGTCCCGAAATGACCCAGTTTGTGTCGAGTGGACGTTAAACCCCATTTCTCACTCTCCCACACAGACATGTTGTCTGAAATTAAAATGCGTAGCGCAACCGGAATACCCGGCGAAAACCCACGAAGTTGAGATGAATCGAAAGCATGACCGCAAGTAGAGGTGGAAGCGGATTTCTACGGGTTCTCCAATGTCCTCCCACAGCCTAGAAAAACCTACGTGCAAGCGAATTTTATAATTATTCAATTAATCCGAATCTAATTTGTGTCCCCCTCTCTCTCTCTCTCTCTCTCTCTCTCTCTCCCTCTCTCTCTCTCTCATATGTTAAAGGGGAAGATCAAACGACTATCAACAGGCAAACAGTTTATTATAAGAGAGAAACTATTTTATTAAATCCAGAAGTGATGTAATTGGTTCAACATATTGCTCACTGATCTCTATAGTAAGCATACAGTGCTATATATTGTTCATGCATCGTCGTTTGGCCGACGTGTTATAAACATAAAATTTTGATTGTTTTTACTATATCGTTTAATAAACAAAGCCTTCACATAAATTTCCTCTGTCTTAGCTGTGACGAGTTCGATTCCACACGGTTAGTTATTTACATCACGTAGTTTGTTTGACAAATATTGCAATTGGCTCACAGTCACGATACGTTTGTATCAACGTTGATATAATTTGCAAATTTGTATTTTTATCTTGTTTTTTTTTTGTTTTTGAATATTATATTTGCTCCATACGTCCAGCGAAATATACACAAACAAAAACACGTAAGCAGACGACATATCTGTCATGCGCATGCTGTCAATTAAACCACCTGATGTGAATCAGACCATAGCGTTGACATAGACACAAACACTGCTTACATTCACAAAACAAACAGAAAAACGTATCTGTCACTCGCAAGCCGCCAATTAAACCACGTGGCATGCTAGACACAAACTATGTCATTTCGGGACTAAAACACGGTTCAATTTTATTACAATAATTCGATTGTGCGTAGGAGTCTTTAGCAGTGGGAGGAAACCGGAGGACCCGAAGAAAACCCACGAGGTTAGACACACGACCCTACTCCTTGTCACGTACAGCTGGGAAATCGAAATCACGCCAGTTGACTCAATGCCAGACCATATGATACAGCGCGCGTGCCAGCCATACGACTGTCCGCTCACATCACTTCGGGTTTTAATAAACCTTAATTTTTATTACATACACGTTTTTGCTTGTATAACAGGACAAGGATACAATTTCTAAAAATATATTTAAAATTTATATAAACCAGTGTAGGTAATCATCCCCTTTAATTGTATAGCAGGTGGTCGTAGCCAGATCTGGAGGCGGCGATTACCAAACAACAGTTAATGTCGCGAGTTGCCAGCTGATGTTTTAACACGGCAATAATCGGAGCGGATTAACCGATAACGACATGGGTGATTACCTTTAATTATCTGAAATCGTGACATGTGATGTTATTACACACCTCGTGGTATGTCCATAAAAGACACGCTAAACTCTTTCCACACACTATGGCTGAGTTAGCAGCAACTGCTGAATCTGGATTTATTCGCTTAAAGATTACGGATAGTTAAAATGGAATTCGTGGTACAGGTGAATATCATGGATTTATAGAGAGAGAGAGAGAGAGAGAGAAAGGGTTAGACGGGTGGGTGTTTAGCGTCCACTATATACAAACTATGTACATTGTATATTTAGAAATAACATATGTTATACTTTTCGCTTACGGGTCTTTACCATCGAAAAAATCCAAACACAAATATTGCTATTATTTTTTGCATTTAGCCCACTAAGGAAAGAGCTTAGCATCCAGTTGACACAATTTCATTTCAATCAACATCTCGCTTGCACGTAGGGGCCTTTAGTTGTGTGGGCCCAGAGAAAAACAACGAGGCTGGATAGGCGACCCTACTCCGTGCCATGTACGTGACAGTCGGAATTTGAAATACGAGTAGGCCATAGTGCCTGCTAGGCGCACGCCCGTCTTCATATCTCGGATGCAGTGCTATCGGGTCATTGACCAAGGCGCACACAAGTACACAACCGTCCGTGGTGGATCTGGCGGGGTTCTGACCCCAGGACAATTTGAAAATTGACAACCGCAAACCCATGTTCCAAGCATTTCAGGCCAAAGCGGAAGAAGGCAAATTTTTGATTTCCTGATACAAATAGATAACCGAATAAGTGTGTCCTCTCCTGTCCTTCCTTCTGTCGTCCCCCCTCCTTTCTTTCTCTTTTCTTTTTTCTTATTTTTCTTTCTCTTTTTTTTTGTAAGCTTAGGCCCACTTTTTTTAATGTGCTTAGGCCTGTCCGTCCGGCACTGCTCGGATGTAGCAGAAAACTAATGGCGTAAACGCCCTGATGTACTGCTTCGACTGGACCATTGAAGACGGCAATATGGCCTATTCTCCTAACGAATTCCAACTGCAAAACTGCAAATGGATCTTTTACGTACACGTCAATGTATACACGGGACCTATTTTTTATCATGTCCGAACGACTAGACAGCTGACAGCTGTCAGGCCCTGTGGTAAATAGTAAACCTATCCCGACAGATTCGTGGTGCTTGAAGTAACCAATAGGCTGATATTTTGTATGTAAATCCTGTGACAGTTGCGATTCCCCAGTTGTACGTAGGGTCGCCTGACAAACCTCCGGTTTCCTCCCACTGTTAAAGAGCCCTACGCGTAAGCGAAATATTGAAATATAATTTAACCATGTTAGTCACGATATGATCTAGTTTCTGTCGAGTGGACGTTAAAGCCCATTTCTCTCTCTAGCACTCGCTAAAGGACAATAGCTGCCCGGACATTTTCACTCATAGCACATTGCACGGTACAAATGTTACTTATAAAATAGTACATGGTACAACTGCCACTTATAAAACAGTGCACGAAACAAAGTTAACTTCAATAACTTGTCCCGCGTTGCGATCTGTAGAAGTAGGCTAAAACATTCTTCACTTTTTATCCCGGTAATCAATCTGGTAAAAACACAGGCCATATTTCGTTTCGTTTTTTATAGTTCAAAATTTCATTTTACTTGTCTTCACTACATTAGGATCTAGAATGGTTGTTATATAACTCACGTGCTGGATAATGTGAGGGTTACAGCGAGTTTTTGTCATGAGGTGAATGGAACTGTGGGTAACCCAATAGAAACATCAACGCTGATTGGTTAATCAAATTTCTGACGTACAGGGTCAAAAGTCGCTCGTATGACCTATGACGCTAACTGCCATTACAGAGTGTCAGATCTTTGTGTAGTAGAGGTCGGAGAACGCTAGATCGAAGATGACCCTGCATATTTTAACATATATGACGTCATATGTAGATTGTGGGTTAGGGATAGGGTTAGGACATGCAGATTTCGACAAAGTGTCGAGATGTAAACAGGGCTAGCGCTAACCCTATCCCTAACCTTGGACCAAGACTACCCCTTCAACCTAAACCCAACGCACATTCCACATGACTGCATATGTGCCTGACCTCCTCTGGTCAAGCGTTCTCCGCGTTCGGTAGAGGCCACGAAAGGGTAAGGGTTAGGACCGTCAAATTTCGACAAAGTCTCGAGATATATTCAGGGCTAGGGCTAACCCTATCCCTAACCTTGGACCAAGCCTACCCCTTACCCTAAACCCAACGCACATTCCACATATTATGACGGCATATATGCATGACCGTCTCCGATTAAAGTTACATTATGGGAGATAAGATAAAGAGATGGCAGTTCTCACTACAATAGATAAAAACTAGATAGTGTAAAGATAATTTGCTGAAAATTTCAGTCAAATTGATTCACTATTAGCCGAGAAAAAAGCTTTTGAAATATTCATAGCCTCGGTCATCATTACTCAAATCATTAATATAAACAGCATAGTCTCGATTATCCACTTGATTGATTTAATTATCAACCGCCATTAAGCGGCATATACGATTTTAATCTGCCAACATCGAAGGCTAGTCTTGACATAAAGAGTTTATTATGGTCTGAATATGTTAATTAATGTCTAATTGATTATTTAGATAACATCTCACGCTTAAAGAAAGACCTGTAAAAATCAGATTTTGCTCTTGCATAATGCTATTTTAAGCTTTCTCGACGTTAGGCAGAGGCCATCGAAAGTATAAAAAACTAAAGGAAATATAGCTCAGTATTTTAATCAGATTGCACGGCAGGGGCGGATCCAGGAATTTTTGCAGGAGGGGGTTTGCCAGGTTTCTGTTAAGGAAATCTGCCATCGTCTCTAAATTACATAGGCATACATATAAATTGAGCTTTTTAAAGAGAGAAATCATTTGTATAATAATGTAGGATCACACTGATTTAATTTCATTGATGCAAGACTTTTTTTAAGTAGCTGAGCAGGGTGGGGTTTGGACCCCCCTCCCCTCTGGATCCGCCCCTGCCCGATGTTTTTTTTATGTGCATGACATATATATAAATACCCTCTGTTTGAATTTCAGCTTATTGCCAAACTGGTGGACGTGATGATCTAGACCAAACTGACGTGATGAACGGAACTAAACGAGTGTCATTGCTATCATGGTAATGTTTGATTGATTCAGGACAATGGCAAGCAAATCGACAAGCAAACTGTTGCTCTGTTCTAACTGGTGATGACTTCCTTTAGTATATAGGTCTACATCTGTTTATTACAAGAAAGCCACGGCTTACATCAGCTGGCCTTTATTACGTTGACATTTTCTGTTTGGATGTATATCGACAACATTTACTGCGAATATGCAATGTGACTTCCGGTTAAGCTCCTGCACGTTGTTTGAGTTCGAGAACCACGATATAACACTTTTAACTGGAATCAAGCTATTTCGAGTGAATTTCCCTAGTTACCGAATTAGTGGTCAAAGAACAGCTGCTTATCATGGCTTTACAAATCGAGGCGAGATCAACCAGCCTGATTGAGGATTATCTACTGGTAGTATATTTAGCTTTGACGTTTCTCCTATCAACGTGTATGACTGGACTTGTGTGTTATTTTTTCCACAAGAAACCTCATTTATTGACGGTATCCAATGGATTTGTTTTAAATCTCATATGTTCTGAACAATGTAAGTGGTTTTGGTTTTTTTTTCTTTTGGGATTTTTTTTGTTATTACCTTAAGTTTTTCATTTGATTTTTCGAATCACCGATTTTTAATTCTAGCACTGAAACTTGATTTCGAAGTGGACGTTTTACCTCTCGCGCCGCACCAGTCCTTGGTTCACTAAAGTACTCTTTCTATTTTCCGTCCCATCCAAATATAGAAATACGGTTGTCAAATTTACCAATTTTATTTGGAGGGCCCCTACACAGTACGCTCCACTCCTTCGGCACTCTCGCAGACGACCGGTGTCGCCGCCTGTATGCAGACATGTTTGATATTTCAGATCCGCCCCTAAAATTCGTCCGTCCGCCTAATTGTCAAAGAAAGTGATATCAAAGTTCACGACCTCACATTGTCAACCAGTCGCAATACTAGACAACTTATACGGGGGGTGAGGGGTTGGGTGGACGGATGGTTAGCACGTTCGTACTGTATCATACAGCCTGTCCCTGAGTCAACTGGCGTAGTTCCGAATTCTCGGTTGTACGTGAAAAGGAGTACGGTCGCTTGTCCTACCTCGTGGATCTTCTCCGGGTCCTCCAGTTTCCTCCGGAGAATAAATGAAATAAAATAAAACCATGTGATAGTCCCGAAATGTCCTAGTTTGTGTCGAGTGGACGTTAAAACCCATTTCCCCCTCTATACGGGGTGTATCAAAACGATGGTAACACAAAGTATAAATTCATGGATACACGATTACTGTGTTTAATACTAAGCTACGTTTCCACGAGGACACTCTCAACTTTACCAAGCAAATGATACGGTTATGTGAATAATAGGCAAATATATACAGAATATGCAACACAAATAACAAGCAAATACACTTTAACACCGCAGCTTAGTATTAAACTCGGGAATTGTGTATCCATAAATTATACCCTGTGTTAATATGTTCAATTACTAAATGCCAATCAAATAAGAAAAAGGTGGTAGACTCGACTTTTCAGAAATAATCTTTAGTCTGTGTTTAGAGATATTTAAGACCTCATGCGTTACATTCCAACGTGTGAATGTAGACCTATTCGGTGGTGTAGCGATGTTAATACCTCGTTTTGTGTCTAAATCGTACTAACTATCCGAACTGTGTTTGTCATGCATTAATTATTTCGATTTTCGTAACTTTTTCAGGTTTTACAGTTTTATTAATGACGTTTTCTGTGACATCATTGCTGTATGGCTCATGGATATATAGTGACGTATTATGTCGCGTGCAAGGTTACTTAGTGATAGTGATGATGACAACAGTTCAAGGATCTTCAGTGATAATAGCTTTAGATAGAAAGTTCGCCATCAATAATTCGTTGAGATACGCTGGAATATTCAGCCAGTCTCTAGGCGTTTTTATGATAGCTTTAACGTGGGCTATTGGTCTGCTGTTGGGTTTTCCCGCGCTTATTGGTTGGTCAGCGTACGAATATAACGAAGCGTTGTACATGTGTACACCTCGGTTTGGTAAAGACATGGGCTATTCCGTTTTGTTTTTATTGGTTGTGTTCGTTATCCCTTTCTTAGTTGGATTTGTGTGTTATGCCTGTGTGTTTGTAGCTGCGTTAAGTCACACGAAAAGATCCGTTAAAATTTGGCCGGTTCAACAATCGACTACATCAACGGCTGCCACAACAAACAATTCCCGTCATCAGGAAATTGGAAATAATGACACGAGTAGCAGTGAATGGGAGAGCGGCGCCATTGCCGTCGATAAATCAACGCAACAGTCCTCCTATCCGCTTCAGAGAAACATTACTCGATTTAAAACTGTAAAAACACTTTTATTGGTCTGTCTAGGATACGTCACTTCCTGGCTGCCTCTTTTTGTGATTATTGTCAAGCAAACTGCAAACATGTCGATCTCTGCCTCGTTTGGTAAATTCACAATGGCAATGTTGATGACGTCAGCGGTTTTTGTGCAAATTGTTTACGTCATCTTGAACAGAACAAGTCGAAAAGAGCTGTGGAAATGTTTACAAACGTGTTCGTCCAAGTTGTTCAAATCCAAAGATAGTTCGAATATAGATATTAAGATATCTACTATCAGTTCCAATCCGTCGACAAGCACCAATTTAAATAATGGCGGAAATCACAGCATTATTAAGGACAATATAATGACACCAGATGTGCTGCCAACCATAGAAGAGACAGAGTTAGAAATGTGTGGGGAGACATTGTTTCGAATCCACCCATTTTCGTTCCGAAAACCTATCACGCAGCCTCACCACTTAGGCCCACAGTCTAGAATAGAATCTTGCGATTTATGTCTTTTAAGAGGAAGCGAGAAGTTACCGTCCATTCATGTCACAGTGGACCCTGTTGAAAGTTGTATTAGGAAAACAAGTCATGGCGACTTGAGAAGTAAAACATTCCACCCAACTCGTTCATCCATTTGTAACGGAAGTGACGCGTTACCATCTGCTCACTTGACAAATGACCCTATTGAACCCCGATGTAGGAAAATTAGCCTAGGCGACTTACATGGTTGGAAAATGCACCCAAAACCCCACCCACCTTCGGATAAAGACCGTTTTGATAGTGAGAAAAATGGATTTCAAGTTGACCGACAAACTAAGAAAAAGGCCAGAAAAACGTCAGGTCTACGACCTCACCCATTTTCTCCGTCGTTCAACAACTCTTTGTAAATAGACGGACAGAGAAAGAGAGAGAAATGGGGTTTAACGTCCACTCAACACAAACTAGGTCATTTCGGGACTAACATATGGTTTTTAATTTTATTTCAATAATTCGATTGTGCGTAGGGGTCTTTAGCAGTGGGAGGAAACCGGAGTGCCCGGAGGAAACCCACGAGGTTGAGAAGGCGCCCCTGTCTCCATGCCACATACGCTCACAACAGGGCTCAAAACCACAGCCGCAAGCCAGAGGTGACCGGTCAGCTAGAGGTCGAAGCGCGGCACTCCAGTCCACTAAGCCATCCAAAACCCCCAAATAGACGGACAACATGACGGAATAATACGATAATACAATATATCAACATAATAATCATATTGTCTGCAGAAAATGCCGAATGTTGCTCGATAAAATTTCAGTTCATCGTATCTTTGGAAATACCGGATGGAAGTCATTGGGAAATTTTAGTAAACCGCAGCACCACTGTCTGAGCAAAGCTTTCTCTCATAGAAAGCTGTGTGACCTATGTCCGTCCCTGTTAATCCAGTCGGAGCAAAACAGTATAACGTTAATCCTCATATCATTACATTTTCCATGCATTCACGCACATTTAGCAAGATCCCCTTCGCCACCCCCAAACCACCCAAAACTTCCCGTTGGGTTTTGTATCACAGTCCACCAAATGTTTTGATGTTTGTTGTTAATGACATTAAAATGGAATTGAATAAAATAAGATGTTTGTTTCGTTTCGGATTTATACTGTGCTGGGTTTTTAAAAATGCGTTTTGTTGTCACAAACCGTTAGATGGTTGTCGAATGAAATTAGTTGGTAAGACGCTTATCGCTTTTTTTTCATGAATTAATCCAGGACACTATTCTTCGCCTAAATAATCCGTGGGTAACAGTGCTTTCGTCGCCTTAATAACCCGTGGGTAACGATGCTTTCGTGTCGTTTGCGATGAAGTGTCTAACGGTTAGGCTCTTTCAGAATTATTCTTATCCTAATGGGACATTTCAGAATTATTTTTATGCCAAAAAGCTTCAGTTCTGGGAACACTTACTTTCCAACCGATGCTGGGCGGTTATCCCCCGCGCTAGAGACCTTTGAGCTGTACCCGGTACAGTATTATTCCCGAAGCCGACAAGGCTGACGATGTACCCCTGGTGACGGACTCCGAGTGAGCTGTACCCAATGCCGTGTAATTCTAAAGTCTGAGTAGGCTGAAGCTGTACTCCTGGTGGCTAGCTCTGAGTCAGCGGATCTCAATACCGAATTATCCTAAAGTCAGAGTCGCAGAGTCAATGGGATGCAGTGAACCCCAGCGACAGTCGTTCTTGTGGAACTACCGTCAGAGTCGCAGTCTCACCAAGTACATATGAAAACCATCAATAGGGTTTGAGGTCCGTGTGAGGGGATGGGAGTGGGAGCAGATAATTAGCTGTGCCTGTTAATCACGGGGTTCTTGTCGAAGCTGCGACGTGATGACATCAACAATGGCGATGTTTTGTCAAATTTATAAATAAAATGGTGTCCGATGGCTGCGTTAGAGGATCGACAATTTGTTAAAGAGATCAATCTAAAATATTTATACGGGGGGAGGGGGTCCTGCCAATGTTAATAAGGCATTGGCTGCACTCCGATATCCATGGTTTTCGGCGAACTTACTCCTATTTCAAGGGAGGTAAGTCATATATCCAACACAAGGAACTGCACCACAGATCTTTCGGGTCAGTATTCCTCTATCAATAATAATCATGGCTGATTTGTATCATGTCGTGATGTCGTCCTTTATAAGACAACCCGATATCCCGACATTTTAACCCAACAGTACGACATTTTCAACCGACAATACGACATTTTCAACCGACATCACGACATTAAAAATGTTGCAATGTTTTGTAAAAATGTCGTATTGTCGGGTTAACGTAGAAAATATGTACATAGAAAAACATATCTTACTTCTCAAATATGAAAGACCAAATATTCAATCGAAAAACAACTGATTTAGAACGTACACAAATTTTACCCAATTTAAAAAAGCAACATTTTCGGGTCTATACGAATCTTCAAGAGCTTTACATTTTCAATTGAGTCCGTAACATTTTATCAGATGCGTTTTATAGCTGAGGCACTGGAGGCGCCAGCCTCCTCGCGAAAAAAATCATGGAAGTTGAAAAAATAAAACGGGAGAAATATGTTAAAACCGATGAGAAAAATGAAAATGTACCCTAGTTAGGGAGGGCCCTAAAGGCAGACAAAAGGGCCCTACCTCTGACCAAAGGGCCCCTATGGCCGAGGAAAAGGGTCCCCGCCCCGATTCGAGTCAATCAACTCCTGGATGAGAATGCAGTCATAGCATTGGCATGAAAATCATCAATCAAGAAATCACCTTTTCTCAAAACCTACTAATTATCTATCCCCGAAAGAGATGGCTGGGCTTCCCAGTGTGGTCTGGCTTGGCGGAGCGATCATTTCTTTGCAGAAAAGATTTCCGGGATTACGCGTGCTGTTTGTACAATAGGTCCAACCCGGTACGAACAAGTGATTTGTTTCGCATTCAGGATTCAGACGAGTATCGAATTAGGCCCCGGCCCCTAGATTAAACCGGCGGCGGGGGATATGGCAGAATGCATTAAAATGATTTCTATTATGCAAAATTTCTCGACCTAAGAAAAACGGGTCCCTCAAAAAATTATAGCCTCCGCCATGATAAACCTAAAAACGCCCCTGCATTTTATTCTTATTTTCCAACGAAATTATAAACGCATTATTCTAAATATAATATATACAGCAGAAAACCATACAAAAAAATTAACACAAAAGAATATATTTCGAAGCACAAATATTTTATCCAATTTAAAAAAAAGAAATAACAAATTTATTTTTGGATATGCCGTGATTTGAAAATAGGCTGTGCCAACTCCCGACGTTACCTACATTTCCGCGTGAAATCATAACCAGTTTTTGCACCAAATATGGATCAAAACTAGCAGTTATTTGCCCATTGACGTCAATGTTAAATGACTGTGACATCAGAGCCTGTGTCTTTTTGCTCTATATTACATTGGTTCCTACCTTTATCGGGATGTAGGGCACCGTGTTTGGCAATCTCATCATAATTTTGTAGGGGTTGACCGTTTATGTTTAGATGTTTTGCTACGAGGATATGATGTTGACTAGTTCTCAAAATGTCTCTTCCGACACAATGATTGCTCTGCATAAAGACACTTTACACCCTTCGCTGTAATATCATTAGCATTACCTAAAATTGATATGAAATTGCAAATTCGACCCCTTTTCTCCAAATGCAAAAAAAGGGAGAAAAAAAATTAGGGAAAATTGTCTATTATAATTCGCACTGAATACATTCGTAACCGGTTAGATCTATTTCATAAAGCCATCTGCAAGTTTGGTCAAAGGTCACGAGAAGTAAACAGGACTAGCGCTAATCCCAACCCTAACCCTAGGTGTCCAAACACTGGACCTAGCCCTAATGCTTCACCTAACCATTACCTGCCATCGCGTGCTCTAACCATTATTTACATCTCGGCGACCTTGACAAAAATTGAGCTGGACTTAAAAAATAGATATAGTCCTACCGATACATCGAAAACACACCGGTGTGCCTACTCTATAATGTGCACAACAAGTACACGGTGAATACAAGAAAACGCAATGACAACACAATACGATTAATAGGCTAGCTCCAGGGCATTCAAAAACCTACTACCGCGCTTTACACGAAACTAAATCACTGTGGTTTCAAGGTATCGATGCAGTTGGGCGCGCGCTGTCTAGTGAATAAAATAAAAAAAGGCGTGGTTTGATTTGATTCCGGGAAGTGGATTAAGTCTGCCGTCTGTATGAACTGCAGGTGCCTTATCACAAGTAAAAGATGGCTAGAATATTATCAGTGACGTGTTCACTTATTATCGTATACCTCTGTACAGCAGGTAAGTAAAACAGTAGTCAATATGAAACTTTAATTTGTCAACAATAATATAACTGATGGCAGAACGTGTAGCGGACATGTTGAATATTTGGTTCTATTTCAGTATCAGGGGACGTTCCGCTGGGCTAGCGGTGACCTCACATCAAATTTTAGCCAAATCGATCAAAAACTTTTCATTTTACCGACCTTTAGCTTCTCCAGGGAGATATGTTTTTCCGTACGACACCATTTGCATATTTCTTGACTATTTAGACTCGAAAAACAAGACACTCAAACGAACTCAAACACTCGGCGACCCGGGCCTGATGCTGCCGTTCATAATAATAATAATAATAATTTTCGTATATTTTCATTATACACCCACATGGAAATGTGGTCGTATATTGCCCTCGGCCGTCCGTCCGTCGTCCACATTTTCTTGTGAACGCGCTAGAGGCTTCTAAGTTAAAGCCGATTGACTTTAAATTTATGCACAGTGTATAAGGTCATGGAACGAAGAAGCATATAATGGATTTTCAGGGATATCCGATAATTACTGCCAGAGTTATGACCCTAGATCACTTTGAAAGATTTTGTGAACGCTCTAACGGCTAAATTTTATATCCGATTGACTTGAAATTTATGCACAGTGATAAAGGTCAAGAGACGAAGAAGCCTATGGATTTTCATGGATATCCAATAATTACTGCCTGAGTTATTACCCTTGATCTCTCTAAAAAAATCTTGTGCACACTCTAGCGGATAAAGTTAATATCTGATTGACTTTAAATGTATACACAGTGTTTAAGGTCACGAGACGAACAAGCCTATTGATTTTCAGCGATATCCACTAATTACTGCCACAGTTATGGCCCTTGATCACTTTGAAAAATCTTGTGAAAGCTCTAACGGCTAAAGTTAATATCCGATTTATGCACAGTGTTAAAGTTCACGAGACGAAGAAGCCTTTGGATTTTCAGGGATATCCGATAATTACTGCCATATTTGGTGCTTATTTTAGCATAATATAAGAATTATCATTAAAATCAGTATTCATGAACAATGAAACTATAGCTAAGTTGGATTTCTGTATGATGTGAACATTGGAATGTTTTCTTTTTTAACTTGTTGAAAATTTGACCGGGGCATGTAGCGTTACATATGCAGATTTTTGTTGTCACAAAGAGAAGGTCCTACAGAGAAAGATTTAATGTTATTTAGTATCAATTTAGAAACGTTGATTTTTGAGCTAGTAGAGATATTTAATAACTTTCTTCCTGGGGTAAGACTGGAGATGGGGTACTGATTTAAAGTTGGGTTGTGGGGAGAGGGGTAAATACAAAAATAAATCATTTGAGGATTGTGTTCTGATATAGTTTCGCCTTTTGATATACACCAATATCGAAAACCGTAAATCGAGCTAATTTCACACTGCCAGTAAACACAGGCTGCTGTGGTAAAATAAAACAAATTTGTTCAGTAGTTGCACATATGTTCACACTATCAGTGCCTGTAATGAAAATAACATACCAAATGGTTTTCTATGCAAAAGGCCATTTCCTTTTATAAAGATGGTATCGATGATTTTGTTCAAAACATTTGGGACCTGGAAATTGACACTAGTGGGTCGCAACGCATATAATACTGTAATATGAATGTATATAAACTGATTTACATTCAATGGATTTCGTTTTTACTCTAATTTCAAATCAGTTATGTTCCGCGAAATAAGCCAGCAGTTCCAATCAAATGCAAATTTCTATTGTCTGGTTATTCTGGTCTAGATATGGCATTTGATTTGGTGCAATGTGTCCAGCCTCGTTCCCCGAGTCTCTTGCTAGAACTAGGGCTGAAACGCATTATGGTACACGATTCGTGTACCAATGGTAAAATGTTTATTTTGGATATCAGAAGCCCACCATTTTCCGGTAAGGTCACAGCATCAATGTTGATTTAAATTGACAAATAATTCGTGTTTTCAATGTTGAAGATTGTGGATGATACTGAGTTAAAGACCTAGCTACTTTAAACAACATCTCGACATGGATTGTGAATCTCCGAATCGCGCTGTCTTCAAGACTGGGAAGTCCGATAGACATTAAAATAATAATTTGGATCATTTCATTGTTGGCGGATCACCTGTTGTGTAAATCTAATAGTCCCCTGACAGCGACATCGAGAGAGAGAGAGAGAGAGAGAGAGTGAAATGGGGTTTAACGTCCACTCAACACAAACTAGGTCATTTCGGGACTAACATATGGTTTAATTTTATTTCAATAATACGCTTGCGCGTAGGGGTCTTTAGCAGTGGGAGGAAACCTGAGTGCCCGGAGGAAACCCACGAGGTTGAGAAGGCGCCCCTATCTCCATGTCACACACGGTCACACCAGGTATCGAAACAACACCCGCAAGCCAGAGGTGACCGACCGGCTAGAGGCCGAAGCGCGGCACTCTAGACCACTAGGCCATCCCAACCCCCCACCTGACAGAAAGCCTAATATTCCGATAAAGAGCTATTAAATATATTTTCCGACATGATCTACAGAGCGAATTACCGATAACACTTGAAATGTATAGATCATGATCTTTAAATAGTATACATCCGTTGAGCCAAACTGATCCCGCAGTGAATATTCGCTTGGCCGCTACAATCACTGATAAGCATGACATCGACGAGGCTTAATAAGTACGACATATTAACTTTTTTACTTCGACAAATTAAATTCTCAAACATGTTTTTAAGGTTAAAGAAAAATAAATAAAGACGTTTGAAGTATTTGAAGTTAAAAAATATTTCCTATTTAGAGTAAATGGGTATTAAAATGAGTAAAATGCATCATTTTGCTCGAAGCAGTTAGGTGTTAAGTAAATATTGCACGAGCAGTTTAGCCAATGACTGGCGCGGTGAGCAGTCAACGCACGTGCTGTGGACACTCATCTGTTACAGAGTTAAATCATAAGTAATTCTCTGTGAAACAGATTGCCGTTGAGCGACGGATGGAATTAGATTGTGATGCACTATTTACTTTTTAATAGTGTTTGCCGGTCGTAAAGGCTCAATGTAAACCAAAAAAAAACCAATATTCATGTAGGCCTATAGATTGGGAACACGGAAAAATGAAAACGTTATGTAATTATGTTCTCAAGATACAAGAACACCGCTACTAAAATCGTCGAGACAAGGTACCCGTTATACATTGTTTCCATACTCCGCACAAGGTTTTGCGATTAAAGATACATAATGACAACTTTTGATCAAGAGGTAGCCGTTCTTGCTATAATAGCTCAAAATAAATAATGTAAAATGATAATTTTGAAAATTTCATTCAAATTAAAAGATGTGTGCATATTCCATAACCAGAGCACTGGTATATTCGAGTCATAGTCTCGCCTTTCCATCTTTAAATTAAATTTTTAAATGGCGAACCGTTCTAACCTAGTTAAAATCGCGAGTATCATATGCAGCGATGGCGGGTGTGGCGCCAGGCAGGGTAAGCTTACTCTTCCGGACACCTGTTACCACTGTTTATCGTGTATTTTGTACACGGTGACCAGTCCATCTGCTGATTACACTATTTTGCCTCGACCGTTTTTATTGGACTTCGAATTTTGACTAATGGTTTGGATTGTTCGTACTTGGTTTTATTTTATTTTTATGCAATCTAGAGTTGATTATGGTTTTTGTTCGTCAATAAATGTGTAATTAATTGTTTATATAGCCTGCAATAAGCAGATTTAGCTCTTGGATAATGTATGTTTTAATAAAAGTAAATTTCACTTCGCTTGACAGGGTCTACAGTGGAAGTGGGTGTGGCATGCCTGTGTGTTTGTCCACCCAAAGCGATCGCCATGTTCCAGAAATTGAAACCAAGTACATGTATTGCGGTTGTTTGACTCGTATCATAGACCACGCCTACATTCATTGCGTTTAAGGGGGGGGGGGGGGCACTGGGCTCCATTTTCGATCTGGTACTTGGATGTATCAATTTGGAAAGAAGCTGTGGTATGAATAATTGGGCGTTACCCTTTTTTATTTAATTATTTCTGTAGTTTTATAATCGGAGTTCGGCTTTAAGTGGCGAGAACCGTCACAATCAACTAAGCTCCATTGATAAATAAGCGAATGTATGTCCATTTTGGGCCAATATTGCTGTCTGCATTGAAAGAGTGAACCGTGACAGAATAGCTCTCATTTGGGTATTTTGGTCCGATATGCATCAATCTGAAAGTGGTAGGGTGTACGATGGCTAAACGGGTAAGACGCGGGCTGGCTGTATTGGCCGAGAAAGTTCACCCAAATTTTCCGGCGTGGTTCTACCTTGTCAGTGATGCAGGACGGAGGGTGTGACAGGGAGAGCTGTCTAGTCATTCGGATGAGACGAAAAACCGATGCACTGTTTACACATTGGCGTACACGTAAAAGATCACTTGACTGATGGAATTCGATATTAGAGTAGGCCTTAGTGCCACTGTCCGGGCAAAATTTCCCCCATAGCACACTGTATGGTGTATGCCAATTCGGAACAAAACATTAGGACGTTAAACCGAATTTCATTATTTCATTCAGCATCATGGTGACAAGTAGGTTCAGTTGTTATTAGCACACATATTTGATGACGTGTACCCTCCTACCCACGGACAAGAGAGTTGATTTTAGGTTTTGTCAAGTGAGTAAATGCCTAGTTTTTGTCTTTTTTTTAAAATTTGTATCCGTAGGTATAGACGGTGACGAGTGTGCTGTAGACCGTACTCATATATTTGATACCGATACCATTACCTGTTTATTTGGCTGCTGTTATTATCATGCCGGATTGTATAGCGAAGACATCTGCTGCAAGCCCTCGTAAGTAGCCATTTTAAATATCATGTTTACTCAGGACAATAATTGTATAATGGTATCTATCTATCTATCTATCCATCCATCTATACATCCATCTATCCATCCATATATCTATTCATCCATCTATCTATCTATCCATCGATCTATCCATATATCTATATGACTTTTTATCCATCCATATATCAATTTATCCATACATATATCAATTTATCCAACCATATACCTATCTATTTATCCAATATCTGTCGAACCGAATGCCCTTAATTTGTTAACGGTTTTCGATTATGTTACCTTTACGAGGTATGGCATTTGAGGCCTATGACTTCAAGGATTATGACTGTTTTGTCAGGGGCATGCTTTCGACTGCTTCATGGCTACTGCAATAAAACTTCGACGTTCAATTGCATTTTAATAATTCGCTTGCGCAATGTGTCTTTAGGAGCGGGGGGTGGGGGGAAACCGGGGGAGCCGTGGTAAAACACACGAGGTTGGACATGTGACATTACTCCTTGTCACTTACGGTCAAGGAATCGAAACCACGCCAATTGACTCAATAACAGTCCTGATGATACAGCGCGCAAGTGCTAACCATTCGGTTATCCACCACGACCCCACCCCGTGCGCAATTTATTGTCATCATCCAAACAAATATTCTACGAATAATAGTCTGGGTGGGTCCTCAAAATTTGACGGAAAGTAGGTCATTGTCTGGATTATCCAGTCTTTTATCTTACCACGTACTGAATCTACCAAAACATCTCGCTTGTGAACAATACCACTCTCTAAGATTCTGTTTGTAAAGGTTTTAATTGAAATGGTAATTTTCTCTCGTCCATCAAACGTATGACTCCTCTCACTATATTCTTAATGCTTCATCACGATTCGTGTTTATTTCCCATCTCTATTTTGTTTCTAATAGATGTGCCAAGTGAACCGGGAGTTGTTTTATGTGGTAGATTATCCAGTAATTTTCGTCAAAAATTGACAACGGACTCAGACCCTCCATACATTCTGGGTGACCGAGACTACGCAATTTATGGCATCGAATACCAGTCTATACTTTAGCGGAAGTTGAGGCCTGGAGACTTATTTCCAGTTTTAGATGCATGCAGGGTCGGTTGTCAAACTACCTTTATTCTACATTTCTGTTTGTAGGACTGAAACTATAGCTGGAATATCTGCTGGTGGTATAGTCCTTCTGGCTTCTTGCATTGCATGCTGCTATTGTTGCTGTTGCCGACGCCGTGGAGTTTCGGAAGTAGTGGTCGTTAACCCAAACGCAAATCCAACAACCACAGTTGTATCAAATGTAGTAGGTGAGTTGTGGGAGGGTTGAACGTCCTACTCTTCTGCACCTATCAGGCCCTTCATTCTGCATCACTGACAAGGAGAAACCACGCAAGAAAATCGAGACGAACTTTCTCGGCCAATGCAGGGATCGAACACCGACCTACAGGCTAGCGTGTCAGCGCCTTACGCACTTAGCCACATGATCCCCGCCACTCGACACAAACTATGGTCCAATTTTATGTCGATAATTAGCTTGCGCTTAGGGGTCTTTGAGGGGTCTTTGGCAGAAGAATCCGGAAAACCAAGAGAAACCCCAGGAGGTTCGACAGGACACCCTACATCCAATCCAAGTCACCTGACTCAATGGCACATGCGTCAAATTATTCCGAGCGCATCTTCATTATCCAGATTGGTGCAGAATAGTAGGACATTATTCACCGCTTATTTTATTTTATTCCGGACTATTTATCAGTTCGTCCAGATTTTCCGGCGTGGTTCCCTCTTGTCAGTGATACAGGATGCCTAGTCGTGTGGGTTGGACGAAAAACCGAGGTCCCGTGTACACATTGGCGTGCACTTTAAAGATCCATTGACAGTTGGAATTCGGTATAAGAGTAGGCCGTAGTGCCGTCTCCGTAAGCCCAGTTCGGAGCAGAGCAGTGGGACGTTAAACCTCATTTCATTTCATTTCATTTATTTCTCCTATTTATCCATGTATTGTGGAAATGAAAGTATCGCATTCCGGAATCATTACTTTATGTGACTTATATTTATGATGCAAATGAAACCCATATTTTTTTTTTAATACAGCACAAGGTTACCCTCCTCAGCAGGGATATCTTCCACAACCCGAAACTGTGCAGCAACCTCGATTTCCACAGAATCAGGGTTATACACGTATGATGTAACTCAATTATCTACAGACGCAGCAACCTGACATGCAAAAATAGAAATAAACACGTGGCATATGAAAAAACGCAACAATCAACACAGAAAATCTGATAGACTGGATAACCTGATCTAACCCGTCACTCTTTTTCTCATAGAGTGCCAGCATAGAACTAAATAAACTGGAACGCCAGCGTACCCGTTCCAGTGCATCTAGTTCTATAGTGCCAGCAATAAGCTGTAATGATTTGCGAAACACATGACGTCATTTTACCATTATGACGATTGAAGCCAGTGATCGACGCCATTTTGATGAACCCAAGACATTAAAATTAATTGGTTGTGTGGAGTAAATATAAAACTCCCTTTCTTTTGTTTTGCACAGTGATATAAATAATATCTTATAATAAATCATGTATTGTCTATAACGTTATAGAATTAAAAATATCATCTCAAGCCGAGTTGCCTATGTATAGGCCTACCACAGATTGTGTAGGATTATGAATACACAGGTTTAATAAATCATTACATCAATAAAGTTATAGATTGTATAGGGGGGTGGGGGGTACGGTGGCTAAGTGGATAAGGCACTGGTTCGCTAGCCTGGAGGTCGGGTGTTCGATCCCTGCATTGGCCGAGAAAGTTCATCTCGATTTTCCGGCGTCATTTCCCCCTGTCAGTGATGCAGAAGGAGGGTCTGACAAGGACAGCTGCCTAGTCGTTCGGATGGGACGAAAAACCGAGGTCACGTGTACACATTGGAGGGCACGTAAAAGATCCCTTGGCAGTTGGAATTCGATATAAGAGTAGGCCGTAGCGCCGCTACCCGGGCAAAATTTCCCTCATAGCACACTGTATGGCGTATACCCGTCTTCCATTAGCCTAGGTTAGGTGCAAAAGAGTAGGACGTTAAACCCTATTTCATTTCATTTTTATACTCAGCCAAATTAAAAACTTGGCACTCGGGATTTTTGGGACTAGATTTTTAATATTTGGTTTAAGGCAACTATTTTAGTGTTACGTTGTGCACAGACGACCTTGACATCAACAGAAAGTCCTTGACATTGATAACGTTCGTGATGTCACAGTACCCCCCAAAATGAAATTCACAGACTTGGAGAACAATCGGAATAAAGTGTTTAGTAACGGCTGTGGCCTTCTCCAGCGTATCGTACTGCCACACAACGTCTTCTCGTGGATCTCAGAACAAACATTACCCGAGGATGACGTAATCGTGACGTAATCGTATTGCTTGATCTTCCTGGAGTGACGTCACACGTGGCGCTCCCGCCCTTGGCGTGAACAATTAAAGGCTCTTGCAACAGTGGCCACAGACTGACCAGCATAGAGCTTACCTATAGCACGTAGACGTTCTACATTTGAAAGGCGCAGCATTTTCCAACAAAGATGAAAATAACATTTTTAATTAGTTTTTCCAGTTCAAGTTACGTGTGCGTGTTCAGTTTAAGCAAACTTGCATCGATTGACCTAACGAGTTTGTGTTTGCAAGTGTTTTTCAGGCTCTTTATGAAATTAAGGGCTTCTTACCACTTACTATCGCTAGAAACACTTTAAAATTTATTTGACTTAGCAGAAAAAATTTTTTTTGAAATTCATCAGTGTCAAGTTTTTAATTTGGCTGAGTATAAATTGTATAATCAATAATGTTGTAGATTGTATAATCAATAATGTTATAGATTGTATAGTCTAATAACCTATTCATACAACATGTTCGTTTTTTTTTTATCGTCCCTACTTTATTAATGTTGATCGCGGCTAGGCCAAAAATGCAATCGCTACATTATCAATTCAGAGTGGAGCAAATTGACTGACATTTTCAGCATATCCCCTTTACATTAACTATTATAGAGATAACTGCCAGCTCTTTATCTAATCTCCCATAATGTAACTTTAACGTGACGATAATATCATGCAAATGAATGAAATACACAAAATTTAATAGTCAAAATTTGCACCGAACTTTATAAACTAAATATGGAACCAAAATTTACTAGAATCACTAAAAAGGTTATGAGATCAGAAAATACAGCCAACATAAAGAAAGCCATGTTATCAGATATATTCAAAGCGTGGATCAAATGCATATTTAGCTCGATTTATAATATTCCATATATTATTTGAAAAGAAATGAAAGAGTTATTCATTTCATGAACTATTAATTTTGAAATAATGAACTTGAGAATTACATGTTTATTCAGTTTCCAATATTGTATTGCAGTTCTAATAATGAAACCTGGGCCCTGTTTCGCAAAAACTTAAGCTAAAATCACAAAGATTGATTGTAACTTAAAATGCGATTTTAATAGATTTTAGTTAAAATCGCCTGCGCCCGCGCCCGCGCAGTGCACATTTCCGCTGCGGGTACTTACGGTGAAAACAAATACGCTTCGAAACTGAAAACTGTTGGCAGGTTAAATAACGGTTGCAATATCAATGGGGAGAGTTTCATACGTTGAAGCAATGTTTGCAAACGGTCAGATATTCGTAGAGAGGTGAAATAAATGAGTGTACTGCATTATATGCGATTCGAAAAGCATCGGTGGGTTGGCCTTGAAGTTGGCATTTGATTCGTGACATGGAAATATGATTTACTCGCAGGCTTCAATGGAAATAATGTGTATCGATAAAGTAAATCGCATGGATTTGTAGTTTTATGGAGAATTGTCACAAACATATTATGATATGACTCAAACGGCTAATCTAGGTTGTAATTTTTCGTCGCATTTTAAAAGTATTTATCAACTTTGAAATTAATCCACCAAATCGCCAATGTTCCGATGACTATATTTGACATGGCATTCTCATAGACCCAACCTTTCAATGATACTTTGAAAATGATACTTACTCAATTAAATGATTTTTTCCCAAAGATAAAATAGCTTTGGCTCCTAAAATGCCAATTAGTTTTGTTGTTTTATTAACGTAAAACTTCATTAAGAAATAATAATAAATTTATATTAAAATTTAATTTCAAATAGGCCTAGACCTATAACATTTTTCAATAAACACATTTGAGATTATTGATTTATCTCTTTGGTATTTACATATCATCATAACCCTCAAAAGTATGCGTAAATACTACATATGGTTTGCCTAGTATTATAGGCCTTTAGGCCTTCTAAAACCAAGAAATGGGCCATATTAAACCATTGTACACGAACATATCTTTATACTGCCGTGCAAAGGAAGAAGGCAGTATCTACACTTTTGGCCAAAATACGTTTTTGGTATCATTGTGATCGGCAGTATCAGCTCTATCACATGTAAAAATTTCATTGCTATATTTCAATTAGGTAAAGAGATTTACAGTGTCGATTTGGGCAGTAAATGTAAATTGCCCTGGTATAACTAAGGATGAAAGCAGTAAGTGTAGATACTGCCGTTCTCCTTGATACATCTATCACAACCCAGAGCGAAATTTTGGCAGTAAATGCAAATTTCTCTTATATACCTAAGGAAAAAAGCAGTAAGTGTAGATACTGCCGTTCTCCTTGGGACATGTATGTACCTTAAGATAAGGTGCTGGCAGTAAATGTAAAGTGACCTGGAATAACTAAGGTAAAAAACAGTATATAATGTCAAGGATTTGGACTCTACTGAATGGGGAAATGCCTAGAACAATGTTTATGCATAGATATGCAGTTTGTAAACTGTCTGTTTATCACAGAAACAATTAGAGAGCACGTGTAGATGCTGCTTTGTACCTTGGTTTTACAATGGGCACAAGAAAGGTCCCGAGCCATAAAATGGGCAGTATCTGCATTATCTCAGTCCCTCAAAGAAATGTACGAAAATCGACAAGATATATCGAAAGAGAACCAAAATATTTCCTTACGTTGAAGAAATCACATTATTTTATACAAAACTATGAGTACAGGAAAGTGACAAACTTTAAAGTCGATTTTCTCAAAATGACTATTTTGCAGATACTGCCTTTCTCTTTTGTGGGGCAGTATAGATAAGAGGGCTCTTCTTTCCAAGACATTGGATATGAATAAATGCTTTTCTTTTAGTGTTTAGTTTAGTGGAGTTTTGAGCGTTTTTTTCCTTGGATTTCTAATAATATCGAACGCCATCCAAATGCTTAAATTGACTTACAATTAAATAAACGGGTGAAAAGGATTTGAATGAGAATTGTTTTTGTGAATGATGGTTGGAATATTAAATTATGTGACCCGGGACGTTCACAATATTATCATTATTCCAATTATATCTATATGTCGCAATATAGGTAACACGGTAGCTCTAATCAATGTTTGTTAATGTCTTGATTTTAAGTGAAGACAGGGTGACGGCTATCCTAAGTTAAAATTGATTTTAGTTAAAATTGTCCTTAAATGGGTTTGTGAAACGCCACTATTTTAAGTTAAGATTAGATTTTATCTTAAAATATTATTTTAGTGGATTTTAACTAAAATGCTTAAAATCGTTTTGTGAAACTCATATATCTTAAGTTAGGATGAGATTTTAGTTTAAGACGATTTTAAGGAGATTTAAGTTTTTGTGAAACAGGGCCCAGTCTATCTATCGGACTTCATATAATAATGGATATCATCTGGATCTCGAATTTCAACCACAAACACAAAATTATGCAAACTTAATTCAAAATCTGTAATTTTAAAAAGGTTATTAAAATATGACGGTTTATATGTATAATGTACATGTATAGAGTTCGGTGTATACAAACAAGCCGATCTATTCATGAATTATATTATTATATAAACTTATATAGGTGCAACGACACTTTGTTCTGTTTAATGAATTTGACATCGTCTGCAGATGATATAGCCAATCACAAACCAAGAGGGTATCTACAGTTGAAAGTTTGCCTTTGTTTTCCTAATAGCATTGGAATTAAACGACTATGCCGTAAAGGCAGGTAGGTATAATGAAGGCATCAGAAGAAGGAATTCCACCCTGATCCGCATCCCTATATTTGGGATTTCTAAAAGTGGCAATAAGAAAAAATAAAAATTGAATGTAAATCAATTTCAATGCTTTCTATTACATTAAAGAGACATTATGGACGATTAATTAAAGAGCTGACAGTTCTCGCTATAATAGTTAAAAACTAAATATTGTAAAGGAAATATGCTAAAAAAAAAAATAAGTCGAACTTTAAGCCTAAAGTACAATACAAATTGGATTTAATCATCAATGGGATTTGAGCAGCTAATCGGATTCAAATCCAGTGAAAATCCGACACATAAGTTGACATCGGCAGTTTTAGACCCAATTTCGTCTATTCAAAGGTTCCAAAGAATAGAGTTATGTCCCCTTCAATGTTAAAATGATTATCAGATTTCATATAGGGGATGCTCGATTCACAGTCCAGAACGTCCCGAATCGACAGAATTACAATCGAGTGACGCGGAATTCAGTCCTCTCACAGCTCTGCCAGTCCCGACAGCTGAGGTGGAGTGAGTAGAATCAGGTCGTATTCCTATGTAAAAAATATGTTTCAGCTGTCATGATTGGTTGAGATATTTTTATGCAGTCGACGTATGCGTTGTACTCCGAAATTCTCTTTTTCACTCGATTGACAACAGTTTTGGAATTTAATTCCGGAACTGTGAATCGAGCATCTCCTATATGATGTGTTTTTATTTCATCAATGTCCAGAACTAACGCGGATACCCGTCTACATTATCCCAGCCGGTGCAGAACAGTTGTTGGGCGTTAACCGTAAAACCCATTCCATTTCATTTCAGAAACAGACGCATAAAAAACCGCATTATGTACTTGGTGCTATTTCACAGAAAGTACGCCATCGAAAGACTGGTTTTGCAAGTATATTGATAAATAAAAGTTAAATAGTCCAGCCAATTTATGAAAAAAGGGGGTCAACCCCCCAAAAATTGCAAGAAAAGGTTTTTTGGTAGTTTTTGGTAGCATTGGGTGTACTGAATGACATCCTCAAAGTTTACCAAAATTGGAGTACCGGAAAGTCCCAAATTTTGAGGGTAAACTTTGGGATTTAAGCCATTTTCCTTCAAAGGGTACAACTTTAGACAAACAAAAAGTCGTCAATTTTTAACAGAAGCACATGAAACTGATATCATGCATTAGGTTGCCAGGGTCAAACTTTATATGACAAGGTTTTCATAGATGTCCAGTGTTCTCTTGAACCATTTTCGGGTATTTCATTACCCGAGAAACATGCTGCTCAGAATCCAAATGTATAAAGGGACATAACTCTGCATTGTTTTATCATAAAAAAAACAGCTGTAGTCTCAAAATTAATATTTTTGAGGCCATTATTTCATTTTAAGACATGTCCAGTGGTGTTAAGTAGTTACTTATACCATTTTCGAGAATCCACTACCCAAAAACATGTTGACATGAACCCAAATTTACGTATATTCTTCATCATTTACTGGCATATATGGTATGGGGACCCTACCCCACAATAACCCAATGTCCTGACAGATGAGTGAAACAAGACACGAAAAATGATGCGCAAGAAATTATTTACCAATTTGTTCTTCACAGATTAAAGGGTTATGTCGTCTCTGTGATTTTTAATAGACATGAGGGTGTTTTTCATTAACTGAGCAACTTCTGCTAAAATAAGCGCCAATCTCAGCTTGCTTGGCTATAGAACGTTATAGTTTGAATCACATTTACTGTTATACATTCAAAAGACCTTAACGTAACGCCAGCAATGGATCTAGAAGCTGTGAATAGGGTGGGGGTTGTTCCAAATCTATGGTGCCATCCATAATCCCACCGCACTATGAGAATAGACCCCACACACAAAGAGCACAGATCGTATTGCTTATATAATTGTTTGTGGTTCGTTATCTTGCCAGAAAGTAGTTTTATTCAAGTTGACATAAAGTTCATGTCACATTGTGATTGGTAATAAGTTTTAGTGAACCTTAGGGGCAGTGCCAATACCATGAGTAATCCGAAGGGAAGAAAATTTGAGTCGATACAATGGCTTTGAGATCATTGTAGTGAGCAAAATACTTGCGAACGAGAGGATCTGAAATGCCAGTCAATGGTGAACCTTGGGATCTGTCTGTCAATTCAGCCTGTATTGTGAGAGTTGATAGAACAGTAATACGGTCTGTCGTCCTACGCTCTACCGGTACTACTGGAATTTGAGTTGGTTCACTGATGGAGGCAAATTCTTATGCACGAGAAGATAAGAACACATTTCAGATATCTGCATATAATAACGGAGTATTTGATAATTTTGGATTAGGCCTGGGGATAAGAAATGGGACAGCATCTTGGGGCCTGCCTATTAACTCTACCAGTTTCGTGAGAGAGAGAGAGAGAGAGGGAGAGGGAGAGAGGGGGGAGAAAGAGAGAGAGAGAGAGAAATGGGGGTTTAACGTCCACGCGACACAAACTAGGTCATTTTTGGGACTAACATATGATTTCATTTTATTTCAATTCGCTTGCGCGTAGGGGTCTTTAGCAGTGGGGGAAAACCGGAGTGCCCGGAGGAAACCCAGGAAGTTGAGAAGGCGTCCCTATCTCCATGCCATATATGCTCACACCATGGCTCGAAACCGCAGCCGCAAGCCAGAGGTGACCGGACAGCTAGAGGTCAAAGCGCGGCACTCTAGACCACTAGGCCATCCCAACCCCCCAGTTTTGTGAAAGTTGAAAGACCATTTCTATAGTCTGCCGCTCCCAACGACCCACTCACTAATCGTACTACTAATTGGGGGATTTACTATAACCTAATCTATGTTGACATGATGGAGTCGAGCGCCGTAGGTGTGAAAAAATTTAAGATATGAACAAATGATAACTGAGTTTTTGATTATTTTGGATTGGCCTGAGGAGATTCTGTCTAACAGGGCGCTAACTTGGTCTTATGATTCACCCCCGCAACCCTATTCTTTAGATGTTTTGTTTACATTAATTAGGCAGATGTCTGCCTTTTTGGATTTTAGCAGATTTTACCGCTTTAAAGGACCAGTGAAGACCACAGGATATATCTTCAAATGTACGAATGACCACCAAAATATTAATTTATATGTTCATATTACACTTATAGGGTCTTAAACAGGACATTTGTGATATTCTTGTACATAGATTTAACAAATATCGGACATCTTGTATTTTACTTATTTTTACTGCTTTAAGAGACAAGTTAATACTAGGCTACTTGATATATCTTCAATTGAAAGAATGAACCAAGAGCTTTAATTTATATGTTCAGTATACATTAATAGGGTCCTAAAAACCTCTTTGATTTTACCAGATTTTACCGCTTTGTAATAAGGGACTAGTGAACACCACAGGATATTTCTTCAAAGTAAAGAATTACCCCATAAACAATAATGTGCATGTTCATATTACAATTATAGGATTTTCTTCTACGCTGGTTAGACGAATGTCGGTCATCTTGGATTTTAATTATTTCACAGCTTTAAGGGACCAGTTAGCACTACTGGCTATATCTTCAAATTAAAAGATGAACCCCAAAGCATTAATTTATATGTTCATAAAAAATTTGTAAAGTCTTAAACCAACAGTTTAGGGTTTTCTTGAACATTTAATAGGCAAATGTCGACCATCTTGGATTTTACCCCTTTCCGGTGCACAAAATTTAGTAAACTTTTGGGATTTTATAAAGTATACCTAAATAAACGTAAAATTGCATGAAAACGTTTTCTTGCAATTTGTTGGGGGTAAATTATAAATTGACTGGACTAAACAGTGAATGTACGCTATCAAGAAACTGGTTTTGCAAGGAGATTATATTTATCACCCAATACGTTCCTAAATTCACAAATAAATATAATTCTATTCTATAGATTTCACTTTTACTAAACCTGATTACATTACGGCGTAGTGATACAGTTTTTTGACAGCAATTCAGTCATTGCGAAGTCCTTTATATTGACCCAGTGTTTCCACCAAGGTCAATTAAATAAAAAAAAATAGTTTATTTTTATTTATCTTTTAAAAAAAAAAAAGCTAATTTTAAACAAAATGAACTGTTCTTTGAAAATAAAAAAGTAGTTCCGTTTTGATTGGCCAATAAGGAAGTATAGCAGTAGATTATGAAATTGATCACACCAGCGATATCTACTGTAAAATGTATTATTAGGTGTTAAATAAAATTTAATAGTGAAAAGAGTCTTGATGAACAAGTCTTGATTGCTGCAGCAGCAGCAACAGGTGTTTGAAACATGGCTGTGATAATATCGGTTACCAGTTCAATTATTATATTATATCTATATGTGACGGGTAAATATGTCTATATAATACATGTATGATATAAGAGAAAGGAGAGGGAGAGAGTGTGTGTGTGTGCGTGTGTTTAAACTAGCGGTGTTCGCCATGGATATGGGATGTACACTAGAGAAGAAAGGGGGAGAGAGAGGGGGGGTGTCTTTAAACTAGAGGAGAAAGAGATGGGATTAACCTTAGAGGAGAAAGGGGGGGGGGGGGGGTACACGACGAGAGAGGGAGATGGTGGGGGGGGGGCAGACTAACGCGACTGACGTGTAACGCCTCTCAACACAAACCATGTCATTTGTGGAAACAGTGTAATATGGTGCAATTTTATTTTGATAATTTGCTTCAATAGACCCCCACCCCCAATGAAATGAAAATGAAATGAAATGGAGTTAAACTTTCTACTGTTCTTGTCTGAACTAGGCTAAACATTCAGTGAAATTTTTCCCGGACATCGGCATTAAGCCCTACTCTTATATCAAATTCTGAGGGTTCTTTTACGTGCACGCCAATGGTTTTTCGTTCCATCCGGACGACTAAATGATTGACAAGGGGGGAGGGGACCACGCCGGAAAATCTGGATGAACTTTTTTGGCCAATGCAGGGATCGAACACCCGACCTCCAGGCTAGCGAACCAGTGTCTTACCCACTTAGCCTCCGTGACCCCCGAATACAATAACATATAAATATATAGAATATAGGCATTTAGTGATATAACATTATTATTAATGATAAACAAAAGTGTTTTATACCATTTTAAACACATATCAATATATCCATCAGCAATGTATGTAACACGTGCATTAAATCAATAGAATTGTACTGTATAATATAATAACTAGTCGTTATTGAAGTTATATAGCCCGGTCGTAAAAAATGTTTATTATTCATCATGTGTGTAAAAGTTCTGATAAAATAAAATGAACTGGGGGTTCAAAGTCACCAACCAGGCTAATGAAAATATGACGTTCAGTGTATAATGGAGAATGGTTCGCCTGGACTCTTGGTGCGCGTTGGATCATTAGGCCTGTTATTGAGACAAGTGACGTGGTTTCAATTCCCCACTTGCACGTGACAAGGAGTTGGGTCGCCTGTCCAACCTTGTGCGTTTTACTCAACCTGGGCAAACAGTGTTGTTCTACATTCCACATTGATTTATTTGTTTATTATTTCGTACTAAATATCCGTACAATTTCGTATGAACTTTTTAACAAATTCGTACAAATAGTTGTTACTATTTCGTGCGAACTTTCTGATTATTTCGTACTAGATGTGTTACTATTATTATCAAATTTGGCACTAAGTCGTACCAACAGTTTGGTACCGATATTGTTACTATTTCATGCCAAATTTGTTACTACTTCTTACCAAATTTGTTACTACTTCTTACCAAATTTGTTACTACTTCGTATACCCAATTTGTTACTATTTCTTACTAATGTTTGTTACTATTTCTAACTATGTGGGGGTAGGGGGGGCGCTGAATGGTTAGCATGTGCGTGCTGTATCATAAAGCCTGTCATTAAGTCAACTGGCGCGGTTTCGAATCCCCGGTTGTACGTGGCAAGGATTAGGATCGCCTGTCCAACCTCGTTTGTTTTCTCCGGGTCTTCCGGTTTCCTCCCACTGCTAAAGACCCCTACGCGCATGCGAATTATTGAGATAAAATTAAACCATATGTTAGTCTCGAAATGACCTAGATTGTGTTAAGTGGACGTTAAACCCCACTTCTCTTCCCCCGCCCTGCCTCTCTCTCTTTCTCTCTCTCTCTCTCTCTCTTATCCTGGTGTGGTACTATTGTTTCTATTATTTTTGTGCTGATTTGGGTTTTATTGTTCTTCCTTGTAGGCATAAATAGCGAACGGTGTGTTCGTACTAATGGTGTGACGACAGAATCTCAGTTTTGTTGGTTTGGATGTTGTGATGCAAATTTCGATATTGCAACTGGATTTAATAACAAAAATTTATGTTGTACAATAACGTAAGTATTTTAACATGTTTAACAAATAATCACGATGGGTCAAACGAAATGAATTGAAATGGGCTTTAAGACCCCCCCCCCCCCCGTTAGACTCCTACTGTCCTAATGCTTACAAGACCCAATCTGATTAAAACACAAATCCAATTTCGTTTCGTTTTTTATAGTTCAAAATTTCGTCTTTACTACTCTTGGATCTGGAGGACTTGTTATTTAACGCGTGTTCTGCCTGAAATGAGCGGCCAGCCAATCAAATGGTCTGTCGAATCGACCGTTTGAACTTTTCATGCGTGGAACTGTGGGTAGATATTACCAGCGGACGGAAATCAAAACAAAACAAAAGTTGAATTTAAAAAGCATGGCGGTCGCTAATTGGTTAATCGAATGACTGACGTTATCGGGTCTAATGTCCCGTGCTTGATACCTGACGTCATAGAACGTGAGCTCCCACTATAACTTGTTAGATCTACATGAGTGTAGGCCATCGAAAGTATAAAAAACGAAACGAAATATAGATCTATATTTTAATTAGATTGTACAAGACCGGGCTCATGCACACATAAACACTAACGAAACAAACAGTTTTAAATGGATTGACATGGTTTCTATCTGATTAAAATAAAGTTCTATACTTTGTTTCGGTTTTTATAATTCCCATGCCATTCACTACACGAAGATTTGTCCGGTTGTAGTGGAAGGTGGCGTCAGGGGTCATACGAGCTTCAGACATTTGATTAACCAATCAACGTTGATGTTTCCAGTGGGATAATCACAGCTCCGCCGTAACAGACCGTTTCATTGGCTAATCCCTCACACCAACCAGAACGCGGGTTATATTATAACAACTCTTCCAGATCCTAGTGTAGTAATGATTAGTAAAACGAAATTTACAACTGTGAAAACGAAACGAAATAGGGTCTGTTATTTAATCAGATTAGCATCGAGACTTAACATGATACAACGTGTCATTTACTTATTAGGTATAGCATGGGATTAATGTAATTTGATTGAAATGTAATTCACTGACAGTACACGTGTGTTTTTGTCTACTTTCGTTTTTCAGTACAGATACTATAGTTGGGATAGTTGTTGGTTGTCTCGTGCTGCTCCTTATTTTCATTGGATGTAGTATTATTTGCTGTTTACGATGTGGTAAATCAAAAATTGGCATCAATACCAACAAAGGTCAAAGTTCAAATGATGTAGCTGGTTAGTATGGAAACATACTTGATTTGAAGGGAGAGAGACAGGGGGCAGAGATATAGAGAGGTTTAGAGACTTCGCTTGGCAGTGTTAGTAAACAAGACAACGAGGTTATTGAGACCACCCACATTATCGCACCCAAGCTTTAAATCTAAACGGGGGATTGGATGGCCATTTGGTTAGCTATTGCGTATTGTGTCATAAGGTCTGCCATTGAGTTAACTGGCGTGGTTTCGTTTCCTTCCTAGATGTTGTTACAACTCTCTCTTTCTCTGTCAAGAAATAGATAAACGAGACTATATTTTTATCGTACCGACTTTAGTAATGATGATCGAAGCCAAAATTCTCACTTCAGAGTTGATCAGTGTTACTGAAATTTTCAGCATATTGCCTTTACATTATCTAATTTAAACTATTATAGTGAGAACTGCCAGCACTTTATCTAATTTCCAATACTGTATGTTTAAGCTACGAATATCGTTACTTTTATTATATTTTTGATCATGGCACTTGTTGTACTATTATTTCAGGGCATCATCCGTACTATTCCATTGGGAAGTCAGGATAGCCGATATGACAACCTTTACAACAACCTATAAAGTCAAGAAAGTTCAAAACATTAATATATTAGACAAGTGGGTTATTAAATGTTATGTGTAGTGCTGCAAAATCACGAACACAAAGAAGAAATTGCTCAAATGTAAACACGTCAAAAATCAAATAAAACTTAAAATAATACAAATTCGCAATGTCTCCGACCAAAAAGCTTCGCGTTTTTTGTTATATTTGTTTCGGGTGCAACAGAGAGAGAAAGAAATGGGGTTTAACGTCCACTCAACACAAACTAGGTCATTTCGGGACTAACATATGGTTCAATTTTATTTCAATAATTCGCTTTCGCGTAGGGGTCTTTAGCAGTGGGAGGAAACCGGAGTGCCCGGAGGAAACCCACGAGGTTAAGAAGGCGCCCGTATCTCCTTGTCACATACGCAAACACAAGGGCTCGAAACCACAGCGGCAAGCCAGAGGTGACCAGCCAGCTAGAGGTCGAAGCGCGGCACTCTAGACCACTAGGACCCCCCCCCCCCCCACATGATCACCTGAAGTACTGTAACACATGTATAAATTGAATATTATATTGCTCGATTCTGCTTCCATTTTGTTTGATGTGTGCAATGTTTAAGTGGAAATCTGTTTATCGATTCCATTTGTACTTGAAGTGATATGAGTTCAAGGGTAACGTGGCACCGAAAGTGACATAAGTTCAAAGGTAACGTGGCATGGGTGAAATCCACTGTATTCGTCAGGTCGAAAAATATGATTGCCTTCACTCATTACACTTGTGTAAATAAAAGTGAAATGAAAGGACATGAAATGGGGTTTAACGTCCTACTCTTTTGCACCTAACCTGGGCTAATGGAAGACGGGCATACGCCATACAGTGTGCTATGAGGGAAATTTTGCCCGGGCTGCGGCGCTACGGCCTACTCTTATATAGAACTCCAACTGCCAAGGGATCTTTACGTGCATGCCAATGTGTACACGGGCCCTCGTTTTTTTGTTTCATCCAAACGACTAGACAGCTGTCCTTGTCAGGCCCTCTGCCCTGCATCACTGACAAGGGGAAACCATGCATGAACAAGTGGATGAATTTTCTCGACCAATGCATGGATCGAACACCCGATTTTCAGGCTAGTGATCCAGCGTCTTACCCACATAACCATGTGATCCCCTAAATAAAAGAGAACTTGGCAGTAGTTTCTCATAGCCCGCTGCACGGCACGTATCCATTCATTTTAACAATACTCCACCCTTGAATTAAAACTCTTGTCGGGGAGAAAGCAATCAATCAAACAACAGTTTGTTGAAGTGTTAAAAATTTAATGTTATCTACTTTATGTGTTAAACAACTTTTTCTTAAAACTTATGACATTTAAACGACAGGAGCATTTTATTAATAGATTTTGTTATGCAAGGACATAATAATGAAGTTTCGTATTAACGTTCACACAATCTGAGTTATAATCCAGTATACACTAACTAGGTAATATCGAGACCGGGTCGCTGGATGGCTGAATGGTTAGAGAGTGTACGTAGTATCATAAGTTCCGTCAGTGAGTCAGTGGCGTGGTTTCGCTTTCGCGGTTGTACGTGATAAGGAGTAGGGTCGCCTGTCCAACCTTGTGGGTTTTCTCCGGGTGCTCCGGTTTCCTTATACTGAAAAGATAAAAAAAAAACAATCATAACGAACCGAATGATATTTGTAATAAACTGGAAGGTGATAACAGACGTGGGAATGTACGTAAAATAACCCTGGACAGTTTTGGAATCAGTAGGTCTTAAAATAGTTGCCAAGACAAAATTTCATCCGTATCACACCCTTACGGAGTTTGCCCATTTTCAATTCTAAAATGTGAACAAGTTCGAACACAACGTACGCAAACTACTAACTACATCAGTAGGCCTAGTCTATAAGGTGCATTATAAATACACAGTGTATGCAAGAAACAGCAATAACAACACAATATGGCTTTCAAAAAAATAACGACAAATAAATGCCAATAAAATAGGTATACATAAATATCGTGTCATCCAAACCAGTTTTAAAATCAAGGTGTGTGCCTTGTAACACGTTTTCTACGAAACTGACTCATTCAAGTCTCTAAGCATCGATGCGCGAGCAATGTGTGTAGTGACGAAAACAAATAGACGTGGTTTGTTTCTTGGAAGTGAATTAAGTCTGACGTCTGTATAAACTGTAGGTGCCTGTCTATATAAGCTAGATTACTGCCCGTGCCTTATTCCAGTAAAAGATGACTAGAATATTATCTCTGACGTGTTCACTTATTATCGTATACCTCTGTACGACTGGTAAGTAAAACAGTCAATATGAAACATTGATTTTTCAACTATATCAGTGTGGTGGAAGAACGTCTTCATAAACCTAGATAGTGAAAGTAGCGGACATGTTGAATTTCACTGCTTTTAAATTTTGAAATGTATGAAATAATATTTTCTGCGCCATTCTGACTAATGAAAACGGACAGCGTGGCCGCGACCTACTCGCATTCTTGTTCCGAATTTTTCTAGGGTTCTTTTACATGCACGTTCATGCGCACACGCAACATCGGTTAAGTTCCACCGAACGACTCCATGTTGGTCCTTACAAGGTGAAATCACGCTCGAACGTATCTTGAGGTTCGATCTTAGAACCAGGGGTCTGTTTCACGAAATTAAGTAAGATAAAATCCAAATATTAATAATTTGATTGTATAATACATGTATTAGATTGATTTAGTGCTTAGCCAGTCAAAATTGAACTATCTATTGAAATTTGGATTTTTGCTTAAAAGTGGAAATTTCATATTTTCTAAGAAAGTCAAAACATAATTATTTCTATGTCTTTTGCTCAAAAGGTTGTCAACTCACTATTATACGACCATGGACAATATTTCACAGGCATAGAATTCCCTGACACAGAAAATAATAAGACAATTACTTGAATTACCTCCTTTGTTTTCCCATTCCACTCCATGCAATGGCGATCTTCAAACGTTTGAATTTGAAGCTGAAAATGATATTTTTGCCAATTTCTCAACTGGCAATAATAAATTATAGGATCAATAGGATTATTCTTTAACAAGGTAGGGCTGTTTATAGATACAATCTATTTTAGGGCTTTATTTTAATATATTTTAAAAATATAACTAAAAAATATGAAATTGCCATTTTAAATTAAAATTTCGAGAAACAGGGGTCTGCTTGTTTGCAAGTGAGTAACTTAGCCACTAAACCAGCCTGATCCCCGAAACTTAAATGAAAATCCGGTTAATTATAACGCCCAAATAAAGGCGGTATTGTGTAAGACTGAGATTACGAACATGACGTCCTTGATATAATACTTCAAAATTAATTTAGAAAAAGGAATATATGGAAAATTTCAATTGGGACAGAAAAATAAAATGACTATACAGTGGACTCTGTCAAATCCGACATCGTACGGGATCGTTACAATATGTCGTAATGAAATGTAATGGGGTTTAACGTCCTACTCTTTTGCACCTAACCTGGGCTAATGGAAGACGGGCATACGCCATACAATGTGCTATGATGGAAATTTTGCCCGGGCAGCGGCGCTACGGCCTACTCTTATATCGAATTCCAACTGCCAAGGGATCTTTTACGTGCACTTCAATGTGTACACGGGACCTCGGTTTTTCGTCCCGTCCGAACGACTAGGCAGTGGTCCTTGTCAGGCCCTCCTTCTGCATCACTAACAAGGGGAAATCACGCCGGAAAATCGAGATGAACTTTCTCAGCCAATGCAGTGATCGAAGACCCGACCTCCAGGCTAGCGAACCAGCGCCTTAGCCAACGTGACCCCCAATATGCCGGATTCCGACACTCTGTAGCAATATGTCGGAAGCCACAGAGTGTCGGAATACCATCGTAACTTGTCAAAACCGGAAACATCGTAACTTCGAAAACCGGAAGTATTATTATAATGTTGATTCGAATCACCAGAACGTTATTCCATTTGAAGATGATAAACTTTTCTGTGTATTCAAAATTTTCTAACATTAATTTTTATTTCATTCAACATGCGTAGGCATTTTGAATAGGTCAAGTCTAACGTTAATTTATCGTCTTCGTTGTCTTCAGTTGATCGCACACTTGTGTTTGCTATCACGTGTTCATTGATAATCTGTCGTTCTATGTCAAGGTCGTCGTCCACGGTCCGGTGAGATCCGTAGGGTTAACAAACATTGAGCTGAAGTGAGCGGACGTTACGTTCTCAGTGGCCGTTTTATGACCTTGACCCTCATCGGTGAAAGCTGCGGTCAATGGTTAAAATACTACGGGGCGTTTGCTATACAGGTACCTAGAAACAAAAAAATAAAATGACTGTACCTAGAAACATCTGAATAAGAAGAAATAAATACTGAATGTAGAGAGAGAGAAAGAGAAATGGGACTTAACGTCAACTCAACACAAACTAGATTTTTTCGGCACTAAAATATGGTTGAATTTTATTTTAATAATTGGCTTGCGCGCAGAGTGTTACTTACACTACATATAACAGAATATCAGCATAGTTGATAGACCTTTATTGGGAGCATGAAATAGGAATATTCCGGGTGGAGCGCCATTCCAAGTCTTCTGAAACTAACAGTAAACTCTGACTTATAAAGCATACAATGAATTAAGAAAAGTGATACAAGAGCGATGAACATATTTGGTATTGTTTATTTATGAGATTATAGTATCTGTAACTGCACTGCATATTTCCTTTGAATACATAATGTTTAATGAGATCGTGTCCTTTATCAAAACGAGCAGAAGTCATTCGTGTGTAGCCCGTAAATAACATATTGAACACATTAGATGTTTTAATGAGTCCATGTCTAGCAGAAGTTGTATTGCGTTGAAAACGTCAAATATAATATAATATATAATCTAGCAGTTCTATGTATAGATCACCTAGTCACAGTAGGACCCGAAGAAACCCACGATGGCCCACGAATTATAAATATATACCCAAAATAGAAAATATCAAAATATACACAGAGACGCACGTTGACTATCAGTGCCAGATTGTCTGTTTTAAGCGACAATTTCATATTTTTAAGTTATATCTTTAAAATGTATTTTAAAAAAAGCCTTAACATAGATGATATCTTTAAGTCCTAACTTTTTGTTAAAGAATAATCCTATTATTCCAATAATTCACTATTGCCAGTTGAGAAATTGGCAAAAATATCATTTTCAACATCAAATTCAAACGCTTGAAGATAGTTATTCTATGTGGGGAGAAGAATAGAAAAACAAACGTGTTATTATATCCGGTGTCAATATTTTGTATATTTCGGTCAAATTCCTTTTTTATGAGCGAAGTTGTTAATGTTTGAAGTTTTGATAAGAATAGCGTAGTCTCAATGTGTATTGCTACAATTGTTACGATAATATTCCTTTTTTGTGAGCGAAGTTGTTAATGTTTGAAGTTTTGATAAGAATAGCGTAGCCTCAGTGTATTGCTACAATTGTTACGATAATAGAAATATATATATCCATTCTTAGATTAAACCACGACTGTGACAGTATTGGTTCTTTAAAATCAGGTTCTTTATGATAACACTTGTATATACTTCTAATAATATTTTTATTCTTCTTCTTACATATTAGGTACAAACATCGTAATGTAAACGACCGTAGAACTATCTATATGGAGGGAGTCATGACTTAATTAGCTTGGCTTAGCACGAGTGTGCTAACTCCACAAGCTCTCGTCTCGTCTCCGACTCCTAGACCTGACTATAGTACTCCTGAGGTACCTTAACTAGGCGCCCGCCTAGCATGGCCTCCTGGACCTCACTGATTCTAAAACGGTTTGTCTGATCTTTTAATTACTGGGCCGAACCTATGTCCAGCCTTGCAGTCTCGATACCACACCCATGCACCGTAACCTGATTGGTCAGTATCCGGTCGGGGTGGGTTAATAACCTGGACGGACATATAGTTATTGGCCAATCAACTAATTCCAGGTATTATATTTCAGATTATATTATGACCGGGATTGGCAGCTGGTCATTATATAATAACAGATTAAGCTTCCCGTGCAGATTGCTTTACTATTCAAGATCTTGCGTAACTCGGGACAGCTGTGATGATTAATGACTTCCTAACGACCTTTGTCTGTCTGTTAGACTTATCATGTTTACTGCCATCTTTTGACCACCTGTGATCTGTCTACTAGCCCTGTGATAAGATTGCTAATTGATTTCGTGAGGGTATGCAATTATATATCCCCCCAATTTTGTAACATTCCTCACATTGCCAAAGAAAAGTTATTTTGCATAACTTTTTAAAACTGTTTACAATATTAATTACAATATGAATAAAATGGAACTAAAAAATAGAAAAAGAAAAGAAGATAAACATTTGTAAAATGTATACAAAAATGTTTAAAAAAACAAAGGAAATGTAAATGAAACACACAAATTTAAAAGTTATATATGCATTTGTAAAATGTCATAATATCCAAAAATGTCTATAAACAAAAGGAAAACGATAAACACACGAACGTAAAAGTTATATATACAACACCCGTCACACACGTGGGTCGATGCAAAAAAACAAAAAATCAAACGAGATCCTGGAATCACACAACACAAACTACTCTAATTATTCACATATATGGTGGAGTCTGGAATCACGAAACAAACTACTTTGCACTCTGGAACCACGAACACACACTATTCTAATTATTCACATATTATGGGGCACTCTGGTCTGATGTTCACACACGCAGATAGATGCGCGAATAAGGCGCAAAATTGCAGGGAAGTACAAAGAGTATTCGTCTTCTTTGACCGCTACTTCGCTGTCGTAGCTAACTGTAGGGAAGGGTACAATTGATGCCCTCCCTCTTTTACTTCTACTTCTTCTGTTCCAGGTTCCGGTTCCGATAATGGCGAGGGGTTAGAATTTTCCCTGCTTTGTGTAGATCCACTATTGGCATTATTTGCCACCATTTGTTTTGTCCGGTAGTCCTTTCTTTTTTCATACCGTCTGGCAAAACGGCGAGTTATGACGTGCTATGAAAAGTATTATAACTGCTCCCCGTGCCGAAGTTTGATCATCTGCGGATCATATCATGGAGTGAACTTAATTAATAGTTAATCAAATTAGCAAGTGGAACAGATTTGACTTTAGATAACGATCTAACGATATTTACAATTGAAATTAGGGAGTCATATTGTTTTATCTCAAGAATAATGAATGATCTGAACACATTTAACCAATCTTAAATAAGATATTTTTGAAAGAACTAACGGTTTATCTCTATAATTCTTAAACACAACACAAAACAAGACAATACGTTCGCTCTAAATCCGAGCACAACCCTCCTGGGGTTAAACCACTTAACATAAACTTCTCCCGTTACATATCGGGGCATTTCCCATTAAAACTTTGGGGTATTACAAATAAAACTCTCTACCGTAAATAACGGGTCTTCCCATTAATATTTGGGGCACTACATCACAAATAATAATCCCGTAAACCTCGGGGCATAAGTATATATATATATGCACAAAACAACACAACACAAAAACGTATAAGAGACAAAACCGTTAATACCGTGTGAATGTTTAAAGAGTTATATCTCTCAATTAGGATACGCTTATAAAACTCAATTCCAGATAACTAAACAATCATAAAACATTTCACTTCGCAGTTATTAGCCTGATAGTACTTAGCTACTACTAACTTTAAAAGCCAAAATATGTGTTCAAAACAAACAATTATAATTCATAATCTTTTTTAAAAACAACATGACGCATTTTAAAACAAATAATATATATACAATTTTGTTTTAGCCATTTTCCTGTTCCACTACTAGCCAATATTAAATTTAGTAACCACACCATGATATTTAATGACGCGTTATGATAAACTGCAGATTTCCAGTTAAATTATAATACATAGCACTAATGTCATTTATGAACCGTCGCCATGGTAGGATTTAGAAAAGACTTACCCGTGAATACTAAAATCTGTAGCCTGTGGTCGTCTAGTGGTATAAGAATTCAAGCGTTGCTCTGGTCTACGGCATCAATTAATATGTGACAGTATTTCGTTCTTTAATCAGGTTCTTTATGATAACACTTGTATATACTTCTAATAATATTTTTATTCTTCTTCTTACATATTAGGTACAAACATCGTAATGTAAACGACCGTAGAACTATCTATATGGAGGGAGTCATGACTTAATTAGCTTGGCTTAGCACGAGTGTGCTAACTCCACAAGCTCTCGTCTCGTCTCCGACTCCTAGACCTGACTATAGTACTCCTGAGGTACCTTAACTAGGCGCCCGCCTAGCATGGCCTCCTGGACCTCACTGATTCTAAAACGGTTTGTCTGATCTTTTAATTACTGGGCCGAACCTATGTCCAGCCTTGCAGTCTCGATACCACACCCATGCACCGTAACCTGATTGGTCAGTATCCGGTCGGGGTGGGTTAATAACCTGGACGGACATATAGTTATTGGCCAATCAACTAATTCCAGGTATTATATTTCAGATTATATTATGACCGGGATTGGCAGCTGGTCATTATATAATAACAGATTAAGCTTCCCGTGCAGATTGCTTTACTATTCAAGATCTTGCGTAACTCGGGACAGCTGTGATGATTAATGACTTCCTAACGACCTTTGTCTGTCTGTTAGACTTATCATGTTTACTGCCATCTTTTGACCACCTGTGATCTGTCTACTAGCCCTGTGATAAGATTGCTAATTGATTTCGTGAGGGTATGCAATTATATATCCCCCCAATTTTGTAACACGACCCTCCGATGACCAGGAGCAGTGGTTCTCGACATTTTTTTTTGCAGTGGTTCCCAACACCTTGGAACGCATGAAAAAATAGCGGCACACAGGGCTAAATATATATGAAAACTATTTGAATTTTGCATAAAACAAACATTGTAATAATGTAAGTCAGATGGAATGCAACCTTAGGCAGAGATTAGTCATAGACATAGAGAATAACTCAAACCAAATAAAGAAAAACATAGCTATGAACTTATTAGTAGACACCAGTGAATATTAACTAGGACCACGTGGTTTTTCGCATTTTCTTAGTGTCCCGTTCTAAATTTCGCGGCACACTTAGGATGCTCTTGCGGCAACCTAGTGTGCCGTTGCACACTGATTTAGAATTACTGATCTAAGATCCAGAGAGTTATTATGGTCTGGATATGTCAATAAATGTATAATTAATAATTTATATAGCATTTGAGGCTTAAAGAAAAACCTGCAATATGCAGATTGAGCTCTTGTATAACGCCCCTTTAAATGAATATCTTATCTTCAACTCACGACATATAATAATAATAATAGCTAGATCTGCTAAGCAGATATTAAAGCTTTCATATTCACAGTCACTTCATGTAACGTGTCATGGGTCATATAAATAATCCGAAGAAGAAAAAATAAATCATAAAAATCGGTCACAATCTAGTGAAGTTAATGTCATTTTTCACTCGTAAACAACTTTGTCGGCACGAAAAACATCAAAGGCAAAATCCGAATTTTTGAAATACCTGAAATGTTTTGCCCTTCAAGGATTCAGAAAATATAACTCCCATGTCTGTAAGTAAAATATCAAAAAAGCCTGGTAGATTTTTCGCGTTTCAAGATGGTGGCATTTCCGGTTCGATCTACAAACTTCATATTTTGTCTACGAATCAGTAATTACTTGTCTAGTAACAAAAAAAAAATTAGGTTATTCTGACCTATATTTCTTTGATTTTTTTGAAAAATTTGATCCTTAATTTCCTCAAGGGGAGATAATTTAGAAAATTTCTAACTATATTTTTAAAGTCACATCGGTAAAATCTACTCATATATAGTAAATTTCATGAAAATCGTACAACTATTAAAGAAGTTGTCAAATTGGTCTAAACTTCCGATTCGAAATCACAGCGACGAATTTTCGAAAATGTGAAACTGCAGATGAAAATGATTTTTTTCAAGTTATTCAAAGAAAAAAGAATTAGTAAAATCGGTCAAAAAATAACAAAGTTACGACTATGCATTGTGAGTTTTTTCGTTCGTAAAATTTGGATTCGTAAAACGTTTTGAAAATATATTTAAACAACGTTCGCACCCAATTTTTTGGGGGGTGGGGGTGGGAGTAGGTCAAAGTTTCAGAAAGATCCCATGATTAGATTCTGAAAATCCGATTTGCAGAAAATACACAGAAAATAATAATAATCTTAAAAGAAACAATAAGTTTACCAATATTGTAAAGATGAAAATTTAAAGACTTGCAAATAGTAGAGATGTGACTTTTCATTTTAAGATCATGATCAAAGTAAACTCCAAGATTTTTAACTGATTGAGAGGATGTTAATGGCTTGACAAAGAGATTTTCTGCTGATCAAGATGACCTCTGTCTTATCATCGTGTAATTTGGGAAATTAAGATTCATCCAATTTTTCATGTCATCTATACAAGCCTCAAGTTTACAGATTTCGTTGGAGTCATTGGATGGTTGCAAAGCAAAATATAGTTGAGTGTCATCAGCATAAATAAGAAAGTTAATTCCATGTTTTCGGATGATATCACCACCAATTGGTGTTGTGTAGGCTGTGAATAAAAGAGGACCGAGAACGGATCCTTGCGGGACTCCAAAGCGCAGGGTTTTTGGAGACAATGTTGCATTATCCATGACTACATACTGTGACATGTCTGTTATATAAGAGCGTATCCATTTTAAACACAGCTCATCAACGCCAAAACGGATTTGTAACCGATTTAATAGAACATCATGACCAATAGTATCAAAAGCGACACTTAAATCAAGTAACACTAACACGACAGGTTGTTTATCCAAAATAAAATTATTTATTTTACCAAAATTCTTTTTGAATTGGATGAAATATTTGTGCGTTCTATATAATTATATGAATTGTCATACGTTTTGATTTTTTTTTAAATTTTAGTTTGCTTTCTTCTTTAGATATTCTTTTGAAATAGTGCGTTAATGTAATTTCTTGGAAAAATATTGAATAGAGGTGAAAATAAAGCCCTGGAAGAGTCTTGTCGGTGATTCGTGTATATCCGAAAATGGGGGGAATCTCCAAATTCAAAACGTTGGCTTGTTTTGTTATTGATTTGGGTTAAGGATACATTATGGGAGATACGATAAAGAGTTGGCAGTTCTCACTACAATAGTTAAAAACTAGATAGTGTAAATGTAATTTACTGTAAATTTCATTCAAATTGATCCACTATGAGCCTAATACAAAGCGGGTGAAATTTTCGCCTAGCCTCGGTCATCATTACTCAAATCATTAATATAAACAGCATAGTCTAGATTATCCACGTTTTGATTTAATTATCAATGGTCGTTAATTATAAACAGCATAGGAATTTAATCCAGCCAACATCGTATGCTTGTATTGGGAGTTTATTATGATCTGGATAAGTTAATTAATGTCTAATTGATAATTTAGAAAACATTTCAGACCAAAAGAAAGGCTTGTAATTGTAATCTGGATAAGTTAATTAATGTCTAATTGATAATTTAGGAAACATTTCAGACCAAAAGAAAGACTTGTAATTAGCAGATTTAGCTCTCGCATAATGCATGTTTAATTTTGTCTGCTTTGTAAATTTATTCATTGTTTGATTGAATTTTTTTATATATATATATATTTGAGCAGTAGGTTATTTTATTATTGTATTTTAGAGTGTTTTCTTAGAAAAATATCGATGGAATATTATGGTCGCTATTGACAACACAATGCTCTTGCTGTGACGATATAATGACGAAACTAACTCATTCAAGTTTCTAAGTATCGATGCATTTCAATCCGCGAGCAATGTGTATAGTGACGAAAACAAATAGACGTGGTTTGATTCTTGGAAGTGAATTAAGTCTGACGTCTGTATAAACTGTAGGTACCTTATCACAAGTAAAAGATGGCTAGAATATTATCTCTGACGTGTTCACTTATTATCGTATACCTCTGTTTGAATGGTAAGTAAAACAGTCAATATGAAACTTTTAATTGGCAACAATATCAGTGTGGTGGTAGAACGTGTTCATAAACCTAGATAGTGAAAGTAGCGGACATATTGAATTTCCCTGCTTTTGAATTTTGATGTTAGTCACTTAAAATGTATGAAATAATAATTTTTGCGCCATTCTGACTAAATACGGACGAAATAGAAAATATCAAAATATAGAGACGCACGTTGACTATCAGTGCCAGGTTGTCTGTTTTAAGCGACAATTTCATATTTTTAAGTTATATCTTTAAAATGTATTTTAAAAAAAGCCTTAACATAGATGATATCTATAAGTCCTACCTTGTTGTTAAAGAATAATCCTATTAATCCAATAATTCACTATTGCCAGTTGAGAAATTGGCAAAAATATCATTTTCAACTTCAAATTCAAACGTTTGAAGATAGCTATTCTATGGGGGAGGGGAATAGAAAAACAAACGTGTTATTATATCCGGTGTCAATATATTGTATATTTCGGTCAAATTCCCTTTTTGTGAGCGAAGTTATTAATGTTTAAAGTATTGATAAGAATAGCGTAGTCTCAATGTATATTGCTACAATATTTACGATAATAATAATAAATATATATATATATATATATATCCATTCTTAGATTAAACCACGAACATCCGATGACCAGGAGCAGTGGTTCTCGACATTTTTCTTGTGCAGTAGTTCCCAACACCTTGGAACGCATGAAAAAATAGCGGCACACAGGGCTAAATATATATGAAAACTGTTTGAATTTTGCATAAAACAAACATTGTAACAATGTAAGTCAGATGGAATGCAACCTTGGGCAGAGATTAGTCATAGACATAGAGAATAACTCAAACCAAATAAAGAAAAACATAGCTATGAACTTATCAGTAGACACCATTGAATATTAACTAGGACCACGTGGTTTTTCGCATTTTCTTAGTGTGCCGTTCATAATTTTACGGCAACCTAGTGTGCCGTTGCACAATGATTTAGAATTACTGTTCCAGGATCTGGAGAGTTATTATGGTCTGGATATGTCAATAAATGTCTAATTAATAATTTATATAGCTTTGTGGCCTACAGAAAAACCTGCAATAGGCAGATTGAGTTCTTGTATAACGCCCCTTTAAATGAATATCTTATCTTCAACTCACGACATATTCAAAGTAAAATTATTTATTTTACCAAAATTCGTTTTAAATTGGATGAAATGTCTGTGCGTTCAAAATAATTATATTCCTTGTCATACGTTTTGATTTTTTTTAAAATTTTAGTTTTCTTTCTTCTGTAGATATTCTTTTGGAATAGTGCGTTAGTGTAATTTCTTGGAAAAATATTGAATAGAGATGAAAAAATAAAGTCCAAGTCCTGGAAGAGTCATGTCGGTGATTCGTGTAGATCCGAAAATGCGGGGAAACCTCCAAATTCAAAACGTTGGCTTGTTTTGTGATTGATTTGGGTTAAGGATACATTATGGGAGATAAGATAAAGAGTTGGCAGTTCTCACTACAATAGTTACAAACTAGATAGTGTAAATGTAATTTGCTGAAAATTTCAGTCAAATTGATCCACTATGAGCCTAATACGAAGCGGGTGAATTTTTCGCATATCCTCGGTCATCATTACTCAAATCATTAATATAAACAGCATAATCTCGATTATCCACGTTTTAAATTTAATTTTCAATGGTCGCTAATTATAAGCAGTATATCAATCTGATTTAAACACAGATCCAATTTCGTTTCGTTTTTTATAGTTCAAAATTTCGTTTTTACTTGTCTTTACTACTCTTGGATCTGGAAGACTTGTTATTTAAGTCGTGTTCTGCCTGAAATGAGGGGTCAGCCAATCAAATGGTCTGTCGAAGCGACCGTTTGACCTTTTCATGCTTGGAACTGTGGGTAGATACGTCTATACTAACACCAGCGGATAGAAATCGTGGGATGCTGAATCCATCAATCTGATTAAAACACAGATCCAATTTCGTTTCGTTTTTTATAGTTCAAAATTTCGTTTTCACTTGTCTTTACTACTCTTGGATCTGGAGGACTTGTTATGTTACTCGTGTTCTGCCTGAAATGAGGGGTCAGCCAATCAAATTGTCTGTCGAATCGACCATTTGACCTTTTCATGCGTGGAACTGTGGGTAGATATTACCAAAGCCCTGTATAGGGAAAGTTACGACAACTCATGTACAGGCGCCATTGTGGGTCCCAACTATGACGCCATAAAAATAATAAACAAATTGGAAAAGAAACCAATGCTGTTTTGTTCACTGATAAAAATGTCAGACAAATTTATACTCAAAATCGGCCGAATTCGGCCAAGGAAAAAATGACGTAATTAACATAATTCAATACGGCGTCACGTTCTCCGGAGATTTTCGGAGAGCGATATCTCGTAATCGGTGTCTTTCAGTGGTGGGGGGATAAATAATTTCTTTTTAAATTCCTCAAACACAGCTACCAGGACGGATCGGGGGTCGTGGGCATCTTAACTGTAGTTCGGGTAGAGTCTCTAAACCATGACATGGACTCTAAACCATGATGTATCCTGTAGTTCGGACAGTCTCTAAGCCATGATCTACCAGGTCGTCTCCAAAACATGATGTACCGTGTAGTTGGGATAAACCATAGTTTTGTAAATATGAATTGTAGCCTACGATATGTTAACCCAGAAATGATATAGTTTCTCTTAATTGAATATATTGTTAACGCGCTTTAAATATCTGGCTGCAGTAGACTTGGTGTAGAAAATTCTAGGTACACATTGTTAACAACCACCCATAGATGTTTTAATGACAACACTAGTAAGTACAGGAGGATCGCACTAAACGCAAAACCAAAATCTTAAAGGTAAACCTGCGGACAAGACAGAAAATAGACATTGCAAAAAATAAACAAATCAAATATTTGAAAAAATCATAAATTATTTAGGTCAACATAAGCTTACAATACCGTCTTGTTGCATACCATTTATATAGTTGTATCATATCATAAAAAAATGTCTTATTTCATGTAGTCTTACGTATTTGTCAACATTAAAGTGAACTTGCTCTATTGCTCCATTTTGCTTATTCAGAATTGATTTTTAAATTTATTTAATGCATAGCGCTCTTATCTGGCGATCTTCTATTTTGTATAATAATAATGATAGTATGTTCAGCTATACTTTTCGTTTTAAAAATATATGTTTTATCTCCAATATAATCTTTTTCGCAGAAATCTATGACATATCTATCCACACCCTGTATGTCTATACTAACGCCAACGGATAGAAATCAAAACAAAACAAAGGTAGATTTTAAAAAGCATGACGGTCGCTAATTGGTTAATCGAATGACTAACGTTAACGGGTCAAATGGCCCTGCTTGATACCCGACGTCATAGAACGTAAGCTCCCACTATAACTTGTTAGATGTACATGAGTGTAGGCCATCGAAAGTATAAAAAAATGAAAAGAAATATAGATCTATATTTTAATTAGATTGACAGTATATAGGAATTTAATCCAGCCAACATCGAATGCTTGCCTAGACATCGAAAGTTTATTATGATCTGGATAAGTTAATTAATGTCTAATTGATAATTTAGAAAACATTTCAGGCCAAAAGAAAGGCTTGTAATTGTAATCTGGATAAGTTAATTAATGTCTAATTGATAATTTAGGAAACATTTCAGACCAAAAGAAAGACTTGTAATTAGCAGATTTAGCTCTCGCATAATGCATGTTTAATTTTGTCTGCGTTGTAAATTTATTCATTGTTTGATTGAATATTTGGGGGTGGGGGTATATATTTGAGCAGTAGGTTATTTTATTATTGTATATTTTTTTCTGTACGTATTTCCTAGAAATATGTTAGAGTGATTTCTTAGAAAAATATCGATGGACTATTATGGTCGCGCTATTGACAACACAATGCTCTTGCTGGGTCTTGTCGGTGATTTAGCGGCAATGTGACGATATAATGTGTAGCACACGTAGAAAGGCATTTCAATGTGTGAAACAAAATTTTAATATGTCAAACAAAATTTTAATATGTCAAACAAAATTTTAATGTGTTAGAATACATTTCGATATTTCTAGCAAAATTTTAATGTGTTGAAATACATTTGAATATGTCAAACTAAATTTTAATAATTCAGGGGAGGATCCAGGATTTTCAGAAAAGGGGGGGTGGGTGCTGCACCACTTGGGAGTAGGGGTGACTATTGTTGGTAATTTTCACTATTGCGATAATATTGCTATTGGGTAAACAGCTATTGCAATACTAGTACTATTGGGGATTAAATATTGCGATACTATTGGACTATTGCGATAGTTTGATCTGTTTATTTATGGAAGCGTTTATTTAATTTGCATGTCGTCATTTAGTTTGATTAAATGTTATAATAAATGTATACATGGCAACGTGTTTTAAACCTAAACTAATAAACTATGGAAGCGTATAGGGGTCAATAGCGCGATAGATACCGCAATATTAAGTTGGTATTATGTCAACATATTGTGATTATTCTGATGATTTTATCTCTGAAAAGTCAATTTTTGCCGAGGTAATTGAGTCAACACGTATGTTTTATGTCCCCATTTCGTCTTAAATGTACACGTTTGCGGTAAGATATTGCTATACGGAAGCTTTGGCGACATATTCCATTTCGCCGTAGCATATGTCGACATATTTGCAAAATATTGTCATGCGCTATGTCGACGTGTGCATCTAAAACAAAATGACGACATGCAAATTAACGAGTTATTCAATTAACTCGGCAAAAATTGCCTTTTCAGAGATAAAATCGTCAGAAAAATCACAATATGTTGACTTATTATCAACTTAATATTGCGGTATCTATCGCGCTATTGACCCCTATACGCTTCCATAGTTTATTAGTTTAGGTTTAAAACACGTTGCCATGTATACATTTATTATAACATTTAATCAAACTAAATGACGACATGCAAATTAACGAGTTATTCAATTAACTCGGCAAAAATTGCCTTTTCAGAGATAAAATCGTCAGAAAAATCACAATATGTTGACTTATTATCAACTTAATATTGCGGTATCTATCGCGCTATTGACCCCTATACGCTTCCATAGTTTATTAGTTTAGGTTTAAAACACGTTGCCATGTATACATTTATTATAACATTTAATCAAACTAAAATTTTTAAAACGCTAGAAAGTTCCAGGTAATGTTAGATAATATAGTTCAAGTAGACTCCCAATAAATATAACGGATGCGCATACAACGGACAATCGCTTATACGGACACAACAGTTTGGTGCCGATTTTTGTAATTAAAAATTTCTTGTTTTCAAAGTCTTTTTATAACGGACAATCGTTTATAACAGACGATTTTCACTGGTCCCTAATCGACAAATCAATGAAAGATTCCATTTTTATAACGGACTCTCGAATAAGCAGAACAAAATAATGATATTGCTGATTATATTATCAGTGACTGGAATACTTTTCCCAGAAAATAACCATACTGATTTTAAGTGTTGTCACAATTACAAAATTCTTGAATCGGGTAATCGCCTCGCCAAAAATCGTATCGGTTGGGCTTTGTAAGAGACATGCCCGCATTCTGACTTAACCCCACTGCTTTAACTGCTAATTAAAAATCCAGTACTGGCAATAGTTTACAATTCACTAGTTCAACATCTCCCGCCCGTAAATCAGTACATAATATTTTAACACGGATATCGGTAGTCATATCGACAAAAAAAAACACAAAAAAACGACAGAAGCGACACAAGACGATGCGGTTAAAAACAAAAACAAGATGTGTCTTCTAAACGTGCAGCAAAAGGGTGGGGCGAATAGAAGAGCCTCCTAGCATGAATCTCAGGTACACGGTAACGTCGCATTCTGATTGTGAATTAAATAATAAAGTGCATTGGGATTTTTCTTTATATTATATAAAATTGTATATTATTAATATTAAATTGGTAGTTTAATAACTTGTAAAAAAGGCATAGCCAACTTTCCTGTCATATGCGGCATGGCATGCTTTCAAACTATTGCGATGCATCGATTGTTCAATGTATCGTTACAGCCCTACTTGGGAGTGCGAAGTCCGGCCTGTGATTTTTGAGTGGAAAAATGCCCACAAGGACTAATTTCATACTAGTACTGTAAATTACGATTTCCAAACTAAGCTATTTTTGTTCTCCTTTCCCGCGAGAATATATGGAGCTAAAATTGTTCGCCACCTCAAAATAAAGAGGGGGCATGCGCCCCCCCCCCCCCGGGATCCGCGCCTGTAAGTCTGTTATTATCTTTCTTTGTTTTTTTTTCAATTTGTCGCTTTGTTTGGGGATATCGGTGTCACGTGTAGAGGAATACCGGTCTGGGTCTGAATGTATTTATGCACGAACCTGTCAAATTTCGAACAGCAAGTTAATATCCTTAAAAGAAATATTTAAATTTTTTTCGTACATTATAATTTGGTACACTACATGCATAATATATATTTTCGAGAAGTAGGGGTCACCATTCTGTATACATATTTTCTAAACATATGTTAGAGTGATTTCTTTGAAAAACATCGACAGAATTATGGTCGCTATGGACAACAGCCTATTTCTTAGCACGTTTACATTAAAATTTGATACCCTATAATTTCATTACTCAGTAGGGGCCACTATTCCATTCACGCATTTTCTAGAAATATGTTAGGGTGATTTCTTAGAAAAACATCAATAGAATATTGTTGTCGCGTCTTGTCGGCGATTTAGTATAGGAAGCCAAAGTTAAAAGCGGCATTGATCGTTTAGCAAAATGATAAAGACAGAAATTAGATTTAACGTCCACTCGACACAAACTATGTCATTTTGGGACTAACATATGGTTCAATTTAATTCAATAATTCCTTACGCGTGGGGATCTTTAGCAGTGGGTTAAACTGGAGAACCTGAAGAAAACCGACGAGGTTGGACAGGCAATCCTATTCATTTTCACATACATGCGGCGGATAGAAACGACCGTTGACTCAACGACTGGCCTGTTTAATGTGTAAAAGTAAAACTAACTTTAAATGTGTAAAACTAAATTTTAATACATGTTAAAATCAAACATTATAACGTTAAACGAATAATAAATATAACTCACTTTAAAAAAGGCTAAAAATACGTTTTTTGCAAAAATGACATTACTTCTGGTGATAATGAAAATGTTAAATCAATGAAATCATCAATAGCATAAGGCATCACATGGTTAATATTTTATGTAAATTGAATAATAATTGTTACTTCTAAAGACCAAAAACTTTAAAAAATGACTTGCAGAAGATCACCTATTTCTTGGTAACTGACCAAGTTAAAAACCATTTTGTTATGTCTGTATGATCATATGGATTCATGCTATTCATAGATAGGATTCAAATATCATAGTTTTAAAAATATTATAAATAAAACTCATTTGAATAAAATATTTGTTTTTTAGGTTAAAATACAGTTTTTGTCCAAATGACGTCATTTTCGGTCACAGTCTAAATGTAAAATTTGCTTAACCTAGTCCAAATTGGCAATAGGCATCAAATGGATGATTATTGACAGTAAGTGATATGCACCTACGCCCATACATTTGCGATGCGGCTATCGGTTTATTCTAACAGGAAAACTTGACGCGGAAGATCTCGCGGCAACCTAGTGTGCCGTTGCACACTGGTTGATTTAGAATTACTGATCCAGGATCTAGAGAGTTATTATGGTCTGGATATGTCAATAAATGTCTAATTAATAATTTATATTTCATTTGTGACCTACAGAAAAACCTGCAATATGCAGATTGAGCTCTTGTATAACGCCCCTTTAAATGAATATCTTATCTTCAACTCACGACATATCCAAATTAAAATTTTTATTTTACCAAAATTCTTTTAAATTGGATGAAATATTTGTGTGTTCTAAATAATTATATTCCATGTCATAGGTTTTGATTTCTTTTTTAAATTTTAGTTTGCTTTCTTCTGTAGATATTCTTTTGGAATAGTGCGTTAGTGTAATTTCTTGGAAAAATATTGAATAGAGATGAAAAAATAAAGCCCCGGAGTCTTGTCGGTGATTCGTGTAGATCGGAAAATGGGGGGAAATCTCCAAATTCAAAACATTGGTTTGTTTTGTTATTGATTTGGGTTACGGATACATTATGGGAGATAGGTAAAGAGTTGGCAGTTCTCACTACAATAGTTAAAAACTAGATAGCGTAAATGTAATTTGATGAAAATTTCAGTCAAATTGATCCACTATGAGCCTAATACGAAGCGGATGAATTTTTCTCATAGCCTCGATCATCATTACTAAAATCATTAATATAAACAGCATAGTCTCGATTATCCATGTTTTAAATTTAATATCAATGGTCGTTAATTATAATCAGCATAGGAATTTAATCCAGCCAACACCGAAGGTTTGCCTAGACATCGAGAGTTTACTATGATCTGGATAAGTTAATTAATGTCTAATTGATAATTTAGAAAACATTTCAGACCAAAAGAAAGGCTTGTAATTGTAATCTGGATAAGTTAATTAATGTCTAATTGATAATTTAGGAAACATTTCAGACCAAAAGAAAGACTTGTAATTGGCAGATTTAGCTCTCGCATAATGCATGTTTAATTTTGTCTGCGTTGTAAATTTATTCATTGTTAGATTGAATATTTGGGGTTTTTTATATGTTTGAGCAGTAGGTTATTTTATTATTGTATTTTAGAGGGATTTCTTAGAAAAATATCGATGGAATATTATGGTCGCTATTGACAACACAATGCTCTTGCTTGGTCTTGTCGATGATTTAGCGGCAAGGATCGTTCAGCAATGTGACGCTATAATGTGTAGTAAGACATTTTAATGTGATGAAATACTTTTTAATATGTCAAACTAAATTTTAATAATTCAGGGGGGAACCAGGATTTTCAGTAAGCAGGGGGGGGGGGGGGGCGTGCTGCACCCACCTGAGAGTTTTCTTGAAGCAGCACCCTCAGAGAAAATATCGAAGATATTAATTGCTGCTTTGTTGAATTCTTCAACTACTTCATTGTATTTCTGATTTATTCGTCCTTTTCTAGCTTGTATCAAATTTGTGAACTCGGAATACAGTTTTAACATTTTATTCTTGATGTGGTTAGTTCTTATCGTATATACAGTAACAAAAGATCCAGTGTTCCTGGCGCAGTTCTGCTAGAATTTATGCAGCATTGTCTTCTGACCTTTGCTCTTGCCCAGCACGATTAGGCCGCATCATATTTTCCACTATAACAGTTTTTTTGTAGGAAGAACCCGATTTGGACAACTGGGTTTTTCAATGTACAGTCTAGATCCTAGCTGCTTCTGTGCTGCGGAGCATGTTGCAGTCGGCTTCCTACAATATTTAGTCGCAGTCTGTAAATACACGAGTAAAACATTTCATCAGACCTGGCATTACCGTTGGTCAGATGTATCAGGTGTAGATCCATATGTTATTACCACAGCCTTGGATGTTCCTGTTCTATTTCTGACCATATATTCTTAAAGGGACTATCCCGATAAGAACAGGGTCTCAAAAATTAAAGTCTGAGTATTTATGAAATTTATGGACCAAAATATAGCAGCATGGTGTATTTACCTTGTCTCAAAATTTCAGCTCCAAATATCGAGTCGTTTGGACGTGGACGTCAACACTGCTTATCCGGACACGTAACCCTTTTAAGATTTCGGGTTAATTTTTCATTGGGTGACCTGATAATCGATTCCCGTTTCTTGAGAGGTCTATACAATGAAAGACCCATGTACTGTACTTGATAACCAAAGGTAAATTTCACCTACTTATTATTTTTATAGAAAAAAGTCTGGTTTAATCCAGATACTGTATAATACAACGGTCTCCATTTCCAGATGAAGACTGTCAGGTTTAAGTTATTTACAAGCGTATCACAAATATCGGGTTAGTTGGTTGGCCTTAGGTAATGGGTTTTAAGTTATTTTAACACAAAATTAAGCAGTTTCATTCCCCAAAAAGTTATCGGGATTGGCCCTTTAATCAGCACCTTCTAAAACCTGTTTATGCCAGTCAAAAGCCTTTAATAGATTGCATGATAAGCCACTATTTGGCGTAATTCAAGCTCAAAATTGAAAAAGAAATCTGCAAATAGGGTTAAATTAGGGGGGAAAATTGCAGAGGGCATGTACAGGGGGAGGGGGGTAATATGGTCGGGAACAACATTTCTTTTTTTATTATTGTTTTTTACTATATTTTCCATATTTAAATGTCCATAAATTAGGAATACAACAATATCGTGTCATCCCAACCAGTTTTAAAATTAAGGTGTGTGCCTTGTAACACGCTTTCTACGAAACTAACATATTCAAGTTTCTAAGTATCGATGCAATTCAATCCGCGAGCAATGTGTATACTGACGAAAACAAATAGACTTGGTTTGATTCTGGGAAGTGAATCAAGTCTGACTTCTGTATAAACTGTAGGTGCCTGTCTGTATAAGCTAGATTACTGCCCGTGCCTTATTCCAGTAAAAGATGGCTAGAATATTATCTCTGACGTGTTCACTTATTATCGTATACCTCTGTACGACTGGTAAGTAAAACAGTCAATATGAAACATTGATTTGTCAACAATATCAGTGTGGTGGAAGAACGTCTTCATAAACCTAGATAGTGAAAGTAGCGGACATATTGAGTTTCACTGCTTTTGAATTTTGAAATGTATGAAATAATAAAAATAAACACACTATATGGATATACTACTTCTGAATTTTATTGACATGCTACGTTTCAATACACATACAGGTATCTTTATCAAGCAAATAATGATTACTTAACAAAAATGTGGTGCAATATATAGATGGACATTTTGGAAGCCATTTAGCAGATAAAACAATAACAACTTAATTAACCAAGATGAAAGATGTAATAATATAGACAACTAGTAGAAACCATTAATGCAGATAACACCAACAATTAATTAAACAGATCAAAGATAACAAGTAGAAACCGTTTATAGAAGATAAACCACAATTAACAAGATTTAATATAAAAATAACAATGAGAAACCAATTAGCAGGAAAAATAAGAAAGTAAAAAACAAGTTTGGGAGGGGGGGGGGGGGGGGTGAATACATGAACTACACAGTGATTAAGGGTTAAGTAAATCTACCCATAGATTAGGGAGGAAATGTCCTGTGTCTCTGTTTAATTTGGGCTTATGTTTTTGAATTTCTAGGGCTTCTCTGAGAACTCTGTTTTTTCACACTGTCAAGTTCCTGGCTAGAATTTCCGTGTTTTCCCATTTAATTTCATGCCGCGGGTTGTTGTAAATATGTTCGGCAATTGCTGATTTATTGTATTCTTGCTTTCTTACTGCTGTATGGTGTTCTTTAATTCGTACTGAAATTGGTCTGGATGTTTCTCCGATGTATACGTCATCACACTCACATTTTATTTTATATATGACACCCTTTGGGTCGTTTCTTAGTGGTTTTATTCTGCCATTTGCGTTTAACATGGTTTTCAGTGTAGTTCCACTGCTAAACACTACATCTGCACTTATTTGCTCTTTTAAAATTCTTTTGATTTGGTAGCTGACTGGTCCTATTACATCTTTCATCTTGGTTAATTAAGTTGTTCTTGTTTTATCTCCTAAATGGCTTCCAAAATGTCCATCTATATATTGCACCACATTTTTGTTAACTAATCATTATTTGCTTGATAACGATACCCGTATGTGTATTGAAACGTAAAATTCAGAAGTAGTATATCCATATAGTGTGTTTATTTTTAGTGAGATCTATTTCTATATGTCTTATAAGGATTATGTATGAAATAATATTTTCTTCGCCATTCTGACTAATGAAAACGGACAGCGTGGCCGCGACCCACACGCATTCTTGTTTCGAATTTTTGTAGGGTTCTTTTACATGCACGTTCATGCGCACACGCAACCTCGGTTAAGTTCCACCGAACTACTCCATGTTGGTCCTTTCAAGGTGAAATCACGCTCGAACGTATCTTGAGGTTCGATCTTAGAACCAGGGGTCTGTTTCACGAAATTAAGTAAGATAAAATCCAAATCTTAATAATTTGATTGCATAATACATCTATTGGATTGATTTAGTGCTTAGCCAGTCAAAATTGAACATCTATTGAAATTTGGATGTTTGCTGAAATTGAAAAATTCATATTTTCTAAAAAAAAGTCAAAACATAATTATTTCTATGTCTTTTGCTCAAAAGGTTGTCAACTCACTATTATACGATCATGGGCAATATTTCTCAGGCATAGAATTCCCTGACACAGAAAATAATAAGACAATTACTTGAATTACCTCCCTTGTTTTCCCATTCCCCTCCATGCAATGGCGATCTTCCAAACGTTTGAATTTGAAGTTGAAAATGATATTTTTGCCAATTTCTCAATAGTGAATTATAGGATTATTCTTTAACAAAGGGCTGTTTATAGATACAATCTATTTTTAGGGCTTTATTTTAATATATTTTAAAAATATGGCTAAAAAATATGAAATTGCCGTTTTAAATTAAGATTTCGAGAAACTGGTTTTTGCTTGTTTGCAAGTAAGTAACTTCCGTATTTTCGAACAGTGCCTAAAATAATCTGTGATTAGGTCTAATCAGTAACTAACTAGTTAGAGATTAGTGGTTGACTAAGTTTGATATTCTCAAAAGTCAGATTTATGGAGGGGGATCCTAGCCAAAACTCTCAATTTGTGAAAATACATTTGTCGATTTGTGAAAGTACATTTGTTAATTTGTCAAAATACAAAATACATTTGTCGATTTGTGAAAGTACATTTGTTAATTTGTCAAAATGCAAAATACATTTGTCGATTTGTCGTACAACAAAAATACATTTTTTCATGTGTGAAAATACACCTGTCGAACCTACAAAGCACAGATATGCCGCTGATTACGGAATTATCCATAACAGACGATTGGGCCCATGGAATGGCCCAAATTGACGCCCTAAGACGATGGGGCCATAAATTCGCGGTACCGGTCAAAACCAACTCTAAATGAAAGAGTACATCTCACTAGGTACGAAGTTGCCCATAACAGACGCTTATGGCCCTTGAACGGCCCAAATTGACACCCTAAATATGGACCGCAGAGCCGAAGGGTCAAAAATAGGTTATACTCATATATTTGAAGTATCAGTCAAACCAATTTTAAATGGAAGAGTACATCTCACTGAGTTCGAAATTGTCCATAACAGTTGGTTTCGGCCCTGGGGGCCAAGCTGACACCATAATATCGACCCCGAGGCTCGAGAAAAATTTATATTCACACATTCGAGGTATCAGTTCAATTTAATTTTAAATGAAAGTGTGCATCTCGCTGATAACGAAATGACCCATAAAAGATGATGGTTCAAACTGACAAAATGCATAAAATGGTATTGTGAGGCCAGATTGAAGCAGACTTTTGTCACCAAGAAAGTACAATCACGGACAGGTGCAGAAGAGTAGGACGTTAAACCCCATTTCATTTCATTTCATTTCATAAGAACTGCACCTGTAGTGTTAATATTGTTTTCATACCAGACCATCTTGTGTGTGATTAACCCATCAGGAATCACCAGAAATGGACAAAACTGGCTATAGGGCAGCTATCAAATACCTGCCACTGAAAGGACTAACCCTAACACAAAAGTAACTTGTCAACCCTCATTTTCTTAGTTAAGACATGGACCTTATTATAAGGTCCATGGTTAAGATGACGCCATTTCAGCTATGTGAAATTTTTTAGGGGGGAGGGGATAAAAAATAAAAAAAATTCTTCCTGGCCGGCATCCAGGCCTTGCAGCATCGTTGGCAAGGATCCCCCTCCATAATGATCAACGTCATCAACCCAAATATGGTCATAGTTCGCTAATGCATGGCTTGCTAATGCAAGGCTTGCTAATGCAAGTGTCGTTAATACAACTGTTGAAACTACAAATGTTGAAACTACAAATGTTGAAATTACATATCTTGAAAATACAAATGTTGAAATTACATATGTTGAAACTATAAAGTTAAGCTGTGTTATTTCAAAATTTGTGCTTTGTAGGTTCGACAGGTGTATTTTCACACATGAAAAAATGTATTGTTGTTGTATGACAAATCGACAAATGTATTTTGCATTTTGACAAATTAACAAATGTACTTTCACAAATCGACAAATGTATTTTATATTTTGACAAATTAACAAATGTACTTTCACAAATCGACAAATGTATTTTCACAAATTGAGAGTTTTGGCGAGGATCCCCCTCCATACTGATTAGCTAATCTTTGACTATAAATTTTTCTAATCAACGATTAAAATTCAAAGCTTAAACTTTGATTATAATCCAACAATTAATCAGTTTTGTCTGGGCAGCGGCGCTACGGCCTACTGTTATACTAAATTCTAACTGCCTAGGGTTATTTTACCTGCGCCCCAATACTTCGGCAAACGACTCGACCTTGTCCATTGCAAAGCCCTTCCTCCTGCACCACGGTGGCTCACTTTCAATAATCGAAATAATGAATTTTTGTTGCTAATATCAAAGTCACATTTGTTCTCCCGATGCAACATAAGCGCAGGAAAAAATAATTTTATGTCCCCTTTTTTTCTATTAAAATCCAAAATTATTACTATTTGTCTATTTTGAATAAACTTTCTATATCTGTATTCTTTATTTATTTATCAGCTTTTAATACTACACTTTCCCAAATTGTAGTTGGATTTTGGTGTGTGTGTGGGGGGGGGGGGGGGTGTATATGGGCCATTTTGGAGAGATTACAATGTAATTATTATTTGTAACAAAGTTTTACGAGTTGTTTGACCTATCGAGACACACGAAATATGCATTGTTTTTTTTTTGTTTTTTTTATATAAAACTGTTGAACTGAGTGCCAAACATAAGATGTCATTTAGCAACATTAATTATCAAATTTCAAAAAACAAGACTCTTTCTTTCGCTTCTTAAACTCTTTCAATTGGGTTGGTTTCGAATCCCCGGTTGTACGTGGCAAGGAGTACCGTCGCCTGTCCAATCTCGTTGGCTTTCTCCAGGCACTCCTGATCCCTCCCACTGCTAAAGACCTCTACGCGCAAGCTAATTATTGAAATGAAATTAAACCATATGTTAGTCCCAAAATGACAGAGTTTGTATCGAGTGGAGGTTAAACTCGATTTCTCTCTCTCTCTCACCCTCTCTTAAATATCTTACATCGGAAACATTGCTTTAACAGTTGAAACTAAGAATGTAATAAATTCCTTTTTATTGACAAAAATAAAGCCTTTGTGGACATGCACACTGTTTAAGGCCAGGATACGAGGGGTTCTATTGATGGCTGATCTTGACTACTAGAGTTATTGCCCTTGATCACTTTGCAAAATCTTGTGGACGCTCAAAGGGCTAACGTTAATATCAGATTGATTTTAGATTTATACACAGTTTTTAGGGACATAATATGACGAATACTATTGATTTTCAAGGATTTCTGATAATTACTGCCCTTGATCACTTTTGAAGATCTCGTGGATGCCCTGGAGAATACAGTTGGTATCCTATTGACTTCAGATTTTTACACAATGTTTAAGGTCAAGAGATGAGGAAGCCTGTTGATTTCCAACGATTTATGATAATTACTGTCAGAGTTATGACCCTTGATTACTCTGAAAAATTTTGTGGATGCTCTAGAGGCTGAAGTTAATATCTGATTGACTTTAATTTCATACACATTGTGTAAAGTTGTGAGAGAAAGAAGGCTATTGTTCTCAAGCGATAGGTGAAAGTTACTGCTAGTGAGGAAGCCTATTTATTTCCAACGATTTCTGATAATTACTGCCAGTGTTATGGCCCTTGATTTGAAATTTATACATAGTGTTTAACTTCATGAGAGGAGGATGTCTATTATGTTTTGTATAGTAACTGTTCGTTGAGGGCAGAACTAGAAACCAAACAAATTCTACTGATTCCTGATAATTACTAAATGGGTTGTTACTCGTACTCAGATTTTAGATTTGTAAATGTTTTCATTTCTGACCAAAAATCAAATGTAACAACACTTGTTGACTGAGTGGACGACTTAACTGCTGTGCCAAAATATGGATTTGATCCGTTGTTAGCAATTCCTTTTGTTAAAAGGTTCTTTGACACTTCTATATTTGTATTTTGTAGTTCATTCATTTTGACTAAAGTGCACATACATATTTATATGTTTTATATTATAGAGAAAGTTTAATATTTAATTTATAAAAAAAAAACCTTTTCAACAGAATTTACTGTGAATGTGATTTGGTTACTTTCATGGCAAAATATAAGTGAAATGTGCCTCAATTCAATGCAAAATAATCATTTCTATAATATTCAATACATTGTAATTACATATCCATGCACTTAATCCTTCCTTAAACTAACCCCCTGGGATGACTAAATATTGAGGTGATTTAGTCAATGATTAAGTACAAGTCAACGTTCGAGAATACCACATTTTATGGTATTCTCGAACAATGATTAACTCAATGATAAGGCTAATCAAAGTTTATAAAAATCTTAGCTTAAAATTTAATCAGCTTTTCAGAATATGGCTGGTCAGAAAATCATTGATTAAATCTATGATTAGCACTAAACCACTTTCGAAAATACGGGCCTTAGCCACTAAACCAGCGTGACCCCCGAAACTTAAATGAAAACCAGGTTAATTATAACGCCCAAATAAAGGCAGTGTGAAGTTAGCTCGATTTTCATTTTTCAATATTGGTGAATATCGAAAAACGAGCTATTTATTTTTCGATATTCGCGAATTTTGAAAAACGAGCTACATGTTTTTCGATATTCAAACTTGAATTTCAAAAAAGTAGACTTGATGGATGTATATCTACATAATATGTCTCCAAAACACATTTGATTAAATCAGTGACCTAAAATGAACTAAAGATATCATAAATGAGGATGCCTGAGCAGTGGATTCACATAAAAACTGTTCTTTCTCGTTATTCTTTTTATATTGGCGAATCTCGAAAAACGAGCTACACGTTTTTCAATATTCAAACTTGAATATCAAAAAAGCCGATTTGATGGATGTATATCTGCAGAATGTCTCCAAAAACACATTTTATTAAATACGTTTTCTAAAAGGAACTAAAGATGTCATGAATAAGGATCAATTCTGTAAAACGAACTAAAGATATTATAAAAGAGAATGCCTGAGCAGTGGATTCGCATAAAAACTGCTCTTCTTTCTCTTTGTTTTTTGATATTGGCGAATCTTGAAAAACGAACTACTTGTTTTTCGACATTTAAACTTGAATCTCACAAAAGCAGATTTGATGGATGTATATCTACAAAATGTCTCCAAAACATATTTGATTAAATTAGTGATCTAAAACCATCTAAAGATATCATAATTGAGGATGCCCGAGCAGTGGATTCACATACATGTAGAAACTGCTCTTTCGCCTTGTTTTTTGATATTGGCGAATCTCGAAAAACGAACTACTTGTTTTTCGACATTCAAACTTGAATCTCAAAAAAGCAGATTTGATGGATATATATGCAGAATGTCTCCAGAACTCATTTGACTAAATCAGTTTTGTAAAACGAACTAGTGGATTCACATAAAAACTGTTCTTTCTGGTTGTTTTTTTGATACATGTATTACTACACATTATATCGTCACATTGCTGCCGCTAAATCACCGACAAGACCAAGCAAGAGCATTGTGTTGTTAATAGCGTCCATAATATTCTCTACAATGCTATTTTTAAAAGTGCTATTACAATACAGACATATTCTTTTATCTCTTTCAACATTTTGCCACCACCCTGTTTCAATTGCTAGTTTGTGACAGCAACATCTAAATCTTGCAATAATGTTTCTATGAGTTTTACTTAGTGTGCTTAAATAACGTTCACAGTACAGGCTTAACTTATAGTTTTTATAGAGGCAAAGTTTTTCACAGCTTTGTAAGTTTTCATGCCATGACTGATATCAGGTATCATTGAGTCTCTGTTTTAAAGTTTTCAGAAATATAGTTAAATCTGTTACACCTTGTGAAATCCAAGCATAGCTAAGGCCTAAATTATCTAAACAAGATTTGACATGTGATGCCCATGTTTGTCTACCAGAGCAATGTAATTTGTAGAGCATGTCATAACAGGCCTTGGGATATCTATCTAAAGTCATAAAGCTTATCTTAAGTCAATATTTGATCATATTATATTTATGTAAAACATGTATAGGATTTCTCCCAAGTTCGCCATAGACAGTTTAGGTACATTTGAATTAAGTGACAAGAGTCTTCTACAAAACTTTAAGTCGACAGCTTCTATGCAGTGATATGTTTCATATCCCCATACATCTGACCCATATGTTAGGACAGGTATTACCATTCTATCAAAGAGAAATAATGAATTCAGTATACTGAGTTTTTGATTTACACAAAAAGCATACAACATGTTCATGGCCATCTCTCTTTTTTTGGGTTAAATGGTTACAACATTTGCTCCAAGAAAGTTTTGGAGTAAAGAATACACCAAGATATTTTTTAGCAGACATTGACTCGATTACCTCCCCTTGATAGAACCATTTCTCATAATGCTTTATAATGCCACCTCTTCTAAAAACAATAACTTTGGTCTTAGATAAATTAATTTTCATGCCATATTTTATACAGAATTCACTAATACAATTTATATCTTTTTGCGATCTCCCCACGTTGTCTGACACAGAAGCTATATCATATGCATAACATAGCGCTGAGATGTTTTCCACAGATTCATTTACATAGGTTCCAACACAGTTATTCAGATTTAACATTTCTAGTAACTCGTTCAGAAATAAAGTAAAAAATATTGGGCTTATCATGCAGCCCTGTCTTGTTCCCATGCTACTATTAAAAGTAACTTATCAGTTTGGACACATGATTCAAGATGAGAATACATGGAGGTTATCACACGGAAAAATCTGCCCTTCATACCATTTTTAACAGAATTTTGCGTAGATGACAATGTAAAATACAATCGTAAGCTTTCGAAAAATCAACATATAAGCAATAGAAGCGACCTTTTTTACGTGTGAGGTATTTCTGAACCAGAGCATGTAAGCAAAAGATATTATCAGATGTACTATACTTTATTATATGGTAATGAAGAATGAGGTTGAATTTCGTGAAAATCGGACCAAAATTGACAGACAAAATGGCCGCCGTTTGTACGCGTATTTTTATGAAACTTGAAATACATGTTTATAACCTAAAGATCTTGGTTCCATTGCATATTTGGGCATATTGGATCGTAATTTCCTGAATTATGGCCCCTGATTGTACGAAAATCGCCAATTATTAACGGATTTAAAATAATGTTTGATTATATCACTGTTTCACCGTAATGTAGGGTGAGTTTGAATTTCGTGAAAATCGGACCAAAACTGATGGACAAAATGGCCGCCGCTTGTACGCGAATGCTATGGTATATCAAGGTTGTAGACCCTAAAAGGGTCACAATTTTTATCTGATTTTGATGAAACTTTAAATGCATGTTTATAATCCAAAGATCTTGGTTCCTGAATTATGGCCCCTGATTGTACGAAAAATCATGTTTTTTAACTTGTGGACCCTATGGAGGTCACAATTTTATTCTGAATTATATCCCTGTTACACATTAATGATGGTTGAGTGTGAATTTCTTGAATTTCTATTTCTTGAAAATCGATAATTGAACAGCTAAATCCATAATATTAAATGTTTCGTATACGTAACGTTAACATGGGGCAGAACTTTATAAAAACCTAACGAATTCTAATGTTTTTCTGATAATTACTTGTTGACTGCCCGGACGATTTAGCTGCTGTGTGGGCGTATGTTTCGTTGCCTGACAACCTATTTTAACTATTGTAGTGAGAACTGCCAACTCGTAATCTAATCTCCCATAATGTATCTTTAATTAAAGAGTATTATACCATCAATTCTTAAATATTTAGCAATGTTGTAAAGCGTGTTGAGATAGTATTTGTATATTGTAATGCGTTATATAAGAATAAATTGTTATTATTATTATATATGTACTGGTCTAGATATGTCAAAAGCTGTCTGAATAAGGTCCCGCCTACTTGTTTGAATAAGGCCCCTCCTACTTGTTTGCATAATGCCCCACCTATTTATATAAATATGTTACAAATTGTCTGAACAAGGTCCAGGGGTATAAAATGTAATAGGTTTTAGCCCACTCAGTATTATGAGACAAAGTGTTCAATTTTCTATTTTATAAAATACTAACTATTATTTACATGCTGAGAACTTATTGGCCCCCAGCTGGTTTTGATAACATATAATACTGGCTTTTTAACTATATACTTTGTTCTAATATGTAATATGATTTAGATCACTCCATATTATGTGACAAAGTGCTCTATAACTTTTATCAAATTGAGCGATTTTTAGGTGCATAGAACTTATTAACCCTAGCTGCTTTTGATAACATGGGATATCGATAACTATACACTTTGTTCTAAACACGTAGACACATTGATGGTAATTAAAGACTATCAATTCAACGTGTATGGACAATCTAGACATGACCTGTATATATGTATACCAGTCAGCGAAATTAAAAAAAAAATGTAAGCTGGATAATGGTGTTTTTGTGTGTGTAGAACCAGTTGAAAGTTATATAACCATCAGTTTGCTGACATTCAGCGAGACGACGGGGAGATGGGAGGAAACGACGAGCAGAGACCGGGGAATTGATCCACCTGAGTTCAGACGCAGCCATGACAGAGGGGCGAAATGATTATCTTAATGTTCCGTGTTAATGTTATTGTTTATATTCCTGATGTAGTTTAGTTCCTGTTTAACTTATATTCCTGTTGTGTTTATGTAGCTGTTTTATATTCTGATCCGATGTAAATAAATCCTATATTCAAGACACTGATATCCGTTACTAGAATAGTGTTAGAATCCATCCTCTTTTACTATAGGCGTATTAATATTGCTATCTCATAATGATTTTCTTCATGGAATGCAAAAATATATTTGTTGACTAAAGTCTCCAGGACAATAACTTTGGATAAACGATTTATGTACTTATTATTTTAAAACGGAACACAGAAGATTCATCAGAATATTTTGACGATCTTTATATTTTCCCCGGCGGAAAGAACCCAAACCACCACGGGTGCGCTTCCGGTGTTGAATAGAAAGTCCGTCGGGATTTTCCCGGAGTAGCACCCCTCTCATTGGTGCAGGACGAGGACCTAAACACATTAGCGTGCATGTAAAAGATGCCCTGGCTGTTGGAATTCAATATAAGATAACGCTGCTGCCCGGGCATAATTGCCCTCATGGCACACTGTATGGCGTATGTATGCCCTTCATTTGACTAGTTGAAATAGTAAAGTAGGACGTTAAACCCCATTTTATTTCTTTCACCTTTATTGGAAAGCAAAAACTGACTTTTGTCGGTCTTCCTTTGGGCCTCAGATGTCATAGAAATTATAACTTAGATCTTAATTTAAACAACAAGCCAAAAATCAACTCTGTATACCCACGGATGGCTTGGATTAGACTCGGATTTAAACAGGATTTCCTTGATTGATTTAATCACAATGGCGTCGTGGTCGGAGATTCTTCGTGACGTTGACGTCATAATACTTCCGGAAATTAGCAGCTTATCACTCTGCCTTCCCTATATAATACACACTGTCGTTATTATACGCGATTGTCTGCGATTTCACCTCGGCGGAAGCGGACGTTAAATAAATTTGCTATTTCACACATATTATACGCGCTTCTGTCACTTGCGTTTCAGTAAAATTATGGAAATTGATAAACATCGCAGTTAACATCACCCCAGTTGAATTGCAACCTCATCGGATCACTGTTTTCTATTCGTCTGCTTAGGGAGTCACTGTGACTGAGGCCTGCCTGAAGTAAAAAAGAGTACACGCAGGCAACGCAAGAAGTCGGCTGTTTATTTTAATTTATTTACAATACTGCCTCGTTGATTTGGTTCATTCCTTTCAAACTTTAACTCCTGTCGCAGACTTTCTCTTCGTATTTACATAATTTTAATTTGTAGTAAATAATAAATGTAATACGAATTGAATTACAGTCCCGTCTCAAACCAAATACGCTAACAGTACCAGTCATTGTAAACATTACTTGATAATCGAGACTATGTAGGTGGAGTTAACGCCTGTCAATCAACGATCGGCCATAATCGAAAAAGGCTGTCGATGCCATTTCTAGTAAAAATTATAGTGGTAACAACTTTGTTCAGAATAAAGTAATTTATAATGTGACTGAAATTTCAATATATTCGTGTTTCATCATATATTTTTGAACTGTTATAGCAAGAATGGCTAACTCCTTATAAAAATCTCCCATAATGTAACTTTAATTCTTGTATTTTTAGGGATAGAGTGTAAACAGTGTGCTCGTACTAATATATTAGTAACAGAAACTAAATTCTGTTTATTTGGCTGCTGTAATGGTTTATTAGACTTAACAACCGGGTTTGATAACAAAGATATCTGCTGTGCTCCCTCGTAAGTAGCAATTTTAAATATCCTGTGTACTTACGACAACTCTTGTATATTCTATGTATCGGGTGAAGGGGGGGGGGCGTATTGCGTTTACGAGTACAGATACTCACCCAAACTAAATGAAATGAAATGGCTTTAACGTCCTACTCTTTTGCACCTAACCTGGGCTAATGAAAGACGGGCATACGCCATACAGTGAGCTATGAGGGAAATTTTGCCCGGGCAGCGGCGCTACGGCCTACTCTTATATCGAATTCCAACTGCCAAGGGTTATTTTACGTTCCCTCCAATTAGTACACGGGACCTCGGTTTTTCGTCCCATCCGAACGATTAGGCAACTGTCCTTGTCAGGCCCCCCTTCTGCATCACTGACAAGGAGAAATCACGCCGGAAAATCGAGATGAACTTTCTCGGCCAATGCAGGGATCGAACACCCGACCTCCAGGCTAGCGAACTCAAACATATTAGAAAGGAAAATTTAGTGGGCCAAATCTGAGGAGGTTTTCAGAATTACAAGGGAGGTTTGGGTTGGGGTACGTGATTCATTAACGGAAAAGTCTTATGAAATTTTCACATGTTCAGAAGTTTTTCCTGCATCGAATTATCTTTTAGAAATATTCTCAGATATACTGTAAAATGGCCCTTCGATTTTTCAATCCTTCAATATTGACCCCCGCCCCCCCCCCTACATATGAGTACCACTCGGGAACGTCTGTATTCGCGGGCCCTCCACTGCTACGTTATATATCGAGCTATATATTTGTCTATTCTGTTGCCCTGTTTATTTCACTGTAACTAGAATGTAGGCCACGGAACACTACATTTCTTTTTTAAATATAGGCCTATATCGAACGACGATCTGTCGGTCCGCAATTGGTTATGCCCTCGTGACTGGTTGTTTCGGAATTTGTTCACATGGTTTAGTTCATGATCTGTAGGGGAGTTGGGATGGCCTAGTGGTCTAGAGTGCCGCGCTTCGACCTCTAGCTGGCCGGTCACCTCTGGCTTTCGGCTGTGGTTTCGAGCCCTGGTGTGAGCGTATGTGACATGGAGATAGGGGCGCCGTTTCAACCTCGTGGGCACTCCGGTTTCCTCCCACTGCTAAAGACCCCTACGCGCAGGCGAATTATTGAAATAAAATGGAACCATATGTTAGTCCCAAAATGACCTAGTTTGTGTCGAGTGGACGTTAAGCCCCATTTCTCTCTCTCTCTCTCTCTCTCTCTGTCTCTGCAGATACCGACTGATTCTCAAAGAATTGTAACAGCATCTGTCAAACCTACTGCCCTTTAACCCCACCGGTTTTCGCTATCTGGTGAAAATACAGATCTATATTTCGTTTCATTTTTATACTTTCGATGGCCTACGCAGGCCCGTAGCTAGCCCAAAAGTGTTAAGGGGGGGGGGGGGACAAATGTTTCTGGGAGTGCCGATGTACCTACAATTGACGGTCCACGGCGAATGGTACCGTGGAAGGCCCCTCCCCCTACCCAAGAGAAAATTTGACGACCTCAAACGCGTTTTTTTATATATTTTAGTCCCTGAATACAGTAGGTGGTCTGATATAGCCTAACTTAGGTGACTGAGTCGAATTCCAATCAATCTTTTATATTTCACAAAGACGGGGGCCGTCGGGAGCAAATTTTGACTGCCGCAAACGTGTTTTCCTGCTATTCCAGTCCGTGAATGCAGCAACTTAAATGTGGTTCAAAATAGTCTACCTTAGGTGGCGTGCCATACTCCTCGCAGTGTTTCGTTTAATTATAGCGGATCACACTTAACACTGCTGCAAGGCTTTAAGCGGAGCTCGAAATTGGACCAAATATTTTTATATAACATTACGTCATGGCTCACCATTTTATTATACCCAATTAACCAGTGCATAGCAAAATGTTGCAGAGAAAAGTAATTGCGTGCTAAACGTGGCTATCCAAAGGGATACAATACCTCAATTCACTGTCCAAAGTTTTAGGGAAGATCTAAGATTAAACGAAGGGCTGTCATGTTGCTGGCCAGCGCAAGATTTCTTGGGCCATTGATTCAGGAATATAGTAGCTTACCTGTATCCTAAACAACCGCCGCATATATGGGGGGGGGGGTGTTTTTGTTTTGTTTTTGTTTTGTTTTTGTTTTGCTATTCTTACCCAACAGTAAAGTTACTACCAATTTTTCAATCGTTTTGTAACCGAATCCCACTCTATTCCGATCTGAATTCCAACCATCCGACCGGACTGTTGCAGCTGTATTCACAAATAATAATCGATACCCGAAAAATGTGTCACGAAGTAGAGTGGCTCCAGACAAAATATTTTAATCGATATAGTCAATTTAGTACAAATTTGTGGTATTCAATTTCACAAAAGGGTAAAATTAGTGCTTTATTATATTTCGGGCTCTTTATTTTGCCAACTAGATGAAATAATATTTTTTTTTGTTTTCACTTTACCCGTCTGCCCGAAAAGTCAGATTGCCTATGGCGCATTCCCCCAGGACATTTTGGAAAATAGGGTTTACACCTGAAAAAGACGGAAAATTGAAGCTGAATGTGCGATATTGGCGTACTGTGATATTCGGATATGAACATTATAAACGTTTGGAGGAAGGAATACGACTTTTGAAGATTATCACGGCATTTTGGACGCCCAATTGATTCGTGGGTGCCTAACCAAGTGCATTAGCATTATATTATGGGCGTCAATGATCTCGGATAAGGCACCCCACAAATCATGCCGTTTTGAGCGCCCCATTGATCAAGTCGTGGGCGCCGAACTAATCTGATTCGGCATTATTCACTATGTGTGACCACACATTATAAGGCGCCTCACCAATTATGTCATCCCCGAGATAATGCGCTCCACGAATCAAGCCGTTTTCGGCGCCAAATTAATTCCTTGGCGCCTAACTAATTTCACTAGAATTATATAATGGGCGCCCATTGTCTCGTCATTCTGGGCGCCTTCCAGGATCGGGCACCCCACAAATCATGCCGTTTTGTGCACCCAATTCTTTCGTGGGCGCCTAACTAATCTCAATAGCATTATATTATGGGCGCACATGATCTGTTTGAATTTTGAAGAATATCAAGCCGTTTTCGGAACCCAATCCGGTCATTATGGGCGCCCTTCCGGAATGAGGCACCAACAAATCATGCCTTTTGAATTTAGAAAATTATCACGCCGTTTTGGGCGCCCAAATTTCTCTTCATTATCGGCGCCCCTCTAGGATGAAGTATCCCACAAAACACACCCTTTTGGGCGCCCCATTGATAAAGTCGTGGGCGCCCAACCATATGGAAGACCAAACAGCTCTTTATTCAGTGTTCTTAGTTCTTGGTTCTAATTCAGATTCCTTAATTCTTACTTCTTCAATTGTTGTCGTATTTCGAACACCCGACCTCCAGGCTAGCGAGCCAACGCCTTACCCACTTAGCCACCGTGAAACGATCCCTTGTCAATTGGAATTCGATATAATAGTAGGCCGTAATGCAGCTGCCCGGGCAAAATGTCTTTTATAGCACACTGTATGGCGTATGTTCGTCTTCATTAGCCCAGGTTAGGAGCAGAACAGTGGATGTTAAACCCCATTTCATTTCATTTCTCTAGTGAAACCACGTGCGTAGAACGGCTAATCGGACCGGGCCATCGATAACGAAAATAAATTGAAAGTAGTTTATTTTCAGAAATTAGGCTTTGTCTGATAGAGACATAATTCTTTGTTCAAAGAGAGGGAGAAATAGAGTTTAACAATCACTCGACACAACTAGGTCATTTTGGGACTAACATATTGTTCAATTTTATTGCGCGTAGGGGTCTTTAGCAGTGGGAGGAAACCGGACGCCCTGGAGAAATCCCACGGGATTGGACAGGCGTCCCTACTCCTCGACACGTACATCGAAACCACGCCAGTTGACTCAATGACAAACCTTATGGTACAGTGCGTACGTGCTATTCATTAGACCATCCAAACCCCCTCCTTTGCTGAAACGAAAGAATGTTTTACTTCTTCTAAATTATGTTTTCATGAATGTTCTTGGGAATACGTTCATACAGATTTTCCAGCGTTATTTACCCTTCTCAGTGATGCAGGACCAATGGCCTAACAAGGACAGCTGTGTAGTCGTTCGGATGGTACGATACGAAAAACCGAGGCCCCGTGTACACATTGGTGTGCACGTAACATATTCCTTGAGAGTTGGAATTCCATATAAGAGTAGGCCGTAGTGTCGCTGTCCTGGCAAAATCTCCCTCATAGCACACTGTATAGCCTATTCTGTCTTCATCGGCCCAGTTCGGAGCAGAATAGTTTTTGGACGTTAAACTCCGTTTCCCGTCATTTCATTTATTAAGTGAGGGGATTTGGTGGGAATTTAAATCTTTAAAAAAGGTTGCCAGGCAACGAAACATACGCCCACAAAGCAGCTAAATCGTCCGGGCAGTCAACAAGAGTTGTCGCATATATTATGTAATTTTCAGAAAATCATTAGAATTTGACATTTCAAATTTCATCAAAATCGGATTAAAATTGTGACCTCTACCTGGTCTACAACCTTGATATACCATATTTTTACGCTATTCGCGTAAAATTGGCGGCCATTTTGTTCAGCAATTTTGGTCTGATGTTCATGAAATTCAAACCGAAAATTCATTACAGTGTAACGGTGATATAATCAAATATTTTTTTTAAATCAGGTAATAATTGTGACCTCCAGACGGACCACAAGATAATAAAGACGATTTTTCGTATAAACAAAGGCCATAATTCAGGAATTTACAATCCGACATGTGCAAATATCGAAAGGAACCAAGATCTTCAGGTTATAATCACGTATTTCAAGTTTCACTAAAATTGTGACCTCTATAGGGTCCACAACTTTGATATACCATATTTTTACACCTTTCGCGTACAAACGGCGGCCAACCATATTTTTACACCTTTCGCGTACAAACGGCGGCCATTTTGTTTGTCAATTTGGGTCCGATTTTCACGAAATTCAAACTTAACCTAGATAACCCTTTAACACTGATATAATCAAACGGTTTTTTTTATATTTACATAACTAGCAAAAAGAAAAACAATTGACTGGCACTAACAAATGAGGGGTGGGGAGCGTATTTAACGTTAAGATGCCGACCATAACACGAAATACAAGATATAGGGTTGCACACCATTAAGAAGGTCCAAATACATTTTGACAATTGTAAAATATTTTCTGACAAATATACACAATTTCTTACATATACATAATTTAGAAGAGATAAAGTCCTCTTTCATTGATCCAACGACATATGTCTACTTTCAATTTATTTTACTTAATGCTAAATCATATTAACCAATATAATTATATATAGAAACATAACACGCAAGTGATTCCATTAACGTCACGGTCATTGTACGATTTTACTTGTTGTATGCTTGCTCGACTCTTCTTTATTGTATGGTGACTACACTTGGCGTAAGCCGAATCGAGGATTTGTAAAAGTCGGTAATATCATACTGTATTGTGAGTATTTTGATTCACGATCATTATATTTGCGAATGCGTTTATACTTTCTAGCATTGTGTGATAATACGAGTCATAACAGCGATCGTAAGTGGGTCACGCCATTGTGATTCATTGTTGATTGTTCACTTTGACTCTATCGCCGGTGTTTGAAAATCTTTAAAAGTTGTAGAACTGTGTTTGCTTGTTGAAAGAGAATACTGACAGTAATATTCTTTCTATATATATAATCCACCTTCACGGAATAGCTAACTTTTTGTTGGTTCCATTTCCCGCGTGAATACAATTTAAAGGGACGCCATTAGGCCTACTGTTGTTTGGGTGACAGCTAACATTTTTGTTGGTTCACGGTCCAAATTGAAGTGTTTCCCTTTTATAAATACAGTTATTTATATAGTAATAAATACATTTGTAATAGTTTGTTCGACTTTATTTAAAATATGGCAATACAATTTAAAGGGACGCCATTACTGTTGTTTGGGTGACAGCTAACATTTTTGTTGGTTCACGGTCCAAATTGAAGTGTTTCCCTTTTATAAATACAGTTATTTATATAGTAATAAATACATTTGTAATAGTTTGTTCGACTGTATTTAAAATATGGCAATTTATTTACAGTCTGCAAATATTGACCAGTTGAAGTCATTACATTCAATTGGTGAAGGCAGGGTAAACAGGATAATAGCTATCAGTCAACAACATGGACAAGTTACGATGGACCATCTCGTAGAGGTTACTGGACTTCCTGCAATTCAGTGGCAGGATTCTGGCATCATAACCTGTGAACCTCCAAGTGACAAATACTTACTCTCGTCTTTTGAGGGGGAGGGGGGGGGCAAAAGAATTGAAAACATGATAGACCGGAAAATTGAAAATAGTTTTATTAAATTTCAGGATGCAATACGACAGATGGCCAATGATCTGCGTAGGGAGTTCTGGGCCTATTGTCATCCACCATCGCCTTCTTCCTCGCAGGGTTTTGGAGCTGTTGGCGGTGTGGGGGTTCAAGCTACTGCAGCTCCCTTGCCGTCTTCATCCAATCCCTCCATAACAGATCCTGTAATGGAAAATATTTTGAATACAATGCCGCCAGGTGGTAGATATGGTTGCATTAAGAAAACAGATGTCCGCTCCAAATCGAAAATCCTGCAAGTTAAGCTCAGAGAATCAATATTGAAAATAGAGCTCTCGTTGGAGGATAGACCTACATTGCATGATGATAGGCCTACCTTAACATTAGATCAAGGTCCACTTAGTGGTCATTCCTCGAGACGTCACTCATATCGACAAGGTGTGACAGCTTCTAAAAGCCATGTGTCCAAGAATCGATATTTTCAAGACTGTTCATCTTCTGGCTCTGATTCTGAAATAGAACAAGAGAAGCAGCCTCGTCGTCACCAAGGGAGAAGCCCTATTCCTCCTAAAATATTCCTGTTCTCGGGTGGCGATAAGACTTCTTTGAAATCATTCTATGTCCAATTTGAGCGTTTGTGCCATCATTACTATTGGTCTGGCAGCAAAATGTTCGATTATATGTTAAGCTGTCTTCGAGGAAGTGCCCTTGATTATGCAACCCGTCTTGGTATCTGGAAATACCGGACTCTGGCCAATAAAATGAGACGTAGGTTTCCCAATCGTGAGGCCCCTGTAACTTCCCGTAGGGAGCTTCAGTCCATTAGTCAGTATACCTCCTCAAGACTTGGAAAGGATATGAAATTAAAAGGTATAAATTCAGGTATAATGTACGGTAAATTGCTTTCTGATATTCCGGTCCGTATTAATGATAACCTTTTCTACATGACAGCCTGTGTAGCCCGTATAATTGATATTGTTCAACATACAGCCTTCTTGCAATTGATGCCTGCCTCTTTGGTATCTGGTCCCACTGGACATGTAGTATTCTTAATGACTCGAATGTTTGAGTTAAGATCAAACATGGTGTTCATTTAGACAATGGTGAAGCCGTTGAAGAAGTAATAAGCCAGGTTAATGAGGGATTTCAGATGCGGTCCTGCAGAATGTCTTCAGAACCTATGTTACCACCGAAAGTTCCAGATCACCTTCGGGACTTGTACAGACGATTAGTAGTCCACCTGCCTGGAAATTATATTGATTTAGCCCGCCTGTTGTTCGAATATACTGGTTATCACAGATGACTTGGATTGGGCTCGGATTTAAACAGGTTATCGCTGATTGATTTAATTACAATGGCGTCGTGGGCGGAGATCCTTCGTGACGTTGACGTCATAATACTTCCGGAAATAAGCAGCTCATCACGCTGCCTTCCCTAAAATACACACTGTCGTTATTATACGCGCTTTTGTCACTTGCGTTTCAGTAAAATTATGGAAATTGATAAACATCGCAGCTAACATCATCCCAGTTGAATTGCAACCCCATCGGATCACTGTTTTCTATTCGTCTGCTTAGGGAGTCACTTAGGCCTGTCTGAAGTACAAAAGAGTACACGCAGGCAACGCAAGAAGTCGGCTATTTATTATAATTTATTTACAATACTGCCTCGTTGATTTGGTCCATTCCTTTCAAACTTTAAAATCCTGTCGCAAACTTTCTCTTCTTATCTTTAGATTAAAAGTCTTAATTCTAATTTGTAGAATTGAATTGCAGTCCCGTCTCAAACCGAATACGCTAACCGTACCAGTCATTGTAAACATTACTTGATAATCGAGACAATGTAGGTGGAGTTAACGCCTGTCAATCAACGATCGGGCATAATCGAAAAAGGCTGTCGATGCCATTTCTAGTAAAAATTATAATGGTAACAACTTTGTTCAGAATAAAGTAATGTGACTGAAATTTTCAATATCTTCGTGTTTCATCATATAGGTGGAGTTAACGCGTCCTTTGGCGCCGATTGAGGAAGTCCATTTTTCCCCGAAATTTTCCAGGAGGGAGATTGCGTTTTTTTATAACCCAAATAGCTTTATTTACCGTCGGATTACCGGTAGGCATAATACATGTTTTTTTGGTGTTGTACTACAAGCCTATCCCATTTTCATTATTTTTAAGTTTTGGCTTTTTGTCACAAGGTAAGCCATCAGGATATAACATTAGGAAAAAAAGAAGGGAGAACGCTAGATCGGAGACGGTCCTACGCATTTTAGCACATATGACGTCATATATAGATTGTGGGTTAGGGTTAGGGTAAGGGCTAGGACCTGTAGATTTGGTCAAAGTCCCGAAATGTAAACAGGACTAGCCCTAACCCTAACCCATGATCAAGCCTAACCCGTACCCTAACCCACAATTCACATATGACGTCACAATTTGCGTAGGACCGTCTCCGATCTAGCGTTCTCCAAAAAGAAGACCACCATTTCGTTGTCCGCGTGATCGACAACCATTACACTGTGACGTCCAAAACATTTTACGTCATCTTCATGGTTACAGTGCATGGTGGTCTGGACAGTTTCTACTCAACACGAACTGTAATCCTATTAATTAATAAGCAATGGTTGATTTCTGCATAAAATAGATTGGAATTTAAACTAACATGCGATTAAGTACTGAAATCTATACCTGGAGAATTCATCGTTCATTTCTTTAGCCTTTACTTAAGTGTAGATAAGCCCATACTTAGTGTATAATTTACTTAGGCTAATATATAAGTAGACTATAATAGGCCTAAGAAAACGACACCATCTTGTAATGATTAATGGAATTTCCAAGCTAGCTGAATTTTTATGGTAATGTAATTAAATTATCATCTATTATTTTACGCTTAGTTAAATACTCAATAATCATGGTTTTGCAGTTATAGCCTACTTTCAATTTTGATAGGTGTAGGCCTATGTTTATGATCTGTTTTTTCTGCCATATTAATAGCATGAAGTTGTGGTTCGAGTAGCCTATTAGACCTAGCCATTTGTAATAGGCTGTGATTGCATTCGTTAGTGAAACTTCGCCAGTCAGCAAGTTGGATAAAAATCAAATGTTTGTCAGTTCGTTTTTCGTCTTATTTCATTTCAAATTAAATGCCACGTGGTCCATCCTTCCGTCGATCGCGTCACAAAGATCCGAGATGACTTATTAATCTCGCGTTTCTTCAGATTTTTCAGTTATTTAGCCGAATCACTCACATTATGCGCAAAAATAGTTCCCGGTAATCATCAAATCGGCTGTTATCAATGAACTTTTGCTGTCAAGACGTGGAAAATGTTCCAAGGATCATAGTAGATATGCAACTATGCAACGAACCGATGGCCATTTGTTGATAAATCGACAGCATTTAATTCTTCCAAAGTCCGAAGCCACAAGGGGTGGGGTGGAGGATTTGGAACGATTGTCAAACTACGTTGATTCATGCTTGTCTTCTATTTGTAGGACTGGTGCTATAGTTGGAATATCTGTTGGTGGTATAGTTCTTCTGATTTCTTTTATTGCATGCTGCTATTGTTGCTGTTGCCGACAACCAAGACAATCGACAGTTGTGGTCGCCCCAAGTGCTGCTCCAACAATGGCAGTTGTAGGAGGTGAGTTGTTACGGGTGAACCTGAAGCAATCCCACGAGGCTGGACATGCGAGCCTACGCCGCTTGACTCAATGAAGACCTTATGATTTAAAGTGCACATGTTTTATTTCATTTTTCCGGACTTTGGAGTATCATGTTCCAGAATCATAACTTTATGTGACTCACTGATATTTATAACGTATCTGAAACCATATTTTTTTATTACAGCACAAGGAGGTTACCCTCCTCAACAGGGATATCCTATGCAACCCCAAGGTTATCCAATGCAGCAACCCGGTTATCCAATGCAGCAACCCGGTTATCCAATGCAGCAACCCGGTTATTCGATGCAGCAACCCGGTTATCCACAGACGCAGCAACCTGACACTCAAAAACAGACGTAAATGCATGAAAGATCATAATGATGACAGATGGAAAAACACGCAGCAGTCAACACATGGTATACTGGCGATAACCTGATCTGATACTTAGACTTGCTCCTTGGTCACTCTTTTTCTCATTGGGTGCCAGACTGTACGTCACTCAAAGTCAGGGCCCTGCTTCGCGAAATCGTATCTAAAGATAAAATCCAAATTTTAGTAGATACTGCCATTCTGATTCGCTAAACACTACATTTAGTCTATTATTATCCAATCAAATTACAAAAATTGTGATTTTATCTTAGTTAAAATTTTGTGAAACTGGCCCAGCGCTCTGATCAAAGAACACAGACCCAGCATCGCAGCGCTATTCTGACTTCAATAATAGGCCAGAAAGGAGTGAAGCAAGAGCGAGTCTGACGTATTATAGCAGGTTGTTTATATAATAGATATATCGATAACAACGTCGTACAACATAACAATCGTCATAATGAGATAAAAATTAATTGATAGATCAAAACCCGACATTAACAGTTTGGTCACAGAAAATAAAAACAAAGCCGTTAATGAAATTAATAATCAGATTTTCATCATCTTTGAATTTAATGTTATTTATATAAACTTTGCGGTTTGTCACAATTGTACAGAACAACAAAGGTAGAATTATCGTCCTTAGATCGTGTATTGCCTTGGGATAACAGGGGCCTATTTCACAAAATTTTAACTAAGATAAGATCTGAATTTTAGTTATTTGATTGGACAATATTAGATTGATTTTAGTTCTTAGCCAATCAAAATTGAAGTATCTGCTAAAATTTGGATTTTATCTTTAGTTAAAATTTCATGAAACAGGGCCCAGATATCATATGTGACAACTTCGGGCAACCGTGTTGGATGTGACTCCCTGAACATATGAGGTAATTTAAGGTTACTTAAATACAGATGTGACATCCTTTGTTGGCCTACCATTATTTCAAATAACGGTAACTACCTTTAATGACTTCTGTCTCTGGTCTGTGATATATTTTTTTCATTATTGACGTCATAAAAATAACATGATGAAATCACGATTTTATGTGCATAATTTTTATTATTTCGTATGCATAATTTCTATTATTTTGAATATTAATGACTTGAAAGATTTTTGAATATTAACTACTCAAAAGCTTTTTGAATATTTTTGTATATTAACTACTTGAAAGATTTTTAAAATATTAATGGCTTTAAAGATTTTAAGATTATATCTGCACATTCCAATCGAATAGAGCGTGTGTTTTTCTACGTCATCATTTATTTTTTTGCTCTTTGAGGTCATGAAAAATAAATTGTCACTTGTATGTTTGGTTTAAAATAATATAACAACTTAAATATTTGAAAAGAACAAGCAACCTTTATTGGTTTAAGATTATCCCTCCCACCCCCTCCTCCTAAGAAATAGAAAACTAAAAATAAAAAATAGAGATAAATTCATTACGAGATATTTCTAAAGCAATCAAAATATTATTACTGTACCAATTTTGTATCGTAAACGATATTATTTTTTAATTATTTTGCCACTCCTGTAAAAAAATAGAATGCAAAATTTAAATGGGTTTTTTGGGAAAAATAAAACTAGTAGCTTAGAACACAATCTTAAAGCAAGAATTTTATATTTTCTATGAAAGACAAAATATTATTATTCCTATGTGTTTTGCACAATAGGTTGTCAACTCACTGTTATATGATCACAGGTATCATTCTCACACATAAAAATTATTCACTCCGGAAATAATAACACAATTACCTCCCTTGGGTTTTTTTTATTCCCCCATGGAATAGACATCTTTAAACGTTTGAATTTGAAGTTGAAAATGATATATTTTTGGCAATTTTTGAACAAGCAATAGTGAATTATAGGATTAATAGAAATATTCTTTAACAAGATAGGACTGTTTATAGATACCATCGATTTTAAGGCCTTATTTTAATACATTTTAAAAATATAACTTAAAAATATGAAATTATCGCTTTAAGAGGTGGAAGTAAATAAGAGAGATTACGTCATTGGGAGATTACATCATTAGGAGATTTTTCTTTGATATTCCCCAAGAAACTATTATTTTATAAAATAACATATCACGATATCTATTATATTATATTGTATTTGTGTGACGTTTTTATAGCCTGCTTTCATTTATATTAACAATTATTCGCTATTATTTTAATGTATTTAGTTCAAGTTTGTGTATTATGTGATTATGTATTATTATTATTTTGTGTTTTCTGAACAAGCCTTTGTGTAAAGAAATGTGGTCGTCGTCCCCGCCCATCCGTTCGACCGACGCTCCAGAGGCTAACGTTAATATCCAATTGACTATTAAGGTCAAGAGACGAAGAAGCCTATTAATTGTCAACAATTGCCAATATTTACTTGATCACTTAGCTCTGGAGGCTGAATTTGATATAATTTTATACAGGAGACAAACAATCCAATTGACTATTGAGGTCAGGAGACGAAGAAGCCCATTAATTGTCAACAATTGCCAATATTTTTAAGTGTGGCCCTTGATCACTTAGTTCTGACGGCTAAAGTTGATATAATTTTATACACGAGACAAGCAATCCAATTGACTATTAAGGTCATGAGACGAAGATGACGCTTATACATTGTCAACAATTGCCAATATTTAGTTGTGGCCCTTGATCAATTAGCTCTGAAGGATAAAGTTAATATAATTTTACACACGAGACAAACAATCAAAACAAATTCTAATAATTTCTTAATGGGCTGTTAGTCGTAATCAGATTTAGTGTGTTGCAAATGTTTTCAATACTGAGAACAGAAAAAAATATGCGAAAACCCTTGTTGACTGATGTGACCACTTAGCTGCTGTGGGCGTATGTTTCATTGCTTGGCAACCTATCCTTTAATATTTGGATTATATAACACTTTCAAAGTAGAAATTAATAATAATGTATTTCGTTTTTGTTTTATTTTCATTTTTTTAATAAACATTATATTTTCCTTCGGATTTGTTATCTATGTCGAAATATTTATCTTATTTGAGGAGGGAACGATTGTGGCATGAGGGCAACGGCGTAAAAAAATGAATGAACAGAGAAAAGGGGCGTGTGTCCAGATTGCATTAATGGGCTGTGTCGTGTGTCGTTTTCAATCTTTCGGATCTCATCTTCAGTTTCCCGCAAACACCAAGGGCGTACTCGATTGAACGTTCCGGAATTAAATTCTCTCAATTCCGAAAATAGTGTCAATCGAGGGAAAAGTAGAATTTCGGAGTACAACGCATGTGCCGACTGCATAAAAAAATATTTCAACCAATCCTGGCAGTTGAAACATATTTGTTACTTAAAATACGTCACGATTCCACTCACACCACCTCAGCTGTCGGGACTGGCAGAACTGTGACAGGACTCAATTCCGTGTTACTCGATTGCAATTCTGTCAATTCGGGACGTTCTGGACTGTGAATCGAGCATCCCCCAAGACTACTAAGACTAGTATTATTTCCCCTTATTTCAAGATGGGTGAATATAAATAGACAATTTTCCCTTAATTTTTTTCTGACCTCTTCCTGCATAATTTGGTTGACGTTTTGGTCAAGAATTGGAGATACGGGATGATTTTTTTTTTAATTTCATAGCCTTTTTGGGTAATAGCCTACTGATGATAATACAACAGAGAATTATTTACGAATTATCTCTGTCACAGATGACTGTCTTGAACACGTGCAATGACACCACGCGACTTCAATCATTGGCTGAATGGCTCGTGCATTGATTACATAAGACGTAACTGATGCCTTTTAATCATTTTAATACCCATTTACACTAAATAGGAAATACTTTTTAACTACAAATACTTCAAACTTCTTTACTTATTTTTCGAATACATACAACAATGTTTTAGAGAGAGATAGAGAAATGGGGTTTAACGTCCACTCAACACAAACTAGGTCATTTCGGGACTAACTTATGGTTTCATTTTATTTCAATAATTCGCTTGCGCGCAGGGGTCTTTAGCAGTGGGGGGAAACCGGAGTGCCAGGAGGAAACCCACGAGGTTGAGAAGGCGCCCCTTTCACCATGCCACATACGCTCAGACCAGGGCTCGAAACCACAGCCGCAAGCCAGAGGTGACCGGCCCGCTAGAGGTCGAAGCGCGGCACTCTAGACCACTAGGCCATCCCAACCCCCACAATGTTTTAGAACTCATTAAGTCGCGTCGATGTCATCCTTATCAGTGATCGTAGCGGCCTAGCGAATATTCACTGCTGATCAGTGTGGGGTAGACGGTGTAAACACTCGGCATGCACGACAGATTCCGAAATCTAGGCTCGGCTGTATGACGAATTCCGCCATATTGGAACTACTTTAAAGGTCCCGGATGAAACATGGTTGCGCCCATACTGAACACAAATTAGCGACCTATTCGGCTAGCGACCTATTCGACCGATCCAGCTCGCAACTTGTTCGTTGGCAACCTATTCAGAATAAACACAGCAGTCGCCCAAATTTATCTATTTTTATCAGCAAATAAAATCCAACGTTACGTCTGTCAAATGAAGGTAGAATATATTATTTTCTATCCATTCTTTTAGCTCAGAATAGAAGTGTAATTTGGCAATATATATTCTGAAAGGTAATTGAATAAGTTTTCGAAATATTATTAGTAACACTTGGCACAATCATATCAAAGGGGCGCTCTCTCATCCTAAACGTCGCCATTTTTTCAATATTTTAAAGTGAAAGAACGGTAATATTCCGAATCAAAATTTGGTCCATCGTACATAATTCTGAGCATCCAGCTATATATAATCGGAAAGGTAATTTTGGGCGACTGTTGTCTTTATTCTGAATAGGTTTCCAACGAACAGGTTACCAGCTGGGTCGGTCTAATAGGTCGCTAGCCGAATAGGTCGCCAATTTGTGTTTGGTTGCGCCCACGGTGTCAAGTTTTCCTGTTAAAGTAAACGGGTAGCCGCATCGCAAATGTATGGGCGTAGGTACATATCAGTTACTGTCATACAGCCGAGATTAGATGTAGGTTCCGGAACAGGAATCTGTTGAGGATTGCCGAGTGGCGGTATAAAGTGTCTTTCTGCAGAGCGGTCATTGTATCGGAAGTGAGATTTTGACCCCAGTCAACATCAAATCCTCGTGGCAAAAAATCTCAACTGTCAACTCTGTACAAATAATGATGAGCAGAAAAGTAGGACGTTAAACCCCATTTCATTTTAATTCATAATCAACCCTTGATGTCGTCGGATTACTCCGATCGTAAGTAGAATTTAACGGTTCGATTGATTTAAAGAAGCTAAATCGCTAACATTTGGGACCCAGAAATTGACACAAGAGGGTCGTAAAGCATATAATACTGTAGTATGAATGTATATACACTGATTTACATTCAATGGTTGCCGTTTTTACTCTAATTTCAAATCGGTTATGTTCGGCGAAATAAATCGGCAGTCTAAATCGAACGCAAATTTCTGACGTCTGGTTATTCAAGTCTACATACACCGTTTGATCTGTTGCAATGTGTTTAGCCTCTTCCCTCTAGCCTCTTGTTAAAACTGTGGCTGAAACGCATTATGGTACACGATTTGGAAATCAGAAGCCCATCTTTTCCGGAAAGATTACAGCATCAATGTTGATTTAAATTGGCAAATAATTCGTGTTTTCAACGTTGAAGATCTTGGATAATATTGCGTTAGAGACTAAGTTACTTTAAACACGGAGAAGCGAAGGTAAGACTCGAATAACCAGCGACGTGGTAACGATAATCAAAAAATAATACATGTACACACATCTAGCCAAAAGTACACTGAATAAATTAATTTGAATGATCATTTTAATACGTTCATCTTGCATGTTATAATTTTGAAATTTTATTGCAAGAACGGCTTGCTTTTTATCTAAATCTTGCATAATCCATATTTAATAGAAACTGATATTCAACCAACGATAATTGATTCCAATCAGCACGAATAATGTTTTGTTCTCCACTTTCTATATATAAAAATGCTAAATAATACACAAAATACAAATCAATAAAGTGCATTTAATCGTGGTAGAATACAATAAAACAATGCTCATGGAAACGTAGAAAAGATACCATTATCCTGCATCATCTGTATCGTCCTTCAGAACGGAAGCCGTAGTTGCTCAGTGAGTAAGACACTGACTCGATAACCAGGGAATTAAAACCACTCAATAACAGACCTTATGATACAGCGCGCACGTGCTAACAATTCGACCATCCGAGTTAATTGAAAAAAATTCATTTCAAGTCGAAAATCAAAATAAGTGCTGTCGAATTTCAGTGCATTGCAGTTGTACACCACGTCCTAACGTATCTCGACGGGGGGGGGGGGAGTTAGCACGTGCGCGCTGTATCATAAAGCATGTCATTGAGTGGCGTGGTTTCGAATCCCCTGTTGTACTGGACAAGGAGTAGGGTATCCTGTCCAATCTCGTGGGTTTTCTCCGATTTCCCCCCACTCCATCAGACCCTTTACGCACAAGCGAATGATTGAAATAGAATTAAACCATATGTTAGTCCCGAAATGACTCAGTTTCTGTCGAGTGGACATTAAACCCAATTGCGCCCTCTTTCTCTATCTCTCTCTCTAACGTATCAACATTTGAGCGGCCATTTCCAGAAGAACGGGCTCGTTCGCTTCGATAGTTCACCTGAACATTCCTCTTTTATAAACCATTGGTTCGTTTATAAAACTGCTGCACAAAATGAATATCATGTAAAAAAAGTAATTCACAGTGCACAGAGAGGGAGAAATGGGGTTTAGTGTCCACTCGACACAAACTAGGTCACTTCTAGACTAACACATGGTTTAATTTTATTTCAATAATTCGCTTGCGCTTAAGGGTCTTTAGCAGTGGGAGGAAACCGGAGTGCCCAGAGAAACCCACGAGGTTGAGAAGGCGCCCCTATCTCCATGCCACATACGCTCACACCAGGGATCGAAACCACAACCGCAAGCCAGAGGTGACCGGCCAGCTGGAGGTCGAAGCGCGCGGCACTCTAGGCCGCTAGGCCATCCCAACCCCCAGTGCACAATCAAGCGGGGTTTAACGTAATACTACGCCATACAGTGTGCCCAAACAGAAGCGCCGCGGCCTACATGTACTTCGTTTTCCAACTGTTGGGGATCTTAAGCGTTCTGCCAATCGTGTACACGGGAAAATAGTCTACGATATCATACCCCTACTTAGTAAATCGATATATATACATGTTCGTGTATCCTCTAATTTAAATTACAGACTTTTGTAGTCACAATTCTATACTAACCACCATATTTTCTAAACGCCCACCATTTTCTGCACCATTGCTCGCACACCACACACAAAATTTGAAATCTTACGCTATGGGAAGATATCGCCCAGTCTGAAAAAAATGGTTTTAAAGAAGATTGTGTATCGGGATTTTTTAGTTGCAACAACAAATTAAACGTATTGATTTGATGGTGTTTTGTTAGACTGTCAGCAAAACAATCAACTGTGGCGTAATTGTGCACTTACAACCACGTGACTTATATTAATCGATGGAAGGATTAGGGACGATTTGTCCATTTGAAAAACAGCGACGGATGTAGACGAAATAACTTGCCTCGAAGTAACGAACAAAAGGCGACAACTGATGACAATGGTGCTATATCTAATATGGTTTGTGGTAATTGTATTCCTAAATATTTCAGGTAATTTATCTTATTTAATAAAACCGTTTTGCGAATAATTAATGTAACATTCCTTTTGGGCTGTCGAACAACGAACAAAAGGCGATAACTGATAACTATGGTGCTATCTAATAGGGGTCTTGGGATGGCCCAGTGATCTAGAGTGCCGCGCTTCGACCTCTAGCTGGCCGGTCACATCTGGCTTGCGGCTGTGGTTTCGATCCCTGGCGTGAGCGTATGTGGCATGGAGATAGGGGCGCCTTCTCAATCTCGTGGGTTTCCTCCGGGCACTCCGGGTTCCTCCCACTGCTAAAGACCCCTACGCGCATGTTAGTCCCACGATTACCTAGTTTGTGTCGAGTGGACGTTAAAGTCCATTTCTCTCTCCCTCTCGATATATTTAATACGGTCTGTGGTTATTTTATACCTAAATATTTCAGTTAATTTATCTTATTTAGCAAAACCTTTTGAGAATAATTAATGTAACATTCCTTTTGGGAATAACTAAAGTAACATTCCTTTTGGACTTTGGAGTGGTCCTGTCAGTTCTAACTGGGACGTTCAAGAGGTCACTGCATGGTTATGATGTATTTTATCCCGGACGGAGCCAACCAGTAGCTGGGCTGAGGGATATTGGGGACCTGTAGGTACCTACGAATTCTAAACGTCAATGAAATCGCTGCCTAAATTAAGTCAGATGCACTGAAATTAATCCTAATTTTAAAAAGAAATTCTTGGTAGAAATCACCCCAGGCACTCCAGAGAGCGGAGTACATATACTCGTGGGGCCCCCGTACAGTTGGTATGTCCCTAACCCCCACAAGGTTAATCCGGCACTGGTCCTCCCAGTTCTAATTGGGAAGTACGCGTAGTCACTGGATGTTTATTGTGTGCACTTCATGGTTTCGGTGGCACATACCAGTTCTAACTTTGTAGTTATATTACGGTATATATCGTAAGTTTGACTGAACGGCGGCAGTCGAGTTTTTCATTACCCGACGATATATGCCATTCCTTAGGGTGTTTGAGGTGATCCTAGTATTCGAATTGGACAAAGTATATTAAACCTTTCCTTGAAATCGGTGGTTATGCCACGCATTGGTATAGAGGGTTGCCTTTTTGAGATGATTTATTGGAAAGCGTATATAAGAATGATTGTAATTGTTTTAAGAGTTGAGACCATTTTAAACATGATTTAGAACTATTCCCCCCCCCTTCATGCTGGATCTGCTTTCCAAAGATAGCAGTAGTAGTTGGTGTCAAAATACCAGGTAGTAGTAGTAATAGTAGTAGTAGTAGTAGTAGTAACACTAGTCGTGGTGGCACATTTAAAGAGTCAGCAATATTCGTCTGATAAAGCATGTGCTCTGGGTACCACTGAAAGGGTAGCCCTACTCAGCGGTTTCTATCAAATTCAATTAAACATGCATTAAACAAGAGCTAAATCAAATATGGTGGACCGATCAACCAGTACCGTGGTTGAAATTATTGCACACGCCTGTCAAACCTTCAAAGGCTAATATCTTCGCTTGCAATAGAGTAATTTGAAAGAAATGTTCAAATTATTTATTTTACATTATCTATTTTCGAAATATTATAGCAAGAATGGCTCGTTCTTTATCTAAATCTTACATAATGTATCTTTAATCCATCTTTAGGCTATGAAAAAAGGAAATTTCCTCAGATGTATGACTTCCCTGTTTGTGCGGGATGATCAGACTATTAGTACAATCAGGGGTTGCGACCAAACACTTGGGTCTCGTTAACACGTAGGCGTGCACGTAACAAAAAGGTACATTTGGAATATGAACTAACAGTAGGCGTGCACGTAACAAAAACGTTCCATTTGGAATATGAACTAACAGTAGGCCACATCGCCACTTCCCGAACAGATGTAGGCGTGGACGTAACAAAAGGGTTACATTTGGAATATGAACTAACAGTAGGCCACAGCGCCACTTTCCGAACAGATGTAGGCGTGCACGTAACAAAAAGGTTACATTTGGAATATGAACTAACAGTAGGCCACAGCGCCACTGCCCGAACAGATGTTCCCTGTCTTCATTATCCCGGTTGGTGCAGAAACATGGTACGTTAAACACAATTTCCTGAATTTTGTGTAGTTTAATGAGTTCGAGACATCAAGTAATATATTGATATGCGATATTACACAATGTCTTGTACAAGACCATTAAACAATTTAAAATACAGACACTCTATCCAGCACCTGCATTTCAATGAAATAGGTCACGCGGATCTAAGAATTTCAACTAGTATAAATAATGTACGTTTGGCACATTGCCCGTACCATTATTTCGCATAATGGTATGGGCAATGTGCCATACGTACATCAAAGAATGGCGTCACATCTGTATTTTAAGTAATACTTATTATGGGCACTACATGATCCAGTGCTTGTCATACACGCTTATGTCCGTGTGAACACTTGTGAGACGTTCCGTACGGCGTCAGGTTTGACGCAGAAAACGTGTAAATGCCACCCTACTAGAACAAGACAAGTCGCCTCCCTCGGATTGAGCATATACTCTCCCAAAAAGGAAGCGCAAAGTTACATTTCGTCGTCGGTTTATCCTGGCTCTCCCACCGCCTTGTTGCAACAAGAGCAGCGACACATCGCTGAACCAAACTGCTCTCCAGTGTTGCTGTGGCCATTACCTCAGAGTTTGAACCCATTAAAGTTGGATTTCATGGTGTCGGCTTATTTCAAACAGAAGCTCTAGCGGGGACGTTTGTCTGGTTATTCGGTTTCACGTAGGCATTTGCGGACTGCCTGGTACGAGATTTTACACCGTCCGGGAATTGCTGCTGCAGTATAGGTCGCTGTTGAAAACCATTTATATCAATGGCGTAACCGGAAGTGACGATCCAGGACAGGTGGGGTCACTCTTGTTTGGCCTGAGCTTGGGCGGTCACGTGTTGAACGTCACTGTCGGTAACTATCCCAAAGGCGAGAAATGAAACTAAGGGAAACATTCAGTGGCCTGGCTATACATCTGTCTTGGATTCACCTGCTTGTAATCGAACAATATAGCGTTGTTGCGTTGGTCTTCGTTCAGATGTGGCATCACTTGGTTCCTCGAATGTTTACATGTGCAACTGATTTGGGAACCGAGAACCACGGGATTTTAAAGACCTTAGATGTAGGTTCCATGCGAAAAGCTCGCGATGTTGTTAAATTCATGTTTCTTGGTGCAATCAAACGATAACAAATTTCGACAAAAAGCATGACCAGTCACAATTAGTAACATTACATTTAAAACCAATAATGAATTTCCTCTATCCTTACATAATGACAATAAAACAAGTAAGATTTATGGAAAGAACGACTTTGCGTAAATAAAAAAATGATGAAAAATGAGTTGTTCGTTTCCTTTTTTGAAGAGTATATTTTATTTGGCGGTCGAACTTTATTTTGTTTTGTTGGGAGATCGGGCTGTATTGTATGTGCTGTGATCGTATTATGTTGACCAATCGAACTGTATGCACTGTGCTGTGATCGTGTTTTGTTGAGCGATCGGACCGTAATGTAAGATATGTGGTCGTGTTTAGTTGGGCACTCGTACTGTATGCTCTATGATGTGATCGTGTTTTGTTGGGAGGTTGGGCTGTATTATAAGTGATGTGGTTAAATTTTGTTGGGCGATCGGACTATATTCTATGTGCTGTGATAGTGTTTTGTTGGGCAGTCGGGGGCTGTGTTCTATGATGCGATCGATTTGTTGAGCGGTCTGGCTGTAATGTAAGATATGTGGTCGTGTTTTGTTGGGAGATCGGGCTGTATCACCGACAGAGATGTGATCGTGTTTTGTCGGGCAGGCGGGCTGCATGTGCTATGATAGTGTTTTTTTCGGGCAGGCGGGCTGTAGGTGCTATGATAGTGTTTTGTTGAGCATTCGGCTGTAATGTATGAGGTCATGTTGTGTTGGGCGGCCAGTCGGTATTATTTATTGCCATTGCCTCGTTACTCTGTCTAGCTCTGTACTCTTGACCGTCTTTGTAAATATTTCGTTCTAACAAAGTCAAGTGCTTTTAACCATGTCTTGTCAATGCAGTTATTGTTTTGTTAAACTTCTATCTGAATAGGTTAATGAAAACCGTTGAAGGGTTTAATGAAAACCTTTTCAAATAAAAGCAACGATATCGATTATGATTAAATAATGTTTTTGGTTTGTTTTTTTTAAAGAAAGTTAAGTATTTATTTGAAATATAATTGAATAGGATGTGGTATTAGACAAGGATTCAGGTGGTGGAGCCAAGGAATGAGGGGGCTCTTGCCCCCACCCAGTGCAATTGTTTCGCGGTTTCTGTAGAAATGGAATGAAATGGGGTTTAACGTCGTGCTGCTCTGCTCCTAAGAAGATGGGTTTACACAATGCAGTGTGCTATAAAGGAACTTTTGTCAGGACAGTGGAGCTACGGACTTATCTTAATTCAAATTTTGTCATGGGTTCTTTTATGTGCGTGCCATTGTGTATACGTGGCCTCGGGTTTTCGTCCCAGTTTGAATATTACTGTGTTTCTATTGAAACGTGGGGTGGGGTGGGGGCACCGTGGCTCAATGGGTAGGATATTGACTTGTTAGCTTGGAGATCCCGTTTTCCGATCCCAAAGATGGGCGCGAATCTTCGTTGGGATACTCTGGTTTGATTTCCAATTCGTCTGGTAGGGGATAGTATATAGTCGTTCTGATGAGACGAAAAATCAAAGTGCGTTGTACAAATTAGCGTGCACGTAAAAGAACCCCATGTAACAGTTGGAATTCGAAATAAGAATAGACCGTAGCACCGCTGCCCAGGCAAAAATGAAATCATAGCACACTGAATGCAGTATTAATTAGCTGAGTAGAAGAACCTTAAACTCCTTTTCATAACATATCAGTTCATTGCCAGTGTTATTACCCACCGGGGTTTGGGTGTCCGAATGTCCGCGCTGTGTCACAAGGTTTGTCATTGAGTCAACTGGCGTAGTTTCGAGTCCCCAGTTTAACGTGACAAGGAGTAGGGTTGCCTGTCCATGCTCGTGGGTTTTATCCGGGTCCTCCGGTTTCCTACCACTGCCTTGCGAATTATTGAAATAAAATTGACCATTTCGTCGAGAAATGACCCATTTTATGTCGAGTGGACGTTAACACCCATTCACCCCCCCACACCCCACCACACACACACACCCCACCCCAACCTCCAAGCTACAAAAATCGGATTTCACTATTTATGTTCGAATTTATAAACTTATTGATCTTATCTCTATATAATTGCTTTTAATAATAAACGGTAATTCAAGTGATAATCATTAAAATTACGGGTAACTCAGTTTGTTTAACAAGTATTTAATTAGTGCTGCTAATTTTATTTGGGGAAAAAATACCGAAACGTATTTTTAACAAGAGGTGCTTGACTTCCTGTTGTTCTGTTCTGACTGGGCAAATGAAGGTGGAACACGTCATACGGTTTGTTGTGGGGGATGTTTTGACCGGACAGCTGCGCTACGGCCAACTTTTATATCTAGTTCCAACTGCCAAGGGATTTTTTACGTTCACGCCAATGTCTGCATGGGACCTCGACTATACGTTGTCCACCGCCATACCCTGCACCATTAGCAAGTGAGAACCACGCCGGAAAATACCGAAGATGTTTGTCGGCCAACACCGAATGTTTAAGATTTTTGAAGATTTCGTTTAAGACTTTTTATTCCCCTTAAAAAAACATACATTATGCAAGAGCTAAATATGCCTTATGCAGGTCTTCTTTGGGTCTGAAATGAATAGGTCTTTCTAATTGCATAATCCCCATTTTTTAAGCAAACCCCTTTCTGTTTTGAAGCTAGTCCAGTTGGCACAATTATTTTTATTGTTGAATTAAATCCAAATTGTGTGTGTTTATCTTTTTGTATTTTATTTAGATATATTCGGGGAAGAGTGTTTACTTTCAATCCCCCGTGTGACGGAATATAAATCATGTTTGTTTGGATGTTGTCATCAAGGATTCGATACTAACACGGGGTTTGAAAATGAAGACGTTTGTTGTAGTCCAACGTAAGTAAACTTGAAAGAGGGAAATAAATAAAATGTAACGTCTTGTAGAGGGTGTGTGCGTTGTATCATTAGGTATATCATTGAGTCAACTGGTGTGGTTTCGATTCCTCTTGCAAGCAAATTATTGAAATAATATTGAACCATATGTTAGTCCCAAGCCTGGAGACACCAAGATATGGGTGGACGAGGTGGGGGGCACCTGAGAAGGTATATAATATTTTGGCAATACCATAAGACGCCTTTCTTATATCTTAAACATCCGTCACCATCTTCTGCTTTGCTCGGTTGTGTTTTTAAAACACACTTTGATCTCCCCTAGTCGGTGGGGTGTGGGATTGCAGGAGTTGGCGAGAGGGAGGTTGTGGAGGACATAACGTCTCGTGAACACAATATTTCGATCGGTTGGATAATTACTATGGTTACGTATAGGCCCTACAATACCAAGAAGGGAAATGTATTTTACACATGGAAGAGGTTTTTGGATTACAGATAGGGTAATCGTAACAAGGATCAACTCGCATATCATAAATTATCTTGGGCTAAGGTTTGTGTTCGTAAAAAGAGTGTTTACAGTGTAATCTTTATTCGTAAACACTGTGACTGCCGGGTAATCTTTATTCGTAAACACAGTGATTACCGGTTAATCTTTATTCGTAAACACTGTGATTACCGGGTAATCTTTATTCGTAAACACTGTGATTACCGGTTAATCTTTATTCGTAAACCATGTGATTACCGGTTAATCTTTATTCGTCAACAATGTGATTTGTTCGTAAACACTGTGATTACCGGTTAATCTTTATTATGATTGCCTAACGCAGTCCCTTTATTATACAGAAGCGGTATTATGATGTCTATAGTGGCTGGATGCATTGTCCTGTTTCTGGGATTAGTGGCGAGTTGTTTCGGTTGCAACTGTAGAGAGTTGTGTAAAGCAACCCCTAATAAAACAACAGATAAAACAACCAGTGAAACAGCCAATAAAACAACCAGTAACACATCCACTAAAACATCTGATATTTCCAACAACAATTCTTTAGCAGTTGTCACAGGTAAAACTATAATGTTAATGTAACAAAAATAAATCGACAGTGGGTAAGGCACCGAGTCTGAGGCGAAAAAACGGCGTGTACGAAAGACAAGCCACTGAAAGAAAGACTTTAATAAAAAAAAATAGTTTATCCGCACAAAATTCCCCCATACCACACTACTGTAAATGGGGTTTGTCTATGTTCATTAGCCCGGTTGGTGCAGAAAATTTGGATGTTAGACCCATTTCATTTCATTCAGATCTGAAAGAGATAACTTCAGCTAGTATTATGTTTTTCGGGATTTGATTTTCCACAGGGATACTGAATAATATGATCCTTCTCGTGTGTATATTTTAAAATTTTCATTTTGTCTTAAATATTGGATATCGGAAGCCCATCTTTTCCCGGTAAGATCACAGCAATTATGATCTAAACTGACCAATAAGTCGTGTTCGGAATGTCGAAGACTGTGGATGACATTGAGTTAGAGACTTGCCTCCTTTAAGTTCGGTGTGCCGATGCCCCAGTGAAATAAAGGTGCGGATCGTCACACCCTATGATACCTACCTGCATGCCGCAGTTCCTATTCGACAATTATTCTTGCGTCTCTTTATGTTTCAGCCACCAATGAGGGTTTCAACAATTCTCCAGTACGACAACCAAAGAAAAAGTCCACGAGGGCTGTTCCCAAACATCACCTTGGTTACCACACGCCACAAATACCCGGATGTCCTTTGCCTCCAGATTCTACTGTATTCAAACAGACCGGGCAACCGCCTACTAAGTCGAGGGATGGGGTTTGGCACTCGAACAAAACGTCTGGAAAACCAAAATAAATTTCATTCTTCTGTATTCTGATAAACCTAGTCTTCTTAATTTGAGACTGGTTGATCGCAACATAGATAATAAATTATATATAAAACAGTGATGATCATAGTATAACAAGTTTATGCATAATTAGTCTCTGTCATCCAGAAAATATTCTACGAATATTATGTCAAAGACTAGGCGGATTTGGGTGATCGAGACTAATGAATAATGAGTTAAAAAATAAGCAGCATGAAATATTCGCTTGGCAGTTGGGAGGAAACGGAGTGCCCAGAGGAAACCCACGAGGTTGAGAAAGGGCCCCTATCTCCATGCCACATACGCTCACACTAGGGGCCGCAAGCCACAGGTGACCGGCCAGCTAGAGGTCGAGCGGCACTCTAGACCACTGCTAAAGACCCCTACGCGCAAGCGAATTAATGAAATAAATTAAACAATATGTTAGTCGCGAAATGACCTAGTTTGTGTCGGGTGGACGTTACCCCCCCCCCCTCTCTCTCTCTCTCTTTCTCTCTTAGTTACATTAATCCTATTTATCTGTTTCTATAATTAATTATCGTAACATCGATATTTATAATTACATATTGAAATAGAACAATGTTTATTGTTGACAGTAAAATGATGATGATGACAGTACAATAGGGTTAATGAGTATCATTTATATTCATACTACAAACGACATTATTGAAAATAATCAGATGAATAGAGTGTAATTGTTGTTGGATTTCATGAAGTGAAATGAAATAGGGTTTAACGTCCTACTCTTCTGCTCCTAACCTGGGCTATTGTTGAAAACGGGCATACGCCATACAGTGTGAGGGAAATTTTGCCCGGACATCGGCGCTACGTCCTACTCTTATATCGAATTCCAACTGCCAGCAGATCTTTTACGTGCACGCCAATGTGTGCACGGGACCTTCGTTTTTCGTCCCATCCTAACGACTAGGCCCTGTCGTAGGGCATTGAACTGTTTGCAATATTTGGACGCTGTCAACCAAAACAGGTTCTTGTCGGTCAAATTACTTTCCCTTTTTAGTAGTTTAAAACAAATTCATCCGCCATGGTCTGTAATTGTGACGTTATTGATTCAACATAATAATACCGGCGATAAAAAAATATCAATTTTAAAATTTCATAAATTATTAATTTCATATTACTACGAGTTTTTGTTTTTGAGCAATCAATGCATCAATTATATGACTGGTTGAATACGGTTCTAGCCGTGTTTGTTTCAGATTTGTATTATGTGTACTAAATAATGTTCTCTGTTTTTGTTTATATCATTTTTATGGATTAATGTTTTGTGGTTGTTGTAACTACATTAGTTGTACTAATGTAAAACGACTGAGAGCAGCTCGCTAAGTTGAATAGTTGGCGCTATATAAATCAATTATTATCATTATTATGTTTCAGAAATGAACGTTTTCAAGTTTTCGCCGTAGGACTATATACCGGCGTATTCGTGAAGCAATGGCCCGAGAAATCCCCCTCTGGCCATTGCTAGGTTGGCTTCCGATACTAGAACTTGTGAGGGTGTGTGTCTATTCTTTCCGTCCAATCAAAGCTATCACTTGAGTGCAGCAGCATGACTGTCCTACGTTTAATCTGGGTCTTCCCTAAAACTTCGGACAGTGATTAAAGGTATTAAAAATGGTGAAAGTATGTTCGATTCCAAACACTTGAAACAGTATTGTTTACATTTTATTCGATTTGATAGCCTCGTTTGTCACGCAATTAGTTTTCCTGCAATATTCTGCTATTTACTGGTAAATTGGGCATAATAAAATCGTGACTCATGACGTAACGTTGTGTAAACATGTTTGGTAACTTTGGTCCAATTTGGAACTTTGTTTAAAGCACAATGACATTGTAACACAGTTAGCTATTGGTTGTTAATCAAACGAAACAATGCGAGGACTTTTACCATGTGTACTAAATAATGTTCTCCGTTTCTTGTTTTTGTCTTTTTTTATGGATTTATATGTTATGATTGTTGGAATTATATATTAGTTTTATTTATGTAAAACGACTGAGAGGAGCTTGCCGAGTTGAATTGTTGGCGCTATATAAGTCGATTATTATATTTCATAAATTATAAACTTGAGAGGGGATCACGTTGCTAAGTGAGTAAGATGCTGGCTGGCATAAAACCATAAAAACTTAATGAACTAAAAATAAACTTGATTTGGTCTTTGTGTAGATTGTGATTCAGCTTATTGTATATGAGTTATTGATATAATATAGAACAGTTTAATCAGTTACTGTGAGGACGGGGGGCCTGGCAAGGACAGCTGTCTAGTAGTTCGGATGATACGAAACCCCGAGGTCCAGTGTACACATTGGCGTGGACGTAAAAGATCCCTTGGCAGTTGGAATTCCATATAAGTGTAGACTGTAGCGCCGCTGCCCGGGCATAAATTCCCTTATAGCACACTGTATGGCGTATGCCTGTCTTTATTAGCCCTGGTTAGGAGCAGAACAGTAGGACGTTAAACCCCATTTCATTTCTATAAACTTGAGATGCATTTAGAACTGGACATTTTATATTTTCGCTGTAGGACTATATACATGTAGTTGCTCGGGTTTGATCCAAGTATTAGGTCGAGAAAGTTTCTAGTCAGTGTATGTGTATGTGTCTAGTCGTTTGGATGGGACGAAAAACAGAGGTCCGCTTATTTACTGGATAAGGGATATGACTAAACGGTGCTAGTCGTTTGGATGGAACGGAATACAGACGTCATTCGTTTTCTAAATAGAGAGTATGCGGAAACGGTGCTGTTCTGGCAAAATGTTCCTTATAACAGACGTCATTCGTTTTCTAAATAGAGAGTATGCAGAAACGGTGCTGTTCTGGCAAAATTCTCCTTATAACACAATGCATGGCATATGTCCGTCTTTGTTTACCCGGTTGGCGAAGAAAAGTAGAATAAGTTAGAACATGTCAGTCCATTCTACCACAAGTAGTAACCCAGATGAACACTCCTATAAAAATGTCACTTATTATTAGGGTATACCTTTTTTAATTGTATATTACGCCCATTAATCGGGCATTAGGTAAGCTCAGATACAGAGCTGCAATAGTTAGAAAACAGATAATGGTAACAGAATATGCTGAAAACTTCAGTCAAATTGCTTCATCCTTAACAGGGATATTAGCGATTCAATTTTAGGTTAGCCTCGTTCGTTCCTTTTACCGTTGGTACGATAATAACAAAAGTCTCTATTTTCAATTTTACTTTAAAGCCTCAATAACACTCTTGTTGTAACTGAAAAATATGCCCCAATCTTCATTCTGGTCAACAAATCGTATTATTTTAGAATATTCCAATTAAATGATGATATAAATTTCATCTTAACACACATAATTTAAAAAATTGGAAATATTCAACCAATTGATTTGAAAAGTCTAACGTAAACCTTTTCAAATGTGACTTGGATTTTAAAATATTTTCGAACCCTCCGGACAAATAAAATAGGTTGTAATGGATAATTTACACAACAGGTAGGACATTTAAACATCTAGTACTTAGAATAAGGGTACTATTTATTTCCTGGAGCTACCAGCCAGCAAGAATATTATTGTCCCTTTAAATAATCCATAACCAGAGAGAGAAAGAGATATGGGGATTTAACGGTCATTCGATTCGACGCAAACTATGTGATTTCGGGACTAAAATATGGTTCAGTTTCATTTCAATAATTCCTTTGCCGGAGAAAACCCAAGAGGTTTGACAGGTGGCTCTACTCCTTGTTACGTACAACCGATGAATCGAAACCACGCCAGTCGACCCAATGACAGACCTAATGATACAGAGCGCACATGCTAACTATTCGGTCAGTCACCCCCTTCCCCCAGCCCACCCCAAATGTATTCAAATCCACAAATTATCGCATGATGACGATGACATCGAAAGTTGATTATGGTCTGGATAAGTTAATTAATGTGTAATTAATAATCTAAATAACATTTCAGGCCTAAAGGCAGATTCAGCATACAAAAATAATGTTATTGTTTGCAATGAGGTTACAATCGCTAATGAAAGCAGAACGTAAAAGAACACTTTTAGGATAAATTTATATTAGAAGCCATTTGAAATATGTCAAGGTTATCCGGGAAAATACCCAATTCTGCAAGAAATGTCAATGTTGGATGTTTATGATGGTTGTGTTAGTTTTGATTTGCATCTATATGGTTAGTTTATTATGCGAAATTTGGTCCCATTTACTGATTTCAAAGGCCTCACTGTGCACCAAACCGGATCGCCAGATGGCGGATGCATATCTATAAGTATTTGCTTGACAACTGATTGGTATAATTTGATAAGAATCTCGGTCGGAAGAAAAACGGTGAATGCGGATTTAAGAGTTGGAAAGGCAGACCCCCATTTAACTGTTTTAAGATAAATATTGCCAAAATAAAATATCTTTTGTTTTATTTTTCTTTGAATATTTTTAAAAACCAAAAGATTACTTGGTAGTAGAACCGCAGTCCAGGACACATTTCCCTCGCAGCACACTGAGAAGTGTATGCACTTCTTCATTAGCCAAATCGGTGCTAACAGTAGGACGGCAAACCCAATTCATTTCATTTCTCACGCACTGAGACTTTAAATTCTGATTCTAAATGTCCTTAAACAAATAGTATTATTTTAAAAGAATTAAAATACAGTTTATTGATGATTCCAAGGTATAAAACACAGACATGTATAATTATAATACAGACATCTCTAAAATAACACAATTAAAACATATCCAGATCGAGAATTGTCTAGATCTATTCAAATAAATTATAATTCTGAGGAAAATGTGTCTTAAGTTTCGGGTTTCTATATTTCTGTCAATTAGTGTGGTTACTGGTTTCCATCTATCTTAGTTATACCTGTCAATAACTAGGGGCCTGTTTCACAAAATTTTAATGGAGATAAAATCCAAATTTTAGTTATTTGATTGGATAATTTAACATTGATTTTAGTGTTTAGCCAATCCAAATTGAAGTATCTACTAAAATTTGGATTTTATCTTTAGTTAAAATTTTGGTGAAACAGGCCCCAGATCAAATCTATAAATATAGCAGAAATATATTAAACCCCGAACTTTTACACTTAGTCCCAAAACTACCAAGTGGACTTTAAACCCCATTTTCTCTTCTGTCTAAAACCCTTAACACAAATAACAGCTTTAATTTACTATTCTAACAAATCAATCGCTTAATCTACTAAACAATGCTCTAGATAAAAGATACAAAGGAATTATTATTTAATATTTGTTTTCTATAGAACTTCAACGAGCTTTGTTAAATGTAATAAAATATCTAGACGATAAAATTACATTCTGATTAAAACACAGATTATAATTCGTTTCGCTTCTTTGTAGTTCATAATTTCGTTTTACTTGTCTCCATTGTTAGGGTCTAGAAGAGTTGTTATACTACCGACGTTCTGGTTGAAGTGAGGAGTTAGCCAATGAAACTGATTGTTACGGCGAGTTCTTGGCGTTCGATGACGGAACTGTGGGCAAACCCTGATTGATAAAAACCAATGTCTGACCTCATAGGGTTAAAGGCCGCTCGTGTTACCCCTGATGCGACCTCCCAGTACAACTGGTCAGATCGGCATGTAGTGTAAGCAATCGAAAGTATAAAAGAAAACCAAGCGAAAAAAAGGTCTATATTTTTATCAGATTGGTAAAATTATTTATAAAAAAAATAAAAAAGATGAATGATAAACACTAAGCAAATAAAACGCAATTTAGTAAGAATTAAACCAAAATTAATAGAACGCCTGTAAAATTGAAATGGTTTTATTTTTTGTTTTCATTTTTAAAAAAAAATACTCATTGACTATTTATTGCATATATAGATTAAAATGGAACCGGATCAATTGTTCTCGAGGTTGTGTACTAAAATACATGTTTTTGTATAATACAAGTTTCACTTTACGGAGTTCCATTAAAACGTGATTTGAGATTTCTACAATATCCATGTACAGTGGCTGATCAATGTAGGCGCGGGGGTGGTAGTGGAAGGTGGAGCCAAGTGATAGTATCAAATTCACACATTCTGTATCTATGAAACGTGTAAATCTGACCCTTTTACTTGTTGGGTGATTAAGTTGATTAAACTGCACGAATCGCCGAGTTTTAAAAAACTTTCTCGTGGAGCGATCCACAACTTCCGCCCCTTAACCAAATATCCTGCGCCCGCCACCACCTACTTAAACACAATGCGTTATTTTGAAGATCTCTCCGATGAGCGAAAAGTACTTTAATAATGTTAAAATGTTATTAAAACAGTTGAAATCAGTTTGTCTCGGCATAACTTTTATCTTTTCATCCTTTACGCGCAACAAAGTAGTGCAGCTTCACGGCTGTGCTAATAATTTTGGATATATAATTATAAACATATACAAAACAAGTATCATATACAAAATAATTATCAACATACACAAAGTAATTATCAACATACACAAAAAAATTATCAATATATACAAAATAATTATCATATACAAAATAATTATCAACATAAACAAAGTAATTATCAACATACACAAAGTAATTATCAATATGCACAAAGTAATTATCAACATATACAAAATAATTATCAACATATACAAAATAATTATCAACATATACAAAATAATTATCAACATAGACAAAGTAATTATCAACATACACAAAGTAATTATCAACATACACAAAGTTAATTATGAATGAGATGAAAATGGAAGATGAACCTGGAATGTTGGATACTGAATACTGGAGCAATTTGTTTTATAGTTCTTAATATGTTTATTTATTGCAATATCTGTTTTCGGTCTTTTCTGCAGGTTTATCTTGTAGATTTTTGTTTTGCGTGTAGTGCAGTCCTTCTGTACTTACTACTCGAAAGTGAAATTGGGGTATGATTACCAGATACAAAATATTTTCCATTTTTCTTCAAATTTGTGTAAATCAAAATCTATATCCGAAATTCCTTTCGATGCACTATGTAAGATTTATATAAAGAGCTGACCTTCTGACTGTAATAGTTTAAAAATAGATGATGGAAAATGAATACCGGTATATTGAAAATTTCAGTCAATTTGGATTAATCTGAGCCAAGTTATCAATGCTTGAGGTTTTGACAAGACTAGCTAGTATCCATTGTCATTGATTGCTAATAATGAATGTGATCTAATCTAATCCAATTAATATCCAAGAATCTGAGAGTTGATTATGGGCTTGACATGCAAAAAAAGTGGTTCTGAGGCACAAAGTGCATGCAATAAAATCTTTCCGTTCCTGCTGTACAAAATCAATATGGTAAAATCCCATATGGCTCCAGTCCACAATGTCCACATAATAAAAACCTTACTTTCCCAGTGAATAAATTGGATCTAATAAAATCCCCTGTGGTACACCCAACAAAAATCGCTGTGGTTCCTGATGCACAACCTTCAACTAAAGCTCAGGTAATAAACCTTGTGTTTCCCACAAGGATGTGGTTCTGGTTCATAAAGATCATGTTAATAAAAGCCCCTGTGGTTTTGGTTTATATAGCTCATGTTAATAAAAGCCCCTGTGGTTTTGGTTTATATAGCTATGTCAATAAAACCCCAGAGATCCAAAGCTCACAGACTTTTGATTATATAGCTCCAATGAACTCCACCAGTAACTTCATCTGCTTTGTACAGCTTGGTCCTGGACAGTTTCCTATTGCATGGTAATCATTTTAAAACTATAGAATATAAAAAGGCAAAAAGCTACATTGTAAGTTTATCGTCTCATAAATTCTACTCCACTATCAAGGTTCCCTGAATCTGAATCCTCCTTAAGAAGTCTTTTTCCTGAATTGTGGCTAGCAGCAGAGGACATACTAGCCGGGGACTGGCGCCCATCTAAGGGTGTGTATCCCCTCTGCACAAGATAGGAATAGATTGGTGGATCAGTTGGTTTAACAGATGGAACACGAACAGGTTCAGGTTGATGTGGACCAGGTACCTGACCTTGGCCTGGATAATGTGGTGGAGGATAGCCCGGTGGAACCTGAATGGGAACACCTTGGACGGGCATGAACTGCTGCTGGGGGTGGTAAGGTTGATACTGCTGGGGCATCATTCGTGGATCTTGCATCATCTGAGGATAAAGTCGTGGATCAATGGGTGTCATGTGAGGAGGAAGGATCTGGATGTGACCTGAATCTGGAAGTGGCACTGATTGAGAACCATGACCTCTAGGTGCTGGTTGAGGTTGGGCAGATTGTTGTGCCTGATTACTTTCCACATTATCTGCTTCTGGTTCTTCTTCCGCTTCTGGTTCTTCTTCTTCTTCAGCTTCCTCTTGGACCTCATCTTCCACTTCGGATTCATCTATTTCTTCATCATCTTCGACATCAACCGGATCCAGACCTACTGATGATGTCTTAACCGGGGCTGTTTTTGGACGACGTAGACTCCTCACGGGCACTTCCCTCTCTACATAAGTATCTTGTGGATGGTCATCATCAGCACCAACATATGAATTTCTGGTGGCTGTATAATAACCTGGTGGTTGTGTTTCACGACTACGATCAGTTCGTCCAGATCTACTAGACAATGCTTTGGAATGAGATCTTTTTGGCGGAAGGCTGTGCTCTGAAAGAATAAATGAAAAAACTCAGTCATCCATTTCTATAATTCTAAGATTATTTAAACAAATAAAATAAAATGGGGTTTAAGTCCTACATTTTTTCATCGACTGGGTGTAATTAATTCAAATTTGATCCGCTGATGTCATTTTCAGTAATTGATATACGGGGTCAAAGGCTTTATACAAAGGCCATTATCAGAGTCTGCTTCTTACGCTTATTTTGTGCATGTGCTATAAGGGAGAGCAGCAGCACCACAGCCTACTCTTATTTCCAATTCCAACTGTCCTGAGTTCTTCAAGATGTACACCACCACCCCTTTGTGCGAAATTATAACACAGATAAATTCCCAAGTAGACAATGCAGAGATCAAAATGAAGTTACACTGAATTGACATTTACTGAAAGATGTTTGCACTTGATGCTGCAGAACTACATGTACACGGAGGTAAAACTAACTTTGCTGAAATATTAAAATGGCCAACGCATTTACAATTATGTGACAAAAGAGAAATAGTCATTTTGGAACTAACATATGGTACAATTGTATTTCAATAATTAGCTTGTGTTAGGGGTCTATAGCAGTGATACTCATTGTATCCCAATAATTAGCTTATAATAGAGGTCTTTAGTAGTGGGAGGATACGGGAAGACCTGTAGAAAACCAACAAGGAAAGGCAGACGGTCATACTCATTACCATGTACCAGCTCTGGATCAAAACTCAAGACAGACCTTAAGATTTAAATTCCAGGCCAAAGTCTCGCCACCCTATTTGATGCTGCAGACCTTTATTTATATTTTTCGAACACATATAGCTTTCAAGGCTGGATAGAGGCTAAACTATAGTTGGATTGGTCATTATTTAACAGTTATTTAAGAGAATCTCCGAACTTGGTTCAATCATCTTAGGTGGCGCTGTTTAAAATGACAATCAGAGAATTGAAAACACCATATCTTACCATCATCACTGTATTCACTGTTGGCACGGTAACGAGATCTAGGCGGATACCGATAACCAGGATTCCTGGAGACTTCCGACGCCCAAACGCTACTGGTGTCTGACAAGTCACTTTTAGACATTTTGGTAGAAGGTTCGTAGGCAGAGTTGGTCTTCAGATGTGAAAGAGGTTGTTGCTCCCACCGTCTGTTCATTCCCTTCTGCTTACGGTAACAGTAAATGCTGACGATGATGATGGTGATAGTGACGATGAGGAACAAGCCACCAACTATACCAACAATAGCTTCTGTTGGGAATTTTCTATGATAGTTGTAACCAAAATCGGCGCCATTATTATTTTCATACCCAGGATCTTGTCCAGCTGAAATGAAATAAAATCTGGTTTAGTATCCTAGTTTTCTGTATCTACCTTGTTAATAAAGAAATAAAATCTGGTTTAGCATCCTAGTTTTCTGTTTCCACCTTGTTAATATAGAAATAAAATCTGGTTTAGCATCCTAGTTCTCTGTATCTACCTTGTTAATAAAGAAATAAAATCTAGTTTAGCATCCTAGTTCTCTGTATCTACCTTGTTAATAAAGAAATAAAATGTGGTTTAGCATCCTAGTTTTCAGTGAAAAAAAATGTGAGATAAAATCCTATTTTTCAGTGAAATAAAATGTGAGTTAAAATCCTATTTTTCAGTGAAATATAATGTGAGTTAGAATCCTATTTTTCGGCATCTACATCTACCTTGCTAATACAGAAACAAAATAAAATGGGGTTTAGCATCACTACTTTTCGGCATCAATCTTGCAAATGACGACATGCATACACAATGCACTGTGCTTACTGGGACATTTAGTTTGCACACTGCCTTTTCCCTTCTGCTTATCTTCTGTATTATCACGTTCTGTATTATCCTTGATTAACTCTTAAAGTGACCCAGAGGTTTGATGTCATAAAAACCGCTGTCAAAATAAACAAACAGAGAGAGAGAGAGATAAATGGGGTTTAACGTCCACTCGACACAAACTAGGTCATTTTGGGACTAACATATGGTTTCATTTTATTTCAATAATTCGCTTGCTCGTAGGGGTCTTTAGCAGTGGGAGGAAAACGGAGTGCCACATACGCTCACACCAAGGCTCGAATCCACAGCCGCAAGCCAGAGGTGACCGGCCAGCTAGAGGTCGAAGCGTGGCACTCTAGACCACTAGGCCATCACAACCCCCCTCTAAACATTCAGACACCCAACCCTGCAAAATGGATTAAGAATCCCAATACAAATTTTATTTACTTGTAAAAGTTGTAATATAACATTAATACCTGTCATAATGAAGTATATATAGGTGTCACAAGTGTAACCACTCAATATAAATACTATTTACCTGTTATTGGAAATACTACTATGTCAATGTCATAAGCTGTGTTACGTATATCTTGCCGTTGTAACAGAAATGTAACTTTATCCCCTGTCGTCACCAGATCTTTCATACTAAGTTCTGCTCCTTTGTTACAATCAAATGAATCCTAGTAAGAGAGAAAGGGAGTGAAATTAGGATTAAAATTCAATCGACACAAAACTTTGTTTTTTCGGGAATAACATACTGTCACGGCATCCGTCCTTCATCACTGACAAAGGGAAACCACGCCAGAAAATCTGTATGAACTTTCTCGGCCAATGCAGGGATCGAAGGCCTAAGAAAGACCTGCATAATGTATGTATAATGTTAGAAATGATATATAACCGGAGCGAACATCCGACTTACCAGAGTACTTTGCGTTTTCTCCCCATCATATATAGAGAAATATACACCACAGTCTCGTATCTGAAGTGCACCTATCTCGATTCTAAATCTAGACACTTCATAAGGTCTTTCTGTCTGTAGCGCTATAGTGCACGATGTTGGTCCCGGGCCGCTCTGTATTGCTCCTTGACCTTTGATGGTGGTCCGTGAACTATAAACATTCCTGATTGGTCCATTACAATCGGCAGAACTATCTAAATAGACTGAAATATAGAATAAAGCAGAATTGTTATTACTTTATTTCACTAATGCAAATAAGCTCACACAACAATGTTGTATCAATCACACAACATTGATGACTGTCAGCGTCAGTCTTTCCTTAATCTACTTTCAACAGGCCTGATTCAGTGCCGGATATTGTCTGTGACAGATGCCTTATTTCCAGGCTTGACTTTTAAGATCAATTAAATATATCTTACATTGTAAATTATTAACATTTTGTTCTAATGGCGAACTGTACAATGGTAACCATAACAACAGGAGTAAAACCTGTTTCCTTGACTCCATTCTGTAAAAATATTTTCTAGGTTTCACATTCTGAAATTAAATCAATACTTATTAAAGATACATGGGAGATTAGATAAAAAGCTGGCAGTTTGCACTATAATAGTTACAAAATAGATAACGTAAGAGGAGTATGCTGAAAAGTTTACTCAAATTACTTCACTTTTGCCTGAGAAAACCTCATTTTAAAAACACAGTAGCCTTGATTGTCATTCGATAATGATTATCCATTTTTGCCGGTTAATCAAAAATGGGCATATAACAGCAGATCTCATTCAAATCCAATAAAAGTTGGACTCATATATATATAGAGAGAGAGAGAGAGAGAGAGAGAAAAGGGGTTTAACGTCAACTCAACACAAACTAGGTTATTTCGGGACTAACATATGGTTTAACTTTATTTCAATGATTCGCTTGCGCGTAGGGGTCTTTAAGCAGTGAGAGGAAACCGGAGTGCCCGGAGGAAACCCACGAGGTTGAGAAGGCGCCCCTATCTCCATGCCACATACGCTCACACCGGGGCTCGAAACCACAGCCGCAAGCCAGAGGTGACCGATCAGCTAGAGGTTGAAGCGCGGCTCTCTAGACCACTAGGCCATCCCAACCCCCCTCATCATATAGAGAGAGTGTAACATCCACTCGACACAAACTAGGTTATTTTGAGCCAACATCTTTCACATGGACGCTTTAAACCACTATAAGACCCCCTGCGGCATTCTATCTAGTTTTCAATATTTTACAAAATAATACATGACTACATGGTTCAATTATTTTATAAATACATGTATTTGTTCTATTTTTATTATTAACAGATAAGCATCTATTGCATTATAGATTGACAGCGTAACGATCAATATCACTATAAATATGTAAGACATAATTGACATATATGACTGTGCATTATAAATAGTTAATAATTGATAACAATGAGGATATAAATTTGAAATTTTCTATTTCAATTGAAATATACGTATAATTTGACTTGTGAAGTTGTGTAAACATTTCATAAACCGCTTTTCAGAACTCAACGTCGTTTCGGTAGAGTTGACTGCACACCGTAATTAAGGAGTGATTCATTCTTAAAAAATGAATTGAGGATACAAAATTAAATTATTTGATAATTTGGTAGTTACGTGCTTTAGCCTATACCGTTATAATTTGTCTTGTAAACAGAAAGCAAGGTGTATTATTTGGAGACACGTGGCCAAACGAAAACTGCGTCTAAAAAGTAAAAGTTTTATAACAGCACCTTAAAAACGTTTGAAATATAAATATTTACAGTTCTCGCTCACCTTAAATCATTATTTCAAAAAATGTTGTTGGCTTTGATCCGCCATCTTGTACCTATTTATAGATCAGAGCCGTGGGACAATTTTACCTGTACAGTCAAAACCAGTCGATAAATTGTCACCCGACCGTTGTACCTGTTAAATGGATTTATCTCCCTTTAACGGTCAGTCCCTCTCTGTTCCCCGATGTCACTAAACACCTGTAAAATGCCTACCAAGGGGACAAGGGGACAAGGGGATTGGGCACACCCACATACTGTTTTCAGAGTCGGATTTACAATGATGCATATGGTGTCAACTGAACCAGTGTCCCCGTAACAAAATGACAAGTTAGGTGCAGAAGAGTAGGACGTTAAACCTCATGTCATTTCACAAAACGACAAAAACTATTGTAATGAAGAATTGATCGAAGGAGACAGAGAGAGAAGTAGGGTTTGACATCCACTCTTCACAAACGAGGTCATTTTGGGACCAACACTTGGGTCAGTTTTAATTAAATAGTTCGCTTGCTCGTAGGGATCTTTAGCAGTGGGAGGAAAGTGGTGGATCAATAGGAAACCCATCAAGTCACATACAAGTGGGGAATCGAAACCATGCCACTTGACTCAATGACAGACCTTGTGATCCAAGGTGCATGCGTTAAACCATTCCTTCCTACCTCTCCACTCCACCGAAGGCATAATGGGGATACTCGATTCACAGTCCAGAACGTCCCGAATCGACAGAATTACAATCGAGTAACGCGGAATTCAGTCCTGTCACAGTTCTGTCAGTCCCGATAGCTGAGGTGGAGTGAGTAGAATCGTGACGTATTCCCATTAAAAAATATGTTTCAGCTGCCATGATTGGTTGAAATATTTTTTATACAGTCGGCACATGCGTTGTCCTCCGAAATTCTCCTTTTCACTCGATTGACGCCAGTTTTGGAATTTAATTCCGGAACTGTGAATCGAGCATCCCCTTAGTGTATAACCAATACCCACGTGAGATAACCCGATTCCTCCCAGTCCTTCTCACAATGAAAAGAACAAATACGTGTATATATGGATTTATTTACACTTAACACTATCTACAAGTCCTCATGGCAGTATATATATACATACATACAATATATTACATAAAATACATCACATGCCAGATACACCCACATTTTACAAGAAGTGGACAGAGAATGCAAGCATACAATCAGGGGCAATAATCCAGGATGTTTCAATCCGCTTTGCATCAATATGGGAAGGAGAGAGAGAGAAATGCGGTTTAACCTCCACTAAACACAATATGGAAAGGAAGGAAGATCTTTGGGATATAAACATATATTTTAAATTAAATTAAAATCAAATAAAAATGTGACGTCTAAGAGAGTCTACAACATAGATATTACATACTTTTACTTACACTGTGTGAAAGGAGAAAAATTTGAACTCAACCGTCATTACAGTGTAACAGTAATATATTTGATAAAAATTGAGACCTGCAGAGTGTCCACAAACAAATTGTTAATGGACAAACAGGGGTGACGACAATATACGTCCACATGAAATATTTGTAGTAGTTGGTCTTTAAAACAATAAATGCAATATTTTCAAAAAAATATTAACAAGAACGATATTTGTAGTTGTCACGAAATTGTGATGACAATGTCAATAAATACAATCAAATTCTGTGTGTAGAATGATTTGACACAAAACAATAAAATAAAAAATCAATCTGATTAAAATACAGATATATATATATTTTGTTTCGTTTTTTATACTTTCAAAGGCCTCTACTACATGAAAATCTGACCAGTTGTACTGGAAGGTCGCGTCAGGGGTCAAACATGCTGCTTTTGACGTCAGACATTGATTAATCAATCAGTGTTGACATTTCTAGGGGTTTACCCACAATTGCATGCATCGCACGTCAAGAATGCACCGTAACAGACTGTTTCATTGGCTAATCCTTCACTTCAACCAGAACGCTGGTAATATAACAACTCTTCCAGATCCTGGTGTAGTAAAGACAAAATATTTAACTATAAAAAAAGAAACAAAATAGGATCTGTGTTTTAATCAGTTTGATAAAAAGAAAAACATTTTTTTTCTCCTATTTCTACGAGTCGGCTGATTTTTTATTTCCACCACTAAGACTCTGTATTAAAGCTGCTATTTGTGAATGTTTTGATATTTGTTCCTCTTGTTCCGATATAAGTTCATCTTTTTTAGCGATGGCTGCTTCATGTTCCTGACAAACACGTTCTAACGATGATACCTATAAATAATAGAGAGAGAGAAATGGGGTTTAATGTCCACTTGACACAAACTATGTCATTTTGGGACTAACATATGGTTTAATTTTATTTCAATAATTCACTTGCACATAGGATTCTTTAGCAGTGGGAGGAAACATGAGGACCCAAAGAGAACCCACAGGAAAGATCTGCAAAAGGCAGAGAGAGTGAGAGAGAAAAATGGGGTTTAATGTCCACTTGACACAAAATAAGCCACTTCGGAACCAACGTATGTTTAAATTTTATTTCAATAATTCACTTTCGTGTAGGAGTCTTTAGCAGTGGGAGGAAACCTGAGAACCAGGAGAAAACCCACGAGACCCTTGTCACGTACAACCGGGGAATCGAAACCACATCCCATCTAAACGACTATACATTGTTCCTTGCCAGGCCCTACTGTCCTGCACTACTGACAAGGAGGAACAACGACAGAAAATCCAGATGAACTTTCAGGGTCGAACACAGAATCTCCAGATTAATGAGCCAACATCTTACTCACTGAGCAACCTTGGCCCCTGGCAAGCAAATGTTTATATGGTCAGACCTTTTCAATCTTTCAGGGAATCTGACTTCCAAAATCATATAGTCCGTTTTGGCATATGCCAAGATTCAAAGTCAAAAGACAAGTGCTAATTGCACAAACACCTCGGTTTTCCCACTCTTCCACATTTTCAAACAAATATTTACATGTTATTTACAATTTTTCAAAGCAGAATAGTGGGATGTTAAAACTCATTTCATTTACAATTTTTCAAGTTGTATTTCCACTTGATGCCATCCATATTCAACATTCATCTTTATTTCTTGATTACTAACATATACTTTCAAAAGATATTGAACCCGTCAAAAAATAAGGTTTTCTTTTTACCTTCATTTGTAAGTTTTTCTTTACGTCGGCTAACTTGCTAACTTCACTTCGTAAACCTTCCGTAGCTTTCTCTAATTCTTCACGGTCTCTTTCTAAATCTTCCTTCTCTTTCTGTAGTGAGGAATATTTCTTCTCTAATTTACATAATGATTTTGTAGTTTCTGAAATATATATATCACAGTTGCATGAACAGACAATATATATGACACAAAGAAGACACAGTCGAGAGAGAGAGTGAGTGAGTGAGAGAGAGAGAGAGAGAGAGAGAGGGGGGTTAATGTCATTTCAGGACTAACATTATATGGATTTATTTTATTTCAATAATTCGCTTGCGCATAAGGATCTTTTAGATGTGGGAGGAAACCGTGGGAACTGGAGGAAAACCCACGAGGTTGGACAGGCGATTCCACTTCTTGTCAGATACAACCAGGGTATTGAAACCACACCAGTTGATTCAATGATACAGCGCCAACACGCTAACCATTCGGACATCCACCCCATGCTGCAATAGTCAGATTTAGCTCTTAAATAATGCATCTTCAACGTTACCAGTAAACTTTTTTTACTGCGTACTTACCTGTAAGATTTGTGTCTTTTTCTTTAATTAATTTTTGTTGTTGTTTACATTCTTTCTCTAATGTAAATAACTGATCTGAAGCACTGTAAAACATTTTCAAAAGTTTACATAAGTTCAACACTGACCCAGGATAATGGGTAATGAAATGTAATCATTACTTTCTAAGTTCCCTTGACAGTTGGAATTCGGTATGAGAGTAGGCCAAAGTGCCGCTGCTCGAGCAAAATTTCCCTCAGAGCACACTGTATGGCTTATGTCTTGTCCTCCTTAGTCCAGTCATCCTCGGTTACCCAGTGTACTTATTCCATTCTACTCCACTATACCCTGGGTTAATCCATAGGGTTTCCACGATTTCAAACTATCTGATTGTAGTTAGAGTGTACGAACCAATCAAAAAACAGTTTACAAACCAGTCCTACGTAGACTCTTTAGCGTCACTTTTTACGTCATAGAAATACATTGTTTACAAACAATATGGCGGCTTGTTTGATCGATTATGAGAAAGTTTGTAAAAGATTTAATATAAAAGAATTAAAATGCACACGAAAAGATGGCAGGGAAAGTTCTGTCATAAAATTCTTAAATGACACTGAATTTTCTACTACGCGGTAGGTATTTTTCCCATTGACATATTTGCAAAATGTGCAAGAACGAACTGAGGTCACCATGTGTGGGGAATTCTTTGTTGAGAGTTACTTCCCTTCGCCTATTACCTTTCCAAGTAACGATTTATGGAATTGGATGATAAAAATATCACAATCCGCCAGGGCAGATAATTTGAAATCGTGGAAACCCTATGGATTAACCCAGGGTATAGTGGAGTAAAACGGAATAAGTACACTGGGTAACAGAGGATGTAGTCCAGTCGAAGTAGACCAGTAGGACGTTAAACACCTTTTCATTTTATTTCATTTAACATTTTTTAAGTAATGGTCATGTAATGAGTAATGCAGGATCTCAAAAGTAAAGCCTAGCTCATTGGGCAGTCTAAAAGAATGCAGACAGGCCATAGAGATTTTTGGTCCTGCACATACAATTTCTTGCAGCTGGTCTGGGAGCTACCCAACTATACAACACATGCATGTCAAAACATTAATGGCAGGTTGTGAGCTACACTTAATGAGAAATGGAAATGTAATTAATTACATTCCAAAAATCATGTAATGGTCAAGTAAATTACTTGTCAAATACATTTTATGTCATATATCACACTAGGGACCGGGTATCGTCCAGATTTTACGAAAAGAGGAAAGAAACTACCTGTACCATCTTGAATCTAATACATAATATCCAATTAATAGAATGCCGTCTAGAATGAGTTAAATGCTGTCAAGATTCATCAAAAACCGCCAAGTTTGTGCTACAGTGTAGATTTAGAAATGCTGTTTATTTTTGACATCGATCGTCTACTTTACGACCGCTCAGTTTCTCAGGATGTTTTTAAAAAAGAACATTACCATTTAGATTTGAAGGGGGTTTAGTTTTTAGACACACCATTTACTTTCCCGGACGTTGTCGAGAAATGAACCGAGTGTTTGATAACACAAGGCATTTAGATTTTACGCCAAATTACCACTTTACCCAGCGCCATCTATGTGGTTACAATTAATAGAAAAATGTTTTTAAAAATATTCACTAAACCATATTCTATTTCATATATATACTTACATGTCATTTTGTTTTTTAAGTGTTGTATGATGTTTCTGTAACATATCGTGTAATTCTGTTTGAGCTTTCAATTCCTGTTGGGCTACCGTTAAAGATCGACTCAATCTTTCTTCTCTGAAATTAGAGATTGTAGGTTAGAACTGAAAATCTGTGGCAAAGCAAAACGCTTCGGAACTAGTTCTATATTCGTCAATGAAAATATACTGCTCATGATTGCTTAAAGCCTTATATTGATATATTGTATGAATCAGCTGTCTGTGTTCGCTACTCAACTACTGATCTACAAGAGCTAAAATTTAATTTAATTTTACACTAATAAAAGAAACTTATGAATATATAAATTACCTGTCAGCAATCTCACTATGAACAGCTTTCAACTCTTCGTATTCCTCCGCTCTTGTTGTTAATCTAATTAATATAAAATATATGTAAACATCATTGTAGAAAGTAAACAGCAGGACTAACACATGGCTCTATTTTATTTCAATAATTCACTCGCAGGTAGGGATCTTTAGCAGTGGGTGGAAACCGAAGGACCCAGAGAAAACCCATAAGATTGGACAGGCGACCCAACTCCTTGTCACGTACAAGAAAGGAATTGAAACCATGACACTTGACTCAATGACAGACCTTATGATCAAACAAGCACATGTTAACAATTCCGCCAAACAACCCTCCATTTCTCTTAATCTGGGTTTCATGTAGCACTTTATTCAGGAGATTTATTTATCTATCACAGTTTCACAAATGATTTTAATCATTTAATTTGACAACTTCATAATCTGACAATGTCAATCGAGCATCAATCTGATTAAAATACACATCTATAGTTCGTTTCATATTTTTTATACTGTCGATGGCCTACACGAGATAAAGATCCGACTAGTTGTACTGGAAGGTCACGTCAGGGGTCGTATGAGCAGTTTTTGACCTTATGACATCAGATATTGATTAATCAATCAGCGTTGACGTTTCTAGAGGTTTACCAACAGTTCCATGCATCAGATGCCCAGAAGTTGCCTTAACAGACCGTTTTATTGACTAATCCTTCATTTCAACCAAAACGCAGGTAATATATTAACTCTTCCAGATACTAGTGCAGTAAACGAAATTTTAAACTATAAAAAAAAAACGAAATAGAATTTGTGTTTTAATCCGATTGATCTTGTGTTTACCTTTCATTTTCCTGGTCTAACTGATCAACAGTAGTTTCTAAATTATTCAACTTTAATCTCATATCATTCATCTGTTCTAAATATTCTTCACTCTTTCTCTCCGATTCTTGTAACATTTTGCGTAAATTGTGTGACTGATAAAATGGAAAAAAATTACAGCTTATTGCAGAGAAAAATTTTTTTTTCATGCATCACAAATGACAAAATGTGAAAATTTACTAACACTGACATTAAAATAAATGAATTTGATGTGGGTTATCGAACAATAATCTTAGAAAATATGTTCAATATCCCTGGTTCTTTCTCATGCGACAACGAAATATGCACATTCAGCTTTAAAAAATCCTTCCAAGAAAAAAGAGACAGAGAGAGAAAGAGATCCATTCAAATGGTTTAATTTTATTTCAATAATTCACTAGTGGGTAGGGGTCTTAAGCAGTAGGAAGAAAGCGGATGACTCAGAGAAAAACCACAAGGTTGGACAGGCAACACTATACCTTGTCACATTAAGGGGGCACTCAAAACAACACCTCTTAACTCAATGACAGACATTGTCATCTAACGTGCACTCATTAAACTTCTAGACCATCACCACCCCCCCCCCCTTAAGCGTATGAATATAAATTAATTAAATAAATAAGATAATATAATATAGAACCTACCTCCGATTCTACCCGGGCTCCATTTAATCTATATTGTGATATTAGACGGTCAGATTGAACTAATTCTAGAGTTTTTGTCTTCAATAAATTCTCCAGATGTTCTTCATTTGTCTAACAAAAAATAAAATCATAAGATCAAAGTAAATAAAATCATAAGTTCAAAGTAAGATCGAAGTAAATTAAATCATAAAACGAAAGTAAATATATAACTTAAAAACATGCTCAGATTTGAAAATGTTGAAAATCCAATAAGTTAACATTTAATCACTTCAAATTAATCATTATCGATAATCAATTGAGAGAGAGAGAGTGAAAGAGAGAGAGAGATAGAGAGAGATGTCCATTGGAGACAAAGTAGTTTTACATTTTGTTTCAATAATATCCCCCCCAAACAAACCCTTGCTGGATGCATACTCACTTTTAACGACTGTAGTTGATGTTCATATAACTGTATAATATCGGATACTTTAGAATCTTTCATCTGAAACGTAACATAAAAACCAAACAAACAAAAATTTGAAAGATGCAAGTAAATTACACAAATTTTTAGGACCATTTCTTTCATTTAAAAGGAGAATGGGTAAGGCAATGAAATAAAATGAAAAGGAGTTTAACGTCCTACTGTTCTGCTCCGAACTGGGCTAATGAAGACGGCATACAGTGTGCTACGAGGGGAATTTTGCCCGAACAGAGGCACTACAGGCTTCTCTTATATCAAACTCCAACTGTTAAGGGATCTTTTACGTGCATGCCAATGTGTACATGGTGCCTTGCACTTCCATCCCATCTGAACGACTAGACAGCTCTCCTTGTCAGGCCCTCCGTCCTGCATCACTGAAAATCAAAAACCATGCCAGAAAATTTGGATGAACTTTCTCGGCCAATGAAGGGGTCGAACACCCCACTAAGCCACCATGACCCCCAAATGGGTTATGGGTAGGGCTGGCACTATACAGTTGCATGTAAAATCATAAACCTTACTGGGTGTTCAGTCTTTGTGCTATTGATTAACAAACATTAACCCAGCATTCCACTCATCTAAGCTAGTGGCCTAGAGTGTTGCATTTGCAGAGCTGTACTTGGCTGCACACGTCTAGCTTGTGTCATGGTTTCGATCTCTGGTGTGAGTGTATGTGACTTGGAAATGGAGCGCCTTCTCAACTGTGTTTACTGTCCACTCGACACAAACTAGGTCATTTTGGGACCAACATATCAGTCTTTAGCAGTGGAAGAAACCAGAGAAAACAAACAAGGTTAGACAGACAACCCTACTCCTTGTCACATACTACCGAAGGATTGAAACCACGAAGCAGAATGAAAGATACAGCTAATTATACTTTATATATTTACCTCTAAATTTGTCTCCATCTTTAATATAAGATTTTGCATAGTTTTATTGTCCTCGTCTGACATGGTGTGTTTACTAGTAAGTGGTAGGATAGTATTATTAGTATTCTCTTTATTATAACTTATATCAGATAATACAGTCGTTCTCTCTGGTACAACTACATCAGTCGCTTCTTCCTTTCTTACGTTCATTGTTGCAACACTATCACATAACCTACAAAATACAATAACATAATTAAAGATACATTATGGAAGATTAGTTAAAAAGCTGGCAGTTCTCACTATAATTGTTTAAAACTACATAGAGTAAAGGGAATATGCTGAAAATTACAGTCCAACTAATTACTTAACTCTAAGCCAAAAAATCTTATCTTAAAATCTTTGTAGTCTCAATTATCATTGTTAGCACTGTCAGGATAATCAACAAAGTCACAATTATCCATTTTTGCGTTTAATCATGAACAGTTTGGTCTAATGAAGTCCGACATACACCATACAGTGTGCTATGAGGGAAATTATATTGAATTCCAATTCTCAAGGTTTCTTTTACACACGTGTGTATACAGGACATGTTTTTTTGTCTCATCCAAATAACTATACATTATACATTATCCCTTGCCAAGCCCCGGTTAAACGTATTACTGACTGAGTCACTGTGGTTCCGAGATAAATCAAATAAGAAATATAGAAACTTACACTACATCTAGGAAGATATCTAAACTAGCAGCTGTACTAACTAACTGTAACGCTGTTTGAACATGATCACGATTAGCAGATGTTATATACGTGGCTAAAAACGGTACTAATCTACTATCCTATAATTATAGAAATAAATAAAATATAAGAAATAAAATCGAATGGGGTTAATCGTTTTACTTATATAGACATCTCATAAACAAATCTGGCAATCACTCGGCTCAAGAATTGATATGGAATGAAATGGGGTCTAACTTGACTAATAAAGACAGGCAGAGGCCATACAGTGTCCTATAATTATAGAAATAAAACAAAATGAAATAAAATTTGATTAAATTGTTTTACATAAAATTAAAGCAGCATTAAGTAAGATTAGATACAGAGCTGATAATTCTCGCAATAATAGTTTAAAAACAGAAAATGTTAGGAGAATATACTGAAAATTTCAGTCAAATTAGTTTACCTGAGCCGAGAAAACCAAATTAAAAACATTGTAGCCTCGAATGTCATTGTTAGTGATATTCTTTAAGAGGCATTTAGTAACTGGGCAGATAAATAAACTAAGAACATACTTATGGAAAAACAGCTACTGATTTATTTAGGCGACGTTTCGTAGAGTATTCTCTCAGCGTTTTCAAACGTTGAGAGAATACTCTACGAAACGTCGCCTAAATAAATCAGTAGCTGTTTTTCCATAAGTATGTTCTTAGTTTATTGTTAGTGATGTTAACATAATTTTGCACCGGACAGCATATCAAATTTGTGGGGTACCACTGTTTGTCGTGCATTTTGTACATGAAGAACAATCCATTTGCTGATTACACTATCTAGCCTATAAAGTTTTTTAGGACTTCAAATTTTGTCTATGGCTTGGATTGTTCATACATGGTTTTATCTTATACTGTATATAGGGGTTCTTGTACGTGCACATGGGACCATCGTTTATCATCCAATCTGAACGCCGATACATTGTCTATGGCCAGACCGTCTCTCCAGCACCAGTGATAAGGGGAGCTCGCAGATTTGCGTAACAATGACTTACTCACTGAGCCCCCGTGGCTCCCACGTTAATATTAACCCATATAGATAATTAAAATATAGATAACCTGTAGCTGTAATTTAAAATAATCGTCCAGATTTATCACATGTCTTCTTAATTTAGACATCAAGTTTAAACTTAATAAAATAACTTCTACATCTATATCACTGAAACATCAAATATACAAAATATTATTCTCAACACTTTTATTAACTTTTTGTGACTTCTTTTACATGATAAGACAATTTCAACTTCCAATGTATCTTTTACATGCCAAGACAATTTGTGTGTAAAACCTTGTTTTCTGTCCAATCCAAACAACTAAACACATGTTTGTTGCCAGCCCCACAGGTAATCAATCCCTCATCAGATTTTTCAACTTTTTCAAGTAATCCAACCTGGCTATGTGATTTTTTGAAGTTATCAAAGGAGATAACTCTGGCAGTAATCATTTGAAATCCCTGAAAATCTATAGGCTTCTTGGTCTCATGACCTTAAACATTGTGTGTAAATTTAAAGTCGATCGGATATTAACTTTGGCCTCTAGAGCTTCCACAGGATTTTTTTGAAGTAATCAAGGGCCATAACTCTGGCAGTAATTATTGAAAATCACTGAAAATCTATAGACGTATATGTTTCCATTAGGGCGACATATAATCAATACAAATCCTTTCTTCATTATCCCAGTCGGACCAGAACAGTAAAACATTGAACCCTATTTCATTTCATTTCGGATCACTAAGAAGCTTTAGAATTTTTCCACCAAAATTTGGTCACGATCAATCTGATTAAAATACAGATGTATATTTCGTCCCGTTTTTTATACTTTCGATGGTCTACACTACATGAAGATCTGACTGGTTGTAGTGGGAGGTCGTATCAGAGGTCAAACAAGGGGCTTTTGACCCTATGACATCAGACATTTGATTAATCAATCAGCGTTGATGTTTCTAGTGGGTTATCTCCAGTTCTGTATGCCAAAAACTTGCTGTAAAAGACCGTTTCATTGGCTAATCCCTCACTTCATCAAGAACGTGCGTTATATAACAACAACTCCAGATCCTAGGATCTGTGCTTTAATCAGATTGGATTAAAATATATTTACCTGGCTGTATGATTTTTAGATGAATTATTTATCTGATACATGTGTTTATTTTGATTAAATTGTTGCTGTAATATGGTACGAAACATGTCAACATTGACTTGACTTGCTATTAACTTCTTCACATCATCGTCAGAACATAATACTAAAATACACAATCATATCAATCAATAAAAAATTCAACAACAATCTTAATATATGGTTCATAATTTATTTCAATAATTGTGACCAGGTCTTTAGCAATTGGAGGAAGTCGAGGGACCCGGAGAAAGCCAACATTGGACAGGCGACCCTACTTCTTGTCATGTACATCCAGGGACATGAAACCACACCAGTTGACTCAATTTCAGGGTTTATGATACTGCGCGCACATGCTAACCATTCCCCCATCCAATCCCCCATATGTTTAATAAAAATTCATCTAATTCAAAATTATTTCTAGAACAAAGAAAGAGAAAATTACCTGTTAAAAATTGTAAAACTTTGGTTGTTTTTTCCTGTGTTTTAGTATCACTAGTATCTACAGGTTGTTGACAGTTTTCACGTAATATTTTAATTAATAAACAAACCATCACTTCAACATGGTTACGACTCATATTATTTTTATCATCTGAAAATAAGACTTCCTGAAACACAGAGAACAATTAAATATACATCATATTCCTTGTGATTTACTGGTGAGAGAGAGAGAGATGGAGTTTATCTTCCACTCGACACAAACTAGGGTATTTCAGGACTAACATATTGTTCAATTTTACTGGCCGCCTTTAAGAAAACCCCACAAGGTTGGACAAGCGACCCTACTCCTTGTCATGTACCGGACCACCCAACCCCCAATTTCCTAGGAACCAGGGAGTTAAAGGACTGTTTTATTATCTAACCTTTGTTCTCATTTATCAAACTCTGATTCAAAATTAAAACTTTCAGTTATTTATGAGCTCATGCTTAATATTGAAATAATTTTCTGTACCAACATCAAAATTTGATCAGGAAAATACCAAAAACATTGTGTTTACCACTTTGAATTGATCTTAAATTAGATGTAAAATGTCACAAACATACCAACCTCAAATATTTCTTTTAATAAATCTATAGCCAGTAATGAAGCTGTATGTGTATCAGTTGCTTCTATTGGTTGAGATGCCCAATGTATTGTAGCTAATAACGGAGATGATGATTGGTTGACTGGTTTGCGTAATAAATTTTCTAATTGAGCCAGATCACGTAAAGGTTGACATCTGAGCATAATGGAACAAATAGATGTCCTCATCTGACTTGTGGAACTAAATTCTATTAATAGTTCAAAAATCTAAAATAACAAAATAGGTGGATACAGAATAACATGAAAAATGAAATGAAAGGGGGGGGGGGGGTTAACGTCCTACTCTGACAGGCTAATAAAGACAAGCATACACCATACAGTGTGCTATGAGAGAAATTTTGACCTAACAGTGGCCCTATGGATGGCCTGTTCTTATATCAAATTCCAATTGCCAAGGGATCTTTTGGGCGCATGCCAATATGTATACAGGACCTCAGTTTTCCATCCCATCTGAATGACTATACATTGTCCCTTCCCAAGCCCTTTTCCTGTACCCACCACTGACTCTGGAATTCTAGATTAGCGAGACACTTAGTTTTTAAGAACCTTTCTACAAAAAGATTTACCAATTTCATTTTCATCAACAAATATTTGCGACTGTTCCGTTCAACTTACCTTGGCGACGGAATCTGGTACACTACTTGTTAATAAATTTAAAGTATTTTCTAGACAGATTGGTAGATGTTCATACCTATAAAAACAATATAAACAAATATTTTCACATTTTAAATTAATATCATTAAGGATGAATTATGACTAATGCAGATCTTTCGTTTGACCTCAAGTCTATACTATTATTTGTGACTGTCATTTATTTGTTTGTCTTTCTTTCTGCTGGCTACACTAGTACTGTCTTGAGGCTGAAATTTGGTGTATTGGGGTAGCTCAGACCAGGAAGTAACATAGGCCTGATAGTAATAGACTACAACTTCTGGTTTCAGAGTTATGACAGCATGATCCCAAGGTGAATTTTGCCAAAACAGGATGAGAGGCTCCTGATTACCTGTGCAATTCAATTCAACAGTATATTCCTAAAAGACAGTTACGTTCAAACAATCTCAATCAGTTAGTGGTACCTAAGTGGAAACTTGCTTCCTTTGGACAAAGAGCGTTTGCTGTTGCTGCCGCTGAAAAATGGAATTCACTCCCAGTCAAGCCTTGAAATAACTGCTAAGGTTCAGCCTGACATCATGCCTGACATCAGGCTGAACTGATTTTCGGCCGGACATTTCAGATTTTCAGCCTGACAAATACCATTATTCCATGCAGTGGAAAATTCCCTCATATAATTCATATTTTTAAAATACTTTATATAGAGTTCACAATTTAATGTATTCACAAAACCATCGTCTTCTTCGTATGTTAACCACACGTCAGCATTGCATTTTGCTACGTCAGGTTTGATCCACTTTTCTACGGTTCTTATTGTATGTAATTTTCGAACTAGTGACGGCGATGGCCCCCGTTTAGAAGTGTCATTTTGAGAGACATTAAACACAGTACCAGTTTTAAAATATTCTGGAACGGTCCCACTAGCCGGGATATCCCGTGCCCGCGGGTTGGGGAAAATAAGAAGTTATTTTATTCGACATGTTTTCAAAGCTCGTCTATTTACATTCACATCGATGATCGGAAGTGTCCAACAAAGTGAGATATTTTAATTTTCGCATAAAAAGTCTCTCCCTAATTACACCCATAGTCAACTTGAACATTTTCTTGTAACATTTTAAATATCATTACTTTTATTACTAATAATTTGTATAATTACATGTCATGTTATGTGTGATTTGGAGCTAATCATATACGAAAGTAACGCAAAGCTAGCTACTACACGTAGACTCGAATAACAAGCGGAAAAGAGCCGATTCTCAATATTATTCATTATTTTATCTTCACGCGGCCAAGATACATGTATGTAAATAGTGATATTTTAACTATGACTCGGGTCGTTGATATAACCAGCGAAAAAGAGCCTATTCTAAAAAATAGTAATATTCTTACTATGACTCAGTTCGTTGATATAACCAGCGTAAGAAAGCCGATGCTAATAATTATTGATTATTTCATCCGCGCGCGGCAGAGATATAAATAGTAACATTTTCACTATGACTCGGGTCGCTGATATTTTTGGGCCTGGATTTTGAGCCGATTCTATAAAAAAATAGCAATATTTTTACTAGGACTCGGGTTGTTGATATAACCACCGTAAAAAAGCCGATTCTAAAAATTATTGATTATTTTATCTCCACGCTGCCGAGATATAAATAGTAACATTTTCACTATGACTCGGATCGTTGATATTTTTGTGTCTGGATTTTCGAGTCTAGTAATAATTAGCGATCGACTCGAATTCGCGAATGAAATTACTATTTTTGGCTTACTGTTTTACCCAAAATCGGTCGGACATTTATGTCCGGACGAAAGGCAATTCGGTCTGTCAAAGGGGGTCAATTCGCCCGGACATTGTCCGTGTCCGGCCCCTTATTTCAGCGCTTGCTCCCAGTTGAACTCCGTTTTGTGACTACTTTACCAATCTTCAAACCTCGATTAAAGACTCATCTGTTCAAAATTCACAACAGAAATTGACAAAAAACTTAGAGCCAAAGACTTTTGTATAGTTGTTGTATGCACTATGAGCACGATTTTGTGGATTTGGCGCTCTATAAATGGACATATTATTATTATTATTATCCTTCTTGTGTTATATGAATCATTTATTAGACATTTATTTACATGGCAGACCGTTAATCAACTTTGATACATGGAGAGTAAATAGAGTTGTTTTGGACTTCCAGTGCAAACTGAGTATTTTAACATTTTAACATACTTGAGAAGAGAATGAAGTATTTTAGGACTTTTAGATATATCTGTAAATACATCAACAGCATATCGTCTAGTTATACCAGCATCACCATTTATCAGTAAATTAAATAACAACTGTAGAGTGTTTCTTAAATTAGCACCACTTAATACCTGAAATAAAACATAATATCCAATTAGCACCACTTAATAAAACATGATATCCAAATAGCACCACTTAATAAAACATAATATCTAATTAGCACCACTTAATACCCGTAATAAAACATAATATCTAATTAGCACCACTTAATACCCATAATAAAACATAATATCTAATTAGCACCACTTAAGAACTGTAATAAAACATAATATCCAATTATTCAGTCAATAAACCTTACAATAGCTAAGCTGATTACTAGAAATGAAATGAAATGAAATGGGTTAAGTGTCCTACTGTTCTGCTCCTACTTCTCAAATGAAGTCGGGCATACCCCATACAGTGTGCTATGAGGGAAAATTTGCTCGCACAGCTGCACTGCGGCCTACTCTTATATCAAAGTCCAACTGCATGCCGATTGGCAGATTCTTGGCATTATGTATCATTCAAAAAAAAATTTCTGTTAAAAAAAGCTGTGTAGAAACTAGAAATCATGTATAATTACCTTCTCTCCTAAAACTTCATGTTGAAATACACTTGTTATAACAGACAGCGAAAATATAACATTCGTTTTATTCTGGTCCAATAAAAAGTTTAATAAAGCTCGACACAATTTCGAACATTCCTGAAAGTGAAAGTAGAGGAATGGGAAATATGCACTGAATTGCTATTATAACTTATTTATAAATGAGGTGAAATGGGTTTTAATGTCCTGTTGTTCTGCTCCAGCTGGGCTAATGAAGACAAGGGCGTATAAATGTAAAAGATACAATGATGCCTCACAAGAATCTTGTTATTATCATTACAGAGAGAGAGAGAGAGAGAGAGAGAGAGAGAGAGAGAGAGATGGGATTTAAGTCCACTCGACACAAACTAGGTCATTTTGCGACTAACATGATTCAATTTTATTTCATCAATTATTCACTTGCATGTTGGAGTTTTTAGCAATGAGAGAAAACTGGTTAAAGGAGCGACAAGCATGGAACAGAAACCATACAGAATATTTGCTTTTCAAAGAGACAGTATGAAGAACATATTATAATAAGTATTTATACGTACCAAGCTTCTGATGTATGTTTGAACTGTTATATTTTTTCTACATATATTAGCTAATAATCCCAGACAGGGTTGTGTTAATTCACTTGCACTCGAACAACTACAAACAGAATGGAACAGTAGATCATTGTCAAAAAGTTTTTCAAAACATGGATGTAAAATGAAATAAAATGGGGGTTTAATGTCCTACTGTTCTGCATAAAATCGGGCTAATGGAGATGGAAATATGGATGCACCAAAAAGTATGACTGACTAAAAACTGAACGCAACAGCCATAAACACATTTTAATAACATCATCATTGATGTTACGGTACTTGGTTGTCAGGGTGCCAAGGTTTCTATTTGCTTTAATTGTCATTTTTAAAAATGCATTATGTCAGATTTGGATAAAAAGCTGGCTGTTCTTGCTATAATAGTTAAAAAAAATAGATAATTCAAACTTAATATATTGAAAATTTCATTCAAATTACTTTATTCAGAGCAACATTATCCTTGTTTGAAATTTGGGCATAAATTGTTTATTATCATAGCAATGCTACTTGTTAATTAAGACTCAGTCTCAGTCTCATTAAATGGCAATCATATTTTAATCCATTTACACTTACGCCATCCATAGTCTAGAGAGTTGATGTGTGATGTGAATAAATGTTTAAATAATAATTTATATAATATTTGAAGCCAAAATAAAGATCGTTGAGAAGCAGATTAAGCTTTCACATGATGCATCTTTAACAGACACAGCTCTTATATACTGTAATATGAACTTTGCGCTTTCAAAATAATAGAAATCAAATTTTCATTTTTGTTCCAGCCTATGCAATATGGCAATACAAAATTGTACTTACATCTGTTTGACTAGGAACTTCAATAAATATTTAATATGGTTGTCATGGAAATTGATCTGTTGGCCATAAGTTAACGTCATTAATAATTGTATACACTGAAAATCAACATTAAGAGACAAAAAGATATTCATTATAAAAATACATCTGAAAGAACAAAACATTATTGTGATCAAAAATAAATGGAAAAAAAATGATCATGTGTATAATGCCTCATCAGTTGGAAAATTTCTTAGTTTCATATTTCTCATGCTATCTTTCAAGTTGAATACATATTCATATCTCTTTAATTTATTTGAATTGTGTTAAAGCTTTCAAAACCCAACATTTTCTATGATTCTCATCGAATTTGAACAGTTTATCAACAATGGTTTGAAATTAAATATCAAATACAGAGACTCCTGCTAAAACAGCAATTTAGTTAAAGCGAGAATTTCAGATTTTCTTAGAAAGTCAAAACATAATTATTTCTATCTCTTTTGCTCAATAGGTTGTCAAATCATTATTATACGATCAAAGGCATTATTTCCCACACTTACAAATCATTCACACCAGAAATAATAACACATTACCTCCCTTGTTTTTCTATTCCCCCCATGCAATAACTATCTTCAAACGTTTGAATTTGAAGTTGAAAATGATAGTGAATAATTGGATTAATAGGACTATTCTTTAACAAGGTAGGACTGCTTGAAGATATCTTTTATTTTAATACATTTTGAAAATATAACTTAAAAATATGAAATTCTCACTTTAAATATGAACACTGTTGACGAAGGTCACATAGTGTTAATAATAAGCAGTTAATAATTAAACCTGATTAACATTACCTCTAATGTAAAACCTTCAGATTGTTTTTCTACAGAATTCTTTAAGACTGACGCCAAAGATTCACTCAAATGAAACTGACTTTGAAGCAATGTACAAAGGTCATTGTCTTGAACTGAAATACAGAATAGAGAGAATGTTAATATCAAAATCAAATGCACACGATGACTTGAAACTGTACCTCAATAAAGATAAAAGCAAAGATAAAAACAATAAGAAAAAAAACAACAAAAAATTTTGTCTTTGGTCACCTCAATTTAGAATTTGTTATTATGTCAAATCATATCTATACCTAAGCACTTTCATAAATGATAACAGATCTTTTAAATCAGCTATTTTGATGCCAGCACTGTAAATTTTGTTCATAAGATATATAACATTTTTTCTATACAAACTACATATCATATAATCATCTAAAAATACCAATTTTATCTATCAACTATGTTCCAAGCTTGGCCCAAAAGCATAATAACAATACACACTTTAAAGCGTACATTTAAAGAAAAGGTAAAGCTTACCCAAATTTTGAAAAACCATAATACATTTATTAGCTAGCACCATTTTAACCTGTGGATCATTTAATATCTGAACAACACGAGTCAAACAATCAACAGCTAGCATATTTCTTGTGTTAAAAAACTTTAATGATGGAAGATTATCTGTATGGCTTTGTAAACTCTGAAACAACAGTAATAAATATTTAAAAGAAATGAAAAATGAAAGGGAATTTTAACGTTCTACTGTTCTGTTCCAACTGGGCCAATGAATATGAACATAGGCCACACAGTGTGCTATGAGTGAACTTTTGCCCAGACTGCAGCGCTATGGATTACTCTTATATCAAATGAATTCCAACTGACAAAAGTATTTTTATGCATAAGCCAGTGTGTACCTGAGACCTCAGTTTTTCGTCATATTTATTTAAAGAGATTTTTGATTTGTGACCATAGTTCTGACTAAATACATTTGCAGATAAAGCTATCAAAACTCACTGAAAAAAACAAAGCAAAGCCCCATAATGCATCTTGTGCAATTAAAAAAAAAATAAGATCCTTTTTTAAGATAAATATTCAGGAAACTTAAAACTGCCAAAACTAAAATTCACAGTTCGGATGTCATTTCTCAAATACAAATATATAAGGGGCCAGTGAAATGCAAGTCAGGATATAAGGCACCTGTCACTGACAATGTCAGGCAAAGATTCAGGCTTTATCAGACACAAAATCTCGGGTGTCTGTCATTTTGTCAAGCACTGATCGTCTTTTTTAATGCTATTATCAATACATGTCCGGCACTAAGCTAAGTTGAAAATGTCAGGTAATATTTCACTAGTGCCTGCCATTTTTATCAGATCTGAAACTTGTCGCATATAGTGCTGATATCAAGTATCGATGCATCAGCAATGCATCGATTCGGCTGACGCCGATGCGATTCTCGGCCTTCTTTCGTAGTATCGATGCATCGGCAAAAATACCAATAATTACCTTTAAGCGTCCACTAGAATAAATAACACATATTTCATAGGGGTTTTTTTAATTGAAAATAAAAAATATACATTGTAACGGAATAATTCATTGAATCCCGCACTAGCCCAGCTTCACCTGTTTACGTTATGCTTCCGTTATGTTTGTCTCGATATCCCAGTGACTACTAGAACTGTCTTTGTTTGTTACTTCCGCTTGCATGCCCTTCGACCCCGAGGTCAAATTCACTACATGTACATCTGTCCATAGCCCAGCGAACTTAGTAGAACTATGTCAGGAGGATATTTTTTCCCGGCCCGTTTTTAATGCTAGTGTTAAAACGATTTAGTCTTACTTTTTGTAACGGGCTATAAAGAATGTATTTCATAAATCCCTATAGAGTATAGACAGGCTTTGGTACGACCTGCAAACCGCCTCTTGCTCTTGTTAGCCTATCGCCTTACTAACAGTTACGCACGCCCTCACGTCGACAGTCACGACAGTGGCTAACGAGTGTCAATTGAATCGAACGATATTTGAAGAATATTGTCGAAATAGATTATTCAAATAATCATCATTTCTATAATAATGATAATGTTGAGGAAATCTATGTTTCTATCATAAATACTAATGTTATTTCAGAATTTTTTGAAAAACAAAATGGCGGCATAAAATTCCTGATGCATCGATGCATAAAATTTTACGTGATATCAACACTAGTCGCATAAAGCTTTAGTTGCGCCTACCTCCAGTTGACTCTGTAGATAAACCATATTACTGTTACTACTGCTTGTAAAATACTGATTGGCTGCCATGACAACAGCTCTTGCACAAACATCCATCGTTTATTTTATTCTGAAAAATAAGTTAATTAACGTTGAGACTCATTTTTAAAAAAAAACTAAGCTAAACCTTTAAAATTCAGGATCTCTAATCATATTTACATACCTTGAGCCCCTAAATCTAAAAATATTTACACTGTCACTGACATGGGCAGAAGAAAATATGGAAAAAACATCCCAAAACATAGCATTCAAAATATAACTTTTTGTTACCGTACTTTTCAACTTAAGATCTAGCTAGATCAGTCCTTTCGACACCATCCAATTTAACAATAATAAGTCTCGTTTTTGCCACTACCGGTATATAGCTTGATATGATAATTAGTCATGAGGAGATGAGCTTGGTGAAATTAGATTATGATGGGGCTTCAATGAGTCCAACTGAAATTGAATTTGAAGCTTAAAAAAAACAAAAACATCAGAATTATCTCAACGTTTTTAGCGATATTTTTGTAGCCAACAGTTCGACAGACAAGAATTTGGACCAGTAATGATCCCCTTGTTGTTTTCCACAAAATATACTTACAAGAAAAGCCTCTTGGCTTTCCAAAATATTGTAAACAACGTAACTTTATCAGAATGGGTACACTTTCAAAAAACAAGTTCAAGCGCGGCATAAGCTAACTTGATTCGATAGGTACAATTCTTCTAACTTCTTCAAAAATTGTGCAATGCGCAACGTAACATTTTTATGAAAAATGGGGGGAATACAAGTTCTATAATAACAATTTCAAATTTAAATACGAACTTTGCTTATTTAGAAGTACATTGTATAAGCAAATTATGGCTAACAATAAATTACTGCAACATACAACGTTTTAATAACAGCGAAATTGTGCGAGTATCTACGTCAAAAGAAATAATCGAGTACAACTCAAACAAAGGGAGAGGACTCTAATTTTATTTTCTTGCAATCAGGGTTCAGACTAGTAATTTTTTCCCATTGACTTCTAGTTCTATGTTATGCCTATGGCTGTAACACCACAGGCTGTTGCTGTTTGCTCAAAATTCCGTTGCTTTTAATCTTTGTAGGCACAATGGGGACCACATTTGGCAATCTCCTAATTGTAAATTCGTAGGGAGTTGGCCATTTAGATTTTTTGCTACAGGGATTTGAAGTTGACTGGGGTGAAAATCTCAATTCCAACATGTGGTCGGATGGTCGTATGACGTATGGTTAGTGCGTGCTTGTTGTAACATACTGTATAGGCCTATGTTATATATAATGAATAATGGTCGAGTTAGAATTAATTCATTTATTTGACATGTAGGCTACTGAAACTTATGGAGGGGATTTTGCGAGAATGTCAAACTTTTGATTCGCAACACATATAAGTTTCATATAAACCAAACAAAAATTCTCACCTTTGGAGGCTCCACAAACTTTTGGAGGCTCCACAAACTTTCTACACAGTTTGCGTAAAAGGCAAGGGGAATAACTCCAGAACAAAAGGTCTGATGCACACCAAAATCAACATCATCCAAGAACTTTTGACCCTTAACTTAATTATATTTTAAGTTTCATCTAAAATTGTGTCCACAAGTTAAACATGTGATTTTTCGTACAATCAAGTGCTACATATTCCAGGAAAAATTGTGACCTGTAGAGGGTCTATATATGTGAGTCAACTAACATATGGACAGACAGACAGGGCTGATGGCATAACACGTCCACATGAAAATGTGGGCATATAATTAAGAAGAAAACAATTAAAAATTGGAATTATTGAATGATTACTTTTATTTTACTTTTTCTTTTTTTCTATTTATTTAATATTTTATAAAAGATGATATTAAATATAATATATAATTATTCTAGACAGGGTTATTAAAGATGCATTTATGTTAGATTTAGATAAGTAGATGAACGTTATTGTTATAATCGTGCATAAATCGATAATGAAAAAAGAATTGAAATTTTCATTCTTGTTGCTTTATTCTGAGCAAAGTTATGACTGTTTGAAGATGTACCATGGATTGTTCATTATCATGGCAACCAGAGACTTACAGCCTTGATTAGTATTTCTATAACACAAGGTACATTTATAGATACACAATTACTGAGTTTGATACTAAGTGACGTTTCGACAAGGATACTCTCCTCTTTATGAAATACCTTTCAAAGACGATAGTATTTTTATTGTTAAATTTTTAAAAATCTTCGCATATGTCTAAATTCATGTAAGTCTCTGCCATCAGTTTATTTAGAGAGTTGATTACGGGCTGGTCATTTTCCTAAATCTCTATATAATAGTTTATATAGCATATGGGAGTAAACTATAGACATGCCATAATGCATCTTTAAACAGTTGAGATGAAAACTTTTTACAAATGATCCTACTCATGAATTAATACCTGAATTTAATAGTTGCATGAGAATACAACATTCTCCATAACACATTACCAAGAATTATATAGAAGGGAATGCGAAACTTACAATTAACCTCTTTGACCCAATTCTGTCCAGTTCCATTCAAAATGAATTAAGAAGCCTGGTATTAACCCTTTATGACTTAGAACATCCAAAAGAGAGAAATAGGGTTTAACGTCCATGGTTTAATTTTATTTCAATAAATAGCTAGCGGGTAGGGATCTTTAGCAGTGGGAGGAAACCAGACGACCCGGAAAAAAAACCTGAGGTTGGACAGACGACCCTACTGAGAACATACAAGCCACAGGAATAGCTGCTAGTAACCAGTCGTACATATCTCTGGCAGTTTGAGATCGTTAAGTTAATCAAATCAAATGAAATGGCGTTTAACGACCTACCATTTTGCTCTGATTTGTGATATAACATATGCAGCGAGCTATGATGCATATTTCTCCAAGACAGGAGTAGGGTCGTCTGTCGAACATTGTGGGTTTTCTTCATGTCCCCCAGTTTCCTTCCACTGTTAATTGAAGACCCCTGTTATTGAATTAAATTGAACCATATTTTAGTCCCAAAATGACCTAGTTTGTGTTGAGTGGATGTTAAACCCCTATTTCTCTCCTTTTCTATTGCGGAAACAATGTGATATTCTGTAATTAAATGGTTCCAAACTATTCACAGGACTCTGGAGGCTTGCACAGCTTGAAGGAGCTGTCCTGGTACTAGAGGGTTAATTTGTTAGTGAGATCATTTTTCTCTATTTTTAATGAATATGAATTTTGTTGCAAAGATGAAGACAATAAAAACACATACTCATGGAAAACAGGTCCTAATTTATTTAGGCGAAGTCTTGAAGAATATTCTCTTAACATAATAGATTGATAACATTGAGAGGATACTCTTCAAAATGTCGCCCAAATTGTAGTTCTGTAGTTTATTGCTCTAATCAGTTACTAAAAGAATACAAGCCAACAGTGAGGCTGATGTCCCCCGCCGAAATCCCAAAATAAATAGATGACACATATTAATTAATCGCACATTTATTTTTTTCAAACGTATCGAGCAATCAAACTGTACACGAAGTGTCATCCAAAAGTGTTTTATAAAGAAAAATGCTAACATATTAATTAATCGCACATTTATTTTTTTCAAACGTATCGAGCAATCAAACTGTACACGAAGTGTCATCCAAAAGTGTTTTATAAAGAAAAATGCTAAAACCGACGAGAAAAATGAAAATGTACCCTAGTTAGGGGGACCCTAAAGGCAGACAAAAAGGCCCCACGCTTGACAAAAAGGCCCCTATGGCCAAGGGAAAGGGCCCTTGTGTTCGAGTCAATCGTTTCTATACACTGTTATTGTCGAATCCATTACTGACTGAGAATGCAGTCATTGTATTGGCATAAAAATAATCAATCAAGATGAACCTAAGTTATCTTGTCCCAAAGTATCAACCAATCAAATTGCTTATCTCTGCCTTCCCTAAGAAGAAAATGCTCATCTTCGAACTCCATCAAGGCATTGACCTAATAAGCATACACACCAATTTTGAACATTTTAACTCAATTATTGTGTTCCAAAGTCTCGGCAAATCAAATTGCTTATTGATCTGCTTACCCTGAGCAGAAAATGCTCATTATCGATCTTAGTCAAGGTATTACTGTAATGAAACTATACACCAAGTTTCATCACTCTCACTTAATTAGAACTAAAGTTTTCGTGTCCCAAAGCATCAACCAATCAAATTGCTTATCTCTGCTTACCCAAAGCAGAAAATGCTCATCTTCGAACTCCATCAAGGCATTGACCTAATAAGCATATACACCAAGTTTGAACATTTTAACTCAATTAGAAGGAGAGTTATTGTGTTCCAAAGTCTCGACCAATCAAATTGCGTATCGCTCTGCTTACCCAGAGCAGAAAATGCTCATTATTGAACTTAGTCAAGGTATTACTGTAATGAAACTATACACCAAGTTTCATCACTCTCGCTTAATTAGAACTAAAGTTATCGTATCCCAAAGCATCAACCAATCAAATTGTTTATCTCTGCTTACCCTAAGCGGAAAATGCTCATCTTCGAACTCCATCAAGGCATTGACCTAATAAGCATATACAACAAGTTTGAACATTTTAACTCAATTAGAAGGAGAGTTATTGTGTTCCAAAGTCTCGACCATTCAAATTGCGTATCGCTCTGCTTATCCTGAGCAGAAAATGCTCATTATCGAACTTAGTCAAGGTATTACTGTAATGAAACTATACACCAAGTTTCATCACTCTCACTTAATTAGAACTAAAGTTATCGTGTCCCAAAGCATCAACCAATGAAATTGCTTATCTCTGCTTACCCTAAGCGGAAAATGCTCATCTTCGATCTCCATCAAGGCATTGACCTAATAAACACATACACCAAGTTTGAACATTCTAGCTCGATTAGGAAGAGAGTTATTGTGTCCCAAAAAGTGTGACGGACAGACAGACGGACAGACAGACAGACAGACGGACGAACCCATTTTAATAGTCCCCCAACTTTCTTCGAAAGGCGGGGGACAAAAAATGAAGATTGTACAGTCCTCGTACATAAGAAGTAAAACATGCTATGGTTTTCGAAAAATAAACAAGAGTCAAAAAATACAAATCGTTTCGGCTCTCTGATAAAGATTCACGAGATCTGAACCGTTGTGTATTTAATCCTCAGTCGGTTGTTTACGTCTGTTATAAGAGGACTGCACCATTTATATACAAATATTAAAACAAATGATTTGTGAAATATAATTTGAATTTTTATAAAAAGCACTAAACATAAAAAAATTATATGTAAAATAATGATCATAAAGTTATTAATGAACAATGTACAATAAAATTACAAAAATTATCATGTTTATTTACAATTTATGTGATGCAATAAAAGTCATGGCTTTCGGCAAGAAACTAATCTGATTAAAACACAGATCCTATTTGTTTTGTTTTTATGGTTCCAGATTTCGTTTTATTTTCCTTTGCTACACTAGGATCTGGAAGAGTTGTTATCATTGAACTTTGAGGGATTAGCCGATGAAACAGTCTGTTATGGCGAGTTATTAGCCTTTTGATGTGAGTAAACCTTATAAATGTCAACACTGATTGATAATCAATGTGTGATGTCATAGGGTCAGAAGCCACTGGTGTATCCCCTGCTAAACAATGTTAAAAACAGTAAATATTTCGATACCTGATGAGAAACGGTAATTAGGATTTTGTACATTCCTTATAAGGTTCATGGTACAAAGAAAGAGAGAATAAAGAGAAATGTGAGTTGATATAAATATAATTTTTTACTAGGGTCGTATATTACAACCCAAATTTGTATTTTAATACAATGTGAGACAATCAAGTGTATTTCATTATATTTATAACAATTTTGCATATTTTTTGTAAAATTTTGAAATTAGAAACTTGAATATTTTACGATGCATGTACACACTAGTATTTCAATACAGTAATTTAAAAAAAAGGCTAAAAGGCCAATACAGTAATTTGAATAAAATGCCAATACAGTAATTTAAATAAAAGGCCAATACAGTAATTTTAAAAAAATGCCAATAGAGTAATTTAAATAAAAGGCTATAAGGCCAATACAGTAATTTAACTAAAAGGCCAATACAGTAATTTAAATAAAAGGCCAATACAGTAATTTAAATAAAAGGCCAATACAGTATAATTTAAATAAAAGGCCAATACAGTAAATTAATGAAAAGGCCAATACAGTTTGATTTATTGTTTTCATGCTGATTTGACCAACTGAAATGGCTCTAATTGAAGGACGAATCAATTTCTTGTTTTCTTATATCCAAAACAAATATAACACAGGATTGTTACAATTTGCACAATCTATTTAATCGAGCACAATTCTTTATTTTCTTACACAATGATTGGTCCACTTGATCAAATTAGTCACTGCACATGGACAATACACAAGACAACCATGTATAGAGGTCTATACCTATAAAAGACTTATTGATCTAAGCTATAGAAACACTATCACGTATAGCTTTATTACGACTTGGTGCTGGATGTATGACCTGTTGCGAAGATCCTGCACGTCTACCAAGATAATACGATAAATTATCACGATCTGGTGTAGAGTTTGCTGTGATAGAGTGAGGACCACTCTTTGATGGTGATAAAAATGGCTGATCATGAGGTTCGATTTCTAAATATAGATGATCTGTGACTGAAATATAAAAAAACAAATTTTTGGGTCAAAGGTCATTTAAAAAACAAGTTAATTACATGGGCATAAGCCAAGCATTTTGCTATGCAGAAATTTAGCCCTGGCAGCATAACTACAGTTTTCCGTTTTTAACTGACATTGAAACAATTTAGTTATATCTACATGAACTCCTCAAATTTGAAGTGTTACAGGAGTGTTATAGGTTTAACGCCTTTAGTTTTATGAATCAATCAGGAAAATGAAGATGGGCATAAGCTATGCGGAAATTTAGCACTGGAAGCACAACTACAGCTTTCCGTTTTAAACTAGCATTAAATTGATCCATAATGTTCTGCCAAATGCCAATGGTATACATATAATCTCTGTTTTTCATCCCATCCAAACAACTATACGCTCTTTCCTGCCGAACCCTCCATCTTGCAGAAATGGCATGGAAAACTAGAATGTAAGAATACCCTGCCTATCATATGTGACTTGCTCCCACAAAACCAGATGCTTGTCCCACAAGTGTATTTTGTGCTACAGGCACAAAAACATAAACTGTATGCCTTCTTGTTGTCGTGAATGAACCAAACTCAATTCCAGATGATGCAATAAATTTAGAAAGAATTGTATTTTTGGAAAGCTTAAGCTGTGGACTCAGGCGCAGATCCAGAGGGGGGTCCAAGGGGTCAGGACCCCCCCACCCCTGCTCAGACTTGAAAATTTTTTATGCGATTTTATTGCCGACTTTTAGACTTGTAATTTTGGAATTTACCTTTCGGAAATACGTCAGAATGCACCAAATTGAATCTAATTTATCAAATTGTCATGGGGGAGGGCCCCCAAACCCCTCGTTAATTGGTTCAGTGCCTTTTATCAAACCTAGACCCCCCCCTGCAAAAAATCCTGGATCCACGCCTGGGACTATTCAATATGTTGCCAGCTCTATTTTTATAAAAATTACCAAGAGCCTGGTTTTGTGGAAGCAGGTCACTATAATGTTTAATTGTTACCTTTTTTATTTGAGAAATGGGATCTTCCACTCGACACAAACTCGGGTCATATCAGGACTAACATATGGTCAATTTTATTTCAATAATTTGCTTGTGCGTAGGGGTCTTTAGCAGTGGGAGGAAACCAGTGGACCCGGAGAAAAGCCAAGAGGTTGGACAGACGACTCTGTCATGTAGAACCGGAGATTTAAAACCACGCCACTTGTCTCAATGACAGGCTTTATGATACAGCACACACATGCTAACTATCCGGCCATCCAACCCCTGTCACATTTTTATTTAATTACTTATTGATAGTCTGATTATACTTACTTTCGTCTGCAGTTTCTGGTAATTCACCATAACCCGATCGTGTTGTCGTTCTAATGACAGTTTTACGAGTGATCTGTGGATTCGCCCCAGGGGGTGGATCACTGGGATCTCGTGTTGTATCTGTCCATAAAACCTGATTTGTCTCGATACCAGTAACTGGGTCCACCCCTGATTTCATCATGGCTGTTCTGTGACCTTGACCATTATCAGGGGGAATAACTCCAGCAGGGACGACAGATGTATTGTTACCATCAGCAGGATTTCGAGGTTTAGATTTTCTTCGACCTGAGCCATGACCACGTGGTGTATCTCCGTATGGAGTGGAAGTGTATGGTTGACCTGGACTACCATGAGGATAACTCTGATTATGATATTGCTTCTGATGACTTCCTGGTTGTGATTCTTGTGTAGCCATCATAAAAGATGTTTTTTGGACTGGACCGTTTTTAGTTGGTGTTTCTTGAACAATCCAAGCAGCCTTTCCTGCCATTTGTTGTGGTGCCATGTTGGGATGTGCACCAGGTGCTGGCATCGTTTGATATGCATACGCATAGGTTTGTGTTCCTGGTGGTACTGTACCAGGTGCAGGTATCATACCATATGGCATTCCATATGCCTGTAAGGGATACATTGCCCCTGGTATACCATATGGATTGTACCCAGCATTTAACGGTTGCATCCCTGCAGGATAGGGTTCTTCCGAAACTGGACGATCAAACAAAGGTTCAAAAGCTTCAGGAGGGAGTGTATCTTTAACTTCTTCTTGTTTGGGTTTCTTTTTCTTCCTTTTCTTCGAATTTGGTGATTTGTGGGCATCTTTATTTTGATTCTGTTGAAGGTTGGGATTGGGCACCATTTCTGATTCCCCGGGTTTCGCCCTAGAGTTGATTTCGTTCAACTCTGAATCATCTGATGTGTCATCTGTAGGTTTTTGTGATGGCCCACCAGGACCACTGGCACCTGATTGTCCATGAACTGATGCTACAACAGTTTCTGGTTCTGGTACTGACATAAAACTACTGGAATCAAAATCCGAAGGTGGGCCCCCAGGACCTGATTGTGATTTAGAAGATTTTAGTTTTACTGCAGTTGCTTCATCAGCCAGATTCTTGGCTGTATTCATATCATCGTGATGAGATCCTGTACTTTTATTACTGCCTCTCCCAGTGTCCCCTCTTCTTAACGATCCTCTTGTAGGGGAACCATCCTCTCCCCTTCTTGATGACCCCCTAGTAGGATCTCCCCTCTTAAAAAACTCATTTCCACTGTCTTTTTTCTTTAAATAGTGTGGAGTCACTACATTTTCATAAGCATCATCACCTCCATGTGACAGAAGTCTATTGTCTTTATTTTTATTATCATCACTTTCAAAAACATCATCAATTAATGTTTCTTTACTATCACCACCTTCACCTCTTGCACTTTGACCTCTGCCTTTTGACCCCTGCCCTTGGCGTATCTCATTGTTCAGCAATTTTTTTAAATCCGTTTGTCCTTTCTGCCAAGAAGCTGAAGGGTCACTATTTTCATTATTATTAATTATCACCCTATTTTCTAAATCGTCGTCAAATTTTCGTGGTCGAATATCTCTATAGGAAGATCGGCCCAGGAATTGAGGCCCATCTGTCCGACGGGGACCATTTGGATCGTACTTTCCGCTAGTTATGGTGTTCCATACTTTAGGATCCTGATGATCTATTCCAGTTTTTTTAATAACCCCGACCCCATTTCCTAGTTTATCCGATTTCTCAATGGCGTGATTGTCTTCCCCATCATTTACAGATTTTTTTCCATCTTTCTTTAATTCCTCATCCTGCTTATCATTAGGGACAAAGCCGATATAATCTGTCAGTCGACCAGAACGCCAGCACCATATTAGGACACCAGCTAGAATGAGAATGGCTAGCAAACCAACAATAATCCCTATAATAGCACCAGGAGGTAACGTAGTACCACCCAATAATATACCAGGAACATCTGGGTCCTCTGAAAGTGCATAAAACAAAACATTAAAATACATAAAAACATCTATATATAAGATATTAATTATTGATGTTGATATCAACCATACATTATGCAAGAGCTAAATCTGCCTATTGCAGGTCTTTCTTCAGTCCTGAAATGTCATCTAAATTATTAATTAGACATTTATTTGGATCATAATCATCTCTAGATGTCATTGCGAGTATGCGATATGTATTGGATTAGGATCCGATTTGCTGCTCAATTTTCATTCATGATTTAATCATGAAATGGATAATCGAGACTATGTTTTTTATCGTAATAATGATGATTGGGGCTAGAACAAAAATTCAAATTGCTAAAATCTTGGTTCAGAGAGGATCAATTTGACTGAAATTTTCAACAAATTTCCTTTACATTTTTTAATTTTTAACTATTACAGTGAGAACTACCAGCTAGTTCAGTGAAATAGATGCCCAAATTTCTACGACTGCTTGTTCTAATTTTCTGTTGCTTAAATATTCATTTATTGGGCATTCACCACTGTTTCCAAATGTGTGCTTGTGCACAAACATTTCTAAATATTGTTAACTTACTGTATGTTTTCACCATGTGCTTGTGCACATACATTTCTAAATATCGTTAACTTACCGTATGTTTTCACCGTTAATTTGATGACGTAAGCTGTCTGATATAAAATAGTAGGACGTTGAAATTGAACCGTAATCCATTCTTTTTCAGAGTATAATGAGTCTTTATTTTGACTGCTGCATCCCAATCTTTTCTATAACAATAATAAATAAATAGTCAGCCTATTATCCATATTTAGTGAAGAGAGAGAGAGAGACAGAGAGAGAGAGATGGGGTTTAATGTTCACTTGACTCAAACTAATTTATTTTGGGAGAGAGAGAGAAATGGGGTTTAACGTCCACTCAACACAAACTAGGTCATTTCGGGACTAAAGTATGGTTTTAATTTTATTTCAATAATTTGCATGCGCGTAGGGGTCTTTAGCAGTGGGAGGAAACCGGAGTGCCCGGAGGAAACCCACAAGGTTGAGAAGGCGCCCCTATCTCCATGTCACATACGCTCACACCTGGGATCGAAACCACAGCCGCAAGCCAGAGGTGACCGGCCAGCTAGATGTCGAAGCGCGGCACTCTTGGCAACTAGGCCATCCCAAAGCCCAATTTATTTTGGGACTAACATATGGTTTAATTTCATTTCAATAATTCACATGCACGTAGGTGTCTTTAACAGTGGGAGGAAACCAAGAGATAACTCACGAGGTTGGATATGCGACCCTGCGAAACCATGCCAGTTGACTCAGTGACAGGTTTTATGATCAGTGTGCACATGCTAATCATTTGGCCACCCAAACCCTCCCCCTATTATTTAGTATAATACAGAAAAGGTCTTCAGTAAATCTCAGTTTTAACGTCCACTCAACACAAACAATAAGCCCAGTCAGGGCAGAACAGTAGGAAGTTAAAACCATCTCATTACATTTTTGAACTAACATAATACAATTTCATTTTCAATGTAGGGGTCTTTAGCAATGGGGGGGGGGACACAAACCAAACCATGGGGGAAGGTTTGCGGCCTTACGCCTTGCCACATACAAGTCAGGAAATGAAATGGAGTTAACATCCTACTTTTCTGCAATGACTTGACTAATGAAAACAAGCATTCAAGTAAGGAATCTAAAGAGAGAGAGAGAGAGAAATGGGGTTTAACGTCCACACGACACAAACTAGGTCATTTTGGGACTAACATATGGTTTCATTTTATTTCAATAATTCGCTTGCACGTAGGGGTCTTTAGCAGTGGGAGGAAACCAGAGTGCCCACAGGAAACCCACAAGGTTGAGAAGGCGTCCCTATCTCCATGCCACATATGCTCACACCAGGGCTCGAAACCACAGCCGCAAGCCAGAGGTGACCGGCCAGCTAGAGGTTGAAGCGCAGCACTCTAGACCACTAGGCCATCCCAACCCCCCAAAGGAATCTAAAACCATGCTACAAAATGAAATGAAATGGGTTTAACGTCCTACTGTTCAGCTCTGACAGGGCTAATGAAGATGGGCATACACCATACAGTGTGTTATGTGGGAAATTTTGAGCGGGCAACGGCGCTAAGGCCTACTCTCAGATCAAATTGCAACTGCCAAGGGATCTTTTATGTGCATGCCATTGTGTACACAGGACGTCGGTTTTCCATACCATCCGATCAACTAGACAGCTGTCCTTCCCAGACTCTTCATCCTGCACCACTGACAAAGAGAAATCACATCGGAAAATCTCTATGATCTTTCTTCGCCAATACCAGGACTTCCAGGCTAACGAGGGGGGTTGGGATGGCCTAGTGGTCTAGAGTGCCGCGCTTCGACCTCTAGCTGGCCGGTCACCTCTGGCTTGCGGCTGTGGTTTCGATCCCTGGTGTGAGCGTATGTGGCATGGAGATAGGGGCGCCTTCTCAACTTCGTGGGTTTCCTCCGGGCACTCCGGTTTCCTCCCACTGCTAAAGACCCCTCTCTGTCCAGGCTAACGAGCTAACATCTTACTTACTGAGCCATCACTGCTCCCTGATTCTCAGGAACCTGAATTATGATACGAAAGATACTTACAAGAGAATTACCATATGCACCTCTTCCATTGAACAAGTCAACAAATACTGCACAATCCTCGATAGCTATTGTTTCTATGTCGACCTGGAGTCGGTTCTTTCCATCCGTATAGCCAGATTTTATATATATCGTACATTCTTTTGGTGGATTGGCTGGCGCAGCGTTTGAACGACCGTTTAAAACAACTTGCTCATCAAAAATTGTCACTTCCCGATTACACGTAGACAAACGATCCAGATCATCTGAAATGAAATAACACATTGTTTCAATCTGATTAAAACACAGATCCTATTTCGTTTCGTGTTTTATAGTTAATTTCGATTTACTTGTCTTTACTACACTGGGATCTGGAAGAGTTGTTTTATTACCGACGTTTTGGTTGAAGTGAGGGATTAGCCAATGAAACGCTCTGTGCGGCGAGCTTTAGGTGTGTTTTGCACGGAACTGTGGGTAATCCACTAGAAACATCAATGCTGATGTCTTAGGGTCAAAAGCCGCTTGTATGGCCTCTGATGTGACCTATGGCTACAACCGTCAGATCTTCATGCAGTGTAGGCCATCGAAAGTATATAAAAAAACGAAACAAAGTATAGATCTGTATTTTAATCTCATTGAGGTTGTTTAATGCCCTACTATTCTGTACTTTGAGGCAAATTTTGCCTGGACAGTGGCACTACCGCAATTACTCTTTTTTCCAATTCTAATTGCCAAAGCTTCTTTACATTTCCATAAAAACTTTTTTTTTATTAATGTGTTTCCCGATCACTTGATGCCAAAGATTATACTTACAGTATGTGTCCACAGCTAATACTGGTGAGCTTAAAATTCCCAACAGAATGAACACAGCACTCTCCATTATATACCATCTTCTAGTCATCCCTATCATCATTCTGTTTGAATATTCCTCCATACATCACTGTAACAGAGAGAGGGGTAGAAGGGGTGAAAGGTCCATTCGGCACAAACTATGTCATTTCAGGACTAACATATATAGTTCAATTTTATTTCAATTTGCTTGTGCATAGGGGTATTTATTGGCTGTGGGAGGAAATCCAGAGGACCTGGAGAAAAAACTACGAGGTTGGACAGGTGGTCCTACTCCTTGGCATATACTCAATGATAGACCTTATGAATAAAAGAAAAAAGCTTTATTTATAATAGTTTTTCCCTTTTCTTGACCATTTTCGGTCTAACACCCATGTTGGCCCACATTCCCCTAATATCAACATTTGTACTTACAGGTAGGGCCTATCTACAATTAATTAGGATTTAATAAAAAGGGGCTTTATCTATAACAGTACTAGTTAACACTTTTCTAAGTCATTTTCGAACAAATACTCAGGTAATTAAAGGTGTGAATAGATAAATAGAAGACCTTTCCCAGATATCTACATTAATTTCCAGTAGGTCTATTACATCTGTTTTGGATTTTTAAAAAGGTTTATACCGTAGATTTTGCCATTTTCGGTCCGATATCGGGTATGTGTGAAGAGATATAAGACCTTCCCCACATATCTACCTTTCCAATATTATAGATGATTTGGAATATTTGAAAGGGCTGCTTTATTTACCAAATAATTTGGTCATTTTCGATATTATATTCAGGTAATTCATAGATGTTAATAAGCAACACCTGCCTGGATATTAACCTGGGGTAAACGTCTAGTTTTATACCTCACCTGAATGGACCCGATCACCTGTAATTATAACCAAACGGTTGACAATTCATCATCTATCTATATATTGTTATTATCTGGTGTCGCCATTTTCCTTGCCTTTTGACCTAGTTTATTATTGACAGTCGTTAAATTAGTCAAGACCAACCGATAAACTCAGGTGTGACAGTGCACAGGTACGGGAGAGGTGGGGGTTGATCGATACACTTGCACAGGTACGGCGGGGGCGTGGGGGGGGGGAGATGATCCCAACACTCATTGTAAAACCTCAACTTCTTTCATTGTCCCCCTTATTTCGGCTTTCTAATGTAAGCTAGCTTGGTTGCACCTGTCGGCATATGCCAAACTTTACGACCGGTAATTTCCCTAGAATCTCTCACTAATGTCCAAATAAATCAGTCATTTTTTTAGTGATAAAAAAATTATCTGATACATTTTTACACCTCGCTTAATTTTCTTTTTCAAACAGGAATTATGTAAATGAAAGAGCTAAATCTGCCTATTGCACGTCTAATTATTATTTAGACAGTATTAACATGACAAGACCATAATTCTCAATGCCATATTGGATGGCTCCGATTTTAAGTAGATTAGAACGGTTCGGTCATTTAATGACTTAAGTTAGAAATGGAGAAGCAAGACTAGAATGAACAGTATAGTTAGTTACAATCTATGCACACTACCATCAATAACTAGGCTCAAAATAATGTAATTGGAATGAAGTTTACAGCATAATCATTTTGCATAATCTATTTTTGAAATATACTAGCGAGTTGACTGTTGTTGCTATAGTAGTTCAAAAATATAAAATTCAAAATTGATATATTAAAAATTCATTCAAATTACTTTATCAAGTTATCACTGAAAGTTTTGATAAGATGTGGCAAATATTGTTTATTGCCATAGAATTACCTGTTAAAGGGACAATAACACTCTTGCTGGCTTGGCAGCTCCAGAAAAAAAAAATAATAGCCTTATTCTAAGTACTAGATGATTAAGTGACCTTCCTGTTGTGTAAATTATCCATTACATCCTATTTTACTGATGGTTCAAAAATATTTTAAAATCCAAGTAACATTTGAAAAGGTTTACGTTAACCTTTTCAAATCATTTAGTTGAGTAAAATAATACAATTTGTTGACCAGAATAAAGATTGGGACATATTATTCAGTTACAAGAAGAGTGGTATTGAGCCTTTAATCGAGTCTTAGCATTGGTTCTCCATTTTTAAATTAAATCATTAAATGGCCCACCAAATAAAAACAGGACCCCAAAATTATGTGAGAACATGAACTTCTTTTAGGGACCACAATTCCCAGACGCATTCTCAGTCCACTTGTGGTAGTCTTAGTACAAATGATAATGAAATGGGGTTTAAAGTCCTACTGTTCAGTCTTAGTACAAAACCAAATAAAAATTGAAAAGGATAAAAGTATTTTATTGGTCAGAAATAATACAATAAACAAGTGAAATGATAACAAGTTTCTATATCAAGCAAGATTACAAGTTATTTACATTATAAATAGTAACAAGTTGAAAAACACATTTTAAGTACCTATCTCTATCTCTCCAGGCCTGGAGTTCACAAAGCATTCTCAGACTTGGGTTAAGAATTTACTCAAAATATTTTGCTTTATTTAAACTAAAATATAGCCCTATATTAAACTTTTGCTTAATTTTAACTAAAATATGATCTTTTATTAAACTTTTAATGTTTTAATGTATCAAATACATCAATAAGAAACCATGCACAAAGTTTTGTGTTTCTGGATTGAAGTCTGAGAATGCTTTGTGAACTTGGGTTCAGGAGTCCAGTCTACATTGCCCACACTTTGAATACCAGTACAAGAAATAGTGTTTTGAACATTTCGTTATTTTGTCCACACTAATATTTGTTGTGGCCAAAGGGGAGATAATTTCGACTGATTTTAATCAAGACTAACATGTTTATATATTTCGTCGCCTGAAAACCATTTTGTTCTATCTCCCATTACCTGTAATGGGAGATAGAACAATATGGTTTTCAGGCAACGATTTATCAACACCTACAAAGTAATTGGAATGACTGAGTTTCTGGAAGCATGGTTTTTAATATATTCAATAACTGAATTTGCACTTTAGGTGAAATTGTGTATACAAAGAGAGAGTGAGAAATGGGGTTTAACGTCCACTCGTTACAAACTAGGTGATTTAAGGATTAACATATGATTCAATTCTATTCCAATAAATCACTTGCACAAATATGGGTCTTTAGCATTTGGAGGAAACAGGAGGACCAAGAGAAAACCCTTGAAGATGGACAGGTGACCATACATAATGTATAAAACAATGATCTATTATACTGCCAAACTATGGTGAGTGACTCGGCAAACTTAGTTTCACTTAAACTGTTCCCGGTGGCACCTGAAAATCCCCAATGTTTCTTCTAGGCCCAGGCCATGTTTCGATTCATGGACAAACTTGCATACATTTAACTGATTTTAGCGGACAATATGGATAACAATCTTAAGATATACACATTATAGGTTACATAAATTTGGAAAGAGAAAGGGAGAGAAATGGGGTTTAACGTCCACTCGACACAAACTAGGTCATTTCGGGACTAACATATGGTTTAATTTTATTTCAATAATTCGCTTGCATGTAGGGGTCTTTAGCAGTGGGAGGAAACCGGAGTGCCTGGAGGAAACCCACTAGGTTGAGAAGGCGCCGCTATCTCTATGCCACATACGCTCACACCAGGGATCGAAACCACAGTCGCAAGCCAGAGGTGACCGGCCAGCTGGGGGTTGGCGAGGGGCACTCTAGAACACTAGGCCATCACAACCCCCTCTAAATTTGGAAAGACAAATGATCAACTCAGATGAAAACCATTGCAATTTAAGTATTAGCAATTAATTACACTGTAGTTCAAGAAAGGTTTTACAAATATAGTTATAACAAAAGGGTCAAAGTATAAATTATGAGCAAAAATTAATAGGCTCATGAGTATAAATTAATTAACTCATGAATAAAAATTAATTAACTAATGAGTATAAATTAAATTAATTAGCTCATGAGTGTAAATTAATTAGCTCATGAGTGTAAATTAATTAGTTTGTGAGTATAAATTAATGAAATACAAAAAAAAATGTATAAATCTGGACAGAAATACGAATCAAATAAAAATATAACAGGCAAGATCGACGTGGTAAAAATCAACTGCGAGTATAAATTATGGAATACATAATAAGAACGGCAGAATATAAAAATCATAATAAAAAGTAAGCGCATATAGACATAAATATCATGACAAAAGGCTTATCTGACAGGCAAGATAACAATTTTTTTGACCCCCCCCCCCCAACACCCACCCACCCACCCAGAAACTCTTTCAATTGATTTGAACAAAATAAATAATCAAGTAAAAATACAATCAATTATTTGTCTATTATTTGGCCTCATAACAAATGCTACAGGCAATGCTTTAGTTTCATCCATTCCTATTCAAAACGTGGCGTATGTATGAAAGTATTATTAAAAATGGCTGAGATATTTAGCTGTTGAAGCTGGTATATACCAGAGCAATAAACAATGATTTGATATGTTTTTACCTTTGAGCACTGGGGATACAACAATAATGTCATAAAGCATATATACTCAAAATCGGTTTTAAACAAAAGAAGCCATTTTTACATTTTACAAGCCATACCTTGAAATTAAAAAAGACTGCCAGTCAAATAATTGCAGTCTGTCAACAGTGTCATATTTAGGAAGGGCTGGGCCCCCCTCCCCACCTTTGGCCATTACTTTTTTTTATTTTATCAGTTTGCAAGCCACACCAAACAACAGGCAGAATTCATAAATATATACAAAAAGCAAAAACTTTCTGATATCTATAGATGCAAATCAACCCATCAAATATATTTAAAAGACTTGTCTAGTCAATTTGACCTAAAATTTTAATTAGCAATGGATACCTATAGATGCAAATCAACCCATCAAATATAAATAAAAATATACTTCAAATTCGTTGTTTACCCAAACCAAAGAGACCTAGTCAGTTTAACTGCCATAAAAATTTACAACACATCCGAGGAAACACAAAAACAAAGGGGCCTAGAGACTTAGTTTAATTGACATAAAAATTTACACGACAACCGAGGAAACACCAAATAAAGGGGCCTTATTCATGAATGCTTAAATTAAATAATATTTCAAAAATACAGATTTTTCATAATTACAAACTAACTAGCCATATCTTCACTCTCAGCCAATCAACTAGCCATACCTTTGCTCCAGGCCAATCAACACGCATAATTCTTAAAATATTTTAGCTTCAGTTTTCGAGAATAAGTCCAGAGGGTCCCTATTCATGAAGACTTAAAAAGTTAAATATTTTAAGAATACTTATAGCTCATTGGTCGAAAATCGAAATCATAAGACAAATTTGAGTTCTTGGCCAATTAACACTGTTTTAGTGAAAAAAAAGAATTCATGAATACAGCCCCAGGAATACAGGACGGTTTAACAAAAACAAATAGAAAACAATATATATATATATATACATGTACACTAGAACCTCATCACTATGCACAGGACACAAGTCTGTACAATATAATTACTGTTTATTATTGATTGACATTTCAACTAGGATTTTCAAATCTTTTTCTAAGTCGATCATATATATTGACCTAAAATTTATGTATCATACATATTCACCCAAAATTTACTAAATGTCATTGTGTTCGATTGATTGATTGATAAACCAGTGATTGATGCCCACAAAAAATGTGTTCTATTAATAGGATTTTCTGGTCTTCTCGAAAGCAATAATAATGAAGATTAGAAGAGAGGGAGGGAGATGGGGTTTAACATCCAATCAACACAAAGTAGGTAATTTTGGGACTAACATGGTTCAATTTTATTTCAATACTTTGATTGGAATTTTTAGCAGTGGGAGGAAACCCAGAAGACCTGGAAAAAACTTACGAGGCTGGACAGGCGACCCTACTCCTTGCACATACATCCAAGGAATCGAAATGACAGACATGCCATCCAACCCACCAAATACAATCAGGAAGCGGTTTCATATATTAAGCACATAAAAGAACCGTTACAGTATGAATTGAAACTGGAGGACCAGGAGAAAACCCAAAAGGTTGGACAGGCGATCCTAATCCTTGTAATTAGCAAAGCAGCTCAGTAATAAACAGTAGTCGTATCCAATAGAAATGTGTCTTGTATATTCCAGTTTAATTACCAAATGTCATTAAAACACTAGAGTAGACTAGATCACCAAGCCCTCTGATAGTATTGTGATATTATAATAATATTTTAGCTGCGTCCAGTAACTGGATAGAGCAATGAATTATAAAAATTGGCATGGAAAAACAATTACAAATTTAGCAGGGGGTATGTATTGGTATATAGGAATGAAAAAATATCAACAATTAAAAAACACACAACACTACAAAGAAAAATATATAAAACAACTACAATCTGGTTAAACACAGATCCTATTTTGTTTTGTGCTTTAATTTACTTGTCTTCACTACACCAGGATCTGTTAAAAACAAAGCTAAAATTGTGTTTCTGAATATTCAATTGGAACAGAGAAGCTGATTGGTTCATCAAAAGTCACTTGTATGATTATGAGGTGACTTGCCACTACAACTGATCAGGGCCCTGTTTCACGAAATTTTAACTAAAGATAAAATCCAAATTTTAGCGGATACTTCAATTTTGATTGGCTAAGAACTAAAATCAATCTAATATTGTCCAATCAAATAACTAAAATTCAGATCTTATTTTAATTAAAATTTTGTGAAATAGGCCCCTGATCTTATGATGTAGTAGACGCTGTCCAAAGTATAAAAAAAAAAATGAAACAAAATAATAGATCTGTGTTTTAATCGGATCAAAAATAAATAACTATTGCCAATATACATGGATATAATCTCATAATATAAACTATACATAAATCAACAAGATCATTTTTTGTTCTCCTAAATGACTTAACCGATTTCATTTGTTTGTTAATTTGCCTTAAAGCCCCAATAACACTCTTGATGTAACTGAAAAATATGTCCCAATCTTCATTCTGGTCAACAAATCGTATTATTTTAGAATATTCCAATTAAATGATGATATAAATTTCATCTTAACACACCTAATTTAAAAAATTGGAAAAATTCAATCAATTGATTTGAAAAGTCTAACGTAAACCTTTTCAAATGTGACTTGGATTTTAAAATATTTTCGAACCCTCAGCAAGAATGTTATTGTCCCTTTAATGATTCAGAGATTGTGTCCCTCTATCAGACTATGGTTAAAGTTAACGACTGGAATGATAATACTTAAACGGACAATAACATTCTTGCTGGCTTGGTAGCTCCAGAAAATAAATAATACCCTTATTCTAAGTACTAGATGTTTAAATGTCCTACCTGTTGTGTAAATTATCCATTACAACCTATTTTATTTGTCCAGAGGGTTCGAAAATATTTTAAAATCCAAGTCACATTTGAAAAGGTTTACGTTAGACTTTTCAAATCAATTGGTTGAATTTTTCCAATTTTTTAAATTAGGTGTGTTAAGATGAAATTTATATCATCATTTAATTGGAATATTCTAAAATAATACGATTTGTTGACCAGAATGAAGATTAGGACATATTTTTCAGTTACAACAAGAGTGTTATTGGGGCTTTAATAAATGAGTTATGATAAGGAATTAATGTTCTCGCAATCATTGATGGATCATCTGGGATGGAATGGAAATTAGAATGGAATGGAGAAAGAAAGAGAAAGGGGGTTTAACATCCACTTGACACAAACTAAGTCAATTTTGGGACTAACATATGGTAAAATATTATTTCAACAATTTTCTAGGGGTCTTTACTAGTAGCAAGAAACCAGAGGACACACAGAAAAATATCCTATTCCTTGTCATATACAAGCTTAGGAGGCCTTATCATCTAAACCCAAAAGATTAAGCATAAGTAGTATCCTGGTGTTGATCTAACAGAAATCTCTACACTGTTAGACAGGCCTGTGATCGAAACCACACCATATGATTCAATCACAAATCTTACGATCTAAAGCATGATCCGTCATCGAACCCTCATTAAGAATGGAATGGAAAGGGGTTTAGCATTTCTAAACAACAAATCAATTCTGGCTAGATATTAATGCTGGAAATATGTTAATTTCAAAAAAACATTTCTCCCTGTAAAAAAATTAGTTCCACAAGCTATCACAATATATATCAGAAGCAATTCAGACGTGTCATCAAAAAAAAGTAGGAAAATCAAATGAAATTACAACAAATACTAAAGATGAATGGAAAAAAAAAAAAAATTTGCATAGATAATTATATAAAGCCACTTTTTAAAAAACAAAAACAAAAAAAAAACAACCTTTAAAAACACATGAAATATTTACAAGTAAGAGGTATGTTCAAATGCTGGCAAGGCCATGAGGGACAAAGTTTTGTTGGAAGAGGTGCAATATTTTAAAAACAAATTTTTCACAAAGTAAACTAGCCTGGCATTACCCTATCTGATTAAAATATAGATCTATATTTTGTGTCGTTTTTTTTTATACTTTCGATTGGAGATCCAATCAGAGTTCATACAAGCGGCTTCTGAGCTATGACGTCAGACATTTGATTAACCAATCAGAGTTGATATGTCTGGTGGAATAATACCCACAATTTCGCGCATCGCACACCAAGAACTCACTGCAACAGAGAGAGAGAGAGAAATGAGGTTTAACGTCCACTCAACACAAACTAGGTCATTTCGGGACTAACATATGGTTTAATTTATCACTGCAACAGACTGATGTGTCTGGTGGAATAATACCCACAATTTCGCGCATCGCACACCAAGAACTCACTGCAACAGACTGATGTGTCTGGTGGAATAATACCCACAATTTCGCGCATCGCACACCAAGAACTCACTGCAACAGACTGATGTGTCTGGTGGAATAATACCCACAATTTCGCGCATCGCACGCCAAGAACTCACTGCAAGAGACTGTTTCATTGGCTGATTCCTCACTTCAACCAGAATGTGAGTTATACAACAACTCTTCTAGATCCTAGTGTAGTAAAGACAAGTAAAACAAAATTTTAAACTCTAAAAACAAAAGGAAACAGGATCTGTATTTTAATCAGATATGGAAATAATGGTTTTAGCTGTACCGGAATATCAGGAATTACTAAATCAGTACTTTACAAATGTATTAATATTTCCCTTTAGCAATATTAAGCAATTGACACACATAATAACATAATATTTGCTTGATAACGTCGAGTGAATTGTCAACGAAATGTTGCTTTAATTAAGATAGTAATTATGTTCCATATTATGTTTTTGTGTTTAATAATAACAAATACACCGCAAAAATACAAATTAGTACCTGATAAAATATGAAATACCCAGAACAAATACAAATCAGAGCCTGATAAAATGACTGTACCAGAGGGAATACAAATCAGTGCCTGATATAATGACGGGTAACAGAGGGAATGTGGCGGACAAAGTCTGAATTGGTGTTTGACAGGTCTGAAGGTAAAGCTAATAACTGTCAGAAATTATGATAAGAATAACCAATTTTAGATGAATAATGATAATATATATGTTATTGGAAATTGAAAAGCAGTATTGGTACATCGTATTGATGCGGTGTATATATCCAATAAGAGTTTACATAGAGGTTATTTACCCAATATTAATTCTTAATATTAATGCATGCATATATTCTGCTTGTTCAATGGCCAAACGTGTATGCTAAGGGCCCTATTAAGGAATATTCAAACCAAAAACATTTTATATTCAGCATTTTTATTGGCTGCGAAAAAAAAATCCTAGTAAAATTTGTATCCAATGAAAACGTGTCATTCTTATTTTTTTTTTGTTTAAGATGATGTGAATAAGGCCCATGGTATTTTAGTTCAAGATGTTATGAATAAGGCCTACAGTATTTTAGTTTAAGATGTTTAGAATAAGGACCATGGTATATTAGTTCAAGATGTTATGAATAAGGTCCATTGTATTTTAGTTTAATAAGATTGTGAATAAGGCCCAGTTATCAAAAGCATTTTTAGAATACCATGAATATATTCTATGATAGTTTTTAACAATAAAAAATTTTTTATTGAAATTATAACAAAATAATATTTCACTAAATAATTTGAATTTTCAGCATGTAATTTACACCAATATGTAGACGAGCATTTTCAATGCTAACTGAACAAAATGACTAAATGAAAATCCTGTCTTTTTATACAGAAAAACCCTATAAATACTAAATAGCACTATGTAATATTTTGCTATCAATTTGCCATTCTTAATTAATTACATGCCTGACAACCAATTGCACAAGTTTCTAATAATAAATAATATGATAATATCCCTGGAAGTTCTTCTGTTTCCTTCTATTTCAGGGATGCCTGCATTTCAAATAACATTCGTTGAATATCATCAAATTGAGCCTCGATTTCACTTGAGGGTCTTCCTCCTGCTTCTGACAAAAGAAAACCACGAAGTTTCAAATCTACATTTGCTCAGTCTTACAACAAAATATCATTTAAATTCATATCTAAAAATCATATTTAATCTGCAGAAAGTCAAAAGAGGGCAAATATTGGCAGTGTGCTCTTATTTTGAATTCCAACTGTATTTTATGTGCACGCCCACTTATCCATGGGACCTTGGTTTTTCCCTCCCATTGCAGGCTCTCTGTCCTGCACCACTGACAATCAGACACCACATCGGAAAACCCTGAGGAACTTTCTTCGCCACTACTGAGATCAAACCCAGGAACTTCTGGTTAGCAAATCAGCATGTTGGTCACTATGGCTCCCTCATAAAAGAGAGAGACAGAGAGAGATGGGGTTTAATTCCACTTGGCACAAACTAGGTTATTTTTTAACTTTCACATGGTTCGATTTCAGGACTAACACATGGTTCAATTTTATTTCAATAATTCGTTAGCGCGTAGGAGACTTTAGCTGTGGGAGGAAGCCGGAGGACGCAGATAATACCCACAAGGATGCACAGGCGACACTACTCCTTGTCACGTTAGCCATCAAGCGAAATCACGTTACTTGACTCGATGAAAGATCTTACGATCAAACATGCACTCGGTTAACCATTCAGCCACCCCCCCCCCCACCTATCAAAAAGAAGAAGTAAATATAGAAGAATTCTGTACTTACTAATGGTAATAACATTAGGTGCCAGAATGTGAACATCTGTATTTTCTACGCTATAAACTAATATCTGCCAAGACCCAGCTGTAGAATAAAAAATACACATCATTATTAGTTGATAAGACATTAAAGAAAGATAAAAATGGGGAAAGAGAGACAGAGAGCTTTAACCTTATCATCATTGGGCTAATTTAATTTTAATAATCACTTCTGTGTAGGGGCAATCTGATTGAAACACAGATTCTATTTCAATCTTAAGCAGTGGGAGCAAATCAAATTACTTACGAATTATCTCTGTCACAGATGACTGTCGACAACACTTGCACTGACTTCACGTGGGGTCAGTCATTGGCTCAACGGCTCGTCCATTATTTACATAACACTGCTTTGGGCAAAATGATGCATTTTACTCATTTTAATACCCATTTACACTAAATAGGAAATATTTTTTAACTACAAGTACTTTCTTATACTTCAAAAAAATGTTTGAGAATTTAATTTGTCTGAGTAAAAAAGTTAAAATTAAGTCTCGTCGATGTCATGCTTATCAGTGATGGTAGCGGCCAAGCGAATATTCACTGCGGGATCAGTTTGAGAGCAAACTGGAGGACACAGAGATAAACTTTGGTGGCAACAGACTTTAAGAACTATGAACATTCAAACTAACTGCCAACATCACCATGGCGTTATTTCCACCTGCTTTTGGTTACCTTTGTCATAGAATTTTCACGTTTAGAGATTAAGATTAAAATACCTTTGGTTATGGTGATATTATCAAAGATGGCTACAGAAGCTTCGTGAAGTGTACTAGGAACAAGATTTACGCTATTAACACCTTTAATTACCTCATCACCTACAGGTAAATAATCATAACATTATCAAATTCTTTAAAAGGGGTATCAGGTAAGGTTAGATAGAGAGCTGACAGTTCTTGCTATAATAGTTAAAATATAGATAATGTAAAGAGAATATGTTAAAAATTTCAGTCAAATTACTTCACTCTGAATCTGGATATTATAGGTTAGCCCTTGATTGTCATTACTACTGTTGCAACAATAATAAACAGACAGATTTAGTTCTTGCATAATGATTATAAGGTAGAATCGTAGAAGTGCTGTAATTAGGGGGGGGGGGGATTATAAGATGGAGTGCAAAAACGGGGATGAGTAAAGTACAGAAAAGAGAATTGGAAACTGACAAGGGTGGCAACTCTATTTTAATTAGGTTGTATAAAATTAGAAGAAGGAAGTGCAAATTGACAGAACATACCGATGACCTTGACACAAACTTGACTAGATGCCATAGGATCACATTGTACACTGAACGCAGGAAGTGGTTGATTGGTTACACCACTCATTGCTGGTTCTCGTAACCAACTAATTCTATTCACTTTATATTCTGAAATGAAAAGAAGTACAATGACTGGGATCCTACCAGGACCGTAGGTAGAATTTTAAAAGTGGTGGGGCGACAATATAATGCTTGAGTTACTGAGTGCAGAGTGGCGACCGGCAAACTTTGATAAATAACGCTGCAGGTAATACATTTTTCTCGACTCTGGTAATATCTAAGCGCTGATTTGTATCTTATATGGTCAATTTTTTTTCAAGTGCGCCATATTTCAGGGGCGGCAGATTTTTTACTGTTGCCCATTGGATCCGGGCCTGTGGTGGTGCCCAAAGCCTCCACATAAGTGATATAAGAAAGTTTGGATCAGGGCAAACAAACAGGTGCTCTTAAAACTGACAGACTGGTAAATACTTTAAAGGCATCACAATCAATGGTATTATTTTATATTTGAAATGTCAAATGTTCCCCCCTGCACCCCCACTAAGTACGGCCCTGTGATCTACTTTTCTGTACCAATATATGACGACACAATGTTGAAACGGCAACCCTGCTACATCCACATAAAAATGGAAACTTACCTTTTTTCCTAAATTCTTGTATGGTTGCATAAAGACATAAATTATCCATTTCTTCATGTATAACTTCTCTTATGTCTTCCATTGTTAATTCTAACATTTTACTATAATTATTATAACCCTGTAAATATAACATTGTATATTCTAACATTTTTATTATAACCCTGTAAAAAGTTCATTGTTAATTCTAACATTTTACCATAATTATTATAACCCTGTAAAAACAACATTGTTTATTCTAACATTTTTATTATAACCCTGTAAAAAGTTCATTGTTAAGTCTAACATTTTACCATAATTATTATAACCCTGTAAAAACAACATTGTTTATTCTAACATTTTTATTATAACCCTGTAAAAAGTTCATTGTTAAGTCTAACATTTTACTATAATTATTATAACCCTGTGAGAGAGAGAGAAATGGGGTTTAACGTCCACTCAACACAAACTAGGTCATTTCGGGACTAACATGGCTTAATTATATTTCAATAATTCGCTTGCTCGTAGGGGTCTTTAGCAGTGAGAGGAAACAGGAGCGCCCAGAGGAAACCCACGAGGTTGAGAAGGCGCCCCTATCTTCACACCAGGGCTCGAAACCACAGCCGCAAGCCAGAGGTGACCGGCCAGCTAGAGGTCGAAGCACGGCACTCTAGACCACTAGGCCATCCCAACCCCCCTTATAACCTTGTAATTAAAGCATCTGAGATGAAAATATGGGGTTTAACAACAAGACAAATGAAGACAGGCTCAGGTCATGCAGTGTGCTACCAGCACTGCCCAGACACACCCTCATTTTGTTTCCAAATTCCAGGGATCTTTTAACATGCTGTTAATTTCGTACCATCTGTCAGATTACATGCTGCTCTTTGCCAGGCCATGAGCCTGCACTACTGATAAGGCTGAAGCATCCAGAAGAAATTTCTTAACCAACACAGAATTCCAGGTTAGTGCTACTAAGTACAAGAGTATGTAACAATGGGGGGGTGTGGGGGGATGGCCTAGTGGTCTAGAGTGCCGCGCGTCGACCTCTAGCTTGCTGCTGTGGTTTTAAGCCCTGGAGTGAGCGTATGTGGCATGGAGATAGGGGCGCCTTCTCAACCTCGTGTGTTTCCTCTGGGCACTCCGGTTTCCTCCCACTGCTAAAGACCCCTACGCGCAAGCGAGTTATTGAAATAAAATTAAACCATGTTAGTCCTGAAATGACCTAGTTTGTGTTGAGTGGACGTTAAACTCCATTTCTCTCTCTCTCACTCTCTGTAACAATGGGACAAGACATCAATGTCACAGGAAGCACTATTCAGTTTAAGTTAGTTATTCAAGGATTTAGTTAGAATAACAACAACACTCACCTTATTTATAAAAGTATCAGAGTATTGAGCAAAACCAAGTTTTAAAAAAGTTTCTATAACACGACAATCAACACCATAGAGTTGTAGCCCTTGAAAACATATCGACTTCCCGCCATGATTGTCCAGAATATAAAATCTTAAATAACGAGTCTTAACAGAAAATTCAGAAAATGTCTGTGGTGTTCCTGGAATTGCAAACAGAACAAAATTTATTATTATATATTTCATCAAATTATATTTGAAATGTCTGAATTGGTTATATTTTATGTTGTCAGTGATTGTCTGGTGAAAAATGAATGTTAGATGAGAACATTCTAATTGATTTTGTTTATATTTTAAACCTGAATATCTATCTGTTATAGAAGAACAAATTAATTTTTCATTCTTTTTTGCTGTTTCCTTTGATATAATCTGTTACATTTTTGGTTAGTATCAGTGACTAGCTGATGAGAAATGAATGATGCATGACATGGCAAGTGGTTATATTTTAAACAATTGGAGACTGTTTGGTGAGAAATGAATGGTACATGATAAAATTGGTAAATATTTAAGCCTCAATGTCTGCCCGCTGAAGGAAGTGGGGGGATGATAGCTGAATGGTTAGCGCATGTGCAAGTTGTATCACAATGTCTGTCAATGAGTCAACTGGCATGGTTTAGATTCCCCAGTTGTATGTGACAAGGAGTAAGGTTGCATGTCCAACTTTGTGGTATTTCTCCGGGTGTCCTCACACTTCTAAAGAACTCAAGGTACAAGCGAATTATTGAAATAAAATTTAACCATGCTACTTCCGAAATGACCTAGTTTGTGTTGAGTGGATATTAAACCCCATTTCTCTGTCTGCTGAGATATTACAATTGTTTGTGTCCTTTGCAAAAAAATTCAAAAATTAAAATAAGGATACAGGTAGAAAATTCCAGAATGCTTAATATTTGTATTTAAAAAGGTGAGATAATAAAATTTGTTACCGTCTACTTTGGGGTCTTCGCTCCCTGATTGAACACACTGACCACTGAAGAATGTCATCCAGGGGCCCCTGAAAAACAAATTAAAATCATTTAAAAGATACCCAACAGGATGATGTAACGTCTCTGTATTTCAATACCATTTCAGATCAAAAGTTTTAATAATTAAGTAATTTCTATCTTTCACAAACTAGTTGCAAATTTCAACAACGAAGGGATCTTTAATGCATCGTTCACTTTGATATGTCTTGTTCCATCATAACCACAAGAGAAATGAAATGGGGTTTAACATCCTACTTTTCTCCACCAACTGGGCTAGTGAATGAAGACAGGATCTCACGAGAAACTTTCTTTGTCAGTCTACAGCAGGTGAGAACAAAGATTTAAAAAACTGTTGTAACGAAAGATCAGGCCCTGAGTTCACAAAGCATTCTCAAGCTTTAGTTGAGAATTTACTCCACTTTCAATCACTGTTTATAAGAACTAGGCACATAGTTTCTTATTGATGGATTAGATACAGGCCCGTATCTAGACACCATTAAGCGGGGGGGGGGGGTACCTTTCGTGGGGGGGGGGGATGGCGAACATTTTGAGGAAATTTTCAGAAAGGTCATTCTAACAGACTGTTGTAATCATCATGCTATGTAGTTACCTAGGCGTCTAATAAGCATTTTAAAAATAGTTTTTTTTGGTTAATATAAGGATCTGTGTATACTTTAATGATTGTTAGCAATTTCTGAGCGGGCTCAATTAGAAACATTAAAATAACAATAGTTTTATAAAGAGTTATTATTTTAGTTAAAATAGGGTGAAACATCTTGAGTAAATTCTTAACATAAGTCTGAGATTGTTTTGTGATGTTTCAGAAATGGGATTGAACATCCTTCTTTTATGCACCGACTGGGCTAATGAAAACGGACATATGATGTCAGGTAGTGTGATATTCCAACTATCTAATGTTCTTTTACGTGCACGGCAACTTGTATACAGGACCATGTCTCCTTGACTCATCTGAGCGAACAGATGCTGTTCCTTGCCAGGTCCTATGCCAATGAGAAGGGGGAGGAGGGGGGCCGAGGAGGGAACTAGTGGACCACGCTGAAAAACACAGAGTAACTTTCTTGGTAAACCCTGGGATCAAACCTGTGAGATCATGGTTAGTGAACCATCACCTTATTCACTGGGCCACTTACTGTATATTGTCTGATGTCTGTAGCTGAAATGTTTTCACCATCTGTGGACTATTCCTGTCAACAAACACATCAAATAAAGTAGAGATTTGTACAATGAATATGAGAGATAAAGAGAGAGAGAGATGAGGTTTAACCATCACTTGACACAAACTCGGTCATTTTGGGACTGACATATCGTTCATTTTCATTTCAACATTTCCCTAGTGCGTAGGGGTCTTTATAGCAGTGGGAGGAAACCAGAGGACCCAGAGAAAACCCACGAGTTTGGACAGGCCACCGCGATCCTACCGGGGAATCGAAACCACGCCAGTTGACTCAATGACAGACATAATGATACTGTGTGCACAGATTCCAGGGAAGCATCTTTGTGAATGGCCTCCTGGTTAGGGAGTCAGTGTATTACATACTGAGCCACAGCCAGCTCCCTTTATTTTACTGTCAGTTTTGCGTAGTAGACCTAGCTCTTTTTATTTTACTGTCTCTTTCTTTGTATGGGGGTGGGTATACTTTTTTAATATTGATCATGAACTTCAACTGTCATTAAAATATGACATTAAAATCATTAGTTATAAACTTACCAGCCATATATGGTAATGCCTGTTATCATATGGTCATACTGTAAATCAAGAACAGTCCATGCGTGGTGAACTTCCGGTATTACCCAAAACGTTTGATGATTATCTGAAAAGACAGGAAGAATTATTTGAAATTACGGAATCACGTATATTAACAAAATCAGTAAAACATGGTACAATTCATTTATTACTATGCAACATTGTGAAGAAGATAGTCTCATCCTTATGCAACAACTAAATCTGCCCATTGATGACCTGAAATGTTTTATAAATTATTTTAAATTAAACATTATTTAACTAAACCAGACCTTAATGAACTCTCAATGTCATCGTTACCCTGCAATAGTTACTGGATTAAGATCAGATTTGCTGCTCAACATTCATTCATGATTAAATCATGAAATGGATAACCGAGACTATGCTTTTTATCGTACCGACTCTAGTAATGATGATCGAGGCTAGCCGAAATTTCAATCGCCAAATTTTTCGGTTCAGAGTGTTCAATCGGACTCAAATTTTCAGCAAATTCCCTTTACACTATCTAGTTTTTAAAGATTATAGTGAGAACTGCCAACTCTCTATCTTATCTCCTGTAATGTATCTTTAACCAAATGATAAATTTGATTGATAAAGACATTTGTATCTTCGTTGCATTGGTGGTCAAGAATGATTAAGAACACACTGTCATCAAAACAATAATTTCTAAGACAATTAGTACTATATATATATACCATCTATTGCATGTGTATTTGGGTTTTTCTCTGTACAGCTGCTACAATACATCTCAGAGTTCTCTGTCCACAGTTTATTACATGGCAACACAGGGTAATCTATAAATAAACAAATGGAATGAAATGGAGGTTTAACGTTCTACTGTTCTGCTCCAACTGTGGTAATCAAGACGGGCATATGCCATACAGTGTGCCATGAGGGAAATTGTGCAGGGACAGTGACACTACGGCCTACTCTTATTTCGAATTCCAAGTGTCAAGGGATCAGAACCTTGGTGTCAGAACCTTGGTTTGTTTGTCCCATCAATGTCAATGACCATCCCTTATCTTTAATCCATAGGATAAAACAAGAGAGTGAGAAATGGGGTTTAACGTCCACTCGATACAAACTAGGTCATTTCATAACTAACACATGGTTCTTTTTTATTTCAAAAATTTGCTTGTGTGCTGGGGTCTTTATAAGTGGAAGAAAACTGAAGAACGTAGAGAAAACCCACTAGGTTGGAAAGGTGACCCTTCTCTTTGTAACATACAAGCAGGAATCAAAACCATGCTATTTGACTCAATGACAGACCTTATCGTTTTACACGCATGCGTTAAACCTCAAATAGGATAAAAAAAAAAACAAAGAGATGAAAGCTATACTTACTAATGCTGATATCTTTAGATATATTCTGCATCTGACTGAGGTTGGTAAATTTAGGTATTTGTGGTGGCGCAGAAGATAAATCTAGAAAAGATAAATTATGGAACGATAATAAATCTTATTGGATTGAGAGAGAGAGATGGTATCAACACAAACTTGGTCATTCGCTATATAAATGTATTTAATAATAATAATGTTGTACTTGAAATAAAATATTGTTAAAAACACATCTTTGACATCATTTCTATGTTTAAAACACTGTCTACCTGTTGTCTTACCTTTAATTAATTGAGCAAATTTTCTAGCTGTAGGTAAAGGTAAATCTTTAATCATATTCTCAGGTACCTAAAAAAATATGGTTTAAAAATATATCCTTTCTGGTGAAGGCATCGTATTATTATCTTACGTTAAGGGAATACTTTTCGAAACTTCGCACAAATAATTCAGTAATTGCTTTTCTATAAGTATGTGTTATAGTTTATAGCTCTATCCAGTTACTAAATACCTCTAAATGCCTCTTAATGGATTATTATCTTACTTCTTTCTCATTCAGTGAGAAGAGAGAAGATAGATGGGGTTAAACGTCCACGTGACACAAACTAGGTCATTTTGGGACTAACAGATGGTTCAATTTTATTTCGATAAATTGCTTACTACTAGGGTTCTTTAGCAATGGGAGGAAACTGGAGAACCCAGAGAAAACCCATGAGATTGGACAGGTGACCCTAATTCTTGTCATGTACAACCAGTTGACTCAATGGCAGAGTTTATGCTACAGCACACACATGCTAACCATTCGGCCATCCAACCCCCTCATTCACTGAGAAAGGTTGTCTTGTGCCCTAGTGCTGGCTGAAAAAGTTCCTGGGTGTTTTCAGAGTAAAATCTTCCAGAAATAAAATAGTTCAAATGAGACAACAAAACGAGGTCCTGTTTACAAAATGGTGTGTATGTAAAAGGACACCTGACAATTGAAGGGGTAGGCAGTAACACTGCTGCCCCAGGCAAAATTTCCCTCACATCAAGACAACAGAATTCTTAAATTTGCTCAGAATTAAGTAATTTGACAGAAATTTTTACTATATTCCCTTTTGATTATCTATATTTAAACCATTACTGCATGGCCCAGTTGGTGTAGAAATAAATGAAATGCTGTTTTGTCCGACATAAAGTTCAAAATGGTGGATATGATTTCACGTAACTGAAGTCATTATTTGATTGTAGCATTGTTTAAAATACAGACTATTTGTTACCTCTCCCAGAGAATTTTTTAATTTTGGAGATCCACCAAATTTTAATAAAACTTCAAACACCTTGATTCTAAAATTTGAAGGAAAATATTATAATATATTGTAGTATCTGCATTATATTTTTAAGACATTGTTGCTAGGCAACGAAGACTACACCAAATAGTAGACATGATATAAAACAACTTTGAGGCCTTATATTCATGAAAACTCAAATATCTTAACAGAGAGAAAGAAATGGGGTTTAAAGTCCACTCGACACAAAACAGGTTCAATTTTATTTCAACAATTCGCTTGTGCATAGGGTTCTTTAGCAGTGGAAGGAAACCAGAGGACCCGGAGAAAACCCGCAAAGTTGGAAGGCAACCATACTCCTTGTCAAGTAAAACGGGGAATCAAAATTACGCCAGTGAACTCAATGACAGACCTTATGTTACAGCGCACTGGTGCCAAAATCTTAAGAATATACATGTAGCCTATTCATTGGCGGAGCACTACAACCATAGATATACATTCAATGAAAAATCTGAATACTGTCTGTTCATCGGCTATAAGCACTTTCATCATAGTACTGATTTTAACGCACAACCAATGAAATGTGGTTTAACGTCCTACTGTTCTGCTCTGACTTGGTAAATGAGAGAGAGAGAAATGGGGTTTAACGTCCACTCGACACAAACTAGGTCATTTCTGGACTAACATATGGTTTAATTATATTTCAATAATTCGCTTGCGCATGGGGTTTTAGTAGAGGGAGGAAACTGCAGTACCCGGAGAAAACCCATGAGGTTGGACAGGTGATCCTACTCCTTGCCACATACAACTGGAGATTCAAAACCATGTCAGTTGACTCAATGGCAGGCTTTATGATACAGCATGTGTGCCATTTTCCCATATGATTAATTACTACATATAGAAATATCTCTAGTTCTATACCTGTAAAATCTAACCGCTTCGTGCATTGGCCCGGAACCTGATATTTCACTTATAGAATTCGGTGATATCCCATAATTCAACAGTAGTTCTACAACATCATTATTACCCCTTATAGCGGCAGCAACTATCGCATGTGTATTATTCGTTCTTTTTTCATCGAAATCCAAGAGAATTGAAACAGCGTCTGCAATACAAAACGACAAATAAAATGAAATCAAAAGGTGAACCCTTTAAACATGCATTATGCAAGAGCTAAATCTGCCAATTACAGGTCTTTCTTTAGGCCTAAAATGTTATCTAAGTTATCAATTAGACATTAATTAACTTATTCAGACCAAAATTAACTCTTGCTGTTCAACACTCATTCCTGATTAAACCATGAAATGGATAATCGAGGCTACATGTATGTTTTTTTATCGTAGCTACTTTAGCAATTATAGCCGAGGCTAGTCTGAAAATTCAACAGTTAAAGTCTTGGTTCAGGGTGGATCAATTTGACTAAAATTTTCAGCATATTCCTTTTATGTTATCTAGTTTTTAACTATCATAGTGAGAACTGCCAGCTCTTTATCTAATCTCCCGTAATGTATCTTTAATAATAATGCATATTTGTTGTGCGCAAATTAATAATGCATCCATATAAGTATGCTCAAAGCACAACAATTAATGGATCTCTTGTCAATAAAAAACACACAACAAACAATCTGTTTCTAATCTGGATAATAGTAGAGTTTAAACAAACAAGTTTTTAATTGTGACTTAACCGTTGTGAAAGTCTGAGATTCTCTAATGATTACTGGTAACTGATTTCAAAGGTGAGGTGCAGCAGCACTGAAACTTTCATCACCAAACTGTTTCGTGTTTTGTTTTAGGAACAGACAGTATTATGCGACCTTAGAGTATGTTTGGGTTTATAGTTTGCCAAAACTCCAGACAAATATAACCAGGCTAATGAAAAGAGGAAAATGTGTGCAGCGTGCTATGAAGGTGATTTTGTCTAGACAGCAGCATTTTTCCGGGAATCTTTTTCAAATTCCTATCGGCAAAGGTGATTTTACCTTTTTTATTAAACATGGCAGCTACATCTAAAGGTGTTAGTTCATCTTTATTACGAATATTTAATTGTCTTGCATCAGCCTGAAATAATAGTACAATATGAACTTAATATCATTTAAAGTACTTAATACACCCATACATTTAATGTACATCTTTCTACCATTCATAGTAGGATGTTAAACCCCATTTTATTTCTACCATTCATAAAGTTCTATCAGCATATAAATAGACCTGTGTCCATCTATAAAATTTATAAACTTCCTTCCTAGTTTAACTCAACATGTTTAACTCAACTTAATAGCATCCTGACCTTCACAATTTTATTTATACAAATATGGTAATTAGATTAATTCATACAGTATCTAGACCAGGGGAAACAGATTAGCTGATAGATTAAAATATTTATAAAGTAATTATAGCATTGATTTAATAAAGGTCAAAGATAAATAGTCCAGGCTAAACACATTAATAGGTCTTTGTATATTTATAAGGCCAGACAAAAAACAAATTTTACTTCTAAACTGTTTCAATGGCATTTAGTAATTGAACTAGAGTATACAGGTCACAATTCTATGGAATGCTTATTACTGAGCGACGTTTCGACTAGGTTTCTCTAGTCGTTCTCTAGTCGCTTGATAACGACTAGAGAAGCCTAGTCGAAACGTCGCTCAGTAATTAGCAGTAATTGTATTCCATAGAATTGTGACCTGTATAAATTTTACTTCTGCGATTCTACTGTGATACTTAAAATGAAATGGGGTTTAACACCCTTCAGTTCTGCTCTGGTTGAGCAAATATTTATAAGGCCAGACAAAAACGAAATTTTTGTTCTCTGATTCTCCTGCACGTCACTTAAAACAAAAAATAAAAATAAAATGGGGTTTAACATCCTACTGTTCTGCTCCGAAGGGCTAATGAAGAGGGGCATATGCCATACAGTGTGCTATGAGGGAAATTTTGCCCGGACGGCAGCCCCAAGGCCTACTCTTATATCGAGTTCCCACTGCCAGGGGATCTTTTAGGTGCACGCCAATATGTACACAGGACCTCAGTTTTTCATCCCATCCAAACAACTAGACAGCTCTCCTTGAAATGTGTTGTGACAATATAAAAACGCAAAAATAAAAACCTTCCTCCCGCATCAGATTTTTGAAACGATTGTATAAGAAACAGAACATTTATTTTTGTATGGCCTAATGTTAGTGAGAGCTAATTATATAAAGACCTTTTAGAAAAGGCAACATATATTTTTTCTTGAATACAAGGAAGCAAACTTGAATAGGTGTAGCCAAGGAACTAAAAACAAATAGGTGTGTCCTAACAAACTTATTCTATAGAAATTAGTTTCATTACTTTTGTCTATAACATTCTGGGTTTTGTACTGTCAATTAGTACTGTTAGTTCATAATATTAAAGATGCACTATGTAAGATTTAGAAAACAAAGGGGCCATTTTCGCTATAATAGTTTAAAAAATAGATACCTTAATGTAAAATGAATTGAAAATTTCAAATTACTTTATTCTGAGACAAGTTATGAATGCTTGAAGTTATGACAAGAATAGTAATCTGTCAGATGTTAAATAATAAAATTTAGTTGGGTAGAAGAGAATAAAAACATTTGTTTTTAATTCACACACTTTAATTACTGATCAGGATTTCTGATCAGGTAAAGTGGGTCACATGTACATCGTTTAAAGGTAAAACATGTGAACTCATCAAAGCTGTGACTCGGGCCTAATTATGTTTAAAATGTTAACAATAAATTGAAAATAAAACTAGTTTACTTACATGTAGAAGTCTGTTTATAACAAATAATTTATTTTCTAGATCTGATTGACAGGCAATGTGTAACGGTGTATTACCATCTTTATTCTGGGTGATTTTCTGAAAAACAAACAGGAAGTGGTTATATATAAGCTGATAAAATGAAATAAATTGGGGTTTAATATCCTACTTTTCTGCTCTGACTGGGATAAGGAAGACGGTAAGCCGATAAAGTTTGCTGTCGTAAAATATTGTAAGGAAGACATTGCATCACGATTCAAAGTAAATTAACTCCAACATGAAAAGAATGACACCAAATTAACTACATGTAGTCTGTAGCTCAAATTTTCACCTAACAGGGAAGTGAGGGAGAGAACGGTTTAATGAATAGACAAAACAAACTAGGTGCATGGAGAAATCCAAAAAAGTTAGACAGGCATCCTATTCCCCCTTGTCAAAAGCATCTACCCGGTAGCTGGAACCAAATTTTAAGTTTTGTAAATACAGCTCCAGTGGCTACCACTTTTTTTTCTTAAAAAAACAAGACCTGGACGAACTAAACTGTTTTAGCCGATTATGGGAAAGGGAGCCATTGTGGCTCCAGTAAGTAAAACCCTGACTCACTAACCAGGAGGTCTCAGGTAGTCAGGTTTCCCTTCCGTTGTTGGCCTAGAAATTTCCTCAGCCAAGTTTCTCCTTGTCAGTAGAAAAGGATAGAGGACCTAGTCGTTCAGATGGGATGAAAAACCAAGGTCCTGTGTACACATGAAAGAAACCTTTACAGTATGAATTCAAAGAGAAGGCCGTAGCTCAGTAGACTGGCAAATTTCCCTCATCACATAGCACAATGTATGGCGTATCTCCATCTCTGGTGAAGAACAACAGTAGAACATTAAAGCCCCAATAACACTCTTGTTGTAACTGAAAAATATGTCCCAATCTTCATTCTGGTCAACAAATCGTATTATTTTAGAATATTCCAATTAAATGAATAAATGATGATATAAATTTCATCTTAACACACCTAATTTAAAAAATTGGAAAAATTCAACCAATTGATTTGAAAAGTCTAACGTAAACCTTTTCAAATGTGACTTGGATTTTAAAATATTTTCGAACACTCTGGACAAGTAAAATAGGTTGTAATGGATAATTTACACAACAGGTAGGACACTTAAACATCTAGTACTTAGAATAAGGGTATTATTTATTTTCTGGAGCTACCAAACCAGCAAGAATGTTATTGTCCCTTTAAACTCCAATTAACTTCATAAGCCACTGGATACTTCAAACTAAATTGGTAGGACGTTAAACACCATTTCATTTCAGTAAAAATTATAACTTACTTTATTTGATCTTTGTAAGAAAATATCAATCAATTCCACACTACCAGAAAATACGGCTAAATGTAATGGTGTATTTCTAGAAATTAAAAAAACAAATAATATTTTTTAGCATTTTGATGAATGGAAAAATGAATGTGACTGTTCCGCAAAATGCAAACCAGAACATATTTTTCATAATTATAATGGTATTACCAGTATTTTATTAGCAAAGAATATACATGTACCAGCATACATGTAATGTACAATGAATGGGCCTTCCCTGTTCAACATTCAATACAGTGATATAATAGAATGAATCTGTCTGGAAATTGTCCAGAATTATTTACTAAGATTATTGATATCAAAAGTTGTATTAATTCTCTTCTCAAAGATCTATTGGTGGATCTGATGAATCTCTTATTTTTTTTGAAGATTTATACGTAAGCTTTATTTTTTCAGTATTATTGATATCATTGCTTTTTATTTCTACAAATATACCATGTGTACATAATGTAAGTGTATTAAATACAAAGTTAGGGCGTAAGTCCTGTGAATAAAATGTACTTAAATTAAGTCCTTATTTCCATAATACAGAGGAAAAACTACCCCTGAATACAAAAACGAAACAAGGGAATTGATGCTTTGGAATGACGTTTATGTTTTACTTTTTACCACGAGTGTCCAAATACCATTTTGAGCTTGCAAATAGAAAACACTAGACTTTCAGCATTTCTTTTATAACAGAAACTTTTAATTACTGTACACAAAATTCCATCATAGTGTAATTCCATGAAATCATCTATTGCTATGGAAACAAATGTAACGAAATAAATCATGGTACGTTATTCTGTGAAAACACATCAACATGTATATGGAAACAGAGTAAACAAAATAAATCAGGGTACTGTCAATAACACACAACTCCTATATGCAGCGTTATTCCGTGAAATCAAATATTACTATGGAAACAGATTTAAAAAAATAAATGATAATATATAGCTTACCCTTTAATATCAGGTATATTTACATTGGCTCCACTCACTATCAAATACTCTACTAACTTCCTGTTTCCTATAGTAACAAAACAAACAATGAGGGACTGATATCTAAATAATGGTTGAATCATCAAAACACTTACATGTAGCCTATTAGTATTACTTTTAAATAAAATGGGGTAATATCCTACTGTTCTGCTCTGATTGGGCTTATGAAAATGGGGGGTCGGGATGGCCTAGTGGTCTAGAGTGCTGCGCTTCGACCTCTAGCTGGCCGGTCAGCTCTTGCTTGCAGCTGTGGTTTCGATCCCTGGTGTGAGCGCATGTGGCATGGTGATGAGGGCGCCTTCTCTACCTCGTGGGTTTCCTCCGGGCACTCCAGTTTCCTCCCACTGCTAAAGACCCTCACACTCAAGCGAATTTTTGAAATAAATTTTTTTTCTTAAAAAAACATGTTAGTCCCGAAATGACCTAGTTTGTGTCGAGTGGACGTTAAACCCATTTCTCTCTATCGCTTATGCCATATAGTGTGCTATAAGGGAAATGTGTTACATTTTAAGTTTATTACATTTAATATAGCGCTCATTACTGCAATACATGCATTCAATGACACTTTACAATTGCTTAGGGATTTTTTACGGGCATGATAATGTGTACACTTGATCATGGTTTTTTGTCCCATCTGAACTACTAGACATTGTCCCTTGCCAGGCCCTCTTTAACAGGGGAGGGGGGGGAGGGACCCACGAGGTTGGACAGGTGACAATATTCCGTGTCATGTACAACCAGGGAATCCAAACAATGCCAGATCTTGTGATTCAGCGTTCATGTGCTAACCATTCTGCCATCATTATGTTTCATGGGCAGAATTGTAAAAAGGCCTGGCCTAATTTCTTACCCTAATAAAGATATTTATTATTATTATTATCCACCCCCCCTGGAGCACGAGAATGAGGGAAAGAAAAGAACATTACAATATGTTCTGTGTCCTGAGATCAATCAGGGTAAGACGATTAATTTACATGTAGTTGGTGTATCAAAAGTCCCTTGTCAGACAACCATTTTTGTCAGGTTATTCGAGGTACACAACTATGTTACATACTAGCTAGTGTTGCCGTAATGAGAGGAGTATAACCAGTTTCTTTATCAATAGAATTAACATCCAGTCCTTTACCACCATCACCACCTTTCTTTAATGAAGTTCTTCTGTCAGATTGAATCAGTTTCTGAAAATAATAAATATGACATCAACTTAGTCGCAGACATCAAAGACGTTTACCGTACTTGTTGCCACTGACATACATGTATTAGGGTTGACTGTTTCATATTTTTGTTGTTATGACGGAATCGCAGTTTTTTTGTACTTTTCGAACAACTAGATGCTGCTCCTTGTAAGCCCCCCCCCTCTTTCTTGTATCAATTTCAATCTACCATTCATCAGACACATATTGGGGTTGACCAGATCATATTTTAAGGGTGTTTTGTTAGACAGTAAAATGATCCTCAGTTTTACATACCATCCGGCAGACTACACACAGTTCATTGTTAGGCCGCTGCCCTCTATCAATGACAAGGAGAAAGTACAGGCATACTAAAAAAAGTTCAGAGGAGCTTACTCTGCCAACATTGGGATCAAACCCAAGAAATAACGGATAAGGTTTTATACCTTGTTGAGTTTATTTCATTTAATACAATCATGTTAACATCTTCAAGAACGATATCAGTCCTGTCAAACCTGTTTGATTCGACCATGGATATGAAAATGGCTGATTTGACAAATCAACTGACACGTTTAACTTGGCTACCGGTAGTTTACAAATCATGGTTTTGATTTGATCAAAACTAAATGCAGACTGACATTAATCATAACAGAAAGGTTCTTTCAAATCTTCTATTTACATGTATAATGATGGATATTGTGAAGTGTATAGGAAATAGGCCTGATGAAGACAGAAATGAAATGAAATGAGGTTTAACGTCCTACTATTCTCCTTCGACTGGACCAATGAAATGAAATGAAATGGGGTTTAACGTCCTACTCTTCGTTCTGCACCTAACCTTGGCTAGTGGAAGACGGGCATACGCCATACAGTCGCTATGACGGAAATTTTGCAAGGGTAGCTGCACGACGACCTACTCTTATATCGAATTCCAACTGTCACAGGGATCTTTTACGTGCATGCCAATGATGAATGTGTACAGGGGATCTCAGTTTTTCGTCCCATCCAAACGGCTAGACAGGTGTCCTTGTCAGGCCCTCTGTTCTTCATCACTAACAAGGGGAAACCACGCCAGAAAATCAAGATAAACTTTTTCGGCCAATGCAGGGATCGAACACTTTAGCCACGTTATCCCTCTGGGCCAATGAAGACGGACAAAAGCTTGTGCTTGAAATTGATATTAACAACATTATATATCTTTACATAGGCCTACATATCTTAAGGATCGTAAAAACATAGTTGGAAGCTATTTCTTTCTATCAATTCTTTAAATGACATCTAGAAGCACGGATCACTATTCATAATAAAACACAACACAAGGTATATATGGATATAACTACTTCTCTATAATTTAATAACGACGTTTCGTAACACATACAGGTCACGTTTTCAAGTTAATGACAAATATCCATCTAGTCATCCTATTTATACATAACAATACATGATCAAACAATAATAAAGAGGTAGTCTTTATTATTGTTTGATCATGTATTGTTATTGTATGTACTTCTATGTTTATGGTTTCTTCTGATTATTATTAAATTGTTGCAAGCTAAAATTATGTATAAATAGGCTGACTAGATGGATATTTGTCATTAACTTGAAAACGTGACCTGTATGTGTTACGAAACGTCGTTATTAAATTATAGAGAAGTAGTTATATCCATATATACCTTGTGTTGTGTTTTATTATGATTATTTCTTTCTAATCGTGCATGAGTGAATCACGATTATCCGATTGCTCAAGCAAAGTTGAAAGTAAGGAGGAAACTTGCAGCTACCATACTGTGAATGGCGAGAAAAGTATAGAGGAGAGTCAGAGAGTATTTGAGCTACAATGTAGGCCTATCCCAGTAGGATCATGATTCATGATGATTTATTTAATAGGTCTTGTGTGTTTTCTTCAAGCACATCCAAGCGCATGACCAAGAGACAGATTGGGTTTGACGTCCACTCAAAATAGGTCATTTTGGGAGTAACCATATGAGGTTCAGTATGATGAGTAACCTGCTGCAAGTGTAGCTGATCGATTACATCGTGATGTTTGTCAACGTTTCCAGAGAATAGAAATAGTACGTAAACTTGCTCCTGTATTTCCATTTGACTGGGGTATGGTAATGGATTGTTTCATTTCGGTTGAAAGTAACGGTAATTCAGAATTTATTCAGAACAGACGGTTTTATTATTATCCGTTAAAGGGGTTTATTTACAAATACACAATCTGCAAAATGAGACCGAGCAACCACTCACTTGTAATTTGACAATGTCACCCTCCTTCACGGCCTTAAATAAATCCGATTCTTTTCCCATGGCGTTTGGTAGTTAATCGATGCTCATAATCGTTAATTGTTTTAATGAATTAAGCAATTAATTCCGCACTAAACTTTAGAGAGAATGGCAATACACTTCACTTTAAACATCCTCACACGCGTACAGGAAATCAACACTTGCCAGATCACGTGATTAAACAAGGAAGAAAGGCTCGATTAGCCAGTCTTATCGTCAAAGATCAAAGGGATTATTTGGCGTGCAGCCCTGAGGGCCGATATATTTTTTTCAAAGCAGTGTCATTTTATACAAAGTGGTTTAATGCCGAGTCTACGCTTTATCTGGGTAATTTTCAGACAAAAATGGTAATTCGCGTGAGCAAAATAATTATGCGAAGGCGAAGAGTGCAGTGCCCGGGTAGCGGCATTTAAATTCCGCCTGTAGGCCTACTTACGGATTCTTTAAACTTGAACTGCTGAGCGAATTTTTCCGGGCCCTTTCAATCTGTACACAGGACCTCATTTGTTCTGTCCTATCCGAATGAATAGTCGACACACCTTTCTCTGTATATATCGGTACATCACTGATCAGTGTAAAACCTGTAATCAAATATAACCTCAGTCAAATTAGGACTTTAAAATTTCATCCGGCAAATTCAAAAGTAACCCGACAAGCTCAACTGATCCAAGAAAGGGAAAAAAATTCAGCATGCATATTTTTCCCCCATTAGTAGCCCGAACTTATGGAATGTTGGCTATTAACAGGGGCGGATCCAGGAATTTTTGCAGGAGGGGGTTTGTCAGGTTTCTGTTACGGAATAGGCACACATATACAAATTGAGCTTCTAAAACAGAGAAATCATTTTTATACTGATGCAGGATCACTTTGTGATGTAATTTCATTGATGCAAGGCATTATTTTATTATGTAGCTGAGCCCCCCCCCCCCCGAATCCGCGCCTGTATTAAGCTTAAAGTCAAGTACGAAATGTTTACCCATAGGCCTATCATCATAGTGCCGCCACCGAATGACACCTACATGTTCCTGCGTGCCAAATCTGTGCTCTATCATATGCATCCACCATGAGCATGAGAAAGCGACTCTCGTCTAACCATAGTGAATTCGCTATGTTAAAATGATAGTCCAGCAGCCAAGCCCCAAATTAAATCTACACGTGGAAATATTGTCCTCATTATATTTTTTTGGGGTGGATACTAATTTTCAATATGTGTAGATACCACCCTGGCATCCCTGAGGAAATTATAAATATTCAAGATGACCGTCATGAGGCATTTTCTGGTTACATATAGTGGGGTAAAATTCGAGAAAGTTCTGTCGGACCTAGATACCAAAGGGGTTTCTGTAAGAATTCGACCGGTTGCAGGGACAGCTGGATCCAGGAATTTTTGCAGGAGGGGGTTTGCCAGGTTCCTGTTAAGGAAATCTACCATCATCGTCTCTAAAGTACATAAGCACACATACAATTTGAGTTTCTTAAAGAGAGAAATCATTTTTATAATGATGTAGGATCACATTGTGATTTAATTTCATTGATGCAAGGCATTAACTTTTTTTTATGTAGCTGAGCAGGGTGGGGGTTGGACACCCCTCCTCTCCGGATCCGCCCCTTGGTTGATCCAGTGAAATTGGATCTTCCTCCTATAAAGGTTAGCTAATATTCCGCTAAGGGGCTAAATTGTCGATGGGGGCCTATTTTGGCGGGAAACTAATAACGTTTCTTAGAAAGAATGTGTGTAATACATGTATGTTTAAACAGCTCATAAAATTTGGGAGGGCTACGAAATTTTCTTGCGAAACTGAGGATGTGGCCGGCTAAGAATACGCCTACGGGCCTGTATTGAAATATAGGTTTTCGGTTGATCATAATATCCTCACTATGTGTTCAAAATTGAGGCTCATTTTTGTGGGATGACAGAATGGATGACAGAATACGTCAAAATTTTCATTTCCCTTTCGCATATTTATTTATGTAATAAATTTCCCTTGGTCGACTTAATATATTGTTTTTCTCTGTGTATAGTTCTAACATTTTACTTTCAGACAATTTTTAAATATACTCTTTAGATTCTGCTGGAGCGTCAGTGGTTAAATGAGTACGACACTGGCTCGCTAGCCTGGAGATTGTGGGTTCAACCCCGGTGTTAGGCAAGAAAGTTCATCGGGATTTGCCGGTGTGGTTTCCTCTTGTCAGTGATGCAGGTGGAATTCGATATAACAATAAGCCGTAGCGCTGCTGTCCGTGCAAAATCCATGTATGCCGTCTCCACTAGCCCAGTCGACAGCAGAGCAGTATGACGTTAAACCTCATTCCATTCATTTGGATAATAACCACATTGTGGGGGTAAGATATGCTGTGATGTGTTGATATTCATTATGTTGTTATATGGGTCAATTTTAATTATGGCGTTCTTGATTCCGTGTGATAATACATCTGCTCAGTTTATAATCAAACCAAGAATGTGGGTGTATGTCTTACATAGTTTTAGTAGACAGTTCAATATGAAAATAATTGAAATGAAATCGGGAAACGAATGAAATGGGGCTAACTTTTTACTTTTCTGCACCAGCCTGGTAAATAAATTCGGGTATACGCTATGAGGGAAAATTTGCCCGGACAGCAGCACTACGGCCTACTCTTGTTTCGGATTCCAACTGTCAGGGTGTGCACGCTACATACGTTTTTTTTTCGTCCACTCGAACGACAAGACGCTGTTCCTTACCCAACCCTCCTCCACGTAAAAAAATAACTAGCACGTTTAAATAATTAGCACGTTTAAATTTAATAAATAATTAGGCCATCCAGATCATCCAGCCAGTGTTATTGGTCCGTTCTACTCCACTAACCCCTGGGTCCATGCATGGGTTTTTCACGAATTCAAATTATCTGCCCATGATGATTTCATTGGCCTGATAGGTTGTTTCTACGAACCAATAAAAAAAAACCAGTTTACTCATCAGTCTTACCAGTTACCCCCCAGTACTTTACATTTATGGAGTTTTAATAAAAATTGCATAATAATCAAAGGCGGATAAAATGACTATGTTTCTCCTCCATGAACGGACCCGCTAGGATGGAAACGTTACCTACATAAATCTATGGTTTGTTTATTTGAATCAAAAACACTACATTTAACATCTTTTCCCATCTTTCTGCTAGTTTCACTTGTTTTCTAACTACGGGTTGGACGGACGAAATGTGCTTGACCATATTATGTCATAAAGTGTGCCCTTGCAGCGCCGTTTCCTCCAGCGTGTACACGAGACATCGGTGTTTTGCAGTGCCGGACTGGTGAGCCGAAGGCCCACCTGTCATGTCATTGACCAAGTCCCACACATTTTCCAAGCATTTTAGTCCAAAGCTTCCTACCATTTCTTTCTCCTGTCACGTGTCCTGCCCTGTCTTGTCCTCTCCTTCTTTCTTTCTTTTCTCCCCCTCTCCTTTCTTTCGATCTCTTTTCTTTTTTTCTTTTTTCTTTATAGGCTTAGGCCCACTTTTTTTTTAATGAGCTTAGGCCCACCTGTCACGGACAGGTGGACAGGTGGCACTGGTGTTTTTCTGTACCATCCGATCTACTAGAATCTTCTTTTGCGAGGCCCTCTGTCTCATACCCCGTACCGATATATTGATTATTTATTTGACCCTTTACTGTTTTAATTTGATCCCCAAATATTATATTACAAAAGGCACATGCTTTTCCCATGATCCGAGCCAATTAAACCCATTCCCAGGCGCGAGTTCCCACGTGTAACGATTGATCACAATCGGAGTAGATAAGAACAAAGGGGTTATTGTAACTGTTTATATATTTAAAACAGTGTTGGAAAAATCCCGCAATTACCACCAAGACCCAGAGTTGTTACCTTTTCACCCAGGTAGGCCATGTACTTATTTAATTTCATACATTATCGATTGTGACACGTACGCAGCTTTTTTAAAAATTAAATATATATCGTTTTGGGGTTTTTTGGGTTTTTTTTTGTCTTTTGGGTTTTTTTTTTTTTTTTTTTTTTTTTTTTTTTTTGCTGTTAGAATCTGTTTTAAATTTGGTAGAACGTTTGTAGAAGTATAATTTGTACAAAAAGGAAATATATTTTTAAAAAGATAAAGTCAGTACAGGTGACTTTTAATGGTGGCAAGAACGATTTTTGACTGTGCCTTATTGCTTGAAATAAAGAACCTCGTGTAAATAACCCTTTAGCTAAACAATTAATTGTTTAATAATGTTTCTTTACCAATCGGATTAAAATACGGATCTATATTTCGCTTGGCTCTTAATACTTTTAATGACCTAAATCACATGACGATCAGAGCGGTTGTAGTATCGGGGGTCGCGCCAAGGGTCATACGAGCGGCTTTTGACTCCATGACATTTTTGATTAATCGACCAGCGTTGATGTTACTAGTAGGATACCAACAGTTACGGGCATCGCACCCCAAGAACTCACCGCAACAGGCCTCTCCATTGGCTAATTCCTTACATTAACTAGAACGCCGATTAAATAACAACTCTTCGAGATCCGAGTGTAGTAAAGACAAGCAAAAGAATAGTTAATTACGCTAGGGGACTAAATTCAAAATGGTAGCTAATTTTGGCGGGAAACTAATAAAGTTCCTTATAAAGGTAGAAAGGTGTGTAATATATTGAAATATAGGTTCTTGGTAGATATTTTCAATATGGGTAGATTGATAATCTGGATGATGTCACAGTGGCACCCATGAGACATTTTAATATTCAAGATGGCCGTCATGTGGCATTTTTTGGATTATTCAGTGAGGTAATATGCATATTCTACACACCATATCCAAAATCTATATGATTTCATAAGAAATTATTTTTTTTTATATATTGAAGGGGATAAAAGATGTATATTTCACTGCTGTTGACTGGTGTGGGCATCGCTTGCGTGGCTTGCGTACCAATTGATCCAGTTGTTCACGAAAGTTTGCAGGATTTACTCGCCAAGTTAAAACCAGAAGTACCTCCTTCTGCTAAGGCCATAAATGCAACTGAACAAGCCGAACAGGTAACCGCCATTGAATTGATAAACATATTACATCACTGATTCAAGTTGCTCTAGATTTCCGGACGTGGTTTCCCCAGCGGTGTTTCCGCCTACTCTTGTCTCGTGCACCCCAATGTGTACACGCTGGAAAATCGAGATGAACTTTCTCGGTCAATGCAGGGATCGAACACCCGACCTCCAGGCTAGCGAACCAGCGCCTTATCCACTTAGCCACCGTGACCCCCCATGAATATCCCAAAGAACGTTCTCGTCTAACATCAAAAACGAACCTGGAACCTCTTGTTTAGAGAGGCGGCGCCATTAACACTGCGCCATTGAAGAAATTTGACTGAAATTTTTAACATATTCTCTTTTCATTATCTATTTTCTAGCTATTGCAAGAACTGTCAGCTTTTTATCTAAATCTTACAAAATAAATCTGTAATCAGTTGTACGCAGATGGTTTTCGGTTGGTGGTTGGAGGGGAGGGGGGGGGGGGTTGACGCGGCTGGTGTATAACTTAAAACCCCCATCTATATCACAATGTATTTCATATGGACTCATTTTCTATCAATTCAATTCAAAACAGGTTACACCAACAAAAGATGAAACGAAGACGACGATTGACCAGGGTTCAGTAGTTGATGTTGCCGAATCCAATCAGAACAAGCAACCTAAAAAATATACTAACCGGGCTTACGGTTTCCCCAATACGTTCGGTGTTCCCAACAAACAGCCGTCTTATAGCAATCGAGAATACGTCAACTTTGATGGAACACCCTACAATGGATTCAGCCCAGTTCCCACCGACTTTACCGGTGGAGTCCCCAACACAGGATACCCTAGCAATTACTGGGCCACTTATGGTTCTTCGCCATATGGCTATAATCCTTATGGTTCACCATACAGTCCACCATACAGTCCTTATGGGTCACCATATGGTAATCCATACGGTCCCTATGGATATGGCGGAAGATCACATGGAGGGCACAGCAGACATCATGGTTAGACCAGTGGTAGTAAATAATTAGTAAACAGATTTCTTCTTGCGTTTTGTTGTTGTTTTTTTTATGTTTAGTGAAATCATTACATAACATACCATATATGATATTGGACTCTCTTAATGTAAAATCTATGAGTGAAATTTTCTCCTGGCAGTGGCGCTATGACCCACTCTTATTCCGTATCCCAACTGTCAAAGGGTCTTTTATGTACACGCGACCTCGGCTTTTCGTTGTATCCTTACATGCAACTGGGCACTGAGTGAAAGACAGAAGCAGCTATATTTCCATGGGTCTACATAACGTCCGTTGGGAGTTGAAAGGTTGTATCTGGTTTTTGCGAAATTGTAAAAGGAGAGCCAAAAAACACAAAGAGGTTAAGAATCAAAATGTCTTATAAAACCATTACGTCAAAATGTTGTATTTCTGAAGCTTTTCTTAAATATCTTTGTGCAAAGTGTATGTGTAGCCATTAAAACAGTATGTAACTATCCGCACTTATAAAGCTTAACATTTTGTGCAGAAATAAGGAGTGAATACTAGTTATTTGCAATTTCATTCAGCAAAGACATATCTCGGGAAAATATTATTTCGTTTGATCGGGCCAGTAGCCAGCTCATAAAATTTTGGGGCGGGGGTGGGGGGGCTACCGAATTGAGGATGTGGCCGGCTAAGAACACTCCTAAGAAATCATTATTGTTGGTGCAATATTTTTTTTTCTTTTGGGGGCGGGGGAACTACGGGCCTGCGTTTGATTGTAATACTTTGGTTAGACACAAAGTTGATTTTATAAAGAAAATAAATGTACGACATTTTCATTAATATAATATTTTTTTTTTTTTTTTTTTTTTTTTGGAACACCCCATACACGACATTTTGAAACAATATCTATAAGGCCTCTTTTTATTGGCAACGATAAACTGATGGCAACTCCGTGAATGAACGATTGTATAACCTCTAAGCCATATATATATGGAGACATTTGGGATGTTCATGCACAAAACTTATTCAAATGAAGCAGGACAGTCTGTAGTGGAAACACTTATTTCTAATTTAATTCTGTGATTAGATACCTCCCTGAAATTTATGCTGGGGCCGTTGACAAGGGGCGGATCTAGGAATTTTGAAATCGGGATGGGGCGCCACAAAATGAGGACACATACCGCGGAGACGGGGTACGCCGCTGCGAGGCGGGTTGAGGAGGTCCCCCAAGACAATTATCCGTCATTTCCTTGCATCTGTAGACATTCCAAGAGCTATTTGGCTGATAATTCCGACTAAGTAAACGTTCAAAGAGGACATATTTGGGTCTGAAAAAAAGGCACTTTCAGCAGTAAAAAAGTGCACTGTCAAAAATTAGGGGGGGGGGGGCGCCCTCGCGCCCCCACTGGATCCGCCTCTGGCCCTGTCTCGGTTCGCCATCGGATGTAACCAATATGATATCAATAGCTAAAAGCCTAATGCTAGGCCATTTTATTTCAATAAACACGCTCTCGTGAAGGACCCTGAGAAAACCAACGAAATTTAGGCAGGCGACTCTACTCCTCATCATGTGCAATGAGTCACGTACAAGTGTGGGATTGAAACTAAGCCACTTGACTTAATGAAAGAACCCATAAAGTTCGCCTAGTCATATAATCATTACTAAAGTCAGTACGATAAGAATCGTAGTCTCCATTATCCAGTTAATCATTAAATCGCGAACGAAAGTTATGCAGCAAGTCGGACCATATTCAAACAAATATCGCAGGCTAGCGTTGACATCGAGAGTTGATTATGGTCTGGATAAGTTAATTAATATCTTATTAATAATTTATGTAACATTATCCCAGTCGTTGCCGAAAAGTAGGACGAAAAACACCAATTCATATCATTTCATAGATTCGCTGCCAGACCAACTTTTAGACGACTTTCCGCGAAAGCAATAATGGTGCGTTCACATATAAAGCACAATGTTCTATAAATGTAAACAAATTTAATGTGATTAAAGTAGCTAAGTCTCTAAGTCAATATCATCCAAAATCTTCAACATTGAAAACACGAATTATTTGTCAATTTAAATCAAAATTGATGACGTGATCTTACCTGAAAAAGATGGGCTTCTGATATACAATATTTAAGAAAAAATAGATATTTTACCATTGGTACACGAATCGTGTACCATAATGCGTTTCAGCCCCAGCTCTAGCAAGAGACTCGAGGAGCGAGACTAAAAACATTGCACCAAATCAAACGGCGCATGTAGACTGGAATAACTAGACGCTAGAAATTTGCATTTGATTGAGAGTGTTGGCCTATTTCGCCGAACATAACTGATTTGAAATTAGAGTAAAAACGGAAACCATTGAATGTAAATCAGTTTATATACATTCATATTAGAGTATTATATGCAGTGCGACCCACTTGTGTCAAGTTCTAGGTCCAAAATGTTAGCGATTTAGCTCCTTTAAGTATCGTCCTTAACTCCCACCCCTCCAAATTTTAATGCGCTTTTAAAAATATTAATGTTGGAGTGTTTTAATAATGTGCAAATATGGTAATTTTGTAATTGAGAATATATGATATAGGTGAACCCACGTGCCATAATGTGTCACAATGAGGGAATTTTGAAAATTGAGTTTACCTACAATTTGATGTATAGTTTGTTTGAATTGGACAAAAATTGACTGAGCTATGTCTATTTGAAGCTACCCAACTCACAAATGTAAGTTTTGAGAAACAGCAAGTTAAAAGATTAGTATGTCCCAAAACAAAATCACATAGCAACCAGGTCATTTATTTTCTGTTTTGCCGTTGAACATACCTTTTTAAGGGTTTTCAGGGGTGCTAAAGACGAAAATCGTAGTAAAAATTTGATCAGACAATATCCAACATTTATTTGCTATTTTGTCAATTAATAATTTTTTATTTAGATTTGCAAGGGTGCTGAATACGAAAATCGTCGTAAATGCACGCTTTTCGTAACGAAAAATCCACAACATCATAGTGTTATACTAAAGAACAATCTATACATTAGTAGTGATTTGTATATTATAATTTTGGTAGGATTAACTGAAGTTAATATGATCAATTAATTAGGACCTTAGTGCCAGCTAGTTGACAGGAGATTAAGATTATTGTTGATTGGGTAATCATCAAAGCAGCCGCCACAGCTGTACGTGTGTTCATTTAACACGTGAATTAAACTAAGATTTTTGGTGTACGATACGTCTATAATATTTTCAGATACCGTAACGTTATCAAAATATGAGTCCCTATAGATAGCTGTCAATTTCATATTCAAGTAGTACGTTCACTTTCGTGCATTTTGGCTTTGATGTAATTAAGCAATGTCCGGTTCGAGAATCGTCGCATTTCGGCTCGTTGGTCATTCTCATTTTTTCGACCCATGGTGATAAGAACATTTTAAACAATGTTATCCAATACGCATTCCTTATTTTACATGCCGTATGAAGAAGCGACAGTTAACAGAATTCAGCTATCGATAAAATTCCCTTCGAAAAGAAAATTATTGGCCATTTTTATTTCCATTTAAGGCCTATAAATTATTTTTTAAAGATGGTATGAGATATTATTCGCAGTAAATAATGAGTTAATCCTTATAAGACATATAGAAATAGATTTCACTAAAAATAAAACACACTTAAATGGATATACTACTTTTGAATTTATTATCAAGCTACGTTTCGATACACATACAGATATCGTTTTCAAGCAAATAATGATAATCAACATAAATGTGGTACAATATATAGGCAACAATTGGAAACCATTTAACAGAATAATCATTACTATCAACAAATTCAAAGAAGTAGGGGATATTTGATTTTGGGGGCATAATACTAAAATATGCAAATGACTACGAAAAAAGTCACTATAGAACCTTACAGAAGAAACATTTCCAGTTACATGTGACGCCCAAACGCACCAATAGCTACCGCATGGAATGCAGGTGATGCCTGGGATCATCATGGGGGTCCAACCCAAGATTTGCACGACTCTGACTTTGAATGTTACAGTCATTGTGGCATTGAATTCCAGGGTGGAAACATCAGTTTAATTGTTTTAGTGACCAGAAAACAAATTTTGATATGCGTCGGCTTACCCAAAATGAAAGGTTGCCTGCCCTTGGCATGCTACAGATCGGCACAACACAGGCGGTTGTGGCGTGGACGATGAATGTTTCTCAGTCTGTCATAAGCAGGCTATGGTCCAGATACCGTGATATACAATCTGTACAGGACAGACCACGCTCAGGTCGACCAAGGGCGACAACTCAAGCCCAGGATCGATTTATCCGTACCTTGGCCTTGAGAAATCGTGTCATCACAGCAAATCAGATCAGCACTCGTCTTCAAACAGACACTGGTGTGAGAGTGAGTGGCCAGACGATTCGGAATCGACTGCATAGGGGTCACCTTCGCGCCCGACGTCCTCGCGTGATCCCTTGTTTGAGATATCATCACATTCAGGCAAGACGTCGTTGGTGTAGGGATCGTCAACACTGGGATAATCGACGCTGGAGCAATGTGATGTTTTCAGATGAGTCAAGGTTCACTGTTGATTTTTTGGACAGACGTAGGAGGGTGTGGCGTCGTCGAAACGAGCGCTTCCAAGACATTAACGTCATCAGACATGATCGATTTGCGGGTGGTTCTGTTATAGTGTGGTGAGGCATCACTGTTGCTGGAAGAACGGCTTTACATGTTGTTGCAGGGCGTGTTACAGGCCAGTACTACCGGGACAACATCTTGGCAGTCCATGTTGTGCCGTTCGCACGACGTCATGGCCGCCGTTTTATCTTCCAGCATGTCAACGCAAGATGTCACAGGGCCAGGATCGTTACAGGTTACCTCCAACAACAGAACATCACCACATTACCTTGGCCAGCACTGAGTCCCGACCTCTCCCCCATCGAGCATGTCTGGGACATGCTTGGACAGAGGTTACGTCAACGTCAACAACGTCCTGCCAATGTCCAAGAACTTGCTGCTGCGTTGCAACAGGAATGGGACAATCTGGACCAAAATGACCTTAGACGTCTCATTAGGAGTATGCCACGTCGGATCAATGCTTGTTTGGCAAACAGAGGAGGATTTACCCGTTACTGACTTTGTTGTGATGCTGTGGTAACTTTGCTGTTTGACCCAATGTATCAATTTACTCTTATAATGGTCAGTCTGTGCCTTACTTAGTCTAACGATCATTTGGAATAAATGGATGAATGTGAACTTCATTTCATTTTGTCATTTGTTTCTTCGTCAGTTTCATTAGGTGACTTTAATAACACTTAAAATCATATATCCCCTACTTTTTTTTAATAGTATATAAATTAACATGATGAAAGAATAATACTAATAATACAAAAGGAAGAGATTCGAGGATAATTGACTGTATGAAACCTTAATTACAAGACGCTAATTAACTATATGAAACCATAACTATAAGGTGAGATGAAAGAGCTAATAATTGCAATCATCACAAGTGAAACCTTAACTACAAGATGAAATAAGGGAGGGGGGATCATACACGTATAATCTATGGCACTTATCACCACTAACACACACTGATTATGAATTAAATAAATCAACCCAAAGATTTTGGAGAAAAATGTCCCGAGTCTGTTTAATTTTGGCTTATGCTTTTGAATTTCCAGTGCCTCGCGAAGAAACTCTGCTTTTCCATGTTGATAGGTTTCTAGCTAGTATTTCTGTACTTTCCCATTTGATTTGGTGCTGTGGGTTTTGGTAGATATGTTCTGCTAGCGCGGATTTGTTTTGTTCTTGTTTTTTAACTGCTGTCTGATGCTCTTTAGTTCTGACTGAAATTGGACGGGATGTTTCGCCCACATAAGCCACGTTACACTCATAATTTATTTTATATATGACTCCCTTTGAGTCCTCTTTTCTTTTGGTTTTAGTATTCTACCATCGGTTTTAACATAGTTTTAAGTGTTGTTCCGTTACTGAACACTACCTCTGCACCGATTTGCTCTGTTAAAATTCTTTTTATTTGGTGGCTAGCTGGTCCTATAAATGGAATGGAGATAAAAAGCGGGCTATTTCTTCTGATGGTATTGGGTGGTTTGCAGGGAAACCAAGCTGATTGGGACCATGGCTGATTGGGACAAAAGTCAAAGCTGATTGGGACCACATTCTTGGCTGATTGGGACCACATTCCAGGCTGACTGGGACCACCACTAGGCTGATTCGGACCACACGATTAAAAGATAGGCTGACACTGCCAGGCAGGATACGCCCACATTTTCGAGAGATGGATAGAGAACAAGCAATACCGAAAGTGATTTTTCCTACATCATTAAGTCCTGTATTTCATACTGTATTGGGAGCAGTCATTTTGTTGGTCAGTTCCAGTCTGATATTCATGAAATTCGAATCCGATAATGATTATGGTGTGACGGTACACAACCTAGAAATGTGACTTTTCGGCAAAATCGGATAAGAATTGTGACCTGTAGAGAGTCCACAACCATGATATACCATATCTTTACACTATTCGAGTACAAACGGCGACCATTTCGTCCGTCAATTTTGGTACGATTTTCGAATAATTCAGGAAGTTACTATCCGATATTCGCAAATACCGAAAGGAACCAAGATCTTTGGGTTATAACCATGCATTTCAAGTTTCATCAAAATCAAATTACAATTGTGACCTATACAGTGTCCACAACCAAGATATACCATTTTTTAACAGTATTTGCGTACAAACGGCGGCCATTTTGTCTGTCAATTTTGGTCCGATTTTCCCGAAATTTGAACCCAAACCTTCCTTAAGGTGAAACGGTGATATAATCAAACATTTTTTTAAATCGGAAAATAATTGTGACTTCCAGAGGGACCACAAGCTAAAAGGGTGATTTTTCGTACAATCAGGGGCCATAATTCAGGAAGTTACGAATCAATGAGCGCAAATATCGAAAGGAACCAAGATCTTCGGGTTATAAACATGCATGTCAAGTTTCATCAAAATCGGTTCAAAATTGTGACCTATATAGGGTCCACAACCTTGATATAACATATTTTCACACTATTCGCGTACAAACGGCGGCCATTTTGTCCGTCAATTTTGGTTCGATTTTCACGAAATTCGAAGTCAGCCTTCATTACCATGTAACGGTGATATAATCAAACGGTTTTTTAAATCGGATAATAACGTGTCTGGGCTGTAGAACATTTTAATGTTTACTTATGGGGAAGAAAATTCATATTATTGACAGATCATAAACCATTAATATATATGTTTAAGTCAACATCTTCAATATTATTACCACCGAGAATATAAAGATTAAGCTGGAGATTGCTGCCATATGAATTTAATATTGAGCACATTAGTGAAAAGAATAATACAGCAGATAGTTTATCCAGATTACCATTGTCAGATAAAGTAGAAGAATCTCAAAGTTTACCAGAAGATTACATTAGGAAGATTTTACGAGTTACTGAAAAGGAATTGACAGCTGTAAATTTAGAAGACATTAGAGAAGCTACGAAAAAGGATGAAGTATTGACAAAAGTTGTAGAAAAGATTAGAAATACAGAATGGTTAACAAATGAATCTAAAGAACTTTCTCCTTATTTTAGTATAAAGAATGAACTATCAGAATGTGATGATTTATTGTTGAGAGGACATAGAATTATTATTCCAATGTCACTGCAGAAAAAGATTTTAAAGTTGGCTCATGAAAATCATCAAGGAATAGCAAGAACAAAGCAATTCCTTAGAGAGAAATTCTATTGGTGTCATATGGATGAACAAGTAGAAAATTTGATTAAAAACTGTGAAATTTGTGTTCAAAATAAACCGTTGATAAACGATACACCATTAACACCTGTTGAAATCCCAAAGAAACCTTGGTCAAAAGTAGGAGTAGATTTAGTTGGTCCAATTGAAGGAAGTTATTATATATTCACGTTAATAGATTATTATTCATCATTTCCAGAAGCTGTCATAATAAAAGACATTTCATCGAAGAAATTAATTCAATGTTTAGAGCAAATATTTACTAGATTTGGATATGTTGATTGTTTAGTAAGTGATAATGGAAAATCATTTGTGAGTGAAGAATTTGAACAGTACTTAAAATCCTGTGACATAAAACATGTGAAATCTTCACCATATTTTCCAAAATCAAACGGGAAAATTGAACGTTTTCATAGATACCTGAAAACAGGCCTAAGATCAGCAGAATCTGAAAGGAAAGATTGGAAAGCAGAACTTCATAAAATATTGTTTGCATATAGATCATTTCCTACCAGATCAACTGGAGAAACACCAGCGAAATTATTATTATCAAGAGACATTAAAACCAAAATTCCAAGTTTGAAAGAGGATGTTGTTGATCAAATGAAAGTGTTAAAACATCATGAAGATTATCAAAAGAAAATGAAAGATTACACTGATAAACGTAGAAATGCGACATCACATAATTTTAAAATTGGTGATAAAGTGTATTTGGCGAACTTAAATCCAAGTAAATTACAATCAAACTTTAATAGTGTAAAATATGTTATTTAAAAATTTATTGCTAATGAAACTGTTGAAATAGTGAATACTGAAACTGGAGTTAAATATATTAGAAATGTAAAGTTTCTAAGACTAGTGCCTATTGAAAATTGTGACATTTTATTAGATAATGATATGACAGTAGATTTGCCAGAACCTAAAGAAAAAGTTACAGCATCAAAGAATAAAGATTTAATTAATGTGAGAAAATCTAAAAGAGTGAGAAAAAGTAATAGAAATAGTAGTTTTGTATATTATTAACTGTTGATTGAAACATTTCAGTAAAAAGAAGTTTATTTAAAAGAACATTTATATTTCCAAAGTATGAAAATTTAAGATTATTTTATAAACATTTATTATATGCATTGTTAGAACTTTATTTAAAGATGTAGCTTTAATTTAAATGAAGGAGGATTGTAGGATTGTCAAATCATAATGTCATTGATATAAGGGAGATAACTACTGTAAAGAATAGAGGGGAGTTATCCTAAGGAAAAGGATAGACGTGCGCAAATAATCAGAATGTAGACATTGAACTGAACAAATAAATAAGTAACCATAATATCTTAGTTGAATGATTCTCAAACGAACGCACGACACAACAATTTTGTTTTTCAGATTTATTTAACTTTGTTTAATGGGTATTTGTGTATATTGCTAAGAAAATGTTACACATTCGCAACCAATTTAGTGTATTGCATATTATGGACCTTATAATCCTAAATTCTTGGTTATTGATATTGAATTTTGTTTTTCAGACTGCCTATAACCAGAAAGACAGCATTTTTAAGATCCTAAGAAAAGTCTTTGCCCTCCCTTTGTTACCTGCAAATGTTTTAATAAAATATTGGTTTGTAAAGGAATTGAATCACTATATGAAATAAAATGATATTTACTAAGTAAAATATTATACAAATAACAATATTTGTCTGTCATTATTTCAGCTTCATTCATTACAAAATATCGCATTCATTGCAGTAATTATACTGATATGAGGCTTTTTGATATTGGGTTACAATTTAATAATACTGGGTGGTATTTATTGTCATGTAAACTATTTAAAACCCTCTTATCATTGGTCTGATCATGGTCCCAATCAGCCAAGAATGTGAAGCATATTCTCTGTGATTTAGCTCATTTGTATTGGAGCCGTCAATCACTAATTACACTATTATTTGTGACTAATTACAGTATTTATTGCCATAGTTGTCTTATTATCAAAAATATGCAAACATATTTTAAATACTCGCGGCATTTAAGTAATGGTCCGAATAAGCCTTGTCATGGTCCCAATCAGCCATAAATCTGGTCCCAGTCAGCCAAGAATCTGGTCCCAATCAGCCACAAATCTGGTCCCAGTCAGCCAAGAATCTGGTCCCAATCAGCCACAAATCTGGTCCCAATCAGCTAAGTCCCAATCAGCTAAGTCCCAATCAGCCATGGTCCCAATCAGCCAAATTTGCAGGTATGAGTCAGTGTTTTCTTCATGGTGGCATTAACTGTATTAGCAGGGTAGTTATTAAATTCTGTAAGGACATGTTTGATATGCTGTAATTCATTATCGAGTAGGTCTTCATCACATATTAATTTTGCGCGTCTCGTTAAGGTACTGATGATTCCTGTTTCTACTACTACCTGATGTTTTAACGTCCGCTTCCACAGAAGTGATATCACAGACAAGACATAGGAGAGCCGAGGCTTCTTCCTGTTTTTAGAATATGATTTTGCAATCTTTCCATTTGCGGCCTCGGGCCATGGAGTAGGTTTAGTGAGAAGTTATTCCCTTTATTTAATAAAACACATATTGTTTGGTAGTTGATCTGTAGGGACAGCATTTATGCAGACATATATGCGTCTCGTCTCTGGATTGGTAGAAGTCATCTTTTGGGGTTTAGTGTTTAGGTGCCAGACCCGTCTTATCGTGGCCTCCCCTTACTCCACTTATCCAACTTTGTAGGTTTGGTGTCTTTGTAGTGGATTAGTGTTTAGATGCCGAGCCCGTCTTACCGTGACCCTCCCTTACTCCACTAGCCCGCTACTTTGGTGTATATCCCCTATGTAGTTTAGTGTTTAGATGCCGAGCTCGTCTTATCGTAGCCCCCTCTTACTTCACTATTCTACTTAATCCAACGGTGTTCATTAAATCGTGAATTAGTTCGAAGATTTACAGCTTCAGATCGGGTCTTGGAAAGAGTAGGTTCTTAGTGTTCAGTGGTATGTTGTTGGTCTCCATCATCTCCACTAGTTCCGTTCTCTCTTCCCTGAATACCTCGCAGTCTACCAGGACATGGTTGGTGGTACATTCTTCTCCGCACTCACAGACGATGACTTGGTGTTTGTAGTCTCGCAGCCGCTCTTTCACCCTTAGTTTCGATATAAGTTTGCATATATCTCTTCTAGGGTGATTGATAGCTGTCTTCGTGTAGATCTTGTCATCCAGCCGGAATCTGTATGTGTCAAGTTCAACGAGCTTTAATTCCCAGAGTGAATTGACTTGCCTTTTTACCATACTGTAGATTTCCGTGGTGCTGTATTCTATGGTGCGGAGTGGTGCTGTGTCCCGGAGACCTTCATTTGCGAGTCGATCTGCTTCCTCGTTTCCTCTAATGTTCACATGTGATGGAATCCACACGAGCTCTAATTTGCTTCCCTTCTCTAGGACCCTCTGGTACAGCTGCCTGATTTCCAAAATGACTTCTGGTCTTGAGTCCGAGTTGTCATTTAGTTGAAATCAGACTGCTCAGAGAGTCGCTTGGGATGACGAGATCCATGATATAGCATCACGGATGGCCACAATCTCTGCAGTGTACACCGAACAGTTATTGGGCAGTTTCCTGCTTATTCCCTGTTGCCCGTTTGGCAGGTATATTCCAAACGAGCTGGTGCCCCTTTCAGGATTGCGTGAGCCATCCGTATAAACATGTTCCCAGTCATCCGACGGCCAGTTGTCTTCCAGTTGTTCCAGAGAGAGAGAGCCCGTGCTGCTGTGGGGTTGTTTTTCTTGTCGGTTTTCTGTAGCAGATCTAGATTGACCGGTGGTATTGGGAGTGTCCAAGGAGCGATCGATGGTGGGTCGTGTTTGTTTATCACGAGCTCCTCCAGTCGTAGTTCATTGACTGTTTCCCTGATACCCTGGCCGAAGCTTTTCTTTCTAGGATCTCTTACATATCTTGTCTTCTTTAGGCTGACAAAGGCCGGGGATCTCTCGCCCAATTGCGAGATCTTAGCCCAATACCTTGTTGCTAGTTCTTTTCTTCTTAGGGATAGGGGCAACTCTCCGGCTTCCTGTAGTAATTCCCCTCTCCTGGATTCTTGTTTGAGTTGTCGACGGCTTTATCATTGACCCGTGACAGTTGATTAGTATTACTCAACGACACACACCCGCTTGCCGATTAATTTACATAATCAGCCACATGGTTTTGATTAACACTCAACGGCAATCTATTTACGATCAGAATTAATTTTTTTTCTGTCACTTTTCAGAGTGAATCGCATGTAGGTACCCTAAAGCAAATATTTATCGCCCGCTCAGCCATCCACGTAATCACAATGCTTTGCACGCGATGTCTGGGCCAATCAGCAAACGAGTTGTGTAGACAGCATGGCCACATGGTGTTTGTTTATATTTTCCAGGAGTTTTAAAACTCGAGCGTGTGCGTTCAAAATCCATTCAGCGATAATATTTTGATAATATTTGTAATCTAGAGATTCTCCGCTTTACAACGGTACCAATTATTATGCAAGAGGAATGACCTGTCGTTCCACAGCGAGCGAAGAAACATAACTAATTTCGACGAGAATTTTAAGAAATAGGACAGATTTAAGAATACAATACTCTTACAAAACGTTCAAATAAAGGTGTTCTAAAATCTTTTATTGCTATTTTGATCTTTTGTGTCGATAGATAGTATATTTATAGACTCATTTTTGAGAAAATCTCAATTTCGACCGAAATCAATATTTTCACTTATTTTGCCTCTACTCCAAAATTAGATTCCAACTCAAGATGGCGTGTTCAATCACTCAGTTAGAGCGACTAAGCCCCGCATGGCTCTTGTTGCCAGTCTTATGTTTAATACGCAGTTACGTATTTTAATCGCGATTGTCACCCCACGCTTTTATTACAAAATAACATCTATGCCACATCATGACCCTATTAACAGGTTCGGATCTAGGAATTTTGAAAGGGGGGGGGGGGGCGCCGCAAAATGATGGCCTTGAACGCGGAGACTGAGGGGGGGGGGGAGAAAATTATTCTTCATTTCCTTGCATCTGTAGCCATTTCAAGAGCTATTTGGCTGATATTTTCGTCGAAGTAAACGTTCGGAACGGACATATTTAGGTTGGAGAAAAGGCACTTTCAGCAGTAAAAAAGGGCACTGTCGAAAATTAGCCCCCCCCCCCCCTGTATCCGCCTCTGATTAATATGAATAACCTAGTTTCTTTGTAGCATAGTGTATTTGTGTAATTCCCGGAATTGCTTATGACATGTACTTTTATTTTGTATAATGCGCATTACGCTCATAAGGGTCGTGTATATGTATGCGTCTAGACTTAAATCAGTACTCACTGTTGTGTTTTATTACGAGTTCCGAATAGAATAATTTTAATGGAGAGTATTTATTTATTTTCGCTAATTTAGGTGAGTTGTTTTTATCTTCAATATCACAGTAGCCAACAGTTTCAAATCTAACCCTGTTATACCGAAAGTATTTGTCATATAATGTATTATATTAAATAAAAAAAAAGTTTCTTTGAACTGTTGACATGCTATAAAATAGTTCTTAGGCCGATTTAGCTTTTACATAATATGCATATTTAAGTAAGGGCTAAACAGGTCTTTACTTTGACTTCAAATTTTATACAAATTATTTTTAACGATAAAATGGATAAACAAGATGTCCAGTTGCCAAGGGCGATCAACGCTACATATCAAACTAATCATAATTTCGCTCAGAATAAAGCAATTTGTGTGACATTTTAAATATATTCATTATAATGCATTTTTAAAAACTATTAGTGGGTTTTTTTTAACAAATATCCATTCGGCCATTGAAATGAAATGAATTCAAATGGGTTTAACGTCCTACTTTGGCCATTGAAACATTTAACGTCACGTCAATCTATACAAACAAACCCACCTACAGCTACCAATTGATTTTCGAGCCTTAGTAACGTATGACTATACATGTCAGAGGTCGTGTGTCAAGCATTTACATTTGTAAAGCTAATATTTACTATATTATATCATATTCAACTATTTGAACTTTATAAATACACGAAAGATTATTAGAGTCAGTCAAATGAAAATATATATTTTGACATTATCGTATTACGACTAAATATCTCATAATTACGAGATAATTTTCACTGATTTATCGGGTAGCTACATTGTGCTTTGTATTAGGTGCATGTTTAAAAGTAGCTATGTCTCTTACTCAGTATCATCCAAAATCTTCAACTTTGAAAACACGAATTATTTATCGATTTAAATCAACATTGATGTTGTGTTCTTACCGGAAAAGGATGGGTTTCTGATATCCAATATTTAAGAGAAAATAAACATTTTACCATTGGTACACGAATCGTGTACCATTGTGTTTCAGCCCCAGTTCTAACAAGAGACTCGGAGAACGAGGCTAGGCACATTGCGCCAAACCAAACGGCGTATGCAGACTTAAAAAACCGGACGTTAAAAATTGGCATTGGATTGAGACTGCTAACTTATTTCATGGAACATAACTGATTTGAAATTAGAGTAAAACGGTAACCATTGAATGTAAATCAGTTTATATACATTCATATTACAGTATTATATGCGTTGCGACTCACTGCCACTCCTGTCCTTTTCTAGGTCCCAAATGTAAGCGATTTAGCTCCTTTAACTCACTCGCTGTTTGTCAGCAAACTATAACTCTTTGTGATGATTTGATTATGTAAAATTTACTATTTTTGTAATTTTGTTTGTATGTGTTAAATTTCTATAATTTGCATTATTCTATTGTTCCAAAACAATATATGGTATTGTCATCGCCCCTATTTTGTTTTAGTTGAGGCGGGGGTTCGTTATTTTATTTATCTATGTTGTTTGATATACATTAAGTATGCCACACACTTTTGCGGAGCGTAATGTAAATATACTCTTCAAAAAAAAAGAAACGCACAACCCATTTTTCATCATTTTTTTATTTGAACGAGGTCTTTGTTTCGGTAAATAATACTTGTTTTAATGCCATTATGTAAGAATAAAAGAAATTCATTATTGGTTTTAAAGGTAGGGCCACTAATTGTGACTGGTCATCCTTTTTGTCGAAATTTTTTATCGCTTGATTGCACCTAGAAACATGAATTTAACAGCTTCGCGAGCTTTTCGCATGGAACATAAATCTAAGGTCTCTAAAATCCCGGGGTTCTCGGTTTCCAAATCAGTTGGGCATGTAAACATTCAAAGAACCAAGTGATCCCACATCTGGACGAAGACCAACGCAACAACGCTATTCGTCGATTACAAGCAGGTGAATCCAAGACAGATGTAGCCAGGCTGCTGAATGTTTCCCTTCGTTCCATTTCTAGCCTTTGGGATAGGCCACAACAACACTGGATAGCAGTTTGGTACATCAACGTGTCGTTGTTCTTGTTGCAACAAGGCGATAGCAGAGCAAGGATGTACTGACGACGAAATGTAACTTTGCGTTTCTTTTTTGGGAGAGTATATAATGTACGAAAGACCATCAGGGTCAGTCAAATGAAAATATATATTCTGATATTATCTTAATTACGACTAAATATCTCATAATTACGAGATAATATTTGTTGCGATAACATAACACTGATTTATCGGGTAGCTACATCGTGCTTTATTTTTGGTTACAGAAGAAAAATGCATATTGAAATTAATGCGACTGGTGCTACGTTACCTCTATAATAGTCATTGACTTTATCCTCTCATGAAATGGGCATTGTGAGAGATTAGACAAAGAGCTGCCAGGTCTCACTACAAAAGTTAAAAAATAGAATATGCTAAAATTGCTTAACACTGAACCGAGTTATTTGAATTTTAGGCTAGCCTCGATCATCTTTACTAAAGTTTACTAAAGACTCGATTATCCAGTTTTAGGATTAATCATCAATCACAAAATGTTTTCAAATCCACTAAAGGTCACAGGCTAAGATAGCATCGAGGATTGATTATGGCCTGTACCAGTTAATTAATGTATAATTGATAATTTAGATAACATTTCAGTCCTAAAGAAAGATCTGCAATAGTCAGATTTAGCTCTTGCTGTTTTATAATATCAGTCATTATTTATATGCTCTCATTAAGAAATAGCGGAGTGTGAAATACGATCAAGTAAACATAATAATATAAAGCTGCAGTACCATAGGCGTACGAGCCAGGGGGGACAGGGGGAGCAGACGGGTAAAGTGGAAAAAAATATTTCATCTACTTGGCAAAATAAAGTGCCCGAAACCTAATAAAAAAAAACTAATTTTACGGTCTGGAAAAGCAGGAAAACGCGTTTGCGACCGTCAAATATACCAAAATTTTCTTGTCGGGGTCCATACAAGGTCAGTTCCGCCTCTCGAAGAAAACCGGCGCCGCTGTAACTGTCATCCAGCCCTATATAACACTAATTTTAGTTTTCTTTTAATTAGATACCACGAATTCGTATTGAGTTGACTATGAATTAAAAAAATTGTCTGGAGTCACTCTACTTTTTAGCGACATTATTCGGGAATCGATTAGTATTTGTGAATGCAAGTGCAACCGTCTGATTGGATGGTTAGAATGCAGAGTGAGATTTCGGTTACAAAATCATTGGATACTTTTAGAGTTGCGTACACGGGCTAGAATGGCAGAAAACGCATTTGCGATGGTTAAATTTTCCAATTTACCTGGGGAGGGGAGGGTAAGACCGCCAAACCCAGCGACGATTGATTGGTTGTTTGGAATTTTGGTCAGACAGGTAGGCTATTTTGGACCAAATTGAAGTTGATGTATTCACAGGCTAAATAAGGGGAAAACCCGTTTGCGGCAGTTAAATTTACTCCCTACGGCCCCGTCTTCGTGGACTGTAAACAATTGATTTGAATTCGAGTCATAACGTAAATTAGGCTACATAAGACCCCTTTGAAAGTGCTTTGTTCACGGGCTGAATAAGCTGGAAAACGTGTTTGGAGCCGTCAATTATTCCAAATTTTTCTTTTTTTTTTTTTTTTTGGGGGGGGGGGTGTCCATACACGCAGGGGCGTAGCCGTGAAATATATATTGGGGGGGGGGGGCGAAACGGGGTGGGGGGTACTCCCATAAATTTTGTTTAAAGTCTCAGTCTTCTGTTAAAGCCCCAATAACACTCTTGTTGTAACTGAAAAATATGTCCCAATCTTCATTCTGGTCAACAAATCGTATTATTTTAAAATATTCCAATTAAATGATGATATAAATTTCAACTTAACACACCTAATCTAAAAAATTGGAAAAATTCAACCAATTGATTTGAAAAGTCTAACGTAAACCTTTTCAAATGTAACTTGGATTTTAAAATATTTTCGAACCCTCTGGACAAATAAAATAGGTTGTAATGGATAATTTACACAACAGGTAGGACATTTAAACATCTAGTACTTAGAATAAGGGTATTATTTATTTTCTCGAGCTACCAAGCCAGCAAGAATGTTATTGTCCCTTTAACATTGTTTGGCATATTTTACGCGGTTCAACTAAAACATTACACCAATACAACGTTTATCATGTTTACAGACAGCGACACTGGTCTTCCCCGAGAGGCGAAGAAGCGTGGCTTACTTACCCCCACCTAAGAAAATTCTGGAATATTTGACGGCTTCAAACACTTTTTCCTGCTATTTCAGCCCATGAACAAAGCAATTTTAAAGTGGCCTAATATAGCCTAATTAAGGTGGCTTGCTGACTCGAATTCCAATAACTCGTTTACACCTACGAAGACGGGACCGTTGGGAGAACATTTTGAAAATTGACCTGCCACATACGCGTTTTCCTGCTATTCAAGCCCGTTGTCTGTGAATACAAACAACTTCAATTTGGTCCAATATAGCCTACCTGGCTGCTTAGAATTCCAAACAACCAATCAATCGTCGCTGGCTAAGGGAGACTCGACCTCTCGGAGAAAATTTTGAAAATTTAACCACCGCAAATGCGTTTTCTGATATTCTAGCCTGTGTGAGCAAGTCCAAAAGTATTCAATGGTTCTGTAACCGAAATCCCACTCTGAATTCCAACCACCCAATCACACTGTTGCAGTTGTATTCACAAAGTAGACAAAGTGAAACAGGTGTTTTATTAGGACTCGATGACAGTTAGGGAAGAAAAACTAGAAATGCCCGAAGCAGGTTTACGGGCTGCGGCCAGTTTTCTTCGACCCCTCAAGAAAATTTGGAATATTTGATGGCCGCAAACACGTTTTACTGCTATTCCAGTCCTAAAATTAGTGTTTTCTTAGATTTCGTGCACTTTACTTTGCCAATTTTTTTTTTTTTTTTTTTTTTTTTGGGGGGGGGGGGGGTCCAAGTATATTCACAATTTGTTTGTGGACTCTCTACAGGTCACAATTCTTATCCGATTTTGACGAAACTTCAATAAGATCTCGGCTGCTTTTGATATTGGCATGTATCGAATCGAAACTTCATGGATTATGGCCCCTGATTGTACGAAAAATCATGTTTTTAGCTTGTGGACCATATAGAGGTCACAATTTTGAACCGAGTTTGATTTAACTTGACATGTATGTTTATAACCCAAAGATCTTGGTTCCTTGCGATATTTGCACCCATCGGATCGTAACTTCCTGAATTATGGCCCCTGATTGTCCGAAAAATCGCCCTTTTTAGCTTGTGGTCCCTCTGGAGGTCAAAATTATTATCCGATTTAGAAAATCGTTTCATTATATCACCGTTACATGGTAATGAAGGTTGAGTTTACATTTCGTGAAAATCGGACCACAATTGACAGACAAAATGGCCGCCGTCTGTACGCAAATAGTGTGAAAATTTGTTATATCAAGGTTGTGGACCCTATAGAGATCACAATTTTGAAACGATTTTGATGAAACCTGGCATGCATGTTTGTAACCCAAAGGTCTTGGTTCTTTTCGATATTTGCATCCATCGGATCGTAACTTCCTGAATTATAGCCCCTGATTGTCCGAAAAATCGCCCTGTTTAGCTTTTGGTCCCCCTGGAGGTCAAAATTATTATGCGATTTAAAAAAATCGTTTGATTATATCACCGTTACATGGTAATGAAGATTGAGTTCATATTTCGTGAAAATAGGACCAAAATTGACAGACAAAATGGCCGCCGTTTGTACGCGAATAGTGTGAAAATATGTTATATCAAGGTTGTGGACCCTGTAGATGTCATATTTTTGAACAGATTTTGATGAAACTTGACATGCATGTTTATAACCCAAAGATCTTGGTTCCTTTCGATATTTGCATCTATCGGATCATAACTTCCTGAATTGTGGCCCCTGATTGTCCCCAAAATCGCCCTTTTTAGCTTGTGATCCCTCTGGAGGTCAAAATTATTATCCGATTTAAAAAAAACAAAAAAAACCGTTTGATTATATCACCGTTACATGGTCATGAAGGCTGAGTTCACATTTTGTGGAAATCGGACCAAAATTGACGGACAAAATGGCCACCGCTTGTATGACATGATCGGATTGTTTGTACTGGTATTTATGATATATTAAAAATGCATGTAATGTAATGTAAATAATGCATGTAATGTAATGTATGTATGTAATGTATGTAATGTAAGTATTGTATACATTATATGTACTGTATGTAATTTATGTAACTGTACAGCCTGTTGAGATCACGTATAGATGGAATAGGCTTAAAACAATAAATATTATTATTATTATTATCCGAAAAGTGTAAAAATATGGTATATAGGTTGTGGAACCTGTAGACAAACAAATTCTAATGATTTTCGGATAATTACTTAATATGCGACAACTCTTGTTGACTGCCCGGACGATTTAGCTGCTGTGTGGGCGTATGTTTCGTTGCCTGGCAACCTATTTTTATCCTGTTGGATATAACTTGTACGGTTTGTTACATGGCAGAAATTCAAAATGGCCGGCAAATTTTTATCCATTTGGGATTTGGTTATATATCTTATATATGTGTTGGATTCAACTATGATCTCAAAAATAAATTTCTACAATTCTTGATGGCAGAAATTCAAAATGGCCGGCAAAATGAAATCTAGAGTAGTGGAATTTGAATTACCACATCATTTTTCTTCGTTGGATACGGTTTGTTATATGTCTTATATTTATTGTTAGTGAATTCAATATTGGATTCAAAACTTAATTTAGACTTAAGTACTTTAATGATAATAGTCTGATCCGGTTTGTTTCATAATTCCCACCCCTCGACTCTTCGGGTAGTCTCGGTCACCCAGAACCCCCTAGTCTCCAACGTACGGGGGGTCTGGGTCCGTTGTCGATTTTTGACGACAATTACTGGATAATCTACCTAAAAAAAAAACTCCCGGTTACTCATGGACAATGGAACCTTTTGTTTAAAGTCTCGAAATATATCCCACAATTCACTTCGCACATCTATTATTAGAAACAAAATAGGGACGGGGAATAAACATGAATGGCGATGAAGAATTAAGAATATTGTGAGAGAAGCCATACGTTTGATTTTTTTACGAGAGAAAATTACCATTTCAATTAAAACCTTTACAAACATAATTTTAGAGAGTGTTATTGTTCACAAGCGAGATGTTTTGGTAGATTCAGTACGTGGTAACATCAAAGACTGGATAATCCAGACAGTGATCTACTTTTGAGGACCCATCCAGACTAATATTCGTAGAATATTTGTTTGGGTGATAGAGACTACTTTTCGGGTAGAAATCATGGACTAGGCTTTATTTTCTAGGGTTTGATGTTTGATTAGAAAAAAACAATGTTGATATTTTTCTGAGTAGCATGGAAAGCCATTATTGGAGAGTAGCCATTTTGCGATAATATTCCAACTTATTTTTATTTATTTTCACCTTATTTATGCATGTCATATTATCAACATATCCACTGAGATTTGGCAATGTATTGATATTGGCAGGCTTCAAGACTTCATTTCAGATTGTTTTCAATCTTTTCATAATGATATTTTCAAAATGGTGACCAATTTTGGTGGGAAACTCAGACGCTGTGCTGATTTCGATTAAGTAGGAGTGTTTGGTGTCAATATATATGTGTTCGGGGTCACAGATTCCTGACATTTACAACCTTGTATTTCCAAGATGATGGTGCGCTGATATTGATTAAAGGAGCTAAGTCTTTAAGTCAGTATCATCCAAAATCTTCAACATTGAAAACACGAATTATTTGTCAATTTAAATCAAAATTAATGCTGTGATCTAACCGGAAAAAGATGGGCTTCTGATATCAAATATTTAAGACAAAATGAATATTTTACCATTGGTACACGAATCGGGTACCATAATGCGTTTCAGCCCCAGTTCTAGCAAGAGACTCGAGGAACGAGGCTAGAAACATTGTACCAAATCAAACAGCGTATGTAGACTGGAATAACTAGACGCTAAAAAAAATGCCTTAGGTTGACACTGCTGGTTTATTTCGCCGAACATAACTGATTTGAAATTAGAGTAAAAACGGAAACCATTGAATGCAAATCAGTTTATATACACTCATATTACCTTATTATATGCCTTGTGACCCACTTGAGTCAATTTCTAGGTCCCAAATGTTAGCGATTTAGCTCCTTTAAGTAGTCGTAATTGGTGTCAATATATGTGTTTTCAAGGGCACAGATTCCATTTCTGTCAGTAAAAACGGTGTAATATAAGTTCATCGTTTTTGCATATTTACAATATGGCATCCATTTTTGACGGGAAAATGGAACGATATGCGGATATTGACTAAGTAGTCGTATATGGTACCAAGATATATTTTTTCGGGCGCAGATTCCATTTCTGCCGCTTACAACTGTGTAAAATGATCACATATTTAGCATATTTCTAATATGGCTTTCGTGTATGCTGATTTTAATTACTGAGTTGCGTTTTTGTGTCATTATTTGTTCTTTTGCAGGCGCAGATAAGATTTCTGCCATTTACAACTGCGTGAAATGGTGGTTTGTTCATACATTCAGCATATTTTTGTTTGAGGCAGGACGTTTTCTCAACACATTACACGTTTCTGTATCGAATTCTGCTATGTATAAGCTTGTAGCATATTCCTGGAAGCCCGTGCCATGTTTACCCATTAGGTTTATTATCCAACAATGAAAATACCTCATCCGAGTTGACCACTGAGCTAATATAAGAAACCTTTATGGCTGCTTTTGGAAGGAGTCGTTCAGGGGATTGCTGTTGCGTGGAACAACAAACTATATCACCACTTAAACGATGCCGTGATCCGTTATTTATGACATCTCTGCCATCTCCATTGAAAGAACTGATGGCAGTGATGTCAAATTAGCCAACCACGTCCTAGTATAAATGTGACAAGTATTTTATTTACATCCACGTCCCCACCACCATCATCCACGTTGTCGACGGGCTTATACGAAGCTCCTGGTCACACGTTTGCTACGCTTTTAAGTCCCCACCACTATCATCCATGTTGTCGCGAGACTGCAACGAGCTCCTGGCCACAAGCTTCTTACGCTGTTGCGACCTTTGTGTGTATACGGGGACGAAACTGAGCCTCGACGATAAGCTTCAGTCTGTAATGCAAAGAGAAATATCACGAAAACGATGAAATGTTCTTGATTGTTTGACATTTGGTTGTTCTCTTCTTTGAAAGTGAATGAGGATGGGTGAGCATGTTGCAGTCTATATAGTCGGGGCGAGAGAACGCCTCGCGACTGGTAGGTATGCCACGGGTGTGTGGGGAGAAAGTATTCCGGTCTGACTGCCAACCGCGAGATCATGGTGGGAATACCTTTCGGGCAACCAGAGCTTTTTTCATGAGCGAAGTAAGATCTTGTAGTATCCGCTTGGTGTGGTCGTGGCAGGATCATGATGGACACGTGGTGTAAGCACCACGCCGTCGCTGTGCTTTCTCTACCTTTATGCCAGGAATAGGCTTTTCGTTCCCAGGAAAATCGATATCAGCTAAGTAGTCATCTCGGATGAGGAATTATCACCGTTAGATAATATACCAAATTGGTACCACACGGTACTGGTTTTCAGGAATGTGATACAAGCTAATAGTCTACGTACCAGAATTGGACTCAGAAACCACTAAATATATACAAGTAAATAAATGATAATAATGTGTTTAGAAAACATTCCACCATCTTGGTAATATGCTAAACTAGAGCAGATACGACCATTTTACGCGGTTGTATATGTCAGAAATTGAATCTGCCTCCCCGAAAAAATATATATTGACACAAAAGACAACTACTTAATCGAAATCAACCTATCGTCCAATTTTTCCGCCACGTCCAATTTTCCCGCCTCAAGTGGCAGCAATATTTAAAATATATGTGAACATGTTATCATTTTACAAGATTGTAAATGTCAGAAATCGATTCTGCGCCCCGTATACATATATATTGACACCAAACACTACTATTTTAATCGATATTGGCACATCGTCAGATTTTCCTGCCCAAAATGGACGCCATCTTGGAAATATTAAAATGAAATGATTGAAAACAACCTGAAATGTAGTCATGAACCTTGCCAATTATACATTGCCAATTTACAGTTGGTATATCGATAACATTATAGATAAGGTGAAAATAAAAAAAAAATAATTTGGAATATTATATATAATATATAATCCAAAATAGCTACCCCCAAATATTTGCCTACCACCTACAAAATAAACTTATTTAACGATTTCTACCCAAAAGCAAAGGGATTTACATTAAAATCGGACTAATACTAACGAAAAACATCCAAAACAATCCGTGATAAATATAAATGTATCCCAATGAAACCACTTCCTTTATCTTCTCAAAGTCAAGATAAAAATATAAATTGAACCAAATGTTAGTCACGAAATGACCTAGTTTGTGTCGAGTGGACGTTAAAACCCAACCCCCTCCCCTCCTCTCTCTCATCCTCATTCCAACGTGACACGGGGAACTTGGTTTTTCGTCCCATCTGAACGACTAGCTATAACACTATAGGGGTACTCTAGTTTTAAGAAGGGTGTTCTGTTTAATATAGAAATTCTTTACCTACATGATGTGTGACGAAAACTAGGGTAATGAAGTAGCTTGCATTATTCTACTACTATCTTAGATTAACTCACAGACAGTATCCACTTCTGGAAAGCAAGTTATTATTGTCCAGCCATATCGTGCACCGATTAGTACAATTAACTATGATAGTGTTGGCGTAAAACGGTGCCCAAAAATTGTCCCGCCCTGATAGCTGACGCATTATTCTTCCATATAGGAGAGAGCGGGGTTGGTTTACCCGAGACATCATAGAGGGTCCGAGAGAGGAGCATCATAGCACGAACATTGTGTAGAACTATCAAGACGTACGTTGCTCTTGACATGTTTAAGCCGTTAGGTCTAAGTTGGAGAGAGAGAGAGAGAGAGAGAGAGAGAGAGAGAGAGAAATGGGGTTTAACGTCCACTCGACACAAACTAAGTCATTTTGGGACTAACATGGTTTCATTTTATTTCAATAATTCGCTTCCGCGTAGGGGTCTTTAGCAGTGGGAGGAAACCGGAGTGCTCGGAGGAAAACACGGGGTTGAGAAGGCGCTCCTATCTCAATGCCACATACGCTCACACCAGGGCTCGAAACCACAGGCGCAAGCCAGAGGTGACCGGCCAGCTAGAGGTCGAAGCGCTGCACTCTAGACCACTAGGCCACCCCCCCCCCAAGATGGAAAGGATATTAAACTCAGACCATGGATATTTTAATAACTCCTACAGTAACTTTCATAGATATTGTAGTTTCCTGTGTGTAACCTTTGTAGTATACTGTATTCCATATAAAAACATAGTAACAGCATAAACAGTGTACCGGAGTCAGTTAATTGGTGATTGAAATAATTAATCCCACAGCGTGAAGTCCACGAAATTCTTCGACGAATTTTTCACTCTAGTATCACGGGCAGTAGTGTCACATAGAAACCCTTCCCGTCGGACCCTCCGTCCACAAATAAGAGGAAACCATGTAAAAAAATTTCCCGAGGAACTTTCTCGACCAACACCGGAAGCGAACCCTGTGAACTGGTTAGCAAGCTACTTACTGGTCCACCGCGTCCCCCGGTGTAAAACCGAACGAAACTTAAAAAACAAAAGCTGTCACATGTGAATAGTTGGAGGTAATACTATTTATAATCGGCGAATGAACTCGTTCTTGATTTTTTGTTATTAACTTGTAAATGTCTTGTTTTCGCAGACAGTCTGTTTATATCACGGATAACTGGCCTGGCTCTCTACACCACATATCGTCAATCGACAACAGCATGGAAAACCGTAAAGGTAATACTTGTTCTGGGTTTTCATTCGATATCCCGTTGATATCCCAGTGAGTTAGATAGATTGAAATGAAGGTAGGTAATTAGCTTAGGTTGGAAATAAATGAACGATTAAGTAATTATACAGCTTCCATTTCTTTATTTAAAAGTGCTATCATGCCTTTTGAGTAACAGCTTCCAAGGGAGTTGATAACAAATAAGAAGTTGATAACAAATAACTATGGAGAAATGAATTGAAATGGGATTTAACAAATGGGGTTTAACGTCCTACTGTTTCTGCTCCTAGCCTGGGCTAATGAAGACGGACATACGCCATATAGACCAGAAGATCTTTTACGTGCACGCCAATGTGTACATGAGACCACGGTTTTTCATCCTACCCGAACGACTAGACAGCTGTCCTTGTCAGGCCCTCCGTCCTGCATCACTGACAAGGGGAAACCACGCCGGAAACTGGATGAACTTTCTCGGGAAAGGACACTCAACCTCCAGGATAGAGATCCAGCGTCTTAGCTACAGATCCTTGTGGAACACCTATACTAACAGCACTGGGTTATTTGCTATTTGCACCTGTTGTGTTCTTTCTTGAAGATATGACTTTATCCGTGGCGATCGGCACCATAGTTCCCCGACGAACATTCCAGTCTTTGAAATAAAATACTATGGTCTATAGTATCAAAAGTAGCACTGAGATTCAAAAGTACTAGGTGCACGTCTACATTCTTATCGAGTGCCAGGTCAATATCTCTACTATGAAATTGTTTGTACGCAGATTTAAGCGATTCTTTTAAATCATTCCCAGTCAGATAATTTGAAATTTGAGAAGCAATAACCCTCTCAATAACCTTGCCGATGAATGGTAAGTTGGAAACAGGTCAGTAATTCTTACACAGATGAGGATCAAGGTTTTTTTTCAACAAAGGTGAAATCAGATCTGACACTTTAACACTTTTTAAACTTTTTTACAGTGAAGTAGAATTGCATTTATTTGGATTTTTGATAACTGTTAATATTATTTTTCAGATATAAAATCCACTCCCATTGGTTCAGCAAAGAATTTGATCGGAAGGCCAAAACCATCAATGCCACCCAAAGACACTGCCCCTTCGTTATTAGTGTCTAGTTCATTTACATCCAAAGCCTCGCCACCTAATCAAGTTGGCGCTGACGAAACTACAGAAGGGGCAGTATCATTGTTTTCAGCACCTTTAATTAATATAAACAAAAATAAATCTACACCAGTAGGAGGGGCATCAAACGCCAAGGGTCACGCTGTTGATGTGAGTAATCATCCAAATATTTTATCAAATACAAAAAGGGCATGCTTTGGGCGAAGCCACCCCCATAAATCAGGTTCCGTTAATATACAGGCAGCGAAATCAGCCTTGCCATCATCACCAACTGAAAGAGACCAGACATCATCTAAAACACTCTTTGCAGCTGCTGATGAAATGGAATGCAGAAACGCAACTAAGATAACGACTACCAAATCTAGCTTTTTTTCATCAATTGGTTTGACAAATGTTCCACCATCTTCTAGTCGTGGTTTATCAACAGGTTCAAAAATTATCAAGGGTAAAGAAACAAGTAATGGGGAATCCAATTCGCCAAAGGCAATAACATCGACCCAATCTATGGGTTTATCATCCTTAGTAACATCCTCCACAGGACCAAAACTAGACACAACCACGGGGACTATCCCAAACTGGACAGTACCTACAAGGACACCACTATTTGGAAAAAAGCAAGGAGATATGTGAGTTACTTAAATTAACTGACAATTTTATCATTTATTTTGCCATTTGAGGTCTATGTTACCAACTCTGAAATCAAATGTTTTGAAAAGGTATACGTCTTCATTAGCTCGGTCGGCGCAGAAAAGTAGGACGTACTGGTTTTCAGGAATGCGATACAAGCTAATAGTCTACGTACCAGAATTGGACTCAGAAACCACTAAATATATACAAGTAAATAAATGATAATAATGTGTTTAGAAAACATTCCACCATCTTGGTAATATGCCAAACTAGAGCAGATACGACCATTTTACGCGGTTGTATATGTCAGAAATTGAATCTGCCTCCCCGAAAACATATATATTGACACAAAAGACAACTACTTAATCGAAATCAATCTATCGTCCAATTTTCCCGCCACGTCCAATTTTCCCGCCTCAAGTGGCAGCAATATTTAAAATATGCTAAATGTGTGAACATGTTATCATTTTACAAGGTTGTAAATGTCAGAAATCGATTCTGCGCCCCGTATACATATATATTGACACCAAACACTACTATTTTAATCGATATTGGCACATCGTCAGATTTTCCTGCTCAAAATGGACGCCATCTTGGAAATACTAAAATGAAATGATTGAAAACAACCTGAAATCTAGTCATGAACCTTGCCAATTATACATTGCCAATTTACAGTTGGTATATCGATAACATTATAGATAAGGTGAAAATAAAAAAAATAATTTGGAATATTATATATAATATATAATCCAAAATAGCTACCCCCATATATTTGCCTCCCACCTACAAAATAAACTTATTCAACGATTTCTACCCAAAAGCCGACGGATTTACATTAAAATCGGACTAATACTAACGAAAAAAATCCAAAATAATCCGTGATAAATATAAATGTATCCCAATGAAACCACTTCCTTTATCTTCTCAAAGTCAAGATAAAAATATAAATTGAACCATATGTTAGTCACGAAATGACCTAGTTTGTGTCGAGTGGACGTTAACCCCCCCCCCCTTCTCTCATCCTCATTCCAACGTGACACGGGGAACTTGGTTTTTCGTCCCATCTGAACGACTAGCTATAACACTATAGGGGTACTCTAGTTTTAAGAAGGGTGTTCTGTTTAATATAGAAATTCTTTACCTACATGATGTGTGACGAAAACTAGGGTAATGAAGTAGCTTGCATTATTCTACTACTATCTTAGATTAACTCACAGACAGTATCCACTTCTGGAAAGCAAGTTATTATTGTCCAGCCATATCGTGCACCGATTAGTACAATTAACTATGATAGTGTTGGCGTAAAACGGTGCCCAAAAATTGTCCCGCCCTAATAGCTGACGCATTATTCTTCCATATAGGAGAGAGCGCGGTTGGTTTACCCGAGACATCATAGAGGGTCCGAGAGAGGAGCATCATAGCACGAACATTGTGTAGAACTATCAAGACGTACGTTGCTCTTGACATGTTTAAGCCGTTAGGTCTAAGTTGGAGAGAGAGAGAGAGAGAGAGAGAGAGAAATGGGGTTTAACGTCCACTCGACACAAACTAAGTCATTTTGGGACTAACATGGTTTCATTTTATTTCAATAATTCGCTTCCGCGTAGGGGTCTTTAGCAGTGGGAGGAAACCGGAGTGCTCGGAGGAAAACACGGGGTTGAGAAGGCGCTCCTATCTCAATGCCACATACGCTCACACCAGGGCTCGAAACCACAGGCGCAAGCCAGAGGTGACCGGCCAGCTAGAGGTCGAAGCGCTGCACTCTAGACCACTAGGCCCCCCCCCCCAAGATGGAAAGGATATTAAACTCAGACCATGGATATTTTAATAACTCCTACAGTAACTTTCATAGATATTGTAGTTTCCTGTGTGTAACCTTTGTAGTATACTGTATTCCATATAAAAACATAGTAACAGCATAAACAGTGTACCGGAGTCAGTTAATTGGTGATTGAAATAATTAATCCCACAGCGTGAAGTCCACGAAATTCTTCGACGAATTTTTCACTCTAGTATCACGGGCAGTAGTGTCACATAGAAACCCTTCCCGTCGGACCCTCCGTCCACAAATAAGAGGAAACCATGTAAAAAAATTTCCCGAGGAACTTTCTCGACCAACACCGGAAGCGAACCCTGTGAACTGGTTAGCAAGCTACTTACTGGTCCACCGCGTCCCCCGGTGTAAAACCGAACGAAACTTAAAAAACAAAAGCTGTCACATGTGAATAGTTGGAGGTAATTGTATTTATAATCGGCGAATGAACTCGTTCTTGATTTTTTGTTATTAACTTGTAAATGTCTTGTTTTCGCAGACAGTCTGTTTATATCACGGATAGCTGGCCTGGCTCTCTACACCACATATCGTCAATCGACAACAGCATGGAAAACCGTAAAGGTAATACTTGTTTTGGGTTTTCATTCGATGCCCCGTTGATATCCCAGTGAGTTAGATAGATTGAAATGAAGGTAGGTAATTAGCTTAGGTTGGAAATAATTGAACGATTAAGTAATTATACAGCTTCCATTTCTTTATTTAAAAGTGCTATCATGCCTTTTGAGTAACAGCTTCCAAGGGAGTTGATAACAAATAAGAAGTTGATAACAAATAACTATGGAGAAATGAATTGAAATGGGATTTAACAAATGGGGTTTAACGTCCTACTGTTTCTGCTCCTAGCCTGGGCTAATGAAGACGGACATACGCCATATAGACCAGAAGATCTTTTACGTGCACGCCAATGTGTACATGAGACCACGGTTTTTCATCCTATCCGAACGACTAGACAGCTGTCCTTGTCAGGCCCTCCGTCCTGCATCACTGACAAGGGGAAACCACGCCGGAAACTGGATGAACTTTCTCGGGAAAGGACACTCAACCTCCAGGATAGAGATCCAGCGTCTTAGCTACAGATCCTTGTGGAACACCTATACTAACAGCACTGGGTTATTTGCTATTTGCACCTGTTGTGTTCTTTCTTGAAGATATGACTTTATCCGTGGCGATCGGCACCATAGTTCCCCGACGAACATTCCAGTCTTTGAAATAAAATACTATGGTCTATAGTATCAAAAGTAGCACTGAGATTCAAAAGTACTAGGTGCACGTCTACATTCTTATCGAGTGCCAGGTCAATATCTCTACTATGAAATTGTTTGTACGCAGATTTAAGCGATTCTTTTAAATCATTCCCAGTCAGATAATTTGAAATTTGAGAAGCAATAACCCTCACAATAACCTTGCCGATGAATGGTAAGTTGGAAACAGGTCAGTAATTCTTACACAGATGAGGATCAAGGGTTTTTTTCAACAAAGGTGAAATCAGATCTGACACTTTAACACTTTTTAAACTTTTTTACAGTGAAGTAGAATTGCATTTATTTGGATTTTTGATAACTGTTAATATTATTTTTCAGATATAAAATCCACTCCCATTGGTTCAGCAAAGAATTTGATCGGAAGGCCAAAACCATCAATACCACCCAAAGACACTGCCCCTTCGTTATTAGTGTCTAGTTCATTTACATCCAAAGCCTCCTCACCTAATCAAGTTGGCGCTGACGAAACTACAGAAGGGGCAGTATCATTGTTTTCAGCACCTTTAATTAATATAAACAAAAATATATCTACACGAGTACGAGGGGCATCAAACGCCAAGGGTCACGCTGTTGATGTGAGTAATCATCCAAATATTTTATCAAATACAAAAAGGGCATGCTTTGGGCGAAGCCACCCCCATAAATCAGGTTCCGTTAATATACAGGCAGCGAAATCAGCCTTGCCATCATCACCAACTGAAAGAGACCAGACATCATCTAAAACACTCTTTGCAGCTGCTGATGAAATGGAATGCAGAAACGCAACTAAGATAACGACTACCAAATCTAGCTTTTTTTCATCAATTGGTTTGACAAATGTTCCACCATCTTCTAGTCGTGGTTTATCAACAGGTTCAAAAATGATCAAGGGTAAAGAAACAAGTAATGGGGAATCCAATTCGCCAAAGGCAATAACATCGACCCAATCTATGGGTTTATCATCCTTAGTAACATCCTCCACAGGACCAAAACTAGACACAACCACGGGGACTATCCCAAACTGGACAGTACCTACAAGGACATCACTATTTGGAAAAAAGCAAGGAGATATGTGAGTTACTTAAATTAACTGACAATTTTATCATTTATTTTGCCATTTGAGGTCTATGTTACCAACTCTGAAATCAAATGTTTTGAAAATGTATACGTCTTCATTAGCTCGGTCGGCGCAGAAAAGTAGGACGTACTGGTTTTCAGGAATGCGATACAAGCTAATAGTCTACGTACCAGAATTGGACTCAGAAACCACTAAATATATACAAGTAAATAAATGATAATAATGTGTTTAGAAAACATTCCACCATCTTGGTAATATGCTAAACTAGAGCAGATACGACCATTTTACGCGGTTGTATATGTCAGAAATTGAATCTGCCTCCCCGAAAACATATATATTGACACAAAAGACAACTACTTAATCGAAATCAACCTATCGTCCAATTTTCCCGCCACGTCCAATTTTCCCGCCTCAAGTGGCAGCAATATTTAAAATATGCTAAATATGTGAACATGTTATCATTTTACAAGGTTGTAAATGTCAGAAATCGATTCTGCGCCCCGTATACATATATATTGACACCAAACACTACTATTTTAATCGATATTGGCACATCGTCAGATTTTCCTGCTCAAAATGGACGCCATCTTGGAAATACTAAAAAGAAATGATTGAAAACAACCTGAAATCTAGTCATGAACCTTGCCAATTATACATTGCCAATTTACAGTTGGTATATCGATAACATTATAGATAAGGTGGAAAAAAAAAATAATTTGGAATATTATATATAATATATAATCCAAAATAGCTACCCCCATATATTTGCCTCCCACCTACAAAATAAACTTATTCAACGATTTCTACCCAAAAGCCGACGGATTTACATTAAAATCGGACTAATACTAACGAAAAAAATCCAAAATAATCCGTGATAAATATAAATGTATCCCAATGAAACCACTTCCTTTATCTTCTCAAAGTCAAGATAAAAATATAAATTGAACCATATGTTAGTCACGAAATGACCTAGTTTGTGTCGAGTGGACGTTAACCCCCCCCCCCCCTTCTCTCATCCTCATTCCAACGTGACACGGGGAACTTGGTTTTTCGTCCCATCTGAACGACTAGCTATAACACTATAGGGGTACTCTAGTTTTAAGAAGGGTGTTCTGTTTAATATAGAAATTCTTTACCTACATGATGTGTGACGAAAACTAGGGTAATGAAGTAGCTTGCATTATTCTACTACAATCTTAGATTAACTCACAGACAGTATCCACTTCTGGAAAGCAAGTTATTATTGTCCAGCCATATCGTGCACCGATTAGTACAATTAACTATGATAGTGTTGGCGTAAAACGGTGCCCAAAAATTGTCCCGCCCTAATAGCTGACGCATTATTCTTCCATATAGGAGAGAGCGGGGTTGGTTTACCCGAGACATCATAGAGGGTCCGAGAGAGGAGCATCATAGCACGAACATTGTGTAGAACTATCAAGACGTACGTTGCTCTTGACATGTTTAAGCCGTTAGGTCTAAGTTGGAGAGAGAGAGAGAGAGAGAGAGAGAGAGAGAGAAATGGGGTTTAACGTCCACTCGACACAAACTAAGTCATTTTGGGACTAACATGGTTTCATTTTATTTCAATAATTCGCTTCCGCGTAGGGGTCTTTAGCAGTGGGAGGAAACCGGAGTGCTCGGAGGAAAACACGGGGTTGAGAAGGCGCTCCTATCTCAATGCCACATACGCTCACACCAGGGCTCGAAACCACAGGCGCAAGCCAGAGGTGACCGGCCAGCTAGAGGTCGAAGCGCTGCACTCTAGACCACTAGGCCACCCCCACCCCCACCCCCACCCCCAAGATGGAAAGGATATTAAACTCAGACCATGGATATTTTAATAACTCCTACAGTAACTTTCATAGATATTGTAGTTTCCTGTGTGTAACCTTTGTAGTATACTGTATTCCATATAAAAACATAGTAACAGCATAAACAGTGTACCGGAGTCAGTTAATTGGTGATTGAAATAATTAATCCCACAGCGTGAAGTCCACGAAATTCTTCGACGAATTTTTCACTCTAGTATCACGGGCAATAGTGTCACATAGAAACCCTTCCCGTCGGACCCTCCGTCCACAAATAAGAGGAAACCATGTAAAAAAATTTCCCGAGGAACTTTCTCGACCAACACCGGAAGCGAACCCTGTGAACTGGTTAGCAAGCTACTTACTGGTCCACCGCGTCCCCCGGTGTAAAACCGAACGAAACTTAAAAAACAAAAGCTGTCACATGTGAATAGTTGGAGGTAATTGTATTTATAATCGGCGAATGAACTCGTTCTTGATTTTTTGTTATTAACTTGTAAATGTCTTGTTTTCGCAGACAGTCTGTTTATATCACGGATAGCTGGCCTGGCTCTCTACACCACATATCGTCAATCGACAACAGCATGGAAAACCGTAAAGGTAATACTTGTTTTGGGTTTTCATTCGATGCCCCGTTGATATCCCAGTGAGTTAGATAGATTGAAATGAAGGTAGGTAATTAGCTTAGGTTGGAAATAATTGAACGATTAAGTAATTATACAGCTTCCATTTCTTTATTTAAAAGTGCTATCATGCCTTTTGAGTAACAGCTTCCAAGGGAGTTGATAACAAATAAGAAGTTGATAACAAATAACTATGGAGAAATGAATTGAAATGGGATTTAACAAATGGGGTTTAACGTCCTACTGTTTCTGCTCCTAGCCTGGGCTAATGAAGACGGACATACGCCATATAGACCAGAAGATCTTTTACGTGCACGCCAATGTGTACATGAGACCACGGTTTTTCATCCTATCCGAACGACTAGACAGCTGTCCTTGTCAGGCCCTCCGTCCTGCATCACTGACAAGGGGAAACCACGCCGGAAACTGGATGAACTTTCTCGGGAAAGGACACTCAACCTCCAGGATAGAGATCCAGCGTCTTAGCTACAGATCCTTGTGGAACACCTATACTAACAGCACTGGGTTATTTGCTATTTGCACCTGTTGTGTTCTTTCTTGGAGATATGACTTTATCCGTGGCGATCGGCACCATAGTTCCCCGACGAACATTCCAGTCTTTGAAATAAAATACTATGGTCTATAGTATCAAAAGTAGCACTGAGATTCAAAAGTACTAGGTGCACGTCTACATTCTTATCGAGTGCCAGGTCAATATCTCTACTATGAAATTGTTTGTACGCAGATTTAAGCGATTCTTTTAAATCATTCCCAGTCAGATAATTTGAAATTTGAGAAGCAATAACCCTCTCAATAACCTTGCCGATGAATGGTAAGTTGGAAACAGGTCAGTAATTCTTACACAGATGAGGATCAAGGGTTTTTTTCAACAAAGGTGAAATCAGATCTGACACTTTAACACTTTTTAAACTTTTTTACAGTGAAGTAGAATTGCATTTATTTGGATTTTTGATAACTGTTAATATTATTTTTCAGATATAAAATCCACTCCCATTGGTTCAGCAAAGAATTTGATCGGAAGGCCAAAACCATCAATACCACCCAAAGACACTGCCCCTTCGTTATTAGTGTCTAGTTCATTTACATCCAAAGCCTCCTCACCTAATCAAGTTGGCGCTGACGAAACTACAGAAGGGGCAGTATCATTGTTTTCAGCACCTTTAATTAATATAAACAAAAATATATCTACACGAGTACGAGGGGCATCAAACGCCAAGGGTCACGCTGTTGATGTGAGTAATCATCCAAATATTTTATCAAATACAAAAAGGGCATGCTTTGGGCGAAGCCACCCCCATAAATCAGGTTCCGTTAATATACAGGCAGCGAAATCAGCCTTGCCATCATCACCAACTGAAAGAGACCAGACATCATCTAAAACACTCTTTGCAGCTGCTGATGAAATGGAATGCAGAAACGCAACTAAGATAACGACTACCAAATCTAGCTTTTTTTCATCAATTGGTTTGACAAATGTTCCACCATCTTCTAGTCGTGGTTTATCAACAGGTTCAAAAATGATCAAGGGTAAAGAAACAAGTAATGGGGAATCCAATTCGCCAAAGGCAATAACATCGACCCAATCTATGGGTTTATCATCCTTAGTAACATCCTCCACAGGACCAAAACTAGACACAACCACGGGGACTATCCCAAACTGGACAGTACCTACAAGGACATCACTATTTGGAAAAAAGCAAGGAGATATGTGAGTTACTTAAATTAACTGACAATTTTATCATTTATTTTGCCATTTGAGGTCTATGTTACCAACTCTGAAATCAAATGTTTTGAAAATGTATACGTCTTCATTAGCTCGGTCGGCGCAGAAAAGTAGGACGTACTGGTTTTCAGGAATGCGATACAAGCTAATAGTCTACGTACCAGAATTGGACTCAGAAACCACTAAATATATACAAGTAAATAAATGATAATAATGTGTTTAGAAAACATTCCACCATCTTGGTAATATGCTAAACTAGAGCAGATACGACCATTTTACGCGGTTGTATATGTCAGAAATTGAATCTGCCTCCCCGAAAACATATATATTGACACAAAAGACAACTACTTAATCGAAATCAACCTATCGTCCAATTTTCCCGCCACGTCCAATTTTCCCGCCTCAAGTGGCAGCAATATTTAAAATATGCTAAATATGTGAACATGTTATCATTTTACAAGGTTGTAAATGTCAGAAATCGATTCTGCGCCCCGTATACATATATATTGACACCAAACACTACTATTTTAATCGATATTGGCACATCGTCAGATTTTCCTGCTCAAAATGGACGCCATCTTGGAAATACTAAAATGAAATGATTGAAAACAACCTGAAATCTAGTCATGAACCTTGCCAATTATACATTGCCAATTTACAGTTGGTATATCGATAACATTATAGATAAGGTGGAAAAAAAAAATAATTTGGAATATTATATATAATATATAATCCAAAATAGCTACCCCCATATATTTGCCTCCCACCTACAAAATAAACTTATTCAACGATTTCTACCCAAAAGCCGACGGATTTACATTAAAATCGGACTAATACTAACGAAAAAAATCCAAAATAATCCGTGATAAATATAAATGTATCCCAATGAAACCACTTCCTTTATCTTCTCAAAGTCAAGATAAAAATATAAATTGAACCATATGTTAGTCACGAAATGACCTAGTTTGTGTCGAGTGGACGTTAACCCCCCCCCCCCTTCTCTCATCCTCATTCCAACGTGACACGGGGAACTTGGTTTTTCGTCCCATCTGAACGACTAGCTATAACACTATAGGGGTACTCTAGTTTTAAGAAGGGTGTTCTGTTTAATATAGAAATTCTTTACCTACATGATGTGTGACGAAAACTAGGGTAATGAAGTAGCTTGCATTATTCTACTACAATCTTAGATTAACTCACAGACAGTATCCACTTCTGGAAAGCAAGTTATTATTGTCCAGCCATATCGTGCACCGATTAGTACAATTAACTATGATAGTGTTGGCGTAAAACGGTGCCCAAAAATTGTCCCGCCCTAATAGCTGACGCATTATTCTTCCATATAGGAGAGAGCGGGGTTGGTTTACCCGAGACATCATAGAGGGTCCGAGAGAGGAGCATCATAGCACGAACATTGTGTAGAACTATCAAGACGTACGTTGCTCTTGACATGTTTAAGCCGTTAGGTCTAAGTTGGAGAGAGAGAGAGAGAGAGAGAGAGAGAAATGGGGTTTAACGTCCACTCGACACAAACTAAGTCATTTTGGGACTAACATGGTTTCATTTTATTTCAATAATTCGCTTCCGCGTAGGGGTCTTTAGCAGTGGGAGGAAACCGGAGTGCTCGGAGGAAAACACGGGGTTGAGAAGGCGCTCCTATCTCAATGCCACATACGCTCACACCAGGGCTCGAAACCACAGGCGCAAGCCAGAGGTGACCGGCCAGCTAGAGGTCGAAGCGCTGCACTCTAGACCACTAGGCCACCCCCACCCCCACCCCCACCCCCAAGATGGAAAGGATATTAAACTCAGACCATGGATATTTTAATAACTCCTACAGTAACTTTCATAGATATTGTAGTTTCCTGTGTGTAACCTTTGTAGTATACTGTATTCCATATAAAAACATAGTAACAGCATAAACAGTGTACCGGAGTCAGTTAATTGGTGATTGAAATAATTAATCCCACAGCGTGAAGTCCACGAAATTCTTCGACGAATTTTTCACTCTAGTATCACGGGCAATAGTGTCACATAGAAACCCTTCCCGTCGGACCCTCCGTCCACAAATAAGAGGAAACCATGTAAAAAAATTTCCCGAGGAACTTTCTCGACCAACACCGGAAGCGAACCCTGTGAACTGGTTAGCAAGCTACTTACTGGTCCACCGCGTCCCCCGGTGTAAAACCGAACGAAACTTAAAAAACAAAAGCTGTCACATGTGAATAGTTGGAGGTAATTGTATTTATAATCGGCGAATGAACTCGTTCTTGATTTTTTGTTATTAACTTGTAAATGTCTTGTTTTCGCAGACAGTCTGTTTATATCACGGATAGCTGGCCTGGCTCTCTACACCACATATCGTCAATCGACAACAGCATGGAAAACCGTAAAGGTAATACTTGTTTTGGGTTTTCATTCGATGCCCCGTTGATATCCCAGTGAGTTAGATAGATTGAAATGAAGGTAGGTAATTAGCTTAGGTTGGAAATAATTGAACGATTAAGTAATTATACAGCTTCCATTTCTTTATTTAAAAGTGCTATCATGCCTTTTGAGTAACAGCTTCCAAGGGAGTTGATAACAAATAAGAAGTTGATAACAAATAACTATGGAGAAATGAATTGAAATGGGATTTAACAAATGGGGTTTAACGTCCTACTGTTTCTGCTCCTAGCCTGGGCTAATGAAGACGGACATACGCCATATAGACCAGAAGATCTTTTACGTGCACGCCAATGTGTACATGAGACCACGGTTTTTCATCCTATCCGAACGACTAGACAGCTGTCCTTGTCAGGCCCTCCGTCCTGCATCACTGACAAGGGGAAACCACGCCGGAAACTGGATGAACTTTCTCGGGAAAGGACACTCAACCTCCAGGATAGAGATCCAGCGTCTTAGCTACAGATCCTTGTGGAACACCTATACTAACAGCACTGGGTTATTTGCTATTTGCACCTGTTGTGTTCTTTCTTGGAGATATGACTTTATCCGTGGCGATCGGCACCATAGTTCCCCGACGAACATTCCAGTCTTTGAAATAAAATACTATGGTCTATAGTATCAAAAGTAGCACTGAGATTCAAAAGTACTAGGTGCACGTCTACATTCTTATCGAGTGCCAGGTCAATATCTCTACTATGAAATTGTTTGTACGCAGATTTAAGCGATTCTTTTAAATCATTCCCAGTCAGATAATTTGAAATTTGAGAAGCAACAACCCTCTCAATAACCTTGCCGATGAATGGTAAGTTGGAAACAGGTCAGTAATTCTTACACAGATGAGGATCAAGGGTTTTTTTCAACAAAGGTGAAATCAGATCTGACACTTTAACACTTTTTAAACTTTTTTACAGTGAAGTAGAATTGCATTTATTTGGATTTTTGATAACTGTTAATATTATTTTTCAGATATAAAATCCACTCCCATTGGTTCAGCAAAGAATTTGATCGGAAGGCCAAAACCATCAATACCACCCAAAGACACTGCCCCTTCGTTATTAGTGTCTAGTTCATTTACATCCAAAGCCTCGCCACCTAATCAAGTTGGCGCTGACGAAACTACAGAAGGGGCAGTATCATTGTTTTCAGCACCTTTAATTAATATAAACAAAAATATATCTACACGAGTAGAAGGGGCATCAAACGCCAAGGGTCACGCTGTTGATGTGAGTAATCATCCAAATATTTTATCAAATACAAAAAGGGCATGCTTTGGGCGAAGCCACCCCTATAAATCAGGTTCCGTTAATACACAAAGAGACCAGACATCATCTAAAACAGCCTTTGCAGCTGCTGATAAAATGGAATGCAGAAACGCAACTAAGATAACGACTACCAAATCAAGCTTTTTTTCATCAATTGGTTTGAGAAATGTTCCACCATCTTCTAGTCGTGGTTTATCAACAGGTTCAAAAATTATCAAGGGTAAAGAAACAAGTAATGGGGAATCCAATTCGCCAAAGGCAATAACATCGACCCAATCTATGGGTTTATCATCCTTAGTAACATCCTCCACAGGACCAAAACTAGACACATCTGCTACAACCACGGGGACTATCCTAAACTGGACAGTGCCTACATGGACATCACTATTTGGAAAAAAGCAAGGAGATATGTGAGTTACTTAAATTAACTGACAATTTTATCATTTATTTTGCCATTTGAGGTCAATGTTACCAACTCTGAAATCAAATGTTTTGAAAATGTATACGTCTTCATTAGCTTTCACCGCCCTCCCTTCATTATAACCGAAGTTATCTTGCCCTAAAGAATCAACAAATCAGCATTCTTATCCCTGCTTACCCTAGGCAAAAAATGCTCATCTAGGAACTCAATCATGACATTGACCTAGTGAACGTCTACACCAAGATTGGACATTCTAGCTCAATTAGAAGGAGAGTTATTGTGTTTCAAATTCTCGGTCCTTCAATTTTTTACTACTTTCATATTCACTTCAAAATGTCAACCATCAATTGACTTAAATCAAAATTCAGCTGTGAACAATTTTTAGGCCATCCTTCAAGGATTCAGAAAATATAACTCCCGTGTCTGTAAGTAAAATAGCAAAAAAGCCTTAGGGATTTTTCATGTTTCAAGATGGTGGCACTTCCGGTTCGATCGACAAACTCCATATTTTGTGCACGAATCAGTAATTACTTGTCTAGTAACGAAGAAAAAAATCAGGTCATTCTGACCTATATTTCGTCAATTTTTTTGAAAAATTTGATCATTAATTTCTCCAAGGGGAGATAAGTTAGAAACTTTTTAATGTCATTTTTCAAGTCGCATCATTAAGGTCTACTTAAATATTAAATTTCATGAAAATCGTACAACTACTAAAGAAGTTGTCGAGTTGGTGAAAAAAGAATTAGTAAAATAGATCAAATAGTCACAAAGTTACAGCATTGTAGGTCAAATGCATTCGTTCGTAAAATTCGGTGATTTCGGATTCGCAAAACGTTTTGAAAATATATTTAATCAGGGTTAGCATCCCATTTTTCTTTGGGTGGGGGGGTCAAAATTTCAGAAAGATCCTATGGATAGATTCTGAGAAATCCGATTTGCAGAAAACACACACCAAAAAATAAATAATAATAACTAGATCTGCTACTGTTCCATGCAGATATGAAAGCTTTCATATTCATCGTCACGTGTCATCGATTGTATCAAGTATCCTAAATAAAAGGATAAGAAGAAAAAACTATCAAAATTGGTCAAAAACTCGCGAAGTTACAAGTCTAATTTATCAATTATACCCCATTTAATTATGGTTCTGCATTTGAATTATCATTTAGTAATCAGTTTACTGTTTTCTTGTATTCAACTAAATAAATGTATGTGCGCCAATCGGAAGGAGGAGTATGGGACTATTTAAAGGACAATATTGGTGCCAGTCATTATCACATATGTGATAGAACCGATTAAACACTTTCCAAATATAATATTATCACAGAGATCATCGCTACCATAGAGGAGTAATAAAGGATTCACGAATCGGAAGTGACGAACGCCAAAGGAAAACACGAGTTATTCCTCTATATAACTAACTGAAGTGACTATTGAGAACAGATACATGGGCGAATATCTGCTCACTAATAATTCCCTCGAAGACCTAAAGTTGCTGTGTGACGCTGTGAGAGAATATCTTACAATTCATGAAAAGAATTGACTGCCACTAGATAAGAGACCAGGAAAGAAAAACAGATTAAAAGTCCGTGCATTACCATGTTTTTATAAGGTAGGGGAGACCGGGACACATTGAACCACCATGGATATATCCTTTATAAATAATACTATACAACCCAACACTATACAGATGTGAGATAACTTCTTAGACCCATTTCTCCATCAATAAGCCACATGCTGTCAATTATTTTCTTAGGCAGTGGATTTTTCAAAAAAGCGCTTAAAAGAGAAAAAAATTTCCATACATGTTAACTTCTTAGCCTAGGAAATTCTTGTACTTAAGTTCATATATGTCTAATCTATACAATCCAGATAAACCGGGGTTTGATCCATATAAGAGGGCATATTGCTTTTTTTTTTAATTTTGACCATGAAATAAAGAGATCTTCTAATAAAAACATTTGATATGAAATGAGTACAAACATGTATGTGAACAAAGCGGTTCAATGTGCCCCGGTCTCCCCTATAGAATGAATAAAAACAAGGGGCTGTACGGAGTATTTCTATTTTTCCCGTGTTCTCTTATCTTATGACACTTAATTACTTTATTGTATCGTCAGATAACCTCTTGCGGTCCCATATAATAACTTTTTGTCTTCGAAGGAATTATTAGTGAGCAGAAATTCGGCCGTTTATCTGTCATCACTCTTCACTTCAGTCATTCACATAGAGAGATAACTCGTGTTTTCCTTTGGCGTTCGTCACTTCCGATTCATGAATCCTTTATTACGATGATCTCTGTGTTAATATTATATTTGAAAAGTGTTTAATCAGTTCTACCACATATGTGATAATGACTGGCACCAATTTTGTCCTTTATGAACTTTAATTACTTAGGGCATGTGGTTCTGCTACCTTGTGTGCATTTTAATTTTCATAATTTACCATAAACTTAATTATGTCCGATATATTTGATCTGGTTTACTACTTCTCAGATGTTTAGTTTTATGTATGGCTTCTCCTTTATTTGTTGTTTATGTTGTTGTTATTAACTGTTATCAATCTGCTACTATTCCTTTGATGTAAGGTTTCTGATTTGCCATGATTGGTTGTTTACCCCTATAATTACTTATTAATACAGCTAATGTTAATTAATTAATCAGTTGTCTCACTAATCATGCATATGCACCTTGCCTTTGATATGTTGTTATTATGCCTTTGATCTTGTTGTTGTCATGCATGGTTCTGAATTGTTGTTATTGCTTCCCTATATATAATTGCCCTACACATTTGTTACTGTACTTGCTTTAAAACGTCGAGAGAATACTCTTCGAAAGTAAATCAGTAACTGTTATTCCATAAGTATGTGTTATAGTTTATTTCTAAATATAGTATGAAACATTGCACCCAGGCATAACAATAATCTGAAAACTAAAGGGAAATAACTTAAACTTGTATTACTGTAATGAGACGGATGAGAAAATGAAATGAAAATGGCGACCTTCCTCCTTGTCGCGTACAACCGGGCATTCGAAAACACGCTAGTTAACTCAATGACAGGCGCGCGTGCTAAACATTCAGCCACCCACCCCCTTTGAAATCAGACACGTGCAATATGTCATATAGGAAGAATAACAAGTCGCTGACAACAAAATCGTAAATTAATGAGTTTAGGTCAAAAGGTTGAGCTACTGTTTTAGAGTATTTAGTTGTTTTAAAGAAACACGTTAAGAGTTGTTCATAGTTAAATGAAAGTTTAATTTTAAATAAGACCAATAAAATTAGGATTCAATAATGCCAGACTAATATTAAAATAAAGTTTTAAATTAAGAATAATTAATTATTGGTCTAATGCAATGAAATGCTTTGATTTGACGGATGAAATGTACGATGGTTGTTCACACTATGTGGCTAAGGCGTTGGCCCGCTAGCCAGGAGGTCGGGTTTTCGATCCCTGCATTGGCCAAGAAAGTTCATCTCGATTTTCTGGCGTGTCCCCCCCTCCGTGTACACATTGGAGTGCACGTAAAATATCCCTAAGCAGTTGGAATTCGATACTGTTGAATAAGCTCTATACGATGACTAAATGTGCAGATTGTAGTCACCCACACTGCATGTTTCGCTTAACAATGAAAGGGTGTCGTTTTCAATGTTCGATCCTTTTGTTCTTCTACTCCTGATATGTTGGACTGTTGATCGATGGTTTCATATAAAAGGCTACTGATAAGACTCTTTGTAGAAGAAGTTCCGAAGAAATATCATGTTTACTTTAGAGAAAAAGACATCTAAAAATTCTCCAAATCGTAAAAATACGACTTTTTGGATTTTCGATCTCTTTTTATCGGCTACCCCGGACATTTGAAAAAAAATGATACAATTATTTCACATAATAGGCTAGCTATTAGACTCTCGATTGACAAGAGTTTCATCGCCCTCCCTTCATTACAATCACAGTTGACGTGCCCTAAAAAATCAACAAATCAGCTGGCTTATGTCTGCTTACCCTAGACAGAAAATGCTCATCTTTGAACTCAATCATGACATTGACCTAGTGAACGTCTACACCAAGACTGAAAATTCTAGCTTAACTAGCAGGAGAGTTATTGTGTTCCAAAGTCTCGGCCCTTCAAATTGCTATTTCTTTTCATATTCACTTCAAAATGGCGACTACCACTTGACCTAAATCAAAATTCTACCCTGAACGTATTTTAGCCATTCCTTCAAGGATTCAGAAAATATAACTCCCGTATCTGTAAGTACAATATCGCAAAAGTTTTATTGCACTGTATGTTTCAAGATGGTGGCACTTGCGGTTCGATCCACAAACTCTTAATTTCACCAAGAGAAGATAATTTAGAAAATTTCTTAAGACATCATTGAAGTCGCATTGGCAAGTTCTACTTACATTCTAAATTTCATGAAAATCACACAACTATTGAAGAAATTGTCAAGTTGGTCTCAACTTCCGGTTCGAAATCACAGCGACTAAGTTTCGAAATTCGAAAATCCGAAATTGCAGATACTCAAAGAAAAAAGAATTAGTAAAATAGGTCAAATAGTCACAAAGTTACAGCATTGTAGGTCAAATGCCTTCGTTTGTAAAATTCGGTGATTTCGGATTCGTAAAACGTTTTGAAAATATATTTAATCAAGGTTCTCACCCCATTTTCGTATATGCCAAAATACAAAACTCGGAAATATAATTATAACTGCTATATTGCATTATTTTGGTTAAAATCTAACTGAAAAGGTTATAGATCATGTCCAACTTATTAAATTGATGTCTTACTGTCACTCCTTTCGCCAATTTTATTTCTAAAAGTTAGGTAGGCCTATTCTCGACACGACGAATATATTATGGGAGAACGGGGCAGGTTCGGCCTCGAGGCCATGTGTCAAATTGAAATGATATACACACCTCCGAGTTTTCAATCTCACCCATGTTATCCCCGTAAAGGCGAGTTGAGTTCCTTTGTACATATTACAACCCTTACACACCATATCCAATGAAAAATATTTTATTTTGATACCTTTTGACCAGTTTCCGACTTTTCCGAGTTTTGTGTTTTCGTATAGGCCAAAATACAAAACTCGGAAAACTCGGATATTCGATTATAACTGCCATATTGCATTATTTTGGTTAAAATATAACTGAAAAGTTACAGATTATGTCCAACTTATTAAATAGATGTATTACTACAACTACTTTCGCCAATTTAAAGAATAATATTTTTGATAATTTTCCAACTTTTTCTTTTTCTGAGTTTTATAATTTGACTCGATTGAAAACACAAAACTCTGAAAAAATTGTCCGACTTTTTTGTTTGAAACAAAAAGTCGGACAATTTTTCCGAGTTTTGGGTTTTCAATCGAGTCAATTCATAAAACTCGGAGAAGAGAAAAGTTGGAAAATATTTTCCGAGTTTTGTACCTGACCGTCTCGACCAATCAATTTGCGTATCGCCCTGCTTATCCTGAGCAGAAAATGCTCATTGTCGAACTCAGTCAATGTAGTGATAGCGATGAAACTATACACCAAGTTTCATCGCTATCACTTAATCAGAACTAATGTTATTGTGTGTCGAATCACCAACTAATCAAATTGCTCATCTCTGCTTACCCAACGCCGAAAATGCTGATATTCGAACTTCATCAAGACATTGACCTAGTGAATGACTGTACTAGGTTTGAACATTGTACCCCAATTAGAGTTATTGTGTCCCAGAGTCACCAAGGTATTGGCCTAATAAACACTTACACCAAGTCTAGCTGAATTAGAAAGAGAGCTATTGTGTCCCAAACTAGATCATTTCGGGACTAATTGTTTTAAAGAGACACGTTAAGGATGGTTCATAGTTAAATGAAAGTTTAATTTTAAATAAGACGAAAGTCTACCAATAACATTAGGATTTAATAATATAAAAAATAAAGTTTTAAATTAAGAATAATTAATTATTGGTTTGATGGCAATGCAATGTTATGATTTGACGGATGAAATATACGATGGGTGTCCACACTAAGTGGCTAAGGCGTTGGCCTGCTAGCCAAGAGGTCGTGTGTTCGATCCCTGCATTGGCCAAGAAAGTTCATCTCGATTTTCTGGCGTGCCCCCCACCCCCGTGTACACATTGGAGTGCACGTAAAAGATCCCTTAGGAGTTGGAATTCGATACTGTTGAATAAACTCTATAAAATGACTAAATGTGCAGATTGTAGCCACCCACGCTGCATGTTTCACTTAACAATGAAAGGATGCGGTTTTCTATGTTCGATCCTTTTATTCTTCTACTCCTGATATTTTGGACTGTTGATCGAAGTTTTCATATAAAAGACTACCGATAAGACTCTTTGTAGAAGAAGTTCCCAAAAAATATTATGTTGACTTTAAGAGAAAAGTACCTTTAAAATGCTCCAAATCGTAAAAATACGACTTTTTGGATTTTCGATCTCTTATTTTTAGCTATCCCTGATATTTACAAAAAAATGATACAACGATTTCACACAACAGGCTTGCTATTAGACTCTCGATTAACAAGAGTTTCACCGCCCTCCCTTCATTATAACGGAAGTTATCTTGTCCCAAAGAATCAACAAATCAACATGCCTATCTCTGCTTACTTTAGGCAGAAAATGCTCAACATTGAACTCAATCATGACATTGACCTAGTGAACGTTCACACCAAGATTGAACATTCTAGTTCAATTAGAAGGAGAGTTATTGTGTTTCAAAGTCTCTGCCCTTCAAATTGCTACTACTTTTCATATTCACTTCAAAATGGCAACCATCAATTGACCTAAATCAAAATTCTGCTCTGAACAATTTTTAGGCCATCCTTCAAGGATTCAGAAAATATCACCCCCGTGTCTGTAAGTAAAATAGCAAAAAAGCCTTAGGGATTTTTCACGTTTCAAGATGGTGGCACTTCCGGTTCGATCGACAAACTTACCGCATGTATGTGACAAGGAGTAGGATCTCCAATCTCGTGGGTTTTTCCCTGGTTCGCACAGTTTCCTCCCATCGCTAAGGATACCTACGCGCAAGAGGCTATTGAAATAAAGTAGAGAGAGGGAGAGTGGGGTTTACCGTCCACTCGCGTAGGGGTCTTTAGCATTGGGAGGAAACCGGAGGACGCTACTTCTTGTGTACAACCACCCTAGTTGACCCAATGACAGACTGTATGATGCAGTGCGCACACGCTAACCATTTGGATGGGACGAACAACGGAGGTCCCATATACACATTGGCGTTTACGTAAAAGATAACTTGGCAGTTGGAATTTGATATAAGAGTAGGCCGTAGCGCCGCTGTCCGAGCGCAATTTCCTTCATAGCACACTATTTGGCGTGTGCCCAGTCGGAGCAGTAGGACGTTAGCTAACGTAACTTTCCTATGCCCGCTTCAACTCATTGCAGAAAGAACTTTATTTTGTTTGTACTAAAAAACAATTAAGCCCGTGTTTCCTGTCAAACTGTGTCATAATTTAACTTTTTCATTTCAAACAGTGCTGCTCCAGCACTAATAGATGGTCCAACACCATCACAGCTTAGTAGTGACGAGGGTGTGTTTGGTGGATTGGGAGGACAACCAAGCGACGACAAAGCCAACACCAATGTGTTTGCAGGCAATCAGTCCTATGGTACAACTAATCAACAAACAGGTAATAACAGAGGTGCGCTGGGTGGGTAGACAATCGCCACCCTACCCCCGTAAATACAAAAACAAAAGAAACCAGAAGTGGTTGATAATACTGAAATCAAGTTAGATGTCCTACTAGGGTACCGGTGTGGTTTTGACTATGTGCCCTCCATTCCAAAAAGAACCAAGTGCTCTCTCTTCTAAAAAGGGTCCTAATTTCTGAAAAAAAATCCCTCGAATTTCGAAAGAGTTACCTCAAATACTCATAGAAATGCCCGCGTCAAATATATAGTATTCCCATTACCCATTCTTTGTTAAAAAGATCCAGCGATACTAAAAACTCATCCCGCTCAATGTCCGTTCATGCACCATCGTTAAATCCTTCTTCCTTGCTGGCTTGCAGCCAGTTACCCAAATGTTAAAGGGGCTTCCAAATTAGTTCTGAAAAATAATTTATGATTTGATTTATTATGTTGTGCCAAATAAATCTATAAATAAACCATACTGACATACAAATCGCATTTGGGTGTGCGATGAACAATGACGAGCTTCCGATCCCGATTTCCACTGAAGGCTTCCAGATTAGATTTCATGGCCGGGTTAATGTATTCATAATACCGGTATTTAAAATGCTTGTTTTTCGTTACTCGTAGGTCGTTTAGTTCTTGATTGTTCATGTACGGATTATCACAAGAGCCAATGTATGGTATTGTCCTGGCTCAAATAAACGTCAAATCGATTCTAGAACCCCCCCCCCCCCCTATCCCACGCTGCAACATAAATTGTCCGGATTTCGGTGTGCCTATCCTCCTTCGAAGGCCCAGGCACGTCCCTGGATAGTAATAAATCAATTGACAGAATGCAAATATCACATCGATAATGTTATATCTATTACTATGTGATGGACTGGGTAAACTGCTTTTATTGTAAAAGTGTCGAATGCAGATGTACACCTTACTCGTTAACATGGTAAATTATATAATCAAAAAGAATTTTGTCAATCAATTTACATACATAGCTGTATTATTTGGTGCTATTTCATCAGTTTGTGGATCTTCAGTGTTCAGTAGTTCTCCAGCAATTGGTTCAAACCCTGTATTTTGACAAAAAAACCCCAGATTTCCCGTAATGGATTTACTTCCAATTTATTGTGACGCATTTAGGTCATGAGAGGACAACGCCTATCGATGTTAAACGTCCCATAACCTTCCGTTCTATAGACCTCGTGAACGGGATTGGGGTACAGTTTTGACGCATTCTGTTTCATAGTCCTGTCGATTTCCCCCATTCGTCACTCATTCTTTGAAAAATCTGGGCGTGTCTTGCATTATTGTCGCTTGTTCTTACAATTACTTACCCGCCTTTCATAATTACAATATAATTGACAACCGATATAAAGTTCAGAAAGAATCATTAATAATTTCACTTTATTCAATTTAATACAGTCTCTGGTATTTTGTAGCATTATGCCTATCTCTGGGCACTGCAAGTAAGCTCGATTCTCGGGTTTTTTTTGGTGAATATTGGCGAAAAACTCGTTTTTCGATATTCAAACTGGAATCTCAAAAAAGCAGATTTAATGGATGTACATCTACTGAATGTCTCCAAAACAAATTTCATTGAATCAGTTTTGTAAAACGAACCGAAGATATTATAAAAGAGGATGTCTGAGCAGTGGATTCACATAACAACTGCTCTTTCTCCTTGGTTGTTTTTTTATATTGGCGAATCTCGAAAATAGAGCTACTCTTTTTTCGATATTCAAACTTGAATATCAAACAAAAGCAGATTTGATGGATGTATATCTATAGAATGTCTCCAAAACACATTTGATTAAATCAGTTTTGTAAAACGAACTAAACATATTATAAAACAGGATGTCTGGGCAGTGGATTCACATAAAAACTGCTCCCTCTCTTTGGTTTTTGATATTGGAGAATCTCGAAAAATGAGCTACTCGTTTTTCGATATTCAGGGTTGAGTCTCAGAAAAGAATACGATTTTGAATGAAATACCCATCTAGCTCGTTACCTTGGCAATATCATATATAATTTTATCATTTTATTTAACATAGCAGGAGGATTTGGGGAAGCACCGACGTTTATAAATTATCAAGGAGTAAATGGTGGTTCAAGTACCTTTTCTGGGTGAGTGTCTGTTTTTCAGTTCAATCTCTTTATTTCCCGCCAAATATCAACAGAAGTAGGTATAAAATTTATTGAAATACAAATATATATGCTCGTGTCTCTGTTTCTCCTGTTCAATTGCATTAATTGAAATAATAATATATCATTTTTTCGTCTCTCATTGTGATTTGTATTACATTATAGTTGGTATAATAAAAATATATCATTTATTCGTCTCTCATTGTGAATTGTATTACATTATAGTTGACATAATTTCACCATTGCTTCCCATTTACAAAGCTGATGGTGGCTGTATATTCGTTGCATTATTTTTAAACCGTCATACATTTGGTAGTAGGGTCACAACAACAGATCAGCCTACATTTGGTAGTATGAATCAACAACCTGCTGTTGATTTGGGTGATGGTCGGCAACAACAGAATTGTTCACCTGGTATGTTGTTCTACTTTATATTTTATTAGATGGAAAAACATTCCCTGGAATCGGGGTTTTTACTCGAGTATATGATAATTTATAGATACCGGTTGTTTAATAATATAAAATAAAGAAATATTACGGACACATTAAACATAAGTTAATGGCTAACATGTTTTATTTCATATTTATGGTTACATGCACAATGTAAAGCATAGAAAGGTCTGTAATAGGCAGAGCAGCAGTAACTATCTTGCAATTAGAAGATAATTAGAATGTTTTGACCCTAATGGTTTTCCATATTGCCACGATCATTGAAATGAAAGGGATTTAACTATGCTAATAAAGCCAAGCATACGCCATGCATGGAAGCGTATACCGAATTCAAGCCGTCGAGGGATTTTTACGTGCTAACTAATCTGTACACAGGACATCAGTTTTTCATCCTATGAAATGGGGTTAACATCCTACATTTCTGCACCGATTGTGCGAAGCTGTGTAATAATTAACTTGCTATCAATTATGTACGCTCACATTTCACGTCGTCGGTTCGTCCTTGGCTAATAAACGCTACAGTTTGTAATTGTAACGGATCAATTTTCTAATTTAACTTGAAACATTTTGTTATATGAGAGGACGAACCCGATTGATATTCGACGATCCGCGAAGTTTCGTTCCGTAGCTACCCCTCCTCCTCTTATAATTTAGTGTGACGCATGAGAGGACATTCCCTATTAATATACAGCTTTCCACGGCCTCAGTTCTACACAATTTTTGCTGAATTAAAATAATCAAAAATAATTTTGTCAATCAATTTACATACATAGCTGTATCAATTGGTGCTACTTCATCAGTTGGTGGATCTTCAGTGTTCAGTAGTTCTCCAGCAATTGGTTCAAACCCTGCCTTAGCTTCTGACATCGTTGATGATTCCTTGATCCGGGCTTCAAAATTCAAACCATCTCCTTCAATAAACGCCTTCACATTTGGTGGAACGTCAGTGTACAGTAGTTCTCCAATAATTGGTTCAAACCCTGCCTTAGCGTCTGACACCGTTGATGATTCATTGATCCGGGCTTCAAAATTCAAACCATCTCCTCCAACATTCGACTCTACAGTGACTAGAGCAAATAGATTTTCTGGGTGAGTCTTCTTTACCTTAGATTTCTAACACGGCAATGCCATCCATTTCTATGATACTATTCTTTCGAGAGCAGTATCAAGTATGGCGGATATATATGCCATTTTTAGGTCAATATAAATCCTTCTGGGTTGTCATTTTTGGGCATTACCCCACTTCTAAGTAAGCCAATGGTCACGATCAACCGGCCACGCCCTGTCTACTTTACATACAAATCTCAATACATACCTTCAGTGCAAGTACATAATGGTAAACTTTGTGAATAACAAGCATTCTACCTTATGTAAAATCGCTTCCTTAAATGCACATCTCGGTGTATATACTCTCAATACAAGCACGGGGTTTCTCAAGGAACAGTATGATACGCATACTGACCTATCACCTACACAAAATTGAGTTAATCCTCATAATTTACTACTCGAAAGGATAAATATGACGAATGTTATCCTCACGTCACTGTCCACTTATCTTTTATGTCTACTAATCGGGGGCCTATTTCACGAAATTTTAACTAAGATAAGATCCCAATTTTAGTAATTTGATTGGATAATATTAGATTGATTTTAGTGCTTAGCCAATCAAAATTGAAGTATGTACTAAAATTGGATTTTATCTTAAGTTAAAATTTCGTGAAACAGGGCCCTGAGTTTTTAAGACACACAGGTTGACGAACGCTTCACACCGTGTACTTGTGTACTTAGATCCTCTGTATATATCTCTCTTGTAAAATCTACCAGTCTTAACAAATCAACTGGTTCAACAATTTAAATCTGATTTGACAATCATACAGTACCTTAGCTACGAGAACGTAGCTAAAAACGTTGATATATACTTTTTGGGGATTGGGATGGCCTAGTGGACTAGAGTGCCGTGCTTTGACCTCTGGCTTGCGGCTGTGGTTTCGAGCCCTGGTGTGAGGGTATGTGGCATGGATATAGGGGCGCCTTCTCAACCTCGTGGGTTTCCTACGGGCACTCCGGTTTCCTACCACTGCTAAACACCCCTACGCGCAAGCGAATTATTGAAATAAAATCAAACCATATGTTAGTCCCTAAATGACCTAGTTTGTGTTGAGTGGACGTTAAACCGCATTTCTCTCTCTCTCACATGATGTATTTGTTTATAGCTACAATTTGAGGCCTTTAGTTCCAAGTTTAATTTCTTTATTAATGCATATAACATAAGATAAGTTAATACTATTATCACTAATTAAACTTACAGAGGCCAATGTGGTGGCACGACTATGGCATAACTCCAAATATTCGCATTTAAATTACTGAAGCCATATTTTTGTTCGACATTCACCTCCATTGTAATCCACTTGGATGCCATTTAGTTTATTTACGTTTTTCCACGCGCAATTGCGTTTTTGATTGGCTGTTGTAAAGCCTTATATTTAGCACCCCGCCTTCGTTACGACAGCCCTAGACATCTCTGTTCTAAAAACTTAAAAAGATGGCGGTCTTAGTAACGGCTTAACGCCTCGATTTTAAATACGATGATTTATACCCGTTCCAGGTAGGATTATATGCTTAATTGCAATTGGGTGTGGTAGAAATATTATGAATAACAATAATCAATCGTTGTTTTGATGAAAAATATTGTCAATTTTGCATAGTAAGTGCGATTGTGATTCAATATCGCACTTGCAACGTGGATCGAAATGGGTCAAAATTTCATCTGGAAACACGGAGGGTTGACAGATGAATTTTTTTATCTAACAGTACCTGGGAGATTGATATCATAATAACAATAAAACTTAGAACTTTTTTACTAGTTATAACCTTAAATTTCACTTATTTATTTCAAACAGTGCACCATCATTACATCCTGATAGTGACAGCGGGGGGATTGGAGGTGACGGAGGTGAAATAGGGAGAGGGATATATAATGGAGAAAGTGGACAACTAACCACAGGAAATAATCAACAAACAGGTAGGTGAAACGTATTTACTGAATACAAACATCACATAATAAATGCCATATTATTTTAATTGAGTTGATGTGACAAAAAAAAAACAGATTTCCCGTAATGGATTTACTTCCAATTTATTGTGACGCATTTAGGTCATGAGAGGACGACACGTCCCATAACCTTCCGTTCTATAGACCTCGTGAACGGGATTGGGGTACAGTTTTGACGCATTCTGTTTCATAGCCCTGTCGATTTCCCCCATTCGTCACTCATTCTTTGAAAAATCTGGGCGTGTCTTGCATTATTGTCGCTTGTTCTTACAATTACTTACCCGCCTTTCGTAATTACAATATACACGTAATTGACAAGCGGTATAAAGTTCAGAAAGATTCATTAATAATTTCACTTTATTCAATTTAATACAGTCTCTGGTATTTTGTAGCATTATGCCTATCTCTGGGCACTGGCAGTGTGAAGTTAGCCCGATTTTCGGGGTTTTTTTTGTGAATATTGGCGAACAACTCGTTATTTCGATATTCAAACTTGAATCTCAAAAAAGCAGATTTATTGGATGTACATCTACTGAATGTCTCCAAAACAAATTTCATTGAATCAGTTTTGTAAAACCAACTGAAGATATTATAAAAGAGGATGTCTGAGCAGTGGATTCACATAACAACTGCTCCCTCTCTTTGGTTTTTGATATTGGCGAATCTCGAAAAACGAGCTACTCGTTTTTTGATATTCAGGGTTGAGTCTCAAAAAAGCAGACGATTTTTATTGAAATACACATCTAGTTCGTTACCTTGGCAATATCATATATAATTTTATCATTTTATTTAACATAGCAGGAGGATTTGGGGAAGCACCGACGTTTATAAATTATCAAGGAGTAAATGGTGGTTCAAGTACCTTTTCTGGGTGAGTGTCTGTTTTTCAGTTCAATCTCTTTATTTCCCGCCAAATATCAATAGAAGTAGGCATAAAATTTATTGAAATACAAATATATATGTTCGTATCTCTGTTTCTCCTGTTCAATTGCATTAATTGAAATAATAATATATCATTTTTTCGTCTCTCATTGTGATTTGTATTACATTATAGTTGGTATAATAAAAATATATCATTTATTCGTCTCTCATTGTAAATTGTATTACATTATAGTTGACATAATTTCACCATTGCTTCCCATTTACAAAGCTGGTGGTGGCTGTATATTCGTTGCATTATTTTTAAACTGTCATACATTTGGTAGTAGGGCCACAACAACAGATCAGCCTACATTTGGTAGTATGAATCAACAAACTGCTGTTGATTTTGGTAGTTTATCTTTTGGTACATTTGGTACATTTGGTAGTAGGGCCACAACAACAGATCTGCCTACATTTGGCAGTATGAATCAACAACCTGCTGTTGATTTTCGTAGTTTATCTTTGGGTGATGGCCGGCAACAACAGATTTGTTCACCTGGTATGTTGTTCTACTTTATATTTTATTAGATGAAAAAACATTCCCTGGAATCGGGGTTTTTACTCGAGTATATGATAATTTATAGATACCGGTTGTTTAATAATATAAAATAAAGAAATATTACGGACACAATAAACATAAGTTAATGGCTAACATGTTCTATTTCATATTTATTTTTTTTTTTTTTTTTTTTTTTTTTTTTTTAATAATCCCAGATCTAATATGGTAATGCCAGGGATGGGGCCCTGACTTATTACCTTACATGTTTTTCCCTATACAATTTTAATTATCAATAGTACTAATTAATATACAATTATATATCATACAATGTACAAGGTAATAGCAACGTTAATAATACAAAGAAGTAGAATAGTCATTTTCTATTAATATGTTAAGAAGTTATTATTCGTCTGATAATAGAGAATCAATTACTAACCATTTTTCTAACTTTTTTGAGGTATAATGAGCTATAGCAGATTGGTACCCAAAATAAGATAGGAGTGAGGATAGGTTCAAAGTTTGGTTTTTCTTTGCTGAAACATATATATGAAATTTAGATAGAAGTATTATTAAATTTAGGGCGTCTTTATATTTGTGAGTGTGTAATCCAAAAAGAATAGTTTTAGGTTCAAAAGTAACTTCAATATTAAGATTATTTTTAATTAATAGTTTTAGACTTTCCCATAGTTCTTGGACTATTTTACAGGATGTGAAAAAATGAATTAAGTCTTCCGTTGAATCTTGGCAAAAAGAACATAGGTCTGTATCTTTTATTTTAGTTTTTTTTAGGTAAGAGTTGAGAGGTAAAATTCGATGCAATAATCTGTACTGAAACCACTGTAAATTTGTATCATTTGTTAGTAAAAAGACGTTGCTAAATGTTGTTTGCCAATCATTTGGTTCCAAATCTAAAAGTTCCTGCCATTTTATTGTTGAAGTAGGAATAACATTTGTATTTAGTAAAAGTTTATAGAAATCATTGCAACCTTTTAGGTTTGTTTGTAATTTTTGAACAATTGTTGGAACATACGGTCTTTCTAATTTTATACCTAAAGTGTCTGTTTCATTTTTATTTAAAAATTCTTTTAAGGAAGAATATAGGCTCTGAAATTTTAAAAAACAAATTTGAGGTAATTTAAATTTTTTTTCCAATTCAATTTTTGATAGTATTTCACCATTGTCATCGAATAGATCGCCTAAAACTGTAATTCCGTTATTGTACCATGATTTGAAATATATAGGTTTTTTATCAATTTTAATTTTCGAGTTATACCAAAGAGGAGATTTGGGTAAGTCAGTGTTAATTATATTTAGAGATATATGTGACCAGGAAGTAAAAACGTCTTTCCAAAATGGATTAGTTGTGTTTATTTTGGAATTTAAAAACTGGTCACCGAAATCTATTAACTCTTTAGTGAAGTTATTACCGTAGCATGCATGGACAATATCAAGCCACGGAGTATCAAAATTAACTAAAATTCGTCTTATCCATGTGCATTTTAGAGCCATAATAAATAAGTTTAGATTCGTCATTTTTAAACCTCCGTACTGATATGGCGTCACAAGTACTTCTCTTTTAACCCTATCGACACTAGAACCCCATATAAATTTAAAGAAGTCAGTGTTTATTGCCTTAATGATATTAATAGAAGGATTTGGTAGTGAGATAAATATATGTATTAACTTTGGTAGTAGTAAAGTTTTTATAACAGTAATTCGACCTATCGGACTCAAAATTCGTCGGTTCCATTGTGTTATTGAGCTTCTAATTTTAATTAGTTGTTTGTCAAGATTCAAAGTTACGATATTGTTAAGTTCAATAGAGAAGTCTATGCCTAATAGAGAGAAGGAAGTAGAACCCCAATTTAATTTCCATTTATCATGATGATAGACTTGATTACTATATTTTTTAGAACCTATCCACACAATCTTAGTTTTGAAGCTATTTATTTTTAAACCAGATATGCTTGCAAACTGGTCTAAGGTATCTAATGCTGAGTGAAATGATTGTTTCGATCCATCTAGAAAAAGAGTAGTATCATCGGCATACTGCGAAATGACGTGTTCTGTTTTTCCTATAACTATTCCTCCAATGAGCTTATTATTTTTAACTAACATGGACAAAATTTCAGCACACAATATGAAAATGTAAGGGGCAATGGGATCACCTTGTCGACAACCGCGCTTAACATTGAAGGATTCAGACAGATGTCCATGTTGTATAACAGAGGATAGGATATTATTATTAAAAATCTTAATCCAATTTTTAATTGTATCGCCAAAATTAAAGAAGTCTAGAACTTTATAAACGAAAGACCAAGCAACTGAATCGAAAGCTTTTTCAAAGTCAATAAGAATTAGTAGTCCGGGTATGTCATTATTTTCGGTGTAGTGAAGTAAATCAAACAAAAGCCTGGTATTTTCCCCAATGTATCTCCCTCTTATGAAACCAGTCTGAGAATTGGATATTAAAATATTTAAAACAGATTTTATTCTATTTGCTATGACACCAGATAATAGTTTATAAAATACATTTAGTAAGGTTATGGGTCGCCAGTTGGTAAGAAGATGTCTTGGCTTATCACCTTTAGGGATGCAAGTTATTACTCCAAATCGCTGATCAATAGGCAGTATTCCTTTGTCATATATGTCATTTGTAGCTCTGAGGATAATGGTTTTTAACTGACCCCAAAAATGTTTGTAAAAGTCAGCCGGGAATCCGCTAGACCCAGGTGATTTGTTTAATTTCATTTTGTTCAAAACTATAAGTAATTCCTCTTCGGAGATTAATCCTTCTAAACTGTTAGATTGTGTATCGTCCAAAATAGTATAATTAAAATTTTTCAGCAGTTCGTTAAGGTCATAATTATCTAGCTCTGATTCGCGATCATTATAAAGTGAGGCATAAAAGTGCCTGACTTGTTTTAGAATTTCTTTCTGATCTGTAATAGTATTCCCATTTCCTGTTTCTACCCTTTGGATTGTTTTATTCATAAAATTGTTTAATTCTAAATTGCAGAAATATTTTGAAGGTTTTTCACCATCCTCAATCCATTGAGCTTTAGATCGAATTACAACGCCTTTCATATAGTCATTCCGAATATTTTCAAGATCATTTTTATGTTCAGTTAGTTTTATTAGTTCTTCTGATTTTAGTTTGTTTTGGTCTGAAAGGGATTCTAATTTACAGATTTTATCAATCAAAATTTTTTCTCTACTTTTTGTTTCACGTTTTTTGTGTATAGAATATGACATAGAATTGGACCGTAATTCCATAATTAGAATTGACAAAAGGTCTGAATCCGAAATACTATATTGTAAGTCGTGTTCGTCAATATTAGGTATCATGTCTCTGTCATAAATAATAATGGCGTATTGCTGTTTAACCTGGTTAATTGTATTTTTAATAATATTTGAATAGTTTTCATCTTTTAGAAGAGTATTATTAAATTTCCACAACCCTCTGCCTTTATCAAATTTACTTACTGAGAGTTCTAAAACTACAGTGGAATGATCTGATCGATACCCCGCGTTAATCTTAATATTTTCTATGAAATTAGAAAGATTCTCTGAAGTTAAGAAAAAGTCTAATCTGGCTTGTTTCTTTGGTCTCTTTTTTCGCCAAGTGTATCTTCTTAAGTCAGGGTATAAAATTCTATAGTAGTCAAGTAAATTAAATTCCGTCATAACGTTTAAAATATAGGATCTTGCTTTAGGATTGTTTATATGTAAGTAATTGTCAGTGTCTATTTCCGGTTTTAAAACAAGATTAAAGTCGCCACAAATTATGTTAGAGTTATTTCCGAATTCAAGTATAATACTTTTTACCAAGTCATAGAAATCAGGGCGGTCTTGATTAGGGCCGTAAATATTTAAAAGGCTCAGTCGGATTCCTTCAATATTAATGTCAATTGCCAATAAGTTACCATTTTCATCTTTTTTGGATCGATATATTGTAAATTCAAAATTATTTCTGAAAAGTACCGCAACACCCCTCGAATTAGTGGAATAGGAATTAAATAGACACTTATAACCCCAAAGTAATTCAATTTGAGTTTCATCTTGTGTACTGAAATGAGTGTCTTGTAAGCAGATGATATTATAATTGTGTTGTTGATAAAAATTAAAAACATCATTTCTTTTACTTTTTGATCCTAGACCTTGACTATTAATTGTTATTATTTTTATATGATTACTCATTAAAATATTTCTTAAATTTTAGTTTAATAGAAATATGTAATATAAGAGAATGACTTGTTAGTAACAGACAATAACCTTGATAAAAACATGTTTTCTTAGGTACCAAGAATATTTTGTTAAGTAAATGTACAGGGAAGGAATAATTAAAAATGTATGTTAAAAATATCAGAGAGTCTATATTTAGTTTTACCATTTTTTGTAGAAAGACTTATTCTACAACATCAAAAGGATTGGTTTATGAGTGAGTGAGCATACCCTTGTCAGAGAGTACATTTGCTAGTGTATTGTGCTATAATTATCTGAGTTATAAAATTGTTTAATTTAGATAACTTATTTGCTTGATCCAAAAATGTTTTAAGAAGTATAAATTAGTCAACTGAGATTAAATAGCCGAATTGAACGGCGACTATATGTACAGTATATGAATATACAGATAATATAAATATTTCTTTAATATAGAAATAAACTAAGAAACCGAGTTGAAAATTGACTAGAATAATTACACACAGGTACTTGATATCTGTACTGTTATCTAAGAATCTCTCTGCACAATAATTAATATTATTTGAATTGATTTGGTTTTGTCTCTGTCGGTGTTTGCTGTAATCTTTTAGTTATATCTTCTGTACTTTCAAATAGATTTATTTTTGCCCCGCGTCTGCCTTGTAGTTTAGCATAAACACTTCCATTGTAGTACCAGGCTGATTCAACTGTTGGTATTCTTTTTACTCGATTAATTAGTTGACTATTATGGCGGGTGATGTCATCAAAAACCTTAATGTTTTTGTCAAAGAACTTTGATCGGTTGATCATTATACTTCTTTTAATATCACTGTTTCTAAATTTAACTAAGACTGGTTTGGGTTTGTCCTGGAACTTACTTGGTAGATGATGAACAGCCATCAGATCATTATTGGAAATTGTTTTTCCAGTTACCTGACTGATAACTTTTATTACTGTCGCTTGTAAATTAGTATTGTCTGTTTGAGTTAAATTTAATATTTTTATATTAGTTTTTCGGCTATACTGCTCGTTGTAGTTTGCCATACAAATGGCTTGGTTGCTAGTGGCTTTTAGTGCATTTAACTCTTGGGTGACACTGTCTAGTTTACTTTGAAGCTTTTGGTTTTTATTTTCAATGATATTTATACTATCTTCTTGTTTTTCAATTTTCTCATGCGCTTCGTTAGTCGATACTTCAATTGTTTTAATTTCAGCGGAGATAGAATCTTTAACTTGGTTATATATAACTCCTACTATATCTTTCATCATAATTTGTAAGTCGTCCTTAGTCATCATTGAGTCCATTTTTTGTTTAAGTCCGTCGACGACTTCTGTGAACTCACCAATATCCATGAATGGGTCTGTTAAATCCGACTGTGTGGAACTTTCCCTGACTCGTTTCTGTGGTTGACCAGTGGACATATTGCAGACAGTTTTAAGTTTTGACACACACAGTGACCTGAAAACAGGTGTAGAGCAGGTAATCAGTTGTTAGAGTTAGCTTTAGTTGTGGTCACTGCAGTGTTGTATAGCTCAGTATTTACCTGTCATGGATGAGTAATTACTACTACCAATCTTCAGAAAAATTAATTTGTCCAAATTCAGCAAAGTTTGTATTTTAGATTAGAATTTTTTTTTCTATATCATTTCTCTAGCTTTTTAACTTTATCTATACAAATTTTTACAGCTCACACTCATTTACAAATTGTATAAATGTTAAAACATTGTAGACAGTCTTCCAGGTGTGACTTGTCAAGCAGCCATATTGTAGACAGCCTCAAAATATGGCATGACTGAAGTAACATATAAAGAGCAGCAGTAACTATCTTGCAATTACAAGATAATAAGAATGTTTTGACCCTAATGGTTTTCCGTATTCCCACGATGACCCTAATGGTTTTCCATATTGCCACGATCAATGATATGAAAGGGATTTAACTATGCTAATAAAGCCAAGCATACGCCATGCAGGGAAGCGTATACCGAATTCAAGCTGTCGAGGGAATTTTTTACGTGCTAACTAATCTGTACACAGGACATCAGTTTTTCACCCTTGAAATGGGGTTAACATCCTACATTTATGCACCGATTGTGCGAAGATGTGTAATAATTAACTTGCTATCAATTATGTACGCTCACATTTCACGTCGTCGGTTCGTCCTTGGCTAATAAACGCTACAGTTTGTAATTGTAACGGATCAATTTTCTAATTTAACTTGAAACATTTTGTTATATGAGAGGACCAACCCGATTGATATTCGACGATCCGCGAAGTTTCGTTCCGTAGCTACCACCCCCCCCCCTTATAATTTATTGTGACGCATGAGAGGACATTCATTCCCTATTAATATACAGCTTTCCACGGCCTCAGTTCTACACAATTTTTGCTGAATTAAAATAATCAAAAATAATTTTGTCAATCAATTTACATACATAGCTGTATCAATTGGTGCTACTTCATCAGTTGGTGGATCTTCAGTGGTAGGTAGTTCTCCAGTAAATGGTTCAAACCCTGCCTTAGCTTCTGACATCGTTGATGATTCCTTGATCCGGGCTTCAAAATTCAAACCATCTCCTTCAATAAACGCCTTCACATTTGGTGGAACTTCAGTGTACAGTAGTTCTCCAGTAATTGGTTCAAACCCTGCCTTAGCGTCTGACACCGTTGATGATTCATTGATCCGGGCTTCAAAATTCAAACCATCTCCTCCAACATTCGACTCTACAGTGACTAGAGCAAATAGATTTTCTGGGTGAGTCTTCTTTACCTTAGATTTCTAACACGGCAATGCCATTCCTTTCTATGATACTATTCTTTCGAGAGCAGTATCAAGTATGGCGGATATATATGCCATTTTTAGGTCAATATAAATCCTTCTGGGTTGTCATTTTTGGGGATTGCCCCACTTCTAAGTAAGCCAATGGTCACGATCAACCGGCCACGCCCTATCTACTTTACATACAAATCTCAATACATACCTTCAGTGCAAGTACATAATGGTAAACTTTGTGAATAACAAGCATTCTACCTTATGTAAAATCGCTTCCTTAAATGCACATCTCGGTGTATATACTCTCAATACAAGCACGGGGTTTCTCAAGGAACAGTATGATACGCATACTGACCTATCACCTACACAAAATTGAGTTAATCCTCATAATGTACTACTCGAAAGGATAAATATGACGAATGTTATCCTCACGTCACTGTCCACTTATCTTTTATGTCTACTAATCGGGGGCCTATTTCACGAAATTTTAACTAAGATAAGATCCCAATTTTAGTAATTTGATTGGATAATATTAGATTGATTTTAGTGCTTAGCCAATCAAAATTGAAGTATGTACTAAAATTGGATTTTATCTTAAGTTAAAATTTCGTGAAACAGGGCCCTGAGTTTTTAAGACACACAGGTTGACGAACGCTTCACACCGTGTACTTGTGTACTTAGATCCTCTGTATATATCTCTTGTAAAATCTACCAGTCTTAACAAATCAACTGGTTCAACAATTTAAATCGGATTTGACAATCATACAGTACCTTAGCTACGAGAACGTAGCTAAAAACGTTGAGATATACTTTTTGGGGATTGGGATGGCCTAGTGGACTAGAGTGCCGCGCTTTGACCTCTGGCTTGCGGCTGTGGTTTCGAGCCCTGGTGTGAGGGTATGTGGCATGGAGATAGGGGCGCCTTCTCAACCTCGTGGGTTTCCTAATGGCACTCCGGTTTCCTACCACTGCTAAACACCCCTACGCGCAAGCGAATTATTGAAATAAAATTAAACCATATGTTAGTCCCTAAATGACCTAGTTTGTGTTGAGTGGACGTTAAACCCTATTTCTCTCTCTCTCACTGATGTATTTGTTTATAGCTACAATTTGAGGCCTTTAGTTCCAAGTTTAATTTCTTTATTAATGCATATAACATAAGATAAGTTAATACTATTATCACTAATTAATCTTACAGAGGCCAATGTGGTGGCACGACTATGGCATAACTCCAAATATTCGCATTTAAATTACTGAAGCCATATTTTTGTTCGACATTCACCTCCATTGTAATCCACTTGGATGCCATTTAGTTTATTTACGTTTTTCCACGCGCAATTGCGTTTTTGATTGGCTGTTGTAAAGCCTTATATTTAGCACCCCGCCTTCGTTACGACAGCCCTAGACATCTCTGTTCTAAAAACTTAAAAAGATGGCGGTCTTAGTAACGGCTTAACGCCTCGATTTTAAATACGATGATTTATACCCGTTCCAGGTAGGATTATATGCTTAATTGCAATTGGGTGTGGTAGAAATATTATGAATAACAATAATCAATCGTTGTTTTGATGAAAAATATTGTCAATTTTGCATAGTAAGTGCGATTGTGATTCAATATCGCACTTGCAACGTGGATCGAAATGGGTCAAAATTTCATCTGGAAACACGGAGGGTTGACAGATGAATTTTTTTCATCTAACAGTACCTGGGAGATTGATATCATAATAACAATAAAACTTAGAACTTTTTTACTAGTTATAACCTTAAATTTCACTTATTTATTTCAAACAGTGCACCATCATTACATCCTGATAGTGACAGCGGGGGGATTGGAGGTGACGGAGGTGAAATAGGGAGAGGGATATATAATGGAGAAAGTGGACAACTAACCACAGGAAATAATCAACAAACAGGTAGGTGAAACGTATTTACTGAATACAAACATCACATAATAAATGCCATATTATTTTAATTGAGTTGATGTGACAAAAAACCAGATTTCCCGTAATGGATTTACTTCCAATTTATTGTGACGCATTTAGGTCATGAGAGGACGACACGTCCCATAACCTTCCGTTCTATAGACCTCATGAACGGGATTGGGGTACAGTTTTGACGCATTCTGTTTCATAGCCCTGTCGATTTCCCCCATTCGTCACTCATTCTTTGAAAAATCTGGGCGTGTCTTGCATTATTGTCGCTTGTTCTTACAATTACTTACCCGCCTTTCGTAATTACAATATACACGTAATTGACAAGCGGTATAAAGTTCAGAAAGATTCATTAATAATTTCACTTTATTCAATTTAATACAGTCTCTGGTATTTTGTAGCATTATGCCTATCTCTGGGCACTGGCAGTGTGAAGTTAGCCCGATTTTCGGGGTTTTTTTTGTGAATATTGGCGAACAACTCGTTATTTCGATATTCAAACTTGAATCTCAAAAAAGCAGATTTATTGGATGTACATCTACTGAATGTCTCCAAAACAAATTTCATTGAATCAGTTTTGTAAAACCAACTGAAGATATTATAAAAGAGGATGTCTGAGCAGTGGATTCACATAACAACTGCTCCCTCTCTTTGGTTTTTGATATTGGCGAATCTCGAAAAACGAGCTACTCGTTTTTTGATATTCAGGGTTGAGTCTCAAAAAAGCAGACGATTTTTATTGAAATACACATCTAGTTCGTTACCTTGGCAATATCATATATAATTTTATCATTTTATTTAACATAGCAGGAGGATTTGGGGAAGCACCGACGTTTGTAAATTATCAAGGAGTAAATGGTGGTTCAAGTACCTTTTCTGGGTGAGTGTCTGTTTTTCAGTTCAATCTCTTTATTTCCCGCCAAATATCAATAGAAGTAGGCATAAAATTTATTGAAATACAAATATATATGTTCGTATCTCTGTTTCTCCTGTTCAATTGCATTAATTGAAATAATAATATATCATTTTTTCGTCTCTCATTGTGATTTGTATTACATTATAGTTGGTATAATAAAAATATATCATTTATTCGTCTCTCATTGTAAATTGTATTACATTATAGTTGACATAATTTCACCATTGCTTCCCATTTACAAAGCTGGTGGTGGCTGTATATTCGTTGCATTATTTTTAAACTGTCATACATTTGGTAGTAGGGCCACAACAACAGATCAGCCTACATTTGGTAGTATGAATCAACAACCTGCTGTTGATTTTGGTAGTTTATCTTTTGGTACATTTGGTAGTAGGGCCACAACAACAGATCAGCCTACATTTGGCAGTATGAATCAACAACCTGCTGTTGATTTTCGTAGTTTATCTTTGGGTGATGGCCGGCAACAACAGATTTGTTCACCTGGTATGTTGTTCTACTTTATATTTTATTAGATGAAAAAACATTCCCTGGAATCGGGGTTTTTACTCGAGTATATGATAATTTATAGATACCGGTTGTTTAATAATATAAAATAAAGAAATATTACGGACACAATAAACATAAGTTAATGGCTAACATGTTCTATTTCATATTTATGGTTACATGCACAATGTAAAGCATAGAAAGGTCTGTAATAGGCAGAGCAGCAGTAACTATCTTGCAATTACAAGATAATAAGAATGTTTTGACCCTAATGGTTTTCCGTATTCCCACGATGACCCTAATGGTTTTCCATATTGCCACGATCAATGATATGAAAGGGATTTAACTATGCATATACAACTGGTAGTAGTTTTTTTCTTTGATGTCCATAGCAGTTATATCTTATAACAACCTCTCGTGACGTCATCAGAGGTTGATATATTCGGTTCATATCAACCGCTGATGACGTCCTGAGAGGTTGATATTTCATATCAACCGCTGATGACGTCATTACAGGTCGATATATTCGGCTCATATCAACCGCGCTTGACGTAGATGATCGAAATAATACAAAGAACACAGAAATAAAATTTTATTCTTTTGACAATAAAAAAAAAATTGTTTTGGTACAGTTTGTAGCGTTCAGGACCTAAATAGACGGCGAACTTATCGGCTTATTTAAATCGGTTATCCACACTCCAGTCCATGTCCAAGATATCTTTCAGAATTTTCTTTCTGCCCAAATCATTTCTCCACACATCCCAAGACGTGAAAGTGTTTATCACCCAAGAGTTCCTTTGTAAAGTATTTTTGGCTACGGCTACAATCCACTCAAAACAGTCGGTCAAATCTTTCTCTGAACATACCGAAAAGTAACCTTCAGTCACGGTTCATGGTCAGAATTATCGGAAAAGATTGCCTTTTGATCCAAATTTTCTTCAGACTTTGTATAGATCCTCATCATAGTTGCATTCACATCTATTCTATCGTCAATATGATGACTAAAAAGGATTGATTATTCGTCTGACTTCGGTTTACTATCCATTTTGTTTTAGCTTTCTTCAGTTCAATTACTACAAAATGGCGATTGTATAAACAAACACGTCACGTGCTGTCGAGCAATTAACCAATCACTGTTGCCTTTTTTTAGAAGAGTCCATTAAATTTAAGGGTGAACGTTGTATATGTCAGATATAAACCTACTCTCCCTCGGATTGATATGATAGAGAACACTTGGGCTGCGCCCGCGTGTTCTCTATCATATCAACCTCGGGTAGGTTAATATCCTATACTAATAAAGCCAAGCATACGCCATGCAGGGAAGCGTATACCGAATTCAAGCTGTCGAGGGATTTTTTTACGTGCTAACTAATCTGTACACAGGACATCAGTTTTTCACCCTTGAAATGGGGTTAACATCCTACATTTATGCACCGATTGTGCGAAGATGTGTAATAATTAACTTGCTATCAATTATGTACGCTCACATTTCACGTCGTCGGTTCGTCCTTGGCTAATAAACGCTACAGTTTGTAATTGTAACGGATCAATTTTCTAATTTAACTTGAAACATTTTGTTATATGAGAGGACCAACCCGATTGATATTCGACGATCCGCGAAGTTTCGTTCCGTAGCTACCCCCCCCCCCCTTATAATTTATTGTGACGCATGAGAGGACATTCATTCCCTATTAATATACAGCTTTCCACGCCCTCAGTTCTACACAATTTTTGCTGAATTAAAATAATCAAAAATAATTTTGTCAATCAATTTACATACATAGCTGTATCAATTGGTGCTACTTCATCAGTTGGTGGATCTTCAGTGGTAGGTAGTTCTCCAGTAATTGGTTCAAACCCTGGCTTAGCGTCTGACACCGTTGATGATTCATTGATCCGGGCTTCAAAATTCAAACCATCTCCTCCAACATTCGACTCTACAGTGACTAGAGCAAATAGATTTTCTGGGTGAGTCTTCTTTACCTTAGATTTCTAACACGGCAATGCCATCCATTTCTATGATACTATTCTTTCGAGAGCAGTATCAAGTATGGCGGATATATATGCCATTTTTAGGTCAATATAAATCCTTCTGGGTTGTCATTTTTGGGCATTACCCCACTTCTAAGTAAGCCAATGGTCACGATCAACCGGCCACGCCCTGTCTACTTTACATACAAATCTCAATACATACCTTCAGTGCAAGTACATAATGGTAAACTTTGTGAATAACAAGCATTCTACCTTATGTAAAATCGCTTCCTTAAATGCACATCTCGGTGTATATACTCTCAATACAAGCACAGGGGTTCCCAGGGAACAGTATGATACGCATACTGACCTTTCACCTACACAGAATTGAGTTAATCCTCATAATTTACTACTCGAAAAGATTAATATGACGAATGTTATCCTCACGTCACTGTCCACTTCTCTTTTATGTCTACTAATCAGAGTTTTTAAGACACATAGGTTGACGAACGCTTCACACCGTGTACTTGTGTACTTAGATCCTCCGTATATATCTCTTGTAAAATCTAATAGTCTTAATATATCAACTGGTTCAACAATTTAAATCTGATTTGACAATCACACAGTACCTTAGCTACGAGAACGTAGTTGTGATATACTTTTTGGGGGTTGGGATGGCCTAGTGGACTAGAGTGCCGCGCTTTGACCTCTAGCTGGCCGGTCACCTCTGGGTTGCTGCTGTGGTTTCGAGCCCTGGTGTGAGCGTATGTGGCATGGAGATAGGGGCGTCTTCTCAACCTTGTGGGTTTCCTCCGGGCACTCCGGTTTCCTCCCACTGCTAAAGACTCCTACGCGCAAGCGAATTATTGAAATAAAATTAAACCATATGTTAGTCCCGAAATGTCCTAGTTTGTTTTGAGTGGACGTTAAACCGCATTTCTCTCTCTCTCACATGATGTATTTGTTTATAGCTACGATTTCAGGCTTTTAGTTCCAAGTTGCAATTTCAATTTCTTTATTAAAGCATATACATATTCTAAGTTAATACTATTATCACTAATTAAACCTACAGAGGCCAATGTGGTGGCACGACTATGGCATAACTCCAAATATTCGCATTTAAATTACTGAAGTCATATTTTTGTTCGACATTCACCTCCATTGTAATCCACTTGGATGTCATTTAGTTTATTTACGTTTTTCCACGTGCAATTGCGTTTTTGATTGGCTGTTGTAAAGCCTTATATTTAGCACCCCGCCTTCGTTATGACAGCCCTAGACATCTCTGTTCTAAAAACTAAAAAGATGGCGGTCTTAGTAACGGCTTAACGCCTCGATTTTAAATACGATGATTTATACCCGTTCCAGGTAGGATTATATGCTTAATTGCAATTGGGTGTGGCAGAAATATTATGAATAACAATAATCAATCGTTGTTTTGATGAAAAATATTGTCAATTTTGCATAGTAAGTGCGATTGTGATTCAAAATCGCACTTGCAACGTGGATCGAAATGGGTCAAAATTTCATCTGGAAACAAGGAGGGTTGACAGATGAATTTTTTTATCTAACAGTACCTGGGAGATTGATATCATAATAACAATAAAACTTAGAACTTTTTTACTAGTTATAACCTTAAATTTCACTTATTTATTTCAAACAGTGCACCATCATTACATCCTGATAGTGACAGCGGGGGGATTGGAGGTGACGGAGGTGAAATAGGGAGAGGGATATATAATGGAGAAAGTGGACAACTAACCACAGGAAATAATCAACAAACAGGTAGGTGAAACGTATTTACTGAATACAAACATCACATAATAAATGCCATATTATTTTAATTGAGTTGATGTGACAAAAAAAAACAGATTTCCCGTAATGGATTTACTTCCAATTTATTGTGACGCATTTAGGTCATGAGAGGACGACACGTCCCATAACCTTCCGTTCTATAGACCTCATGAACGGGATTGGGGTACAGTTTTGACGCATTCTGTTTCATAGCCCTGTCGATTTCCCCCATTCGTCACTCATTCTTTGAAAAATCTGGGCGTGTCTTGCATTATTGTCGCTTGTTCTTACAATTACTTACCCGCCTTTCGTAATTACAATATAATTGACAAGCGGTATAAAGTTAAGAAAGATTCATTAATAATTTCACTTTATTCAATTTAATACAGTCTCTGGTATTTTGTAGCATTATGCCTATCTCTGGGCACTGGCAGTGTGAAGTTAGCCCGATTTTCGGGGGTTTTTTGTGAATATTGGCGAACAACTCGTTTTTTCGATATTCAAACTTGAATCTCAAAAAAGCAGATTTATTGGATGTACATCTACTGAATGTCTCCAAAACAAATTTCATTGAATCAGTTTTGTAAAACCAACTGAAGATATTATAAAAGAGGATGTCTGAGCAGTGGATTCACATAACAACTGCTCCCTCTCTTTGGTTTTTGATATTGGCGAATCTCGAAAAACGAGCTACTCGTTTTTTGATATTCAGGGTTGAGTCTCAAAAAAGCAGACGATTTTTATTGAAATACACATCTAGTTCGTTACCTTGGCAATATCATATATAATTTTATCATTTTATTTAACATAGCAGGAGGATTTGGGGAAGCACCGACGTTTGTAAATTATCAAGGAGTAAATGGTGGTTCAAGTACCTTTTCTGGGTGAGTGTCTGTTTTTCAGTTCAATCTCTTTATTTCCCGCCAAATATCAATAGAAGTAGGCATAAAATTTATTGAAATACAAATATATATGTTCGTATCTCTGTTTCTCCTGTTCAATTGCATTAATTGAAATAATAATATATCATTTTTTCGTCTCTCATTGTGATTTGTATTACATTATAGTTGGTATAATAAAAATATATCATTTATTCGTCTCTCATTGTAAATTGTATTACATTATAGTTGACATAATTTCACCATTGCTTCCCATTTACAAAGCTGGTGGTGGCTGTATATTCGTTGCATTATTTTTAAACTGTCATACATTTGGTAGTAGGGCCACAACAACAGATCAGCCTACATTTGGTAGTATGAATCAACAACCTGCTGTTGATTTTGGTAGTTTATCTTTTGGTACATTTGGTAGTAGGGCCACAACAACAGATCTGCCTACATTTGGCAGTATGAATCAACAACCTGCTGTTGATTTTCGTAGTTTATCTTTGGGTGATGGCCGGCAACAACAGATTTGTTCACCTGGTATGTTGTTCTACTTTATATTTTATTAGATGGAAAAACATTCCCTGGAATCGGGGTTTTTACTCGAGTATATGATAATTTATAGATACCGGTTGTTTAATAATATAAAATAAAGAAATATTACGGACACAATAAACATAAGTTAATGGCTAACATGTTCTATTTCATATTTATGGTTACATGCACAATGTAAAGCATAGAAAGGTCTGTAATAGGCAGAGCAGCAGTAACTATCTTGCAATTACAAGATAATAAGAATGTTTTGACCCTAATGGTTTTCCGTATTCCCACGATGACCCTAATGGTTTTCCATATTGCCACGATCAATGATATGAAAGGGATTTAACTATGCTAATAAAGCCAAGCATACGCCATGCAGGGAAGCGTATACCGAATTCAAGCTGTCGAGGGATTTTTTTACGTGCTAACTAATCTGTACACAGGACATCAGTTTTTCACCCTTGAAATGAGGTTAACATCCTACATTTATGCACCGATTGTGCGAAGATGTGTAATAATTAACTTGCTATCAATTATGTACGCTCACATTTCACGTCGTCGGTTCGTCCTTGGCTAATAAACGCTACAGTTTGTAATTGTAACGGATCAATTTTCTAATTTAACTTGAAACATTTTGTTATATGAGAGGACCAACCCGATTGATATTCGACGATCCGCGAAGTTTCGTTCCGTAGCTACCCCCCCCCCCCTTATAATTTATTGTGACGCATGAGAGGACATTCATTCCCTATTAATATACAGCTTTCCACGCCCTCAGTTCTACACAATTTTTGCTGAAATAAAATAATCAAAAATAATTTTGTCAATCAATTTACATACATAGCTGTATCAATTGGTGCTACTTCATCAGTTGGTGGATCTTCAGTGTTCAGTAGTTCTCCAGTAATTGGTTCAAACCCTGGCTTAGCGTCTGACACCGTTGATGATTCATTGATCCGGGCTTCAAAATTCAAACCATCTCCTCCAACATTCGACTCTACAGTGACTAGAGCAAATAGATTTTCTGGGTGAGTCTTCTTTACCTTAGATTTCTAACACGGCAATGCCATCCATTTCTATGATACTATTCTTTCGAGAGCAGTATCAAGTATGGCGGATATATATGCCATTTTTAGGTCAATATAAATCCTTCTGGGTTGTCATTTTTGGGCATTACCCCACTTCTAAGTAAGCCAATGGTCACGATCAACCGGCCACGCCCTGTCTACTTTACATACAAATCTCAATAATACCTTCAGTGCAAGAACATAATGGTAAACTTTGTGAATAACAAGCATTCTACCTTATGTAAAATCGCTTCCTTAAATGCACATCTCGGTGTATATACTCTCAATACAAGCACAGGGGTTCCCAGGGAACAGTATGATACGCATACTGACCTTTCACCTACACAGAATTGAGTTAATCCTCATAATTTACTACTCGAAAAGATAAATATGACGAATGTTATCCTCACGTCACTGTCCACTTCTCTTTTATGTCTACTAATCAGAGTTTTTAAGACACATAGGTTGACGAACGCTTCACACCGTGTACTTGTGTACTGAGATCCTCCGTATATATCTCTTGTAAAATCTACCAGTCTTAATATATCAACTGGTTCAACAATTTAAATCTGATTTGACAATCACACAGTACCTTAGCTACGAGAACGTAGTTGTGATATACTTTTTGGGGGTTGGGATGGCCTAGTGGACTAGAGTGCCGCGCTTTGACCTCTAGCTGGCCGGTCACCTCTGGGTTGCTGCTGTGGTTTCGAGCCCTGGTGTGAGCGTATGTGGCATGGAGATAGGGGCGTCTTCTCAACCTTGTGGGTTTCCTCCGGGCACTCCGGTTTCCTCCCACTGCTAAAGACTCCTACGCGCAAGCGAATTATTGAAATAAAATTAAACCATATGTTAGTCCCGAAATGTCCTAGTTTGTTTTGAGTGGACGTTAAACCGCATTTCTCTCTCTCTCACATGATGTATTTGTTTATAGCTACGATTTCAGGCTTTTAGTTCCAAGTTGCAATTTCAATTTCTTTATTAAAGCATATACATATTCTAAGTTAATACTATTATCACTAATTAAACCTACAGAGGCCAATGTGGTGGCACGACTATGGCAAAACTCCAAATATTCGCATTTAAATTACTGAAGTCATATTTTTGTTCGACATTCACCTCCATTGTAATCCACTTGGATGTCATTTAGTTTATTTACGTTTTTCCACGTGCAATTGCGTTTTTGATTGGCTGTTGTAAAGCCTTATATTTAGCACCCCGCCTTCGTTATGACAGCCCTAGACATCTCTGTTCTAAAAACTAAAAAGATGGCGGTCTTAGTAACGGCTTAACGCCTCGATTTTAAATACGATGATTTATACCCGTTCCAGGTAGGATTATATGCTTAATTGCAATTGGGTGTGGCAGAAATATTATGAATAACAATAATCAATCGTTGTTTTGATGAAAAATATTGACAATTTTGCATAGTAAGTGCGATTGTGATTCAAAATCGCACTTGCAACGTGGATCGAAATGGGTCAAAATTTCATCTGGAAACAAGGAGGGTTGACAGATGAATTTTTTTATCTAACAGTACCTGGGAGATTGATATCATAATAACAATAAAACTTAGAACTTTTTTACTAGTTATAACCTTAAATTTCACTTATTTATTTCAAACAGTGCACCATCATTACATCCTGATAGTGACAGCGGGGGGATTGGAGGTGACGGAGGTGAAATAGGGAGAGGGATATATAATGGAGAAAGTGGACAACTAACCACAGGAAATAATCAACAAACAGGTAGGTGAAACGTATTTACTGAATACAAACATCACATAATAAATGCCATATTATTTTAATTGAGTTGATGTGACAAAAAAAAAACAGATTTCCCGTAATGGATTTACTTCCAATTTATTGTGACGCATTTATTAGGTCATGAGAGGACGACACGTCCCATAACCTTCCGTTCTATAGACCTCGTGAACGGGATTGGGGTACAGTTTTGACGCATTCTGTTTCATAGCCCTGTCGATTTTCCCCATTCGTCACTCATTCTTTGAAAAATCTGGGCGTGTCTTGCATTATTGTCGCTTGTTCTTACAATTACTTACCCGCCTTTCGTAATTACAATATAATTGACAAGCGGTATAAAGTTAAGAAAGATTCATTAATAATTTCACTTTATTCAATTTAATACAGTCTCTGGTATTTTGTAGCATTATGCCTATCTCTGGGCACTGGCAGTGTGAAGTTAGCCCGATTTTCGGGGGTTTTTTGTGAATATTGGCGAACAACTCGTTTTTTCGATATTCAAACTTGAATCTCAAAAAAGCAGATTTATTGGATGTACATCTACTGAATGTCTCCAAAACAAATTTCATTGAATCAGTTTTGTAAAACCAACTGAAGATATTATAAAAGAGGATGTCTGAGCAGTGGATTCACATAACAACTGCTTCCCTCTCTTTGGTTTTTGATATTGGCGAATCTCGAAAAACGAGCTACTCGTTTTTTGATATTCAGGGTTGAGTCTCAAAAAAGCAGACGATTTTTATTGAAATACACATCTAGTTCGTTACCTTGGCAATATCATATATAATTTTATCATTTTATTTAACATAGCAGGAGGATTTGGGGAAGCACCGACGTTTGTAAATTATCAAGGAGTAAATGGTGGTTCAAGTACCTTTTCTGGGTGAGTGTCTGTTTTTCAGTTCAATCTCTTTATTTCCCGCCAAATATCAATAGAAGTAGGCATAAAATTTATTGAAATACAAATATATATGTTCGTATCTCTGTTTCTCCTGTTCAATTGCATTAATTGAAATAATAATATATCATTTTTTCGTCTCTCATTGTGATTTGTATTACATTATAGTTGGTATAATAAAAATATATCATTTATTCGTCTCTCATTGTAAATTGTATTACATTATAGTTGACATAATTTCACCATTGCTTCCCATTTACAAAGCTGGTGGTGGCTGTATATTCGTTGCATTATTTTTAAACTGTCATACATTTGGTAGTAGGGCCACAACAACAGATCAGCCTACATTTGGTAGTATGAATCAACAACCTGCTGTTGATTTTGGTAGTTTATCTTTTGGTACATTTGGTAGTAGGGCCACAACAACAGATCAGCCTACATTTGGCAGTATGAATCAACAACCTGCTGTTGATTTTCGTAGTTTATCTTTGGGTGATGGCCGGCAACAACAGATTTGTTCACCTGGTATGTTGTTCTACTTTATATTTTATTAGATGGAAAAACATTCCCTGGAATCGGGGTTTTTACTCGAGTATATGATAATTTATAGATACCGGTTGTTTAATAATATAAAATAAAGAAATATTACGGACACAATAAACATAAGTTAATGGCTAACATGTTCTATTTCATATTTATGGTTACATGCACAATGTAAAGCATAGAAAGGTCTGTAATAGGCAGAGCAGCAGTAACTATCTTGCAATTACAAGATAATAAGAATGTTTTGACCCTAATGGTTTTCCGTATTCCCACGATGACCCTAATGGTTTTCCATATTGCCACGATCAATGATATGAAAGGTAACCTGCCAAAACTTAGACAGCCATATCTTAGACAGCTTAAAACAACAACATTTACGGTCAAGTGCACAACTAATCCTCAACCTGTTACCTATATTTGATAATGGAATAGTCCAAGAAAATCTTGAAAAAATCCCAAAACTTAGACAGCCAGTTCAAAACAACAGCAAATTGTAACATTGGTATGTTAAAGCAGACTTATTAACAAGTATAAAACAACAAATATATACTCTTCAAAAAAGGTAGGGGATATTTGATTTTTAAGTGTTATTAAAGTCACCTAATGAAAGTGACGAAGATACAAATGACAAAATGAAATGAAGTTCACATTCATCTATTTATTCCAAATGATCGTTAGACTAAGTAAGGCACAGACTGACCATTATAAGGGTAAAATGCGTCCAGATACTGAATCTTGGTTTTGTCACCTCGTAGAGGTTGTGCATCTGTGTGGTCTCTTCTCTTGCTCTCTTCCGTAGGTTGCTGAGGAAGTTGATCTTGGTTGCTTCTTCAGGAGGGTGAATGTGATCGCTGACATTCCGACAAAAGTCACCCACAGTGGTGCACTTTCCGGAACATGCAGTAACTACACATCGTCAGTGTGTGCGGGTCTGTCTCACTTTGTTTCTGTTGTACAGAAAACCGTCGAGGAAAACACAGAAAACCGTCGAGGAAAACTTGCGGAGTTCCCGTCTGTGATGTGACAAATTCTACCTTTCGCAGTCCAGCCATGTTGCGATAATGTCTTAACATCAGGGTCAGTCATTTTATATTGCTGTTTAAAGTTCGAAGGAAGTTATATTTTGAAATCAAAACATCTCAGCTGCTTACACATCCTTTACTGCTCAAAGGTAGACATTTTAAAATCAAAACATCTCAGCTGCTTACACGTATTTAAATGTTTAATAATCACCCTTGGATCACAGTTAGAAATATTTTCAAATCAAAACATCTCAACATTTTTAACATAACTTAAAATCAAACTTGCATCAAAAACATTCATTTTCAAATCAAAACATCTCAGCCCAACAAAATTAATCTCCCTATGGGTCAATTGCACCACTGATTAGGAAGGACTGTTCCATTGCAGTTATGGGTGTTGTGTTAATTAATCACTTACTCCACTGTCTAAGTTATGGCTGTCTAAATTATGGCTGTCTAAGTTTTGGGAGATAACCATATGAAAGGGATTTAACGTGAAAGTGTTTATCACCCAAGAGTTCCTTTGTAAAGTATTTTTGGCTACGGCTACAATCCACTCAAAACAGTCGGTCAAATCTTTCTCTGAACATACCGAAAAGTAACCTTCAGTCACGGTTCATGGTCAGAATTATCGGAAAAGATTGCCTTTTGATCCAAATTTTCTTCAGACTTTGTATAGATCCTCATCATAGTTGCATTCACATCTATTCTATCGTCAATATGATGACTAAAAAGGATTGATTATTCGTCTGACTTCGGTTTACTATCCATTTTGTTTTAGCTTTCTTCAGTTCAATTACTACAAAATGGCGATTGTATAAACAAACACGTCACGTGCTGTCGAGCAATTAACCAATCACTGTTGCCTTTTTTTAGAAGAGTCCATTAAATTTAAGGGTGAACGTTGTATATGTCAGATATAAACCTACTCTCCCTCGGATTGATATGATAGAGAACACTTGGGCTGCGCCCGCGTGTTCTCTATCATATCAACCTCGGGTAGGTTAATATCCTATACTAATAAAGCCAAGCATACGCCATGCAGGGAAGCGTATACCGAATTCAAGCTGTCGAGGGATTTTTTTACGTGCTAACTAATCTGTACACAGGACATCAGTTTTTCACCCTTGAAATGGGGTTAACATCCTACATTTATGCACCGATTGTGCGAAGATGTGTAATAATTAACTTGCTATCAATTATGTACGCTCACATTTCACGTCGTCGGTTCGTCCTTGGCTAATAAACGCTACAGTTTGTAATTGTAACGGATCAATTTTCTAATTTAACTTGAAACATTTTGTTATATGAGAGGACCAACCCGATTGATATTCGACGATCCGCGAAGTTTCGTTCCGTAGCTACCCCCCCCCCCCCCCTTATAATTTATTGTGACGCATGAGAGGACATTCATTCCCTATTAATATACAGCTTTCCACGCCCTCAGTTCTACACAATTTTTGCTGAATTAAAATAATCAAAAATAATTTTGTCAATCAATTTACATACATAGCTGTATCAATTGGTGCTACTTCATCAGTTGGTGGATCTTCAGTGGTAGGTAGTTCTCCAGTAATTGGTTCAAACCCTGGCTTAGCGTCTGACATCGTTGATGATTCATTGATCCGGGCTTCAAGATTCAAACCATCTCCTCCAACATTCGACTCTACAGTGACTAGAGCAAATAGATTTTCTGGGTGAGTCTTCTTTACCTTAGATTTCTAACACGGCAATGCCATCCATTTCTATGATACTATTCTTTCGAGAGCAGTATCAAGTATGGCGGATATATATGCCATTTTTAGGTCAATATAAATCCTTCTGGGTTGTCATTTTTGGGCATTACCCCACTTCTAAGTAAGCCAATGGTCACGATCAACCGGCCACGCCCTGTCTACTTTACATACAAATCTCAATACATACCTTCAGTGCAAGTACATAATGGTAAACTTTGTGAATAACAAGCATTCTACCTTATGTAAAATCGCTTCCTTAAATGCACATCTCGGTGTATATACTCTCAATACAAGCACAGGGGTTCCCAGGGAACAGTATGATACGCATACTGACCTTTCACCTACACAGAATTGAGTTAATCCTCATAATTTACTACTCGAAAAGATAAATATGACGAATGTTATCCTCACGTCACTGTCCACTTCTCTTTTATGTCTACTAATCAGAGTTTTTAAGACACATAGGTTGACGAACGCTTCACACCGTGTACTTGTGTACTTAGATCCTCCGTATATATCTCTTGTAAAATCTACCAGTCTTAATATATCAACTGGTTCAACAATTTAAATCTGATTTGACAATCACACAGTACCTTAGCTACGAGAACGTAGTTGTGATATACTTTTTGGGGGTTGGGATGGCCTAGTGGACTAGAGTGCCGCGCTTTGACCTCTAGCTGGCCGGTCACCTCTGGGTTGCTGCTGTGGTTTCGAGCCCTGGTGTGAGCGTATGTGGCATGGAGATAGGGGCGTCTTCTCAACCTTGTGGGTTTCCTCCGGGCACTCCGGTTTCCTCCCACTGCTAAAGACTCCTACGCGCAAGCGAATTATTGAAATAAAATTAAACCATATGTTAGTCCCGAAATGTCCTAGTTTGTTTTGAGTGGACGTTAAACCGCATTTCTCTCTCTCTCACATGATGTATTTGTTTATAGCTACGATTTCAGGCTTTTAGTTCCAAGTTGCAATTTCAATTTCTTTATTAAAGCATATACATATTCTAAGTTAATACTATTATCACTAATTAAACCTACAGAGGCCAATGTGGTGGCACGACTATGGCATAACTCCAAATATTCGCATTTAAATTACTGAAGTCATATTTTTGTTCGACATTCACCTCCATTGTAATCCACTTGGATGTCATTTAGTTTATTTACGTTTTTCCACGTGCAATTGCGTTTTTGATTGGCTGTTGTAAAGCCTTATATTTAGCACCCCGCCTTCGTTATGACAGCCCTAGACATCTCTGTTCTAAAAACTAAAAAGATGGCGGTCTTAGTAACGGCTTAACGCCTCGATTTTAAATACGATGATTTATACCCGTTCCAGGTAGGATTATATGCTTAATTGCAATTGGGTGTGGCAGAAATATTATGAATAACAATAATCAATCGTTGTTTTGATGAAAAATATTGTCAATTTTGCATAGTAAGTGCGATTGTGATTCAAAATCGCACTTGCAACGTGGATCGAAATGGGTCAAAATTTCATCTGGAAACAAGGAGGGTTGACAGATGAATTTTTTTATCTAACAGTACCTGGGAGATTGATATCATAATAACAATAAAACTTAGAACTTTTTTACTAGTTATAACCTTAAATTTCACTTATTTATTTCAAACAGTGCACCATCATTACATCCTGATAGTGACAGCGGGGGGATTGGAGGTGACGGAGGTGAAATAGGGAGAGGGATATATAATGGAGAAAGTGGACAACTAACCACAGGAAATAATCAACAAACAGGTAGGTGAAACGTATTTACTGAATACAAACATCACATAATAAATGCCATATTATTTTAATTGAGTTGATGTGACAAAAAAAAAAACAGATTTCCCGTAATGGATTTACTTCCAATTTATTGTGACGCATTTAGGTCATGAGAGGACGACACGTCCCATAACCTTCCGTTCTATAGACCTCGTGAACGGGATTGGGGTACAGTTTTGACGCATTCTGTTTCATAGCCCTGTCGATTTCCCCCATTCGTCACTCATTCTTTGAAAAATCTGGGCGTGTCTTGCATTATTGTCGCTTGTTCTTACAATTACTTACCCGCCTTTCGTAATTACAATATAATTGACAAGCGGTATAAAGTTAAGAAAGATTCATTAATAATTTCACTTTATTCAATTTAATACAGTCTCTGGTATTTTGTAGCATTATGCCTATCTCTGGGCACTGGCAGTGTGAAGTTAGCCCGATTTTCGGGGGGGTTTTGTGAATATTGGCGAACAACTCGTTTTTTCGATATTCAAACTTGAATCTCAAAAAAGCAGATTTATTGGATGTACATCTACTGAATGTCTCCAAAACAAATTTCATTGAATCAGTTTTGCAAAACCAACTGAAGATATTATAAAAGAGGATGTCTGAGCAGTGGATTCACATAATAACTGCTCCCTCTCTTTGGTTTTTGATATTGGCGAATCTCGAAAAACGAGCTACTCGTTTTTTGATATTCAGGGTTGAGTCTCAAAAAAGCAGACGATTTTTATTGAAATACACATCTAGTTCGTTACCTTGGCAATATCATATATAATTTTATCATTTTATTTAACATAGCAGGAGGATTTGGGGAAGCACCGACGTTTATAAATTATCAAGGAGTAAATGGTGGTTCAAGTACCTTTTCTGGGTGAGTGTCTGTTTTTCAGTTCAATCTCTTTATTTCCCGCCAAATATCAATAGAAGTAGGCATAAAATTTATTGAAATACAAATATATATGTTCGTATCTCTGTTTCTCCTGTTCAATTGCATTAATTGAAATAATAATATATCATTTTTTCGTCTCTCATTGTGATTTGTATTACATTATAGTTGGTATAATAAAAATATATCATTTATTCGTCTCTCATTGTGAATTGTATTACATTATAGTTGACATAATTTCACCATTGCTTCCCATTTACAAAGCTGATGGTGGCTGTATATTCGTTGCATTATTTTTAAACTGTCATACATTTGGTAGTAGGGCCACAACAACAGATCAGCCTACATTTGGTAGTATGAATCAACAACCTGTTGTTGATTTTGGTAGTTTATCTTTGGGTCGGCAACAACAGAATTGATCACCTGGTATGTTGTTCTACTTTATATTCCATTACATCCAAATCCATTCCCTTGAATGAATGATCCACTTTTATAGATAGCAGTTGTTTACTAACATAAAATTAATAGAGTTTAACAGTAATAAATACCAAAATCTTCTTATATGGAGTTGGACGAGAATATGATACTGTGATACGTAATGACATTGAAATGGAGTTTCTGACTAATATGTTGCATTTTGATACGCCTACATTTCCATGGACCAAGCTCAGTAATCCAGTTCTTGCGCTCTATACTGGAAGTCAACACGGTTCTCCAAGAAATTGCACGTATTTGATTTAAAAATGTATGCATTCGAAATGATACAGATGTAATAAAATAATACAAGTTGGTGCAGATGCTTGCGAAATTCCAGCTTGGTAGTTTAGACACGCTACACATTTACAGTTCTGACTTGATCAAAAATCGCTCCCGGACCTCGTGCTATTTTGAATCAATCATCGTTAACTAAACTAGACATTTGTTTCATTGCCTGGCAACCAATGCTTACTATATATTATTACAACCTAACATATAATTACAGATGTTGGTTTTCCTAAACCAGGAGAAGTAGGGTAAGTAATTTCGATTTTAATGTCTGTTTTGTTATCATCCCACATTATAAACATTGTGTAATCTGCATTTTTGACGCCACATTGATCCAGTGAATACGACGCTGGATCGCTAACCAGTATATCTCGGGTTAGCTTCCGGTATTGACGGAGGCAGTTCCTCGAGATTTTCCGGTGTGGCTCACTAATAGTTCCAGGATGATGGACACGACAGTTTCTCTGGTTATTTTAGCATTGTTCCCATTGTCAGTGGTGTAGTACGAGATCCTGACAAGGAGCCGCGTCTTGTCTTTCGGATGGATCGAATAACCGAGGTCTCGTGTACATGTTGGCTTGTAGGTAAGAGAGTTCTTGGCAGTAAATTGGATTATGGTGAACTGTAAGCGGAGACTCCGCTATCCGAGCAAAGTTTTCCTAAATGGTACCAAATCGCTAATATTCTGGAGCTAGAACTTGACATGAATGGGTCGCAATGCATTTAAAAATGTAATATGAATGTATATAAACTGATTTACATTCAATCGTTTCTGTTCTTACTGTAATTTTTTAATCAGTTATGTTCGGCGAAATACGCCAGAAGTCTCGATCGAATGGCAATCTCTGGCGTCTACACCGATAGTATTTATTGCGCATGCTCTCTAGATAAGTATACGAGGTCATCGTTTGACACAACTTGTGGAATATTTCAAGCCACGTTCCCCCGACTCCCTTGTTAAAATGTTTATTTTGTGTTTAATATAGGATATCATAAGCCCATATTTTCTCGGTAAGATCACAACATCAATGTTGATTTAAATTGACATATAATTCGTGTTTTCACTGTCGAAGACTTTGGATGATATTGAGTTACAGCTACTTTTAGAATAAGCCCAAATAATATATGGCTACAATCAATATCTAAATACTAATGTGAATATTTTATGTATGTGTTCTTACAGATAATGGAACGAATATGAAGGATGATGTTGTTCTCGTATTGTTCATATATTTTGTTAAACACCCGCATTTCAGTGTGATCGTATTATGTCGCCACCCTGTCCACCCGTCAATTATTGGTTTGTCAACTTCTGTTCAAACTTGGTGTGAAGCATTGTGGTCATAATAGGACGGTTTTTTTTCAAATTTGGTGGGAAGCATTTTGGCCATCAGAAAATGATCTCCATCGATATTCAGCATTCTGCAAAAGTTTCCATTCAGCCTCATTTACCGAAGTATCAAATTTGGTCAACATTTATGTCCTCCTTTCGGATTAGCTGCTTTCGAGACATTGTTGCTGTGTGGACTATTTCCTTCACGCTTGCGTAGCTATCTTAACTTTTAATTTAATTTTAAAGCGAGTTTCTTTGACAGTTTGATTGAGTTGAAGCATCTCAAGAATGGGGTCCTGCTAATCACTGACAAGTACAGACAGGGGCTTTTATTGTCATTATCGCCCAGAGTATTGCAAAACGTGGACGACAACGAAAGACATGTTATATATATATATTAAATTTCTACACGTCCTGATTAAAATTTTGCCAAAAACTGACTTTTTTGCGTGTAATTTTCACTTATCCATAATTTGGTTTGTTCTTTATGAAATCATTTAAAGTTTGGATCTGATTTTTAGAATATCTTACCTTGTCGGACAATTTTTGCAATAATTTCAGCGCCCTCGACTTGTCATTTATTGTCTGTGATTAGCAGGACCGCTAGAATGTACGATCCAATTTTTAACGTTGTCAGTCATTTGCACAATGCAGTTGCACAACTGCGTTTATACAACAAAGTTCTGAACTCTTCATAAAGAGACAATATTTTATTATACATTTCAATCCCATCCTGTTATTTTTAAAATTTTAAATAGTTATAATACTCTTTACTTTATTTACTGAACTGTGATATTTGTTTTTATCTATATGTATCAATATATTACTGTGATATGAGGTCCCGTGTACACATTGGCGTGAACGTAAAAGAACTGTGACAGTTGGAATCGAAATATGAGAAGGCCATAGTGGCTTTAGTCGTACAAAATGTCCATCATTGTAGTAAAGTAGGAAATTAAACACTATTTCTTTTGGGTTTTTTTATCTGTACCTGATTACCTTTCTTGTGTGTTGATTTTAAATATATTTGTTTTAATTTGTCTTTGTGAGTGAACATCTCGTGTAAACTGCTCGATCCCATCTTGGATGGGATAATTGTAACGAATTTAATAAAAAGAAATTCCTCGCAGTTGTTTGTGTTTATGGTGTTTAAAATATGTTTGTTACAGCTGTAGTCTCTATAATTCAGAAACATACATTGACTGTCACAGCTGACCAAGAATTATGAATGTCAGCTGAATATTGTAATTGGTATGTAACATAATTAATCGATCAAAAATAAAATAGATTTAATAAATATATACCTACACATACGTAAAATAAAGTAAATGTGTCCATTCTAGATAATTGTTGCTGACATCATACATTTTTCAAAGTAACTATAATACCTACACTACTTTGAAAATTGTATTAAACATGTGAGCAATAAAATAAATCTGTTAGAAGCAAAATCTTTTGTGGACCATTATGCAGTATCTCTTCCAGGCTCTCGGTGAATTGATTGTCAAGTCTGGCGCCATTAACACGACATATATTTTTTGTTAACCCTATGAGTATCTCAAATGCACCCGTGCAGTTTATTGAAAGAAAGACTGGCATTGACTGTAACACAATCGCTACCAAAAACATTTCCTTTGTTGTTTTTCAAGTTCCTTGAGAGCAGACCTACATGATGTTGCAACGAATCCAAAGGATGAAGGTGACAATTCATCCCATTTATGGTCACTTCGCGGATTGCTGCATGATTGGTTGCACATCTGTCACTGATTGTGTTTAAAATGGCTCCATTCAGTGAAATAAAAAGGATAGGGGGTAAAATAGGCCTATCCAGTTCCCCAATCTTTTTCTGGGAATAAAATATTGTTTATAAAATAAAACGTACATGTTTGTTCAGTTTGACAGTAATCTTTACCAGTATCATCAGTCATTGCAGCTGATACACATCTGTTGTAAAGTGAATCTCGTTAATATGTAAAACCACCTGTGTTGTTGCATGAAATCCTGCAGTCACATTGGAATTGGCCAAAAGTAGTTCCACTGTTTGAAATGCACCCGTCAGACCGGAATCGTGTCCTTATGCGCTACAGAGACGTGCGGCGACCAGAAAATGCGCAAGGTCGCCGGCAAGCGTGAACACAACGCGGAAAAAAGTCCTAAAATTACAAACTTAAAAACGTGGCGTTCTTACTGCGACCTGTGCGATTATACCACTTTCTCATGGCGGGCTCGTCACAATCTCCCTGAGCTTATGGCGGTCATCGATGAACCCGCGGTGATTTATAATGCCCCTGTCAGACCGGAGTGGTAACCCTAATGCGCTCTGAGACCTGGAAATATAATAGGTCGTCGACAAGCGTGAACACAGCGCGGAAAAATGTCCCAAAATTACAAACTTAAAAAAGTCGCGTTCTTACTGCGACTGGTGCGTATATACAGCATTCTCGTGGCGGGCTCGTCACGCTGTCTCCGCGCTTATGGCGTTTCTATTGAGATCTATAAGCTTGGCAACGGCGGTCATCGCGAACCCACGTCGCTTAACCACGTGCGTTTCCACCACGTGACCCTGACGACTATATAAGCTGGTTAGATTTTTTTTTTCGAAATTTCAAGATGACCTTTGAATCGCCCGTTTTCAAAGCAAGTCGTTCGTGAAAATCATAGTCGAGTAATGCAAGCTTGGTAACCGCGCCATGGTCGCATTAAGAACTCCATACATGTAGTGGGAACCTCATAGCACCGCCATATGCTTAGAGGAAGCCCTATGACGGTGCATCTCTATAATCCATATGCTGTTGATGGTTGGTGGCAGGAAATACATTGTGAAGTAGGATTACGACTGTTCCGAATGCACTGCCAATCAAAGAACGCTTCATAGAGCTTTGGAATGAGCCCTTCCCACTCTACTAAAATTCGCCGAGTATTTAATTCAGTTTATGTTGATGTTCGTGTTAATTTAAAAAATATAAATATTCCCATTCAGTTGACGTATACCTATACTTGGGCTTGAGTCCACTTCTACTTCAACGTCGTCGTCGTAGCTGTCTTCTTTTGGGGAGTAATCTGCCTCTTTCTCTCCCCCTCGCTACTTAAAGATGTTATCGTCCCCCCTTTTCGATTTCTATGTCTAGTTATGGTCATTTTATGGTAGGTCTGTGATGTACGTAAATTATATTTGTCACGAAACAGGTCCCCAAACGCACATAGAAACTTTATATTCTGGGACAGGGGAGTTAACTCCACAAAAAGAAAAATAATATTTCAAGATATAACCCAGCCTAAAACATACGCATAGTACCATAATATACGCATGATGGAGATCATAAATTAACCGAATGGTAAAAATGGATTGCCGTTCACCATTTAATGGCTTAATAGGTTTTTATTTCAAAATTCAAACACTAAGGCTCATAGGAATCCTGACAACAAGACGAGATTTAGAAACAATACACGCTGAAGGAATAAAAGATAAAAAAAGAACGTAGTTCGTGATTGTCACACGATATCGGCATCGTGATTTCAATAGTAGTTTACCGTGTCCTCTTTCTTTAAAGGGACAATCCTGATAAGAACAGAGTCTCAAAAATTAAAGTCCGAGTATTTATGAAATTTATGGACCAAAATATAGTGGCATGGTGTATTTACCTTGTCTCAAAATTTCAGCTTAAAATATTGAGTCGTTTGGACGTGTACGTCAACGCTGCTTATCCGGACACGTAACCCTTTTAAGATTTCGGGTCAATTTTTTCATTGGGTGACCTGATAATCGATTAACGTTTCTTGAGAGGTCTATACAGTGAATGACCCATGCACTGTACTTGATAACAAAAGGTAAATTTCACCTACATATTATTTTTATAGAAAAAAGTCTGGTTTTATCCAGATACTGTATAATACAACGGTCTCCATTTCCAGATGAAGACTGTCAGGTTTAAGTTATTTACAAGCGTATCACAAATATCGGGTTAGTAGGTGGGCCTTGGGTTACGAATTTAAAAGGATTTTAACACAAAATTAAGCAGTTTTATTCCCCAAAAAGTTATCGGGATTGGCCCTTTAACTTTTGTGGAAGCCGGGTGTCGCGGACACTCATTCGGTACACATAGATCATCTGCCCTAAATGGCCACCATATCCAAAAATAAGCATAGTGTTTTAAAATGGTGCTACTCCGTTTCCCATCTGTCATATAAACAAAGACTAAATAAACTTGTTCAAATTTATTAAATGGAAGCACAATAAATACTTAACAAAATTCCTGTTGTCAATATTTGATAAAGCGTTCCATTTGTCATGCGTAACCGGAAGGTTGTTTTTTATGTGGTTGATTATCCAGTATTTTCCCATAATTCATGCATCATTAAAAACAAACATGAATCATGGAAACGTATTAGAATTAATTTTAAAAATATAGGTATAGTCCATGAAGAGATGAATTTTACGATTAAAAAAATCAGTGATGACAAAAAGTAATTTTTTTTAGTAATCATATTTCTTACATGTTAGTGATTCGGGTTCCTTTCATGCCTGCAACATTTATTCCAAACAGGTCTAGGGTATCAAATGTTAAGATTTCTGTTAACATTGTTGTTTTAATGGTCAGTGAATATGAGCTTATCATCAAGATTGTATCTGAACTAGGAAAGAAGAGCGAAATGGGGTTTAACGTCCTCTCGACACTGGGTCATTTCGGGACTAACATATGGTTTAATTTTATTTCAATAATTCGCTTGCGCGTAGGGGGTCTTTAACAGTGGGAGAAAACCAACGAGGTTGGACAGGCGACCCTATTCCGTGCCACGTACAACCGGGGATTCGAAACCACGCCAGTTCGACTCATTGGCATTCCTTATGATACAGCGCGCACGTACTAACCATTCGACCATCCACTACCACCACCCCTTAGGAAAGGAAGGTATTGACACATTAAACGTATAAGTTTGCCAATATTTTTCCCACAAATACAATAAGTCAGATTCTATGATTCTGCACATTTTTCTTATTAAATTTTTGCGTGTAAGTCGAAACAACTGGGAAGTCCACTAGGTACGTCTTTGATATCAACAATTGGTCTGGTCGTAAAGTAAGGTTATTCGAGCGACTACCCCCAATTTATTTGTGGTCGTGGTGTCAAGGTCACAGCAAACCATTAAGCACACACCACGTTGTGTTTTTCAATTCAGTTAAAAGTACAATCATATTGTTATTACTGAAACAATCATTTTAAACATGCATTAATGAACAATAAAGGTAATATAAATATTTTATTTTAATAATAATAATATCTTTATTGAAATACTTTGTGGCCGATAATCAATAGTACAAAATGTATACAATACATCAAAAAAGACATATGATAATAAGATCTTTAATCTAGTACTTTGTGGTCAGTAGCCAACAGTATAAAATGTATACAATAGATTTAATAAAAACACACAGTTAATCAATATAAATGAAGAAATAAAAAAGGAAGAAAAATATATAATTCTACATTGAAGTAGGTTATATTGATAGTAATTCGTCCCTTATTTCCATGCCATTTCACGTGGACGTATTATGCTGTCGCCCCTATTTGTCCCGCGATGACCTAGTTTTTGTCGAGTGGGCGTTAAACCCCATTTTTCTCTTCCTGTTTGTTCGTCCGTCCGCCAACAATTTGTTTGTGGACAGGTTACCATTTTAACCTTCAACGATATTGGCGTAACTTTATGAATTATTTCCCCTAATTGTACGAAAAATTGTGCTTTTAGCGTGTGGACACTCTAGAGGTCACAATTTTGATAAAAATTGAAATCCATGGTTTGAACCAAAAGATCTTGGTTCCTTTTTGATATTTGCGCATATCGGATTGTAACTTCCTGAATTATGACCCCTGATTGTACGTAAAATTTCCTTTTTTAGCTTGTGGTTCCTCTGGAGGTCACACATATTATCCGATTAAAAAAAAAACAACCGTGTGATTATATCACCTTTACACCGGACGAAGGTTGAGCTCGAATTTCGTGGGAATAGGACCAAAACTGAGAGGCAAAATGGCCGCCCCTCGTACGAATATGCATCAAAGTTGTGGACCCTCTGGAGGTCACAGAGATCTTGGTTGCTTTCGATATTCCCGCATATTGGATCAAAACTTCATGAATTATTGCCCCTGGTCGTACGATTATTTCATGGATTATGACGTATTTTGTTTTCAGTGGACAATAAACCCCATTTATCTCTCTCTCTCCTCTCTCTCTCTCTCCCTCTCCAAATATGTGTCTTATTTCGCCCACCTACCGACTGGACTAATAAATGCTGGCATACGCCACACCGTGGAGAAACCTTTGCTCAGACAGTGACGCAACACTTATTTCTACTTCCAAGAGTCATGGGAGAACCGCGTCGGAATATCTCGTCCCAAACCTGGATCGAGAACGGGACGTCCGGATTAGCTAAACGTCTTACTCACTGATCCACCACAACTCCCATGGATTAAAACGCCCTTTGTCAACCAGGTGGATGGCCGAATGGTTAGCAAGTGCGGGCTGTATCATAAAGCCTGTCATTGAGTCAACTGGCATGGTTTCGAATCCCCAGTTGTACGTGACAAGGACTAGGGTAGCCTGTCCAACTCGTGGGTTTTCTCCGGGTCTCCCAGTTTCCTTCCACTACTAAAGACCACTATGAGCAAGCGAATTATTAAAATAAATTTAAACCATATGTAAGTCCCGAAATGACCTAGTTTATGTCCAGTGGACGTTAAACCCAAATTTATATCTATCTATTGGTCAACGAGAAAAATGCCACTTGTTCTGCAAATGAATGAGGTGATACTGACAGGTTTTACACTTTTCAAAAATGGGCTGAACTTTGATCGATAATTGTTTACTTTTATTTAGATTTTAGTGAAAGTTTCAACCACATCAGCAATGTTTATCATGAATTGCAAAAGAACATCCTCTGACACGAACACGCAGGGGCGGATCCAGGAATTTTTGCAGGAGGGGGTTTGCCAGGTTTCGGTTACGGAAATCTGCCATCATCCTCTCTAAATTACATAGACATACATACAAATTGAGATTTTTAAACAGAGAAATCGTTTTCATACTGACGTAGGATCACTTTGTGATGTAATTTCATTGATGTAGGGCATTTTTTTTTTATGTAGCTGAGCATGGGGGAGGGACCCCCCCCCCCCTCTGGAACCGCCCCTGACACGAAACATGACAACAGCCATTGTGTTTGTAGTGCTAATTGTCCGTAAACATCATTCAATCGAGGTTAATCTTATAACTGTGTCAAAAGGACAAAACGCTTAACAAATAGGTACAAAAATCCTGAATCATTTATAACATGAAAGAATGGAATTTTTAAGTCAAAACATTCATACGGTATATCTTAAAAGTGCGTATACTTGAAATAGACAAAAACAGTTCTAAAACCCATATTAATGTAAAGTGATTAATTTTAAATTTTTGAAAGGAAAAAAAACAATTTGTGAATCAGTACTAATTACTTTGACATTGTGTTGTAGGATATATTTTTATTTGTTCATTACAAAATGGTGCCCGAAACCACTGGGTACACGACTCGTGTACACTTTATAAAATGTTAATTGTGTATTAGGATCCTATAGTTCAACGGCAAGACAACATCATCAATATTGATTAAATTTGATCACTATTGATTGAAATGGATCAATATTGATTGAAATCGATCTATATTGAATTCTTATTCATGTCTTTAATTTAGAATATTTTTGAAAATATTGAGTTAGAGACTTAGCTCCTTTAGGTATCCTTGTTGTCTGTATATTATTACAGGAAACAATTGGTCAATGAACGATTTGTAGGTTAAGTATTCATACAAAGCTTCCTTGGCCTTAAAGGATCTAAATCGCCAAATTTTGGGACTTATAAATTGGCCTAATGGGTCGCAATGCATAAAATAGTGTAATCTGATTGTATATGAGCGGATTTACATTCAATTGTTTCTGTTGGACTCTAATTTCAAATCATTTATGTCCATCGAAATACGGCAAGAATCTCAACCGAATAGAAATGTCTAGCGTCTGGTTATTCCAGTCTATTGCGCATGCTCTCCATATAAGTTATGGCGTCGCCGTTTGACATAAATTGTGGAATATATTTAGTCTTGTTCCTTTTGGTCACTTGTTACAAATGACGCTAAAATGCACCATGGTACACCACGGTCACTCAAAAAATGCGAAAAAAACACATGATCCTAATTGAGTATTCATTGTAAGTTCATAACTGTGTTTTTCTTTATCTAGTTTGAGTCATTCGATGTGTCTATGACTGATCGCATGAGAGATGCCCACAACACTGGCAATATGTCGAGTGGTCAATCGCGAATCAGCCATCTACATGGCAAGCACTGCGGTAATGTTTTCTTGAATGCTGATGGCTTAAATTCCACAGCGAAATTATTTTCAGGTTGCGGGTGTTTAATGACTGTCCTATAGCCATTTTTGTACAGTGAATTCAATAGGTAGATTCAAAAGATGGTCAGTAGCGTTGTCCCTATTTTGCACAAATTTGAAAAGTTATGGGGCTACCATTAATTTATGTGGGAAAAAATATGAAAAAAAATATGAAAAAAAAATAAATAAAGAATTTTTTAGAGGGTGCTACCGTCTATCAAATTTGACTATTTGGCATTTTTTTTAATTTTTGGATAAAGTTAAACATGAAAATAAATGTTGTTTCCTGGTTAAAGGACCAGGTGGTGATGATGACAGACAGGCGTCGGTGGACCATGCTACTAGCCTACGGGCCGCCTACCAATTTGAAATATTGTCGGCAAAATATATGCTGGGGTGGGGGGCTAATTTGATTTTTGGGTGACCGAATGGTTCGCACGTGCGTGCTGTATCATAAAGCTTGTCATTGAGACAACTGGCGTGGTTTCGAATCCCCGATTGTACGTGACAAGGAGTGGGGTCACCTGTCCAACCTCGTGGGGTTTCTCCCGGTCGTCCGGTTTACTCACACTGCTAAAGACCCATACGCGCAAGCGAATTATTGAAATAAAATTAAACCATATGTTAGTCGAGAAATGATATAGTTTGTGTCGAGTGGATGTTAAACCCCTTTTCTCACTCTCCCACACGACTAGCTATTTGTTGTTCTGAATGGCCTTCTTTGTGTATATCACTTTTTGACCCTCCTTAACTACCGGAAGAGCTTTTACTCATGTTAATGGCTATTCCACGAATAAGAAGAATAACAATACAATCTATGAACGGAGGATGACCCAAATATTTATGGGCGTATACCTTTTTTTTTCTTTGGAACCTTGAAATAGACGAGACAGGATTTAAAAGCACACATTAATGTAATACGAATCGTGTATATAAAGTGATTAATATTCATTTTTTACGCCCACATTTGCATGTAGATGTATATTGTCGTCGCCCCTGTGGGTCTGCATGTCGGTCCGGAAGTCTGTCTGTCCACAATTTCTTTTCTTTGTGGCCACTCTACGGATCACAATTTTTATCAAATTTTGATGAAACTCGAAATGCATCTTTATAACCCAAAGATCTTGGTTCTTTTCGATATTTGCGCATAACTTCCTGAATTATGGCCCTTGATTGTACGAAAAATGGTAAATTGAGCGCGTGGTCCCTATAGAGCCCAGACTTTTTATCCGATTAACAAAAAAAACGTGTGAGTATATCACAGTTATACACTAATGATTTTTGCATTCGAATTTCGTGAAAATCGGACATAAACTTAATGGCCGCCACTTTTACGCAAATAGTGTAAAAATATAGTAAATCAAGGTTGTGGACCTAGAGGGCACAGTTTTTATCCGATTTGGATGAACGTTTATATATATGTTTATATCATCAAGATCTAGGTTCCTCTTCATAATGTGAGGGTATGTGGCATGGAGATAGGGGCGCCTTCTTAACCCTCTCTCTCTCCTCTTGATAATCACGCATATCCGAACGTAACTTATGGCCCTGATTAGTCGATTTTGAAATCCGCTAAGATATATTACCATTCCACCATAATGACGGTTGAATAGGTATTGTGGGAGAATCGAGATGCTACTTCCCGACAAAATGGCCATCTCTGTATGCAAATTGTTTATAAGTAATTCAAAGGTTATTGACCCTCCAAAAGTCACAATTTTAAACCAGTTTTGATGAAACCTAAAACATATCTTTATATTCCAAAAATCGCCGTCTCTTTTGATATTTTCGCATTTCAGACCATAACTTTCTAGATTATGGCCCCTGATTGTTCAAAAAATTATGTTTGTTTTTATCTTGTTCTCTACCCATCTGTTGCAAAATGTGGACATATCCTGATTTGTGAGTCAGTCATTTATACTAATTCCTTACATTATCTTGTAGAATATTATCTTCTTTTTTCATAAGAAATGTCTCCCGTGTACACTATATCTCTCGTGTTCATTAGAAATGTCTTTGTGTTCATTGTGTCTTAAATATTGGACATTAGGATCCCTTAGTTTCACGGTAAGAAAACAACATAAATATTACAGCGGCATGGAGAGGACATAAAATAATTTTATTTTTCCAAAATTATCTCGAAAAATCGACTCGGACGCACTCCCATCACCGCAGCGCTCCCGTAACCCGATGGCGTGATAACCGATTGCCGGACGGAGACACCATTGGTCGACGACGGATTTAGATATGTTGACAAGGGCGACTTCTGTGACCACAATGGCCGCCCTGCCCTCGTCGGAAAAAGGGCGACGGCCACGGAGAAAGGCTCCAGAGCGCAGTTAAATCGCTGCACACGTTCGCAGGACCCAGTATTCAGTGGAGATGGTATAACGTGACCAGGCGAGAAAACGCTTTCTATTTGACCTTGTCATAAAAAGTCGATCAATCGATGGCCTTTCCAATGTAACAACCACCGTACAAAAGATTATCTTTCCTAAAGTGCTTAAGCAGAACTGAACTTTTGGCCACGTACTGCATTAAGACCGGAAAATTTGTATTGTTATCAATGTATTTGCTTTTAACCAGTAGCTATTAACGTTAATGTAGAATATAAAAAGGTGCTATGGCAATTTTTAATTTCCTTATCAAGGGGTATAGCAAGAAAGTGTTAAGATCGCTGTATAATAATAATAAGGGTGCTATGGTAACTATGTATTTCAAAATAATAATAAACAATGTAAATGATCTCCGAGGCATTTAGTGATTAAACTGGAATACACAGATTACAATTCTAAGGCATACAATTACTGGGTGAATTTTTAGCTAGGCTTCTCTACTCATTATCGAACAATGATTAAATATAACGAGACAAGACCATGTATACACTTAAACAAAAGTAAGCGATGCTATTTTTCAATATGAGGAGAGAGAGAGAGAGAAATGGGGTTTAACGTCCACGCGACACAAACTAGGTCATTTCGGGACTAACATACAGTTTAATTTTATTTCAATAGTTCGCTTGCGCGTAGGGGTCTTTAGCAGTCGGAGGAAACCCACGAGGTTGAGAAGGCGCCCATATCTACATGCAACAGGGATCGAAACCACAGCCGCGAGCCAGAGGTGACCGGCCAGCTAGAGGTCGAAGCGCGACACTCTAGACCACTAGTCCATCCCAACCCCCCTTCAATATGAGGAGAATGAAATGACTAATTCGATTGTAATATGACAAAAGGCAAATGAATTAGGAATAAATGAATTAGGAATGTATACATTATTTACATAAATCATTCAATAACTGGACATGAATATAGGTATCTGCCCTTATAAAATCGAAGCCAAAACGACCGGTTTGTAAACTGTTTTTGTTTCTTTTATTGGTTCGTAGACCTTATCTACAATCAAAGCCAGGGCGGGTAACTTGAAAACGTGTCTCCCCTATAGATTAACACAGGGTTTAGCGGAGTAGAGCGGATTGGATCCACTGGGGATACTGCGGATAAGTATAAATAGGTACGACCCTGTTATTGAAATGATAATAATGCTGAATTTGAACAAAGTATTTATAGACAAAAAATTAACAGAGTCGAGTGTAACATATCCCCACCCTCCGGATCAGGGCATACATCAAAATAAGTAGTTCCTATGCTAACGCTAAGGCTGCTGTTACATAGGGGTGTTCGGTATATACGGAGACGGTGGTTTACATGGCATATACTATACGTAAGTATGCTGGCATGGTCAGTTATTTTCCCGACCAATTTTATTACCCTCATTCATATCCGGACAGAATGGATTCAGAAGAAGAAGAAACTCTGACTTGGTTTCTGCTTGCGGAGGCGTGAAACATGATGGCCTGAAGATCAAGCATTGAGTTGGCCTATTCCAATATGGGGGTGGAGGAGGGCGGTTAACTTGAAATCACTGTTCAGAATTTAGAATAGTTTTCCATGCCTCTAGATATGTCTATCTGTGTTCAAAATTATTGATTCGAACTTTTTACTACACAAATGCCTATTTTCTACGCAAACAAATCGGGATCCTCCTTGGGGCACAGGGAGTAAGTTCCAAAAAGATATGGTAAGAATTGGGCGTGGCCCTGTCCTGGGGTCTGGCATGCACCAAAAACAATAAGGATCTGTTTCAAGACGACCAGTTAAAATTGCAGCCCGAAGACAACACAGACACACACATACATGCACTTGGTCGAACACATCTCATAAGAAATTGCAAAAAAACAGAATCAATTGAATGTAAATCAGTTTATATACATTACATTATTATTAGCTGCAGTGTTTCGGCCGAGATAATTCTTATCTACGACTAAGGTTGATACACTATTCGACTCTTTACGCAAGTAAAATTAGATTCTGTTGTCAACACATATCATAGTTTGCATGGAAATAAGTAATTATGTTACAAATAGTGAAGAGTGGAACACAGAAATCTTAATTTTATCATAACGAACAGTTTTTTCTGTATTTGTGAGTGATATAACGTCAGGTGATTCTGGTACGGTGGCCATTTTAACTGAACAAAATATTCGCATAGCAGTTGGGTAAAATCAAATTATATATGTTAAGCTATGTACGGTACAGTTTGGGGTCAGCGTGGCTGGAGAAAGACGTAAGACATCAGCAGTGGAACCATTTCTACATGCGTTACGAAACATTTTCTATGTACCACAGAATTGGGATTTAGCTCTAATTAACTGTGTCCCCATAAACAGAGGAAGAGAGAGTTTAACGTCCACTCACCACAAACTAGGTCATTTCGGGACTAACACATGGTTCAGTCTTTAGCAGGGTGGACAGGCGACTCTACTCCTTGTCACGTACAACCGGGGAATCGAAACCATGCCAGCTTGGCCAATGACAGACCTTGTGATACATTGTGTGCACGCGCTAACCATTTGGCCATCCACCCCTCTGTCCCATTAAAAATCTATCCTCATATCGTCGATAAAATCAAATACAAACACAGAGTTCTGGACAATGAACTACAAAAATGGAATAACGCTTCAACATAATTATTACTAACTGGACAAAATTATGATTTACTTTATTAATTAAAAACAATTTCTTTTTTGTCCATAAAATGTTTTGCAAAATCTTAAAATCCAACTAAATGAAATTGAGACTTTTCAACACAGGATATAAGTAATCCAACCATTTTAGTGTTATAATTGCCAATGGACTCACAGCTATACAAATAAAAAAAACTCTTCAATTGCATGATTAAATGCTCTGCGACAATGTCGTTTCAATTGATTATATGTAACAAATACATAGTACAAATTCCTAATACCCCTAAGGCAGGAGTTAAAAGTAAACTGTCAAATGTTTTATTGAAAATGCTGTTTTTTGACGTATCTACATTTTACTTATGCGCTCGGCCACATTTCAATTGTCCTTTGATATGCAAATGTGGGATATCACGTGACTTATTAACATATACCCTTATTACAAGTAACACCAATCAATCGATAGATATGAAAGGTAGAAATCGTTGATTGTTTCATTTCTTCCACTTCTAGATTAAGAATCTATAAAAACAGATTGTTTAATCCATGGGTTGACGAATAACATCGTCGCTATTATAGGAATAAAACCACACCGAAGCCTTCCCTTTTTTGAGTCATTTCATTTTCATTGAATCATTTGCTTTATGAAGACGACAGTATCACCGTTGAAACGTTGCATGTTAATAAACCAGTAATTGTTATTCCATAAATAGTGTTAGTGTGTTAATTAAGTTTTGGTAACAATGCTGACTTTTTCTATTCTAATCCTTTCTATCCTTTTTGTGGTTGAGACTAGGGAAATCCTGTACACTCGAGTGAATTTAGATGGGCCTGCCATTATGGAGTATTCTGTTTCATTAACGGGTGTTGGTGTTATTGAATGTGGGCTGCTGTGTATGTCTACCCCTGGGTGTAACTTGTTTCACTATGAATCCAGAAATTGTTATATTCTGAATTCGCCTGGCACATCATCCGTGAATATTACAACATTCTATGGATCAGATAACTGGAGAGGTAAGTTTTAAAGAATTAGCTATCCTGGCGCACCAAGTCAACTTCAGCACCACCGCCGCATCCGATATTTTTGGTTTAAGAAAACATTATTATTGCAAATTTCATTCAAATTTCGTTACTATGAGCATGTCTCGGGTAGCCATTTCAAGAGTTATTTTTCGCTGGCGTTCTGATTCATTATATCTCTTCCATCCCTTGATCTAGAGAGTGGATTACGAGCTTGCCATGTGAATAAATGTCAGAATGATAGTTTATATAACATTTGAAGTCAAAATAAAGACCTATAATAGTCAGATTTAGCTCTAACATTATGCATGTGTTTAACACTAGTTGTCTAGTTGTTCGGATGGGACCAAAAACAGAGGTCCCGTGTACATATTGGCGTGCACGTAAAAGATCCTTTGGCAGTTGGAATTCGATATAAGAGTAGGCCATAGCGCCGCTGCCCGGGCAAAATTTCCCTCATAGCACACTGTATGACGTATGCCCGTCATCCATTACCCCAGGTGAGGCGCAGAAGAGTAGGACGTTAAACCTCATTTCATTTTATTTCACAGTAGTCATAAACTTATTTCAGTCCATGTCCCGGGACTAAAGAAAAATAACAGATATTTTCACTGGTCGGATAAGTGGTCTGTGAACCGTAGTTTTTTCGGATTTTGATAAAACTTAAAATATATGGTTATATCTCACAGATGTCGATTCCTTTCAATTTTACGCAAAGTTACATTTTTCGCTTGTGGACCACCAAAGATTTAAAACTTTTGATGTAAAATAAAACGTTCAAATATATCATTGTTTCGTCTTAACTATTATGTCACAATTATTTTTACTCATAAATATATTATAATGGCCGTGTGGTTAATTTCCTATCATAACAATTCAAATCTACAGCACTAATTATTTTTATAATGTATCTACTCTTTTAATTCTCTATCGTTTTTGTTTCATTTGTACAATATAAGACTGTACCATACCAGATTATCCTCTTTTTGGTGGAAAGTTTTGTATGCAAATATCCAATGCTAAACAGAACTGGACTACTGCAAATATCACTTGTGCTAACAATGGCGGCCAACTTCTCACAATGAAGTCGGATGATTACTTTTTGAAGAAAGAGGTGCTGAATAATACAGTTGAAGGTTAGTTTGAGTCATAATTTTTGGAATGTGATTAATCGAATTTTCATTACTCATAATTTTACAATTTTCAATTACTCTTTACATGGCCATTAATTAAAAAAAAAAGTAAAGTAATGATTACATTAGATTACCCCGGTCCTGGTTGACATCATCATAGAACAGTGTATGGCTTTGTCTTTCATTGTCGTGGTAGATTTCTGTAATCCATGCCGATAATTACCTCCTGGAATTAAATCATGCCATAACCATAGTACACTGCATGACTTATGTCTGTCCCTTGCACAGTAGGACGTTAAACCCCAGTACTATTTCAGAAATCATAACTTCTAGTAAGGTTCATAATCTGTATTTCAGACTATAGATTTTGGATTGATGGTAATGATTTAGAAACAGAGGGTGACTGGAGGTGGGGCGATGGATCTAGAATACAGAGTGACCAATGGGTGCCGGATAATCCAAACAATTTCAATGGTATCGAGCACTGCTTGGCACTAAAGGATATGCTACTGAATGACGCCCGCTGTATTGCTAGACGTCTTTTTATCTGCGAAAAAAAGAAATTGTAGACTAACCCGATGGGTTCTTTCGATTTTGGATTTATTATAGGGGCAAGTTCTAAAATTATTTAATTGCTTATTATTTATTTTATTAACAATTCGAAGATGTGTACAGTGCAGTGGACGCTTACTTGTAGAATGTGCCCATTCGAGAGGCGACCAAGTTATGGGAAAACCTGGCCTCCAGATCCTTCCACTTGATTCGATATTAATTGTTGTTTATTTCTTGTAATGTCTATGCAGTTTATCTTGTTCACAGTTTTGGCATGTCCGTTTGTTTTGTGTGTAGTGTGGTACTTCTGTATCTACTAATATTTACTGTGATCTAAAGTCACAACCAATCAAATTGCTCATCGCTCTGCCTACCCTCAGCAGAAACTTACTCAATCAACCAAATTGCTTATCTCTGCTTCCCCTAAGCAGGATATGCTCATCGTCGAACTCCATCAAGGCCTTGACCTAATAAACACCTACACAAAGTTTTAACATCAGACAGACAGACGAGCCCATTTTAATAGTCCCCGTCTTTCTTCGAAATGAAATGAAATGGGATTTAACGTCCTACTGTTATGCTCCTAAACCGGGCTAATGAAGACCGGCATACGCCATACAGTTTGCTATGACGGAAATTTTTCCCGGGCAGCGGCGCTGCGACCTACTCTGATATCACATTTCTACTGCCAAGACCTAGTGGTCTAGAGTGCCGCGCTTCGACCTCTAGCTGGCCGGTCACCTCTGGATTCCGGCTGTGGTTTCGAGCCCTGGTGTGAGCGTATGTGGCATAGAGATAGGGGCGCCTTCCCAACCTCGTGGGTTTCCTCTAGGCACTCCGGTTTCCTCCCACTGCTAAAGACCCGTAAGCGCAAGCGAATTGTTGAAATAAAATGAAACTATATGTTAGTCCCAAAATGACCTAGTTTGTGTCGAGTGGACGTTAACCCCGATCTCTCTCTCTCCGATTTAAAGATAATTTTCTGTGAAATATGAAATTTTATATTTTTCCAATTTATGAAAATATTATGAGAGATGACTACTTTTTATGACATGTAAATATTTTATATCGTACGATCCCAGAAATTGCCAAAAAAGGGTCCAAAAACCTGTGTATTGTCCATGACCCAAATTCAACCCCCAACCCCAGGCCTAGCCGTTTGTAAAATGATGGAGAACCATAAATAGTACTCATATCCTGATGAAGGTGATTCGCTCTCATGGAATTACACGCCCACTCGACACAAACTAGGTCGTATCGGGACTAACATGGTTTAATTTCATTTCGATAGTTCGCTAGCAGTGGGAGGACGCAGAGAAAACCCCACGAGGTTGGACAGGCGACAATACTCCTGTTCACGTACAACCGGGGATTCGAAATCACGGCAGATGAATCAATGTCAAGCTTAATGATACAGCGCGCACGTGCTAACCATTCGCCCCCCCCACACACACACTTGAACATAATTTTGCCCGTGGGGGTATGTTATCTTGTAATGTATTTTAGTTGTCTAAATAAAACGATCTACTTCAAATGCTATCAAGTGTCTGTTTATTATTTCAATTAAAAATACATTATGCAAGAACTTAATCTGTCTATTGTCGGTCTTACTTTAGGCCTCAGATATCATCGAAAGTATAAATTAGATCCTCAGATATCATCGAAAGTATAAATTAGATCCTTATTTAAACAAGTCCAAATTAACTCTATAGACCCAAGGATGGCTTGGATTTAAACAGGATTTCATTGATTGATCTAACCGTTGCGTTGACGTCATACTCCCAGAAATTTTTCATAAAAGGCAGTGATTGGTGATGAGGTTAAATGATAGAGCGTACGAAGCGAGGCCACATGTCAGTCAATTTGATTGAACATTCGATATATTATGGCCTTGATATTATGTTTAGTTGTGGTTGAAATGAGAGTTTGGATGTCGATACTGTACCTCTTTTACAGTAAAATTATGGAAATGGATAAACAACGCAGCTAACATCACCCTAGTTGAATTGCACCCCATTGGCTCACTGTTTCCTATCTGTCTGCTTCGGGAGTCACGTAGGCCTACCAAGTTACATTGCAAGAGTACACGCAGGCTAACAAAAAGTCGGCTATAATTATGTCCAATGCTACCCCATTGATTTGGCCCATTTCTTTCAAACTTTCTCTCCTTATCTATATATTAAAAGTCTTATATTTTAACTTGTAGTAAAAAATAAATGTAATACGAATTGAATTGCAGCCCCGTCTCAAACCACAGCCATTGAAAACGTTACTTGATAATCGAAATAATGTTGGTGGAGTTTAACGCTTGTCAATAAAACGATCAGCCATTCTCGAAGACGGTAAAGATAAAGTTGACTGTTATTTCTAATCAAAAATTACAATGGTGATAACTTTGTTCAGAATAAAGTAATTTTCAATGTATTCTTCTTCATCATCTATTTTTGAACTGCTATAACAAGAATGGCAAACTCTTTATAAAAATCTCCAATAAATCTCCAATAGGATATAATTTTTTTTTAAAAAAAATAATGAATATATACAATGCACTGTTAACAAGAAACAAAAATTGACTTAAATTGACTTAAATGTAACTAATAATATTGTCATGGTATTTTCATACAGAAGAAGACAATATTAAAAAAAAGTACTGAATATCGAATACAAATATCGAAGACTAGTCATATTACGTGATATTGATATAAGAGGCCCAATTATTCAAACTGGGGATCTCTATAACATAGAAAGAAATGGCCACAGATCACTAATGAGTTTCCACTTGACTTTAATGTTAATTCTCGCCTTTTCGACCGACTCCAAAGTTTTCACAAAAATTCGTTGTATAGAACGCTTTCAATCATAGATGGAGCAAAATGTGTCAAAAGCACGTATGGGGTTCTTCATAAACTAACCAACCTTTGGGCCTGTCTGAACATGAACCACCATGATACCAACAATATTCTACAAGAAAACCAACATGAGTTCCGCTTTAAAAATCATGTGAGTCACAACTCCTGGTGTCTACAGACGATATCTCCCGATACATAAACCAAGGCCTACAGATGGATATGGTGATACTCGATTTTGCCAAAGCCTTCAACAAGGTACCACATCGCATGGGTTGTGATATCAGAGTAGGTCGTAGCAACTTTCTTAGAGGACGTCCACAAGTGGTGATAGAAGGCGAAACATGCAACTTAACCCATGTAACATCTGTCGTCCCACAGGGCACAGTGCTTAGGCCTACGCTGTTTTTACTGTTTAAAACGATACTGTGTTTAATATTTCCTCTGCCATACGCCTTTTTACGGATGACTGTGTAATTTACATCCCCATAACCTCTCCGGAAGATCACTTATCACTTCAAAAAAACTTGAACACCCCCGTAAAATAGAGTAACATCTGGCAGATGCAGTTGAATATTAACAAATGTGCAATCATGAACTTAACAACAAAAAATAACGTTTTCCATTTTGATTACAAAATGGAAGGAACATTGTTTGAGAGTTAAACGCCCACTCGTTAACCTTGAGTTACCCGACTATCAGGCATATGGTGAACAAAAGTAGGGCTTTAATGCGATTCGTATTATGAACCAGCAAAGGAACGACCTGACAGATTGTAATTCTAAAGCTCTAATATATAAATTATTTAAAATCGAAGTTGTATCCCACTCGCTAAATTAATTCTAGTGCGTGGTATATTAATAACTATATATATATATATATATATATATATATATATATATATATATAATGTGATCCATTTTACATTAATTTAACGAACAGCCTTTCACCTGTCATAACATTATACTACACACAAAGCGCTACTCAAAAACTTTATTCAAGCGGAAAGATTTTTAATTCAAATTAATCATCATCAAAAATAGATATGTAGTACGCATTGAAATAAAACATAAAATCAACTATAAATAGTAAAGTAGATAAAGTTAATGTAATTCTTTGTTTACGGTACATAAATACATCAATAAATAAATAACTATATATGTCCAGGTAAAAAAAATCACTACTTTACTTCATTCGGACATACATCAAATCATATAAGCTAGCTGTTTGCCTTCAATTGGTGTACACCCCCCTCCCCCAGCAAAAAAATAGTCGGTCGCTAAATCAGTGCAGTCGATCGCAAAATAGGAGCAGTCGGTATCAAAATAATTGCTCACTGTATACGTCACGCTACTCACGCAAAAATTTACTATAAAATAACCTTGTCAACTTATCATGTTTGAAAAGATGCTATGTTTCACTCTCTTAGATATTAAAGGGACATTAACACTCTTGCTGGCTTGGCAGCTCCATGAAATAATTAATAGCCTTATTCTAAATACTAGATGTTTAAGTGTCCTACCTGTTGTGTAAAATATCCATTACGTCCTATTTTACTTGTCCATTACATTACATTATATTTTCTTAGGGAACCATTACAAAAAACTTACTATACTTAAGATCTACATTACAATACTTTATATATCCTTAGGATGTCATCACAATAAACGGGCTCTACTTTAGATCAACATTACATTACATTATATATTCTTAGGAATCATTACAAAAACGCACAATACTTTACATCTACATTACATTATATATTCTTAGGAGGCCATTGTAATAAACTGGCTCTACATTACATTGCATATTCTTAGGAGGCCATTGCATAAACTTATTATACTTTAGATCTATATTGCATTACATTATATATTCTTAGAGAACCATTACAAAAACGCACAATACTTTACATCTACATTACATTACATAATATAATCCTAGGAGACCATTCCTTACATTTAAGATGCATTATATGAAAGACTTAAATCTGCCTATTGCAATACATTATTATTATTTACTTTAATCTACATTACATTTATTATTATTAATTCTCGTAGTTAATCCACAGTTATTATTATTTTAGGAATTCACACTAATCTATAGTTATTATTATTTTAGAAATTCACTCTAATCAACAGTTATTATTATTATAAGAATTCACACTAATCTATAGTTATTATTATTCTAGAAATTCACTCTAATCTACAGTTATTATTATTATAGGAATTCACTTTAATCTATAGTTATTATTATTATAGGAATTCACACTAATCTACAGTTATTATTATTATAGGAATTCACTTTAATCTATAGTTATTATTATTATTATAGGAATTCACACTAATCTACAGTTATTATTATTTTAGGAATTCACACTAATCTATAGTGTGACAGTATTACATTAGTTCTTTAATCAGGTTCTTAGATGACAACACTGGTATAACTTCAAATAATGGTTTTATTCTGCTTCTTACAATAGGTACAAACATCGTGATGTAAACGACCGTAGAACTAACTATATGGAAGGAGTCATGACTTAATTAGCTTGGCTTAGCACGAGTGTGCTAACTCCAGAAGCTCTCGTCTCGTCTCCGACTCCTAGACCTGACTATAGTACTCCTGAGGTACCTTAACTAGGCGCCCGCCTAGCATGGCCTCTTGGACCTGCCTAAAGATTCGTTTCAGTTCTGAGTTTATAAACGTATTCCAGACAAAGGAGCTCATTAGACATCTGTCTAATGTATCAAGCATCATATGAAGGTTTAACATTCAATATAGTTTATCAGATAAAGAAAGCTAGATAAGACATGCCAACAACAAATTATAGTTACGCAATGACATAAGGAATACTACCAAGATCTCCAGCCGGGTATTGAAAACGACAGGTTTATGTTACAATCACTAACACGTATTTTAATATGGCAGGACGCCTCTATGACATATGTCATTATGTTATATACCTATCCCTCTTTTTAGAAAAAAATATGAAATGTTTTTTTAAAGCCTTTACAAATTTGAATATAACTGGGGTCGATAATATCTACCCTAATCTTAAAAGATAAAAACAACAATAAGAATGAAAAGACATATAAATACAAACAACACTTGTAAAATGTCGTATACAAAAATGTCTATAAACAAAAAGAAAAGGTAAATGAAACACACACGAATTTAAAAGTTATATATACTTGTAAAATGTCATAATATCCAAAAATGTCTTTAAACAAAATGAAAAGGTCAATGAAAAACACACGAACTTAAAAGTTATATACACACAATCGGTCGCACACGCGAGTCAATAAAAAAAACAAACGAGATCCTGGAATCACAAACACAGACTACTCTTATTATTCATATAAATGGTGGAATCGCGAACACAAACTACTAGTACTATAATTATCTTCTTAGACCGATTATTTGGTGGAATCGCGAACACAAACTACTGTAATTATCTTCTTAGACCGATTATTTGGTGGAATCGCGAACACAAACTACTGTAATTATCTTCTTAGACCGCTACTGCACTGTCGTAGCCAACTGTAGGGGTGGGGTACATATGATGCCCTTCCTCGTTCCAGTAATGTTGAGGGGTCAGAATTTTCCCTGCTCCGTTTAGTTCAACTATTGTTGTTGACCGGTAGTCTTTTCATTTTCCATACCGTCTGGCAAAACGGCGTGTTATGACATGTGCTATGAAGAGTATTAACTGCCACCCGTGCCGAAGTTTGATCATCTGCGTATCATATCATGGAGTGAACTTAATTAATAGTTAATCAAATTAGCAAGTGGAACAGACTTGACTTTAGATAACGATCTAACGATATTTACAATTGAAATTAGGGAGTTAGGGAGTCATATTGTTTTATCTCAAGAATAATAAATGATCTGAACACATTTAACCAATCTTAAATAAGATATTTTTGAAAGAACTAACGGTTTATCTCTATAATTTTTAAACACAACACAAAACAAGACGATACGTTCGCTCTTAAATCCGAGCACAACCCTCCTGGGGTTAAACCACTTAACATAAAAATCTCCCGTTACATATCGAGGCATTTCCCATTAAAACTTTGGGGTATTACAAATAAAACTCTCTACCGTAAATATCGGGTCTTTCCCATTAAATATTTGGGCTAAAATATCACAAATAATAATCCCGTAAACCTCGGGGCATAAATATATATACACAAACAACAACAAAAAAACTTATAAGAGACAAAACCGTTAATACCGTGTGAATGTTTAAAGAGTTATATCTCTCAATAAGGATACGCTTAACTCTATTCCAGATAATTAAACAATCATAAAACATTTCACTTCGCAGTTATTAGCCTGATAATACTTAGCTACTACTAACTTTAAAAGCCAAAATATGTGTTCAAAACAATTATAATTCATAATCTTTTAAAAACAACATGACGCATTTTAAAACAAATAATATATATACAATTTTGTTTCAGTAATTTTCCTACATATAGTTAAAGACTGTTCCACTACTAGCTTGAAAGACGATATAATATATTAAATTTAGTAACGACACCATGATGTTGAATGACGCGTGATGATAAACTGCTGGTTTCCCAGTTAAATTTTAATCCATAGCACTTATGTCATTTATGAACCGTCGCCATGGTAGGATTTAGAAAAGACTTACCTGTGAATACTAAAATCTGTAGCCTGTGGTCGTCTAGTGGTATAAGACTTCAAGCGTTGTTCTGGTCTACGGCATCAATTAATATGTGACAGTATTGGTTCTTTTAAATCAGATTCTGGAGGCAACACTGGTATAACTTCAAATAATGGTTTTATTCTGCTTCTTACAATAGGTACAAACATCGTGATGTAAACGACCGTAGAACTAACTATATGGAAGGAGTCATGACTTAATTAGCTTGGCTTAGCACGAGTGTGCTAACTCCAGAAGCTCTCGTCTCGTCTCCGACTCCTAGACCTGACTATAGTACTCCTGAGGTACCTTAACTAGGCGCCCGCCTAGCATGGCCTCTTGGACCTGCCTATCATTCGTTTATGTTCTGAGTTTATAAACGTATTCCAGACAAAGGAGCTCATTAGACATCTGTCTAATGTATCAAGCATCATATGAAGGTTTAACATTCAATATAGTTTATCAGATAAAGAAAGCTAGATAAGACATGCCAACAACAAATTATAGTTACGCAATGACATAAGGAATACTACCAAGATCTCCAGCCGGGTATTGAAAACGACAGGTTTATGTTACAATCACTAACACGTATTTTAATATGGCAGGACGCCTCTATGACATATGTCATTATGTTATAATAGTTATTATTATTTTAGAAATTCACTCTAATCAACAGTTATTATTATTATAGGAATTCACTTTATTATTATTAATTCTCATAGGAATTTACTTTAGATCTGCATTAAACTTCTTTAATTTGAACATTTACTTTATCTTGTGTCCATCTGGAGTCAGTTTCGGGACAGTATGACGACATTACTGAACCAAATTGCATCGCTTGAAGAAGAATGTTTATTATATATTAGCTATTTATATATACTGTGTTTACATCTCTTGACCGTGGGGAAATCTGCACGTTGTTTTCTGAAATAAATCTTAGCTTGTGGAGCCTATAGAGGTCACAATTTTGAACCGATTTTGATGAAACTTGACATGTATGTTTATAACCCAAAGATCTTGGTTCCTTCCGATATTTGCACCCATCGGATCGTATCGTATCGTCCTGAATTATGGCTCCCGATTGTCCGAAAAATCGCCCTTTTTAGCGTGTGGTCCCACTGGAGGTCAAAATTATTATCCGATTTAAGAAACCGTTTGATTATATCACCATGACATGGTAATGAAGGTTGAGTTCAAAAGTGTAAAAATATGGTATATAAGTTGTGGAACCTGTAGAGGTCACAATTTTAAATCAATTTTGATAAAATTTGAAATACATGTTTATAGTCTAAAGATCTTGGTTCCTTTCGATATAAACGCATAACTTCCTGAATTATGGCCCCTGATTGTATACGAAAAATCGCCTTTATTAGATTGTGGTCCCTCTGGAAGTCAAAATTATTACCCGATATAAAAAAAATAATATTTGATTATATCACCGTTACAATTTAATGAATGTTGAGTTCGAATTTCGTGAAAATGGGACCAAAACTGACAGACAAAATGGCCGCCGCTTGTACACGAATACTATAAAATATGGTATATCAAGGTTGTGAACCCTGTAGAGGTCAAAATTTTAATCTGATGTTGATGAAACCTGAAATGCATGTTTATAACCCAAAGATCTTGGTTCATTTTGATATTCAACGGATAATATCGGATTGTAACTTCCTGAATTATAGCCCCTGATTGTACGCAATTATTATCCAATTTTAGAAATAATATTAAATGTTAGCATGGGGCAGAATTTTATAAAAACCAAACAAATTCTAATGATTTACTGATACTTTTAGGATTTGGCTGCTGTGTGGGAGTATGTTTCGTTGCCTGGCAATCTATTTTTGTTTTAACGAACGCATTCATAATTTATGCTATCCCCATTTTGAATACCTAAAGATTTCAAAGACATGTTTTTGTGTTTTTGACGGTACGAATATATCTCATGACCATCGAAGCTTGTGATAGAAGTGATCATGACCATTTGATCTTCATTTTGCTGGTTTGCGATGAACTTCTCTAACTCGACCAGCTTCATTTCACCACTACCAACATTCGCAAAACCATTAGCAACCTTTTGGTTATTTACTGCCTTGAAACTAACATAAAAAAAAAATATGGTATTATGACAAAGGAGAGAGATGAGAGAGAATGAGTTTAACGTCCACTCGACACAAAACAGGTCATTTCGGGACTAACATATGGTTTAATTTTATTTCAAGGGGAGTTAACGTCCTCTCGACACAAACTAGGTCATTTTGGGACTCACATATGGTTTCATTATATTTCAATAATTCGCTTGCGCGTAGGGGTCTTTAGCAGTGGGAGGAAACCGGAGTGCCAGGAGGAAATCCACGAGATTGAGAAGGCGCCCCTATCTCCATGCCACATACGCTCACACCAGGGCTCGAAACCACAGCCGCAAGCCAGAGGTGAACGGCCAGCTAGAGGTCGAAGCGCGGCATTCTAGACCACTAGGCCATCCCAACCCCCGCACCATTATGTATCAGGTATCCCGGAAAGCTAGGTAAGTATATCCTGCTTTGTATACGACCTCGGAATCGCGAAGTACCTTATATACAAACGCAGCTGTGCAAGAATCGAACTTACATTTGCAGTTTAAGATCAGTCCCAGCCACACCATCAGGGGAGTCAACATCCGTGCAACCACGTGATTGAATAGCTTCCGGATATTTAACAAATGTTTGACTGGATAAATCGTCAAAGGTCGGGGTTTCCTGTTCTGCCTTTTCAGACACCTGAATGTTGCTATCGGGCACTGGCATGTCAGTGGTCTGTATTCCAACATCTACGGAGTTCGCGATATACTGAACCGAGCCTTCTAATGATGGTGTTGCCTCTACCGTCATCCTGTAGTTGGTTAGCACTTCGCCTTGTACAGGGTCACGACCTTGCAATGATGATTCCTCGGTCTGCATATCAACATCTGAATTGTTGACTTTAACGGAAGTCCCGGAAGTCTATTGTCGACCTGAAGTTGCCCAACACCCGTTCCACACTGGTTGACTTTGACTGCTCCATACTCTCGGCTAGAATTGTCTTATGTACACTTTTCACCACTTCTTCTGGTTGTCGAGGTTGGTCCTGACACATCTTCTTTTCCCTTTCTAAAGTAGATAACACTTCGTCTATCTTGTCCTTTATGTCGGTAATAAGCGCTGTTGTTGATTGCAATTCTTGTTGAACGTCTGTATTACTAAGGGCTACAGCTGTCTCAAGGGAGCCAATCCGTTCTTCAAGGTACTCTACATTCTTTGTTTGGCTTTGCGATGTTTTCTGACAATCCACCATAAATGTTTCTAAAGTGGTCAATTTATTGTGCATCTGTTCCTGTTTCACTTGCAGTGTAGGGACAAGTGCTGCTGTCGTTTTTATGGGTTGAATCTGAGCTTCAAGTGACTTCATTACTTCTGTTTGGCTTTGCAATTGTCCCTGACAACCCTCTAATTTTACCCCATACGCCTTCACCATCTCCTTGACCGATTTTATTTCTTCATCGTGTGTATCAGTTTTTCCCTTGTTCTCAGCCACCTGTTCTTTAATTAAAATAATATCCTTGTGTGTTTTCTGTTGTTGGCCCCGACATTCTTTCAACTTGGTCTCATACATCACTACTTTCTCTTTTACTGATTGGACGCTTTCCTGGTACTCGGTCTGAGCGTTTGTAACATTTATAAGTTGATCTTGAATGTTGTTTAATGTATGGTTAACATCGCCACTTGGGCTGTTAGTTTCCTGAAAAACAAACAGTACAAATTATATACAGCGGAATCTTGGGGAGGAGGCGAATTGTCGTTTATTTACTATAATCAACGTACCCAGTTCCTAATTTACATATACGAACCTCAGGCTGAAGCCTAAAGTCTCATAAAGGGTACCCAGGCGGGAGAGGTGAGGTGAGTGAGTATAACGTTTTTTCAATGCATGAATGAATGTGAAAGTACATTCAGCGTGTAAGTGGTGATGCTAACTCGGTGATTTGCAATCCACTGATTCGAAATATCTATTGCGGTCTTCCTAAACCAATCTCTTATGTTCCTTAAACCTATAATGAACATTCCATGCGAATTGCAAAAAAAGATCGCCCAAGAAACCGTTTATGAATTACGTGTACCTTTAAAATGTTTGAAATTACTTTTAAAATTGAGGAAGACAAAGGGGACGGCGTACACTCCCTTAAAACTGTTTTAAAGCTGGACAGGCTTCGACATCTGTGAGGATACTGGGTCAAAAAATGATACCGGCGGGGCGGTGAGAGTAGTAGAATAAAATTTAAAAATCCCCGTGCAACAGCATCACAAACAGACTGTAGGTAGTATAGAAGATTTAGTGACACAACGTTTATCACTTGATAAAAGGTATATCTACCCGAAACGTTGTGTCATTAAATCTTCTATACTACCTACAGTCTGTTTGCGATTCAGTTGCAAGGGGATTTTTAAATTTTATTTTACTTTTAATATTCTATAAAATGCGTGTTTAAATTAGAAAGTTTACAGTAAAGCTATGCAGTGACTGGTACACTAAATAACGTCGTTGTGCTGTAATATGTATGTATATAACCTGAATGACAAAAACAATTATTATCTGTATTCGATGACGAATTATACCAATCTGATAAAAATACAGATATATATTTCGTTTCGTTTTTTTTTATATACTTTCAATGGTGTACACACTGCATGAAGATCTGACAAGTTGTAGTGGGACTTCAAGTCAAGGGTCAAATGAGCGCCTGTGAACCTATGACGTCAGACACTGATTTTAATCATTCGGTGTTGACGTTTCTAGGGGTTTACCGGGTTACCGACAGTTCCGCGTAGTGATCGCCAAGAAATCGCCGTAACAGGCCGTTTCATTGGCTAATTCCTCGATAAGAAAGCCTATTATATAACAACTCTTTAAGATCCTAACTAGTGTAATAAAGACAAGGAAAACGAAATTTTGAACTATAAAAAAACGAAATAGGATCTGTGTTTTACTCAGACTGTAATTATATAAAGAATGTATAAAAGCCTGACTTGTTCTCAATTGGGGGGGGGGGGCTACGGAGGTCCTGACACGGATATATATCTGTCTAGTCGTTTGGATGAGACGTAAAAACCTAGGCACCGTTTACATTGGCATGCACGTAAAAGACCCACTGACATTTGGGATTCGATATAAGAGTAGGCCATAGTACCGCTGCCCGGGCCAAATTTCCCTGATAGCACACTGTAAGGCATATGTCCGTCTTCATTAGCCCATTTCATTCCATTTTCTCAATAGTCTCGTTCCGTTCCACATATTGCTCCGCGTTGTAGTTCTTAGTGCTTGATATATCGCAAACAAGTCTTATTTGTATTATCTTTGCGCCCGCGCAGGTGTCTTTCCGGTGGGAGAAAACCAGAGTACCCGGAGTAAACCCACGAAGTTGAGAAGGCGCCCTTATCTCCAAGTCACATACCCTCACACCATGGATCGATACCCCAGCAACAAGCCAGAGGTGTCCGGTCAGCTACAGGTCGAAGCGCAGCACTCTAGATCACTAGCCCCCCCCTTTTTTTGTCCCGCATTGCGCTCCTCGTTTTGTAGAAACACCCTTAAAACGATACACTCTGAAGAGTATTGGGATAGAATGGCTGCTACAACGTGGGAAAGAGTAGCTGTTGAAAGCTCTGGTAGTGACATTTGGGAATGAGTTGTGGCAAATAGTACTTGTTTTCATATGTGAAGGGGTGGTTGTTGACCTTACCTCTAGTTTTGATACGACTGCTGAATACTTGGCTTTCCTTAAGCACTTGATAAAATGTTCATAGGCATCATCCCCTGCCTGAAGTAATCTGCTGATCAGTAACGCCATGCCTTCAGTATTATTTACCCATTCCACTTTATTTGTAACTTCATCCATGTCATCATAAGACAGGACGTGTACTTCTAAAAGACTCCTACTTAAAAGTTTTGCTTCTACATTTTCCAGGAGAAAGTTATAATTCCTTTGTATTCTTGACGCATCTTGTTGACGCATTCGCCCGCGCGCCATAATTACTTGAAGTTCAACTATCGCACCCCTAAACTTAAATGTACTTAATTATTTTGTATTTTATCGGAATCATACACTATTACCATCCACGAAATAATATTCCTCAATTTGAGAATAAGTTCTGAAACGTACACAGTTGTATCTTCAATGACAAACTATTATGTTAGACATATATTCACGGTAATTGCAAAATCCATAAAAGTATTGCACCACATCCAGAAACATTTAGCTTATAAGTGCTTCATTCAAATCATATCTCGAATGTTCTCCGAAAGGCCGTTCCCCGAAAAGCAGGCAAACTTATTCACAAATAAACAAGCATGTGACTATAAACAAGTATTTAACCCTTGAATATAAACATTTCTGTATACACACAATGCATACATGTATAATTTCCATTTATTAAACCTATTTTTAGTTCCATTTATTAAACCTATCTTAGTCAGAATTATTTTTGGTTGCACTTTTACTCATTACAAGGAAATAAACTATTTGATTTTGCCTATACTATTCGGTTTTGAAGGTGTTCTGCATTGAATATCATATTGTAGTAACCTATATCATTATTATAATATGTGTAGACTAGACTATTATAGTAAAGAAGTATTATGTAAGCGCTAAATCGGCCTCGTACGTGTTCATATTTAGATATTTGTCCACGTGACAAGCTTATAATCAACGATCTAGACTATCGGATGGCGCAGATGTAAAAGGACTGAAATACGATCGTCATTTAATGATTTAATTTGAAAATGGAGAAGCGGGGTAGAGTCTCGATTAACAAGTAAAGTTGCTACGATAATAAACAATATATATCAAAACTTCAAACAGTGATAACGTCGCTCAGCATAAAGTAACTCTAATAAAATAAAACCAAGTACGAACAATCCAAACCATTGGGCAAAATTCGCAGACCTTAAAAAACGGTCGAGGGAAAATAGTGTAATCAGCAATGTAATGCAAGTTTCAGTATATTTTGAACTATTGTAGTAAGAACGACCAGCCCTTTATCTAAATCATACATATTTAATTAGGGATTATCTATAATGAGTGCTGGTACCAAACAGGGACGAATTAAGCTTGAATGGGGACCCTGGCCAAAAATACCACGGGGATCTTGCATGAAAAATGTGAATATTCTGGTAATTGTACGTTATACTCTCACAATTGTAATTTGTAGGTCTACATCGAAGGTATAGACAGATTGTTGACCACGAATTTATACAACTTAATAAATGACCTTTATTTTTTTTTTACTGAACAGATATTTTTAGAACTAATTTGGGGTCCCTGTAATATTGCGTGCCCCTGATTGCAGCCCAGCCCTTCCTCTTCCCATTAATCGGGGCGTAGTTCCAAATATGATCAATATATCTTTGTTATTGCCGTGTTTGTATATCCTGAGGGCTAAGTGGTCAGGCCGCGTCAGTATATTGATCTTTTTATCTGTATGCACCGAATATAAATAGATTGGCCTGGCGTATTGAGTGTCTTCACCCACCCCCACCCACCCAGAGCAGCCCAGGTCTAACCCCCAAATCCAATAATTTGCAAGTATTTGGTCCTTAGTTTAGAACTTGACCTGATCTCTTTCTAGGATACTAGCTCCAATATAGATTTCGATCAGTGTGATAAACTTGTCCTCTTTTAAAACTGCAGTAGTGTAAAAACATTTCTTGTTTCCTTATTTAATATATCCCGATTGAGACGCATTCGGCCAAACCCTGCATAGGTAGTCCGTTCGGCTGATATTAGTAGTAGTAGTGCAATCTGTTTCACAGAGAATTACTTACGATTTATCTCTGTCACACATGACTGTCTACAACATGTGCATTGACTTCACGTGTCGTCAGTCATTGGCTAAACGGATCGTGCATTGTTTACATAACACCTAACTGCTTCGGGCAAGATGGTGCGTTTTACTCATTTTAATACCCATTTACACTTAATAGGAAATATTTTTGAACTACAAATACTTCAAACGTCTTTATTTATTTTTCTTTTACCTCAAAAAAATGTTTGAGAATTTAATTTGTCGGAGTAAAAAAGTTAATATGCCGTACTCATTAAGCCTCGTCGATGTCATGCTTATCAGTGATTGTAGCGGCCAAGCGAATATTCACTGCGGGATCAGTTTGGTAGTAGTGGTGGAAGTAGTAGTAGAAGTAGTAGTGGTTGGAAGGTGCAAGTAGTGTTAGCAGCAGTAGTAGTAGTAGGTGTTGTAATAGTAGTTGACCCAGTTGTGGTAGTTGTAGTAGTGGTTGTGGTGGTGGTATTATTATTAGTAGTAGTGGTGGTACTAGTGTTAGTCGTGGTTTATTCCCGCGAAGGCGCAGTTATTGACCGTAACGGATTAAAAAAGGTCGTTTTCGACGCCTTAACGGGAATCCAGCCCTAAGGATTAAAATGGATTAAAAATGTAACAATGGTGTTATAGATTGTTATGATAAGAATTTACACTTTCATAATCCCCACTGTAACTAATTAACCAACATTTTAGCATCAGATAAGCAATACAAAACATAACTATACTATAATATAACAAAAATTAATTTAATTTCGTCAAATAAATAAAAAAGATAATACTATAACAAAAATTAAATTTAACTTCGCCAATAAAAACAACTATAATATAACAAACATTAAGGGGATTTTATATCTTTAAAAATGACACTGATTGTGTGAGTGAGCGAATAGGTGAATACTACTTGGGTGATTTGATGATATTCATCGTTATTTGGCAATTGGTGGATAAAATTCAGAGTTAACATAAATTCATAAATCTTTAACACCGTTAATTGGGTCCTAATAACAACATGTCTCCCTTCAAACGAAAGCCGACACGTCGATATCTGCGCCTTACCGGGAAGGATTAATTTTGGTCACGCTCTGTAACTGCGCCTTCGCGGGAATACACCTTAGTCGTAGTAGTAGTCGTAATAGTGTTGGTGGTAGTAATATTAACAGGGTTTAATCTCACTGTGCCACCCAATCAACTGGTGTTATAGGGTAATGGTGTGCAAATTTAAATAAACAAAGGATTATAGACTGTATCCTTATAAGTACTGTTCGCCTAGTTAAGATTTAATTATTTTAATGATTAAAATATATAAGTTAAGTTTAGCAACAGAGATAAATATTTATTTATCACCTGTGACCATCGTCAGGGGTTTTGAAATAGCAGCACAAAACGCAGCTATTGAAATATTCCAGTGTGAGCTTAAAGGTTGCCTGTTTCATTTTCGCCAAACGCGAAACACACAGAAATTTGGACTACAGAGAGCGTTCACAGACAGTCCAGTTGTAAATTTACTTGTGCGTCAGGCGACCCTACTCATTGACACGTACAACCGGGGATTCGAAACCACGCCAGTTGAAATCCAGAATGGAATAATATTACAGCGATGTTAGCCTCAGAATGATAACAGGATAGTTCAAATGATATCCACCCAAACATTAGGGCCTTGCACTCCTGTGGAACCCAATTGCCTGGTAACACTTCCGGTCCATGTTTACCCTTGACCTTATATAAGGATTTAATTTTTTTCAACCTCACACTTTTGAACGCCTTTGTTTTTTATATTACAATATAGCCCATTACTGCCTCCGCGAATATACGACGCCATCCTGCTTAACCCGCTTTTGCTCAGCAGCAAAACATCACATTTGGTTAAAATTAGAAAATCGGATACAAGTTTTTCAAATCCTTCACATATGTTTTCATGTTGCCTGCCTCTCTTGCTCCACGTGGAGAATTACTCCTTTGTTTTCTACAATCTCCGTTTTGAATTCTTGTCGGACAGTTTTCAAAACTTCATATACTATTCAAAAAAAGTAGGGGATATTTGATTTTTAAGTGTTATTAAAGTCACCTAATGAAACTGACGAAGAAACAAATGACAAAATGAAATGAAGTTCACATTCATCGATTTATTCCAAATGATCGTTAGACTAAGTAAGGCACAGACTGACCATTATAAGGGTAAAATGATACCCGGTGTCAAACAGCAAAGTTACCACATCATCACAAAAAAGTCAGTAACGGGTAAATCCTCCTCTGTTTGCCGAACAAGCATTATTCCGACGTGGCATACTCCTAATGAGACGTCTAAGGTCATTTTGGTCCAGATTGTCCCATTCCTGTTGCAAAGCAGCAGCAAGTTCTTGGACATTGGCAGGACGTTGTTGACGTTGACGTAACCTCTGTCCAAGCATGTCCCAGACATGCTCGATGGGGGAGAGGTCGGGACTCAGTGCTGGCCAAGGTGATGTTCTGTTGTTGGAGGTAACCTGTAACGATCCTGGCCCTGAGACATCTTGCGTTGTCATCCTGGAAGATGAAACGGCGGCCATGACGTCGTGCGAACGGCACAACATGGACTGCCAAGATGTTGTCCCGGTAGTACTGTCCTGTAACACGCAATGCAACAACATGTAAAGCCGTTCTTCCAGCAACAGTGATGCCTCCCCACACCATAACAGAACCACCCCCAAATCGATCATGTCTGATGACGTTAACGTCTTGGAAGCGCTCGTTTCGACGACGCCACACCCTCCTACGTCTGTCCAAAAAATCAACAGTGAACCTTGACTCATCTGAAAACATCACATTGCTCCAGCGTCGATTATCCCAGTGTTGACGATCCCTACACCAACGACGTCTTGCCTGAATGTGATGATCTCTCAAACAAGGGATCACGCGAGGACGTCGGGCGCGAAGGTGACCCCTATGCAGTCGATCCTGGGCTTGAGTTGTCGACCTGGGCGTGGTCTGTCCTGTACAGATTGTGTATCACGGTATCTGGACCATAGCCTGCTTATGACAGACTGAGAAACATTCATCGTCCGCGCCACAACCGCCTGTGTTGTGCCGATCTGTAGCATGCCAAGGGCACGTAACCTTTCATTTTGGGTAAGCCGACGCATATCAAAATTTGTTTTCTGGTCACTAAAACAATTAAACTGATGTTTCCACCCTGGAATTCAATGCCACAATGACTGTAACATTCAAAGTCAGAGTCGTGCAAATCTTGGGTTGGACCCCCATGATGATCCCAAGCATCACCTGCATTCCATGCGGTAGCTATTGGTGCGTTTGGGCGTCACATGTAACTGGAAATGTTTCTTCTTTTAGGTTCTATAGTGACTTTTTTCGTAATCATTTGCATATTTTAGTATTATGCCCCCAAAATCAAATATCCCCTACTTTTTTTTAATAGTATAAGAATCGGTGCTTACAAAGACTTTCACGTGTTTTTAAAAGTTACTTCCGGTAGACGTTTCCTTAAGACATGATTGGGATCTATTTTTACTGATTTTACAAACGTTGTGATGTAAGAACCGTAAACTGTTCTTAACGTCTTATGTAGTTGAAATCACATTGGAATCGTTGGATTTCGACCCATTCGGATATGAGCACACACAATAAAGTTATTCTTCGTCGCGCGTGGTAGAGCTCTTTTCAGAAAATCGTCTAATATCAGGTGTATTTTATCCGATATTTTGAACAAATCGTGGAATATTTTTTGGTAAATCTTATCTTTAGTCCGATTTTCCATCCACTTTAATTTTCTTTTATAGTTTACATTTAATAATCAAAATAATCTAAATAAGCTAGACTATTAATAGCCAGACGTGGAGTCTATGATACTATAAAATGCCATGGCAGTGCATTTTTCTACCAGTCGATCTACAATTAACAGCCGGAAAAAATCTATTGTTGACGATTTTGAATAGCAGTAAAATTTAGCGACTTCGTTATTATGGCAGCTTTAGAAATTATGTTCGTTTTATTTTTTAAATTGCTTTATCAATAACTGTACCGTTAGGAATAGGAGTGGCATCTTTTGGTTTAGTAGTCAAATAATATCGTCAGCAAGAACATGACACTAACAGTAGTTTCATTTTACTTTTACAAGGTTCTTAAAACAATTGTTGTGTTGCCTTACGTGCGTATTTCTAAATTCAATTTCTTGTTCCAGCTTTTTGTTATGTTTCGTAAAAAGGTAGTCTTGATTATCCCGACCTGTCAATCAGACGTAGAATGGTCGGTAGACTGGTTAAGCGAGACTAATTTTAAAACAAGGGCACGTAACCTATCTTTTACTCAAAAGTGTCTGGATGTTATGGACGACACTCAGAACCAGTTTTCAGTTTATTGTTTATAGATGGTTAAATGGTCATAGCTTATTAAGTACAACATGATCGTTATTTAGTGAATTATTTATCATTCGTCATCATGTCGAAGCGTCCACGATCTCCCGATTCCGTTGCCAGCTGTAACAAGAAAAAGAAGTACTACTGCAAGTTTCAGTATTCTTGGGGCAAAGATTACCCTTGTATTCACAAGAGTGACAGAGGTGATGGCTCAGCCTTTTGCACTGTCTGCAAGTGTAATTTTTCTATTTCACATGGTGAAATAAACGATGTTATACGTCATGTAAATACAGCTGTCCATAGAAAAAGCAGTAAAATCTACACCAAAGGTGACTTCAATGTTTATAATACCTGATTCCCAAGATGACAAAGTTTTGAAAGCAGAGACACGTTTCTCTTATTTTATTGCTGAACACGATTTACCATTTGCAGTGGCTGACCATTTTAGTAAATTATGTAAACGATGTTCCTGGACTCCGAAATTGCTAAAGTTTTCTTGTCAACGCACCGCAACTACACACATTATAAATGAAGCAATCGGCCCTACATGTAACAGCAGAATTACAGATTTGATCAAGAATAACAAGTTTTCCATCATGGTTGATGAAAGTAATGACCATAACCATGATAAATTGGTAGCCATCCTGTAACGTGTTTATGATGAATCCATTCTTAAAGTTGCCACCCGATTCCTAGCCATGCCTGCCTGCAACATTGGTACTGGAGAGAATCTATTCAGGGGCGGATCTAGGAATTTTGAAAAGGGGTAGCGCCGCAAAATGAGGGCACTTACTGCGGAGACGGGGCATCTGTAGACATTCCAAGAGCTATTTGGCTGATATTTTCGTCTAAGTAAACGTTCTGAGATGACATATTTGGGTCTGAAAAAAGGCACTTTCAGCAGTAAAAAAGGCACTGTCGAAAATTAGTGGGGGGTGGGGGGCGTGCCCCCCACTGGATCCGCCTATGCTATTTAACACAATTAATAATGTTATGAGGTAAGTACTGTCATGATTGTGCTAATTTTAATAATTTTTATTACAAAACTACAAAAACAAACAACAAAAAACCAACAACAACATAGTTATTTATTATGGTTATTATCTTTCATATTTAATATCTTTTTTCTTCAGCTCCAGAGATATACCATGGAAAAATTGCGTAGGTTACAGCAATGATAATGCCTCAGTAATGGTAGGCAAGAAGAATTCCGTTTTGTCCAGGATAAAAGAACAGCCACCAAAAGTCAACATTGCGTTAACTCATACCACGAAGGAATTGCTGGTGAATTTAGAAGAATTTCTTATAGATGTTTTCTTTCACTTCAACAACACGTAAAATATATTTATATTCAGAAACTTTTTAATTGACCTTCCAATATCTGTTTCCAAGTTATTCAAATAAGATGTTGTTATTTATGGTATATTATCTAAATTATGTTTAGCTATATTAAGTTTACCCAACCGTAATGCGGTAGTGGAAAGGTCGTTTTCAATTTTGAGAAAGATTGAACAGGATTGCCAGAGGAAATTTATCCAACTTTACCACCTCCTCCTTGACGAGCATAAAACTCAACATGGGCACAGAGAACACCAACATTTCCATAGTGCCGGCCGATAAGGGAAAGTCAGCAGTAGTCATTGACACAGACCAATTAGATGAACTAGTTAGAAACGTACTCTCTGATAAATCTACTTATAAGAAATTGACCAAAGACAAAACCAACAAAGTGAATAAAGAACTGAAAGAAAAACTATCTAACCTGGAAAAAGAAAACCAAATTGACAAAAACCTGCATGAATGCCTCAAGACCACTTATCCAGCAGCTCCATATGCTAAGGCCCAGATTAAGATACATAAGAATCCTGTGAAAGTACGCCTGCTGGTATGCTCAAGGGGATCTGTGCATTACGGAGTAGCTAAACATCTTAGACGCCTATTAGCCCCGCTAGGTAAAACAGCCGCATCATATATAACAGACTCCTCAGATTTCTGCAGAAAAATCAAAGAAAACCAGACCAATGGAAAACTAGTAAGTTACGATGTCATCGACCTCTTTACCAATATACCAATCCAAGAAGCATTGGATGTTACTAAGACCAAAATCCAAGAAATAATACCACAACTTCAGACCAAACTCAGCCTAGAAAATATCATTGACCTTCTTAAAGACTGCTTAAAATTCACCTACTTTACCTGGAAGAATGAATTTTTCGAACAAATACACGGCCTACCCATGGGATCTCCAATAAGCCCTCTTATCACAGAAATCTACATGACGTCATTCGAAGAAACAGCGCTAAGAACTTCGCCTTTTCAACCTTACTGCTGGTACATAAAGGTCGACGACACGTTTGTAGTAATAGAGGAACATCAAGATGAAACACAGCTATTAGACCATCTGAACTCCATCCACCCTAGAATCCAATTCACAGTTGAGACTGAGAACCAGCAGAAACATTGTTAGATGTTATGATAGATAGATCAACGGGGCAACTAACTACAACAGTGTACATAAAACCTACCCACACAGATCAGTATATCAACTTTAACTCCAACCACCCTATTAAGACCAAATCAACACTGACTAAAAGAGCCAAATCTGTATGTGACCCGGACAAACTGGATAAGGAAATTGACCATCTCCAAGTAAGTTTTCAGCACCTGAATAATTACCCACCTAACTTAATTAGGAAAAGAATAGACAAAGCCCTAGGGGAGAAAGCTGTAAAACCAGTGAGAGAACAAGAACCGGTATCCATATTTATTCCATTTATTGGCAACCTAAGTTACAAAATAAAGAGAATCCTGGAAAAACTGAATGTTATGGTAATCTTAACAAGTGGGATGACACTTAAAAACCTAATAAAAGCAGATGGGAGAATGGGGAACCAACGGCAAGATCCGAGACATGTTATTTACAAAATAGACTGCAGCTGTGATTCCTTTTACATAGGAGAAACTGTACGACCAATATCGGCCCGTATCAATGAACACTGGCTTGCCACTACTAATAAGAAAGGAGATAGGTCAGCTATAGCTCAGCACATTATAGATAACCCGAATCATACTATAAAATGGAGGGAAAAACAGATTCTAGCTAAAAACATTCAATCCAATAAACAGCTACACATCAGGGAAGCAATTGAAATCCGTAGACATAATCCGACGATTAATAGAGACACTGGCCTGTTTATATCCAATGCCTGGGATGATTTGATAGTTTAAATTCTGTGTATTGGTACTTTTATCAATTATGCGCTCAGTTATATATTAGAATATGGGAGTTACTTCATGTGAGGTGTTTACTTATTTATATTAACGTTCTCCTGTTGCGATTTTTTATCTAGTAATTATATATATTAGGTGTATTATGAATTTGGTCTGATGGTATAATGAAACCCTATTAAGTTTGACCTTTGATCTTGAGGACTGATCATGGGATACCGACCGAATATACCGGGAGGAAATAATGGACGACCTGAAAGATAGGGAGTATGACGTCACTGAGATATACAGATTTAGAGTGGCCTGATCCTTCAGGGAAGCGTTGCCCTGACCTTCAAGAAAGGTACAGCACCCGAGGTCATAAACATAGTGTATCTCAGAAGACGGACCCATCCCTATATACAGAGGGTACGACAGTGCACTAACTGTCAAAAATTGGGTCATACAGTGAAGTACTGTAAAGGAAAAGCCGTATGCGCCCAATGTGGGGGAGAACACGTGGTGGGTGGGAAGCAAAATTAACTGCTCAAACTGCAAGGGCAGCCACGCAGCTAACTCCCCCCAATGCCTAAGAATTCAAGCAACAAAAGCAGCGCTACGTCTGCAAAGTAAAGAAAAACTCACCTTTAGGGAAGCGACCCAACAAGTAAAGAACAAGGAGAGGGAAGCAAAAGTAGTTAGAGAACCGGTGATGGAACCAAAACAAGCTCCAGTCCCGACTCTCTTGACGTCCGATGCAACCCCCACCCCTAAAGGTAAAGACAAGAACAAGAAAGAGAAGAAAATAACACCCAAACCTGTAGAAGTCAAACAGAAGACAAAATCATCTAAAAAGAAAGAAGAGGAACCGAAAACGAAGATTCATGAAGAACACTTCATTCCTAAATTTAAAACGGAAAGTGGCTTCATGAACTTCATGATCGAGTTCCTCAGGGTGGCCGTATCCAATGAGGACCAAACTACCAAGATGGCAAGTTTACTCGACAAAATAAGGACACACATGGTCAACGCCGATGTCCTGTGTCTCATGATTAATTCAATCAACACGGTAAAAAAAAGATCAAGAGAAGAAGACGACGACGAAGAAACGACAAAAGGCGATCAAACGGCAAACTTCGCACTCCGTAGAAGGATATCTCATGTTCGTCACTACAGCACTGGTGATATGCCCAGTTGCTTGCCGGTTTCAACACCAAAGACAAACACTAATAAGGTACCTACTATGGAATGTGAAACGCCAATTTACCAATAAAAAGCCAAGACAGAGAGGCATCCACCGGACAGTCATCATGGCGGGCCAGGTAAAGGTTCTACAACTTAACGTTAACGGTCTGGCCCCCAGATCTGCTGAGCTGAGAAAATACATCACCCGCAACCCCAAAGATGTAATATGCCTCCAGGAGACCAAGCTACTACCAACTAAGAAAGACATCTACCTACCCGGATATACTTGTCAGAGAAGGGACAGACCGGGCAGCACGACACGTGGCGGTGGCCTTGCAATCTACGTCAGTGATAACTTAAATTATATTTCTGTTACGCTGGACGCAGCGGGCCCTCTATAAGCAATGGGCATAGCCATCACATTGAGCAATAATACAAAATTGACAATAGTGAATGTCTATGCACCTCCTCAAGTCACGATAAAATCAGTAGATTTCCAGTCACTTCTCGACCAGCTTCCGCAGGGCGAATCTGTGTTCTGTGGGGGTCACCGAGGAATGACTGTCGGGGGACTAGCCTGTGCTAAATAATAGAAGGGAACGACCTATGCGTACTGAACGACGAGAGCCCTACTTTTGTTGGAGGAAATGCACCACCTTCACACCTGGATCTCACGCTCTGTACGCTTGGTATGGCAAACCGCTGCGACTGGCAGGTACACGAAGATGAAACACTTGGCAGTGACCACCAACTGATAGAAATCTGCATCCAATGTGAAACAACCAGGGAAGTCTATAACGGGAAACCCAATTGGAAAATAAAAGAGGCTGATTGGGCTAACTTCCGTGTAAGCTGTCTTGAGTGGAAAGAGGATGACATCATCGATGCCAACATCAGCGTGTACGCTGCCAACATCACAAGTGCTATTATAGGTGCCGCAGACGACTCCATTCCCAAGACTTCTGGAGGGAAATCAAGGATTAGAAAACCTTGGTGGTCACCAGAATGTCAGAAGGCGGTTAACGAAAGAAAGAAGGCACTACGCCTACGGAAACGCCACTACAATGAGGTCAACCACCAAAACTACCTGAAGTTGAAATACGCCGCAAGAGACACCATCCGGAAGGCACAAAGCGGACACTGGATGACTTTCTGTAATGCGTTGAATCAAAACACGCAAACAGGTGTCGTCTGGAAGAAGCTGAACGCCATGAACGGGAAGCGCAGATCATTCAACATACCAAACCTAAAGAATGGAGATGAGTACGCTACCAACGGCAATGAAAAGGCAGACCTACTTGCGAAAGCGTTCGCTGACGCAAGCAGGGACGAAAACCAGACACCAGAGTTCCTGAAGAGAAAGGAAATCTTTTACTCACAGCACCCTTCATTAGAAATTGAACCTAATGAAGGGGCCAAACCAATCAATCTACCCTTCTCTGAGGAGGAGCTAAATAAGGCTCTTTCCCTCAAGAAGGATAGTGCGGCTGGTGAGGACAAAGTAAAGTACTCAATGCTACTAAACTTCTTCAACACATCCTGGCTGGCGGGAGAGGTACCTAAAGAATGGCAGAAAGCCAACGTCATCCCTCTTCCAAAACCAGGTAAAGAGAGAACAAAGGCAGAGTCCTATCGACCAGTAAGCTTGACATCCACACTGTGCAAAACCTTGGAAACAATGGTTAACATCCGACTACAGTTCTATCTGGAGAGCAACCAACTGATAGACGAAAATCAAAGCGGGTTCAGGAAAGAGCGTTCGACAATGGACCACTTGGTGAGACTACAGCAAGTCATGTCGCAGGCACTCCTCTCTGGGAACCTGTTATGTGCCGTGTTCGTAGATTTAACTAAGGCTTTCGATTTAGTCTGGCTAGACGGGCTGCTCTTCAAGTTAGGGCGTATTGGTATAACGGGCATAGTGTTTCGGTGGATCAAAAGCTTTCTGAGCGATAGAAGGATACAGGTGAATGTTGGCAGATTCCTGAGTGCCGAGCAAACATTAGAAAATGGCACGCCTCAGGGGTCGTTTATCAGTCCCACTCTCTTCAATATCATGATCAACGACATACAGAAATCCTCCTACCTCGACGCCAAAACTGAGTTAGCTAAATTTGCTGATGATAGTACCATATGGAGGACAGGGAGGGATTTTTGTGAACTACAAAAGAATATGCAAAAGGCCTTAGACAAATTCATGGCATGGGCAAACGACTGGGGATTTAAAGTTTCGGAGAAGAAAACAGTCGGCATGCTTGTAAGCAGGGATAGTGGGATAAGCAGAATGACTCTGTATATGAACGGGAAAACCATCGAGTTCAAAGACCAAACCAAGTTCCTTGGCGCAATCTTTGACCGAAGGCTGACCTGGAAACCGCACATCGACGAGACTGTAGATAGATGCACCAAAATCCTAAACTTAATGAGGAAAATAACGGGCAGCACATGGGGGGCCAACAGAGTTACACTAATGATGGTGTATCGTGCTCTAATACGATCTGTATTTAAAGATCGGTATTATCACACTATGACGCCATTGTGATGGAATGATATGAAATCGCAGGTTATTGTTAAAAAGATTAGATAAGTGTTCATATATAAATTACGACCACCATGAATTAAGTGTTCGTACACAGCGCCGTTTATTTCGGCAGCTTTATTGAGCTTAAGATTTCGACCGATTAGATCCAACTTCGCGCGGAGTGCGCGAAAACTGTCCCCAATTACCACTGACAGGATTATAAGATGACCTTAATTCGGCAATCTTAGAGGACACGGATTCAAAAAACTCATTGTTGTATCTATCATCGTTACTATTCTCGAACACAGACTCGAAATGGGAGGCCGAGCCTTCTAATATTGACGGATTGTCGCGTAGTGTGGTTCTATCAACCGAAAGATAGTTACACTTAGTGGAATTTTGTTTCCTTGATCGCAGCACCATAACCAAAAGAACTTCTGATCGACATCATAGCTCTGATTTAGTTCGAAATATTGTTCAAACACAAATTTTTTGCAGATGCTACTCTTTATTCCCTGTGGAAGTCACATTTTGATTGTTTATATGCGTTGAATGACGGGTCGGTTGTCTCCCGAGGACGTCCATTCGTGATCCATTTTGATCTAAAATGTTGCATAGAGGTGTGCAATGACTTCGTAGTTTCATTCCAGTAAGGCTTAATGAATGGTTTGTAACTTTTGATTGGCACAAATTCGTTCGAGGCACTGATCAATGCCGAAATCAAGGAATTGTAACAAAATTCAATCTCCTGTTAAGCGTCCAAAGAGCAGTACTAACGGCGTAAGTGTAATCATATATCGAAACCTTTTTCTTACCTTTCTCCCATGAGTAAGAGACGTTTAAAGTCTTTTTCTGACACGGGGTGTCCACCCCTACGGAACCGATTATAGGTACATGGTCATAGACGCCGAACAGCTATTCGTCGTGTACAGTGATTTTAATAATTCTGTGCGTTGGTCGTATATGATGCTATATTTAACACTTTCAATTTTTGTGTTCAAGTCACCCAAGACAATAACTTGCCCTAATCGATTATATGTTTCATATAATTCTTCAAGTTACTGCAAGGCTTTGAAATACAGAGCGGTACTTTTTGAAGTAGAAGGCAGATATACACTGAATATATAGATGTGTGGAAGATTTGGTAAAGAGATTTCGATTCCGAGGAAGTCATCTGATCTAACTTCTATTTCATTAACATACTGGAATAGGTTATTATGTATTGAAATTGCACTGCCCCCTCTACATGTTGATCTATAAGATCGATTGTCTGATGATGTAGAAAAACACTTACTAAAATAATGGTAATCTTTGTGTATTTCAGATACTTATGTTAACCAATGTTCGTTTAAACAACTTATACTGAGATTCTAAATTTATCTAGACACCGCACAAGATATGGGATGCTTGAAAACAGACCACGACAATTGCATGTCATTAGATTGAAGATTCTTGCTTCGATTTGAGGAATTTTTGCCAAGATAACCACAGCTGAATAATGATGCCTTGGGGCCAAGTTTCTATATTATTCACCATATTGGTGAATTCGGAAAAGACATTAAGTTGTGCAGAGGAAAAACGCTTATTTGGAATGTTAAAGAACCAGACGAAAGTGTAACGTGTACCCGATTGTTGTAGATAATAATGTTCAAGACCTTCTTCTGTGGAATTTTTGGCAATGCGACCAATATAGAATCTCGCTATATTAAACTTACTCCTCCTATGGAATATTAGCTTGTTCTTTTCGTTGGAGGGCTGTCTATTGGCACTAATAATTGGACAGAATCTGAGGTTGAGGCAGGAGTGATAACATTTTGAGGAAAGGTTGCTGCTGTTTCAGCATAAGACTTGGTTCGTTGTGGAAATGTAGATATGTTTGGCGATTCGTCAACTGAGGGTGGAATACAAGTATTTCCAAACGATACAGAACCAGTGAGACCTAACTGTAGAGGTTCTGTTCTGTTTTCGGCAATTGTCAGGGGATCTGATTTTGGTAGATTATGTTCAAGGTTAAATCGATTCTGTTTCTCGAGCATGGATAGCTTCGAATTGATACAGCCGATCTCTGGTTTCAATTTAGACAAAGTGGAGTTCAATTATTCGAATGATTTGCTCAAATTATTTAGTTCTCCCGATGAATTAATCGTTGTGTCGCAAACACTAACAACATCATTTTTCAGGTCATTTAACTTACGTTTAAGATTTTCAATAACTGTTGTCAGTATTTTAACTTCGAACGTTAACCGTTTGTTTTCCGACTCATAACTTGAAAGTTTATTGTTTAAACAATCTGTCTTGAACGTGATCACCTCTCAGGGTTATAAGGTCTCTTTCTATTCTTACGATGTTTTATTTAACTATAACCTGTAGATTACTGTCGTCTTGTGAGTTCTGTTCACAGTGTTCGTTAACACTAACATGGCCAAAAGCAGACGATTTATTTCTTGTAGATAGAGTAAATACATCCCCTAAATCGGTTATAAACTCATTGAAACATGCCTGTTCTAGAAGAAAACAGTCACTTGCTAATTAAAACTGAATATTACTGTTTCTAGTAGCCCTTTCATTGGTTTTCCGCCTGTCTTTTAAGACACATTCTGTCTATGGAAAGTTATCGGATAGTTTTAAACTACTGAACAATTCTCGTCGTATAGTTTTCATTAGAACATAACCTCATTTTTCTTCCAATCAGATACCTTTAAAATGACCATGTGACACTGTTCTATTTCATGAAGAATGAAGTTATCTTAAGTACTTGCCATTGGCTGTAGAAAACCCCACCCACAGCTCAGGTCATGGTATGTGATCGCTAATTGGGATTAACACAGTAAGCTAACTACACGGTCTGCTGATTTAGGGTGAGCTAAATAAAGGATAAAGACAACAACATTTAATATAATTTAATTGTGGTTATATCTTAATATTTACAATATAATTTACATGCATTATATTTCAACCGTTACAGTTTTATCTTTTTTTCGCAAAACTACTTTATTTACACAATCTGGAATTATTATTTCGAGAGTGTTATTAGCACTTGAAGGCACATCTTGGTTTACGCAAGTTTTCAACTTCTTAATTTCCTGAATTTCGTCATTATCTTCTTGTGTACCGGTAGTTTTAATGTCAGTCGTTTCATTTCGGAATCCAATATTTTGCGGAATGTACTAAATTTCTCATCATCATCTCTCAAAATATGCACATTATTTCTGTTACAATCATTTTTGATATACCTTTGTAATCCCGAAACAATTTGAACAAGAGTGTTTGGTGGATAATTTGTCGCATCTTTACGCCTTATCTCAGCAATAAATCTTTGCAGCCAAAATTGTAATTCTTCATCATTTAATGTATTAATGTCCGTAGGAATTAATTTTCCTTTCTCAAAATATGTCTCTGGCTTAGAGTTCCTATTATCAACCCAGTCCTTCCATAAATTTAACGCCCATTTGTTGTTGTTTCTGGTCTTGATTGGAACTGAACATTTTTGTATATTTTCTAAATCTGCCTGCTTCACAGGACTAGAAAAACGTCCTTTATTATCACGAGTCACACATGGCATATCCACTAGTTGTTGCGTTGGAATATCCATCACTTGCGATAGGCTAATTAGTTCATCATCTGATGGAAACGATGCCCAGTCGACAGCAAAATCTGGCACATCCATATTGAAGTACATTTACTATAGTAGAGTGGTTCAGGCTAAAAATGTTTTATAACAAACAGACACTATTTCGGTACAGTAAAGACATTATATGATAAGACTTACTATAAAAACTTCATTGATCAACAATGGAAGTCTGGCCACTTCTGAATTTTGAGGATATATAATCATTTGGACATATATTATAAATGGCTCAAAATCTTCCCGGCTTCCATAATCAAAGGAGTTATCTCTTAGTGAGAAAAAGAGCTATGTCCCTTGGTTGTACTAAAAAAAATATGCTCCAAGCTACGCACGTCCCGGAAACGAAATAACTTGATCGCAGTCGGAAAATATCGTTTATTTCCATACTGCAAAGTAACCGAATACACTCTATGAGACGATTGATTTGACATATGTACGCATGCGCGAACGCTTGGTTGTTTTAACAGTAAACCCGCGCCTTCAAATGTCTTTATATTAACCGTGTTTATAATGCTACAGTAGAAATTAAAATACATGTTAAGCTGGAGATGAAAAGATCGGCATTTGACATGAATTATTTCAAGATTAGCCTCATACATATATTAAAATGAACAGTGCGTTTACTTATTTATACCCAGACACTGGCCTATTTATAACGGCATGTTATACAGAGGGAGCGAGGGAGAGAGAGGGGTCTATAAATCTAATAATGTAACATTTTAATGTTTATCTCAAAGATAACTAAATATTATATTGTGCAGTACGATGTTTGTTATGAAAAATAAATTGCCGGGTAAAGTACGAGGAAAATATAATGACGGGGAGTGGGAGAGAGGGATAAACACCCCAATAAAACTATTAATTAAGACTTTATTTTTTGTCCCTCAGATAAATAAATATTTTGTACTGCATGATGTTTGTTATGAAAAAAAAACACATTGCTGGGTAAGTGGCGTATGCGCCGAGCCAGCGATTATTGCGTATGTACCGAATTTAGAGCCAAATTTTGTAGTTTCGTCTGTAGGCCTATAAAGGGTGGTATTTTTCGCCGACTTCAAAGTTTCCTAAACATGTGGACACCGACGCGCTCACATGATATTCTTTGAACTGTAGATTTTGATGGAGTGTAATTATATTTTTTTTTCCGCGAGAGCCAAACATGCGGTTATAACCACTGCTACGTTACCATTGGAAACGTTTAGATTTTTAAGTTTCATGACCAAATTATGGCATTCTGCTGTGTATCTTTGATTTTTGACATCATACTAAATTCCTTCGTTCATCTAAAAAGGTTTGGACTTGCAACCATTCTTTTTACCTGCCAATTGTTTTTTATTTTCATTATTAGCCTTCATGTGAATCATTTCTTTTTTAGTCTTCGGAAGTTGATTTTTTTTTTTAAACTTGCATTGGTGATTGTGCTTTTATGACAATCGCCGCAAATACTTTTCTTTCTATCTAAATCAGTAAAGGTCGCATCGGCAGATGTCCGAGTCTCTCTGTTTATTAAATTAATTTCACTTGTGTCTGCCGATGGAGTAACGTAAACTATCACGGAAAAAATGGGGTGTCAAGAAAATCATCGTATGATTTCATACCTTTTAGTGGACTTAACCTTACTTTTACTCACCTTCCTAGTCTTTGTCGTCAGTCTGACCAGTCTATTTTGAATGTATTTGTCACCAAAAGTCACACAGTCGTCATGTAAAGCAGTCATGATAGACCGATGCTCCGAAGTTGTCGGGAATTTATTAACATTTGTCTAGCATAAAGCCTATTTGTGATTTTTGTCATAGGTAGTTTGTTACAGTTCCCAAATCATAGGGGTACTTGTCCAATCCAATGCTGGATAGCAAATCATCCGTGGACGATATCTTGCAGGGCTCAGTCTCAAATCTACAAAAAAATAAGTCCGTCGATCAAAGTCTATGGCTACAGGATGGTTAGATAATATACTATGATTATAGAAATAATTTTCACCATGTTACCGAAAAGGGTCTGGAAAATAAAGACTACAAATAAAAAAGTTTGTTTCGGTTATTTTCCGGTCTCAAATAGTTCTGCGTATTTAGAGCTAACAAATATTTATTTCCTAACCACAATAGTCGCCAGCGTAAACCAAGAATGTAGCCACTTAATAAAAGTAAATCTCGAAAGGTTGTAGTGAATTTATCTGGGCGCTTTCACCTACTTGAAAGTTAGAAATGAAACGAAGCTATTATAGCTAGCTCTGTATTTAAATCACCAAAATCGCCAAAATCAAAAATCAAATCAAGGAGTGAAATCGAAATTTTTGCTCACGTTCGCTATTAAATAAACACGTAAGTCGAAGCCCGTAATGAGTGTATTTTTTACTCCGCGTTATATACCAATACAGGTTTGTAAAAATACCTCATGTGACGTATATTTGCTGCGACTTCCTAAACCACGTGCGCGGCGCTAACTTCTGCTCACTTCAGAAGATTTCTCGACGGAGCAATCACACAGATAAGCGGGTCAGTTTTTATAAGGACAAATACTGTGTCTCTGAACCACTCTAACTATAGTGACTATAAAATTACTACTGAATGAATGAAGGAACATAATAAGATTAAAGTTGTACTCATTAACGATCAAAAGTTACTTGTAATCACTTGTAATCACCTTTAATCTCTTAATCTCATGACTTATACAGGTGACATTGAATGACTCCACCCAATTGTCAATCACTCTATGACCACACCTACAAATTATTCAACTTTAACAAATTTCATATTTCAGTTAGTTTTCCCCAAATATTTTATGAAATATAAATAATACAAATATCATACTATATTTTGTATAAGTTTTGAAAGTAGAGATCATGTTCTAAGTGAGTGAAGAATTTTCTATATGGGTTCTAACTCTTACATATGTCTACACTATTGTCCGATATATTTATCTGGGACGACACAAATAAATCTTTGGGCTTTTGAAGGTATTTATCAAAGAGTATAGTGTCTAGTATGTCACCGCTAGTGTCATTCAGAAACAGTAGTCCAAAAATAAAACGGGAGAAAAAATGCTAAAACCGATGAGAAAAATGAAAATGTATCATAGTTAAGGGAGGGGGGCTATAGGCAGACAAAAGGATCCTACTTCTGACAAAAGGGCCCCTCTGGCCAAGGTAAAGGACCCCGAGTTCGAGTCAATCGTTTTCTATAAACAGTTACTGTCGAATCCATAACTGAATGAAAATGCAGTCATTGCATTGACATGAACATCATCAATCAAGACCCCCACCCCCACCCGCGAAAGAGGGCCCTAAAAATAGTATAGCCTCCGCCATGATAAACCTTAAAACGCCCCTGTCATTAGCATGTTGAGTATCGGGTTTTGGTAGTTCATTTTCTTATATTTCTTAAACTAATAATTCTGCAGGGTTCCTGTGGAACCCAATGCCTCGTACACGTTCGGTAATGTTTACCCCTTGACTTTATATAAGGATTTAAGTTTTTCAACCTCACACTTTTGAACGCCTTTGTTTTTTACATTACAATATAGCCCATTACTCCCTCCACGAATATACGACGCCATCCTGCTTAAACCGCTTTTGCTCAGCAGCAAAACATCACATTTAGTTAAAATTAGAAAATCGGATACAAGTTTTTCAAATCCTTCACATATATTTTCATGTTGCCTCCCTTGCTCCACGTGGACGATTACTCCTTTGTTTTCCACAATCTCCATTTTGAATTCTTGTCGGACAGTTTTCAAAACGTCATAAGAATCGGTGCTTACAAAGACTTTCACGTGTTTAGAAAAGTTACTTCCGGTAGATGTTTCATTAGCACATGATTGGGATCTATTTTTACTGAGTTTACAAACGTTTTGATGTAAGAACCATAAACCGTTCTTAACGTCTTCTGTAGTTGAAATCACGTTGGAATCACCAGGAATCGTTGGATTTCGACCCATTCGGATATGAGCACACACAAGAGAGTTATTTTTCGTCGCGCGTGGTAGAGCTCTTTCCAGAAAATCGTCTAATATCAGTTGTATTTTATCCGATATTTTGAACAAATCGTGGAATATTTTTTGGTAAATCTCGTCTTTAGTCCGATTTTCCATCCACTTTAATTTGCTCTTATAGTTTACGTTTAATTTCAAATTATCAATATAATCAAAATTAGCACGGAAGTAAATGACATCTTCTTTAAATAGTTCCTGGAAATCATAAGTTGCAACGCCTTTATAAAAAGTAACCGAATCAACGAAATTCTGTCTGCTCGTTGTTAGTTTTGACAGACCATTTTTTGGTATTGTTTTATTCCATGCTATCTTATTAGGTGAAAGGTATGACGAAAGTTTACATGGCGTCGACGTCATTTCGATAAGAAACACGCGATCGGTTAGTTGAGATATTAAATACCCAGCCATAACTCCCTTCAACTGATCGAAAAATCCTCCACACTGACCCGACTTCCCATCGCAATTATAAACCAAATAACGCTGTTTTGATTGGTCTCCTGTTCCGGTATGCATCCGTGAGTCTGGATTGTTAATATGCATATATTTAAGATTTGAAGAATCATCAATATGATTGGTCGACTTCTGAGCTCTTTGTGACGTCGACTGTGACGTAATGGTCATGTGATATATCTGAATAAGGACCATTAATACAGCCAATAATAACAATACCAACTTCAACTTCCTCATTGTCTTCGTGTCTACAAAATAGGTAAAAAGAATAATAACTATTGGGGAACAGGCTACAGTTGAAATCGTTGACCAATCAACAAATAACTTTTATAAATGAAAATATACGACAACAGGCCCGATGGAGTTGGGGGGGGGGGGGGGCTTTCGCCGCAAGTACTCTTTTCTCCATTTTATTGGGGCCCCTGGAACCTTGCGAGATAAGATAAAGAGTTGGCAGTTTTTACTATAATAGTTAAACCATAGATGATGTATATAAAGGCAATTTGCTGAAAAAGTGAGTCAAATTGATCCACACGAACCGAGAATTTAGCGATAAAAACATAGTCTCGATTATCCATTTCATATAGTGTAATGTGTTACTGTTGTAGAGGGGATCTGGGGTCGTTGAAATAAACAATACAGAACGGATTCAAAACGTTATTACGGTATAAACCAGGCAAATAATTAAAAAAAAAACGGCACATATACAATTCAATATAATAATATATGTTTTACAAACAAAAGGGAACAACAAAAATACAAACATCATTAACACATATCTACTAATACAATTAGTACAGTACATAAATAATCTGTTCTACAAATCACTGTTTGCAACAAATAGCAAACATTGTACCGGTACTTTAACTAAACTACTCTATATCTACATTCTAAACTAACTTACCCGAAGTAACTTATCAATCTAACAACCTGAAATAGGATGATATATATGGAGGGGGATCCTCGCCAAAACTCTCAATTTGTGAAAATACATTTGTCGATTTGTGAAAGTACATTTGTTAATTTGTCAAAATATAAAATACATTTGTCGATTTGTGAAAGTACATTTGTTAATTTGTCAAAATGCAAAATACATTTGTCGATTTGTCATACAACAAAAATACATTTTTTCATGTGTGAAAATACACCTGTCGAACCTACAAAGCACAAATTTTGAAATAACACAGCTTAACTTTATAGTTTCAACATATGTAATTTCAACATTTGTATTTTCAAGATATGTAATTTCAACATTTGTAGTTTCAACATTTGTAGTTTCAACAGTTGTATTAACGACACTTGCATTAGCAAGCCTTGCATTAGCAAGCCATGCATTAGCGAACTATGGCCATATTTGGGTTGATGACGTTGATCATTATGGAGGGGGATCCTTGCCAACGATGCTGCAAGGCCTGGATGCCGGCCAGGAAGATTTTTTTTTATTTTTTATCCCCTCCCCCCTAAAAAATTTCACATAGCTGAAATGGCGTCATCTTAACCATGGACCTTATAATAAGGTCCATGTCTTAACTAAGAAAATGAGGGTTGACAAGTTACTTTTGTGTTAGGGTTAGTCCTTTCAGTGGCAGGTATTTGATAGCTGCCCTATAGCCAGTTTTGTCCATTTCTGGTGATTCCTGATGGGTTAATCACACACAAGATGGTCTGGTATGAAAACAATATTAACACTACAGGTGCAGTTCTTATGAAATGAAATGGGGTTTAACGTCCTACTCTTCTGCACCTGTCCATGATTGTACTTTCTTGGTGACAAAAGTCTGCTTCAATCTGGCCTCACAATACCATTTTATGCATTTTGTCAGTTTGAACCATCATCTTTTATGGGTCATTTCGTTATCAGCGAGATGCACACTTTCATTTAAAATTAAATTGAACTGATACCTCGAATGTGTGAATATAAATTTTTCTCGAGCCTCGGGGTCGATATTATGGTGTCAGCTTGGCCCCCAGGGCCGAAACCAACTGTTATGGACAATTTCGAACTCAGTGAGATGTACTCTTCCATTTAAAATTGGTTTGACTGATACTTCGAATATATGAGTATAACCTATTTTTGACCCTTCGGCTCTGCGGTCCATATTTAGGGTGTCAATTTGGGCCGTCCAAGGGCCATAAGCGTCTGTTATGGGCAACTTCGTACCTAGTGAGATGTACTCTTTCATTTAGAGTTGGTTTTGACCGGTACCGCGAATTTATGGCCCCATCGTCTTAGGGTGTCAATTTGGGCCATTCCATGGGCCCAATCGTCTGTTATGGATAATTCCGTAATCAGCGGCATATACTCTTTCAATTAACATTAGTGTCTACTAATAACTCGAATGTATGGATATAACCCTAACACAAAAGTAACTTGTCAACCCTCATTTTCTTAGTTAAGACATGGACCTTATTATAAGATGACGCCATTTTTAGGGGGAGGGGATAAAAAATAAGGCATCCAAGCCTTGCAACCTCGTTGGCAAGGATCCCCCTCCATAATGATCAACGTCATCAACCCAAATATGGTCATAGTTCGCTAATGCATGGCTTGCTAATGCAAGGCTCGATAATGCAAGTGTCGTTAATACAACTGTTGAAACTACAAATGTTGAAACTACAAATGTTGAAATTACATATCTTGAAAATACAAATGTTGAAATTACATATGTTGAAACTATAAAGTTAAGCTGTGTTATTTCAAAATCTGTGCTTTGTAGGTTCGACAGGTGTATTTTCACACATGAAAAAATGTATTTTTGTTGTACGACAAATCGACAAATGTATTTTGCATTTTGACAAATTAACAAATGTACTTTCACAAATCGACAAATGTATTTTGTATTTTGACAAATTAACAAATGTACTTTCACAAATCGACAAATGTATTTTCACAAATTGAGAGTTTTGGCGAGGATCCCCCTCCATAGATATATACATATACTGTGTGAATGTATGTATGTATGTAAATTAACTTTGTCAACTTTATTCATAAAAACTAAGAAGAACTTCAGTATTAAAATATAAAACTGCAGAACTAGACTTATACAATCAGGGGCGGATAAAAAAAATAATGCCTTGCATTAATGAAATTACATCACAAAGTGATCCTACATCAGTATAAAAATGATTTCTCTGTTTAAAAAGCTCAATTTGTGTGCACGCCTGTGTAATTTAGAGACGATGATAGCAGATTTCCGTGACAGAAACCTGGCAAACCCCCTCCTGCAAAAATTCCTCGATCCGCCCCTGTGACAATCAGTAAAATAAAAAAAAAACTTACCAGGGTCCAGTTTCATGAAATTTTAACTAAGATAAAATTCAAATTTTTAATAGTTTGATTGGATAATATTAGATTGATTTTAGTGCTTAGCCAATCCGAATGGAAGTATCTACTAGAAAAAGGATTTTATCTCTAGTTATAATTTCGAGAACAGGGCCCAGGTTAACAGATCGTTAAAAGTTAACAGAGAGTTTGAGCAACCGGCCCCAGGTATCTAGCTACAATCCTTTACCAAAACTTAAAGAAATCAATCATAAAAACTAAACTTATACACACTTTTCTCAAACCCCTCTTTGACTGAAAGACGTCTAACAACTGAATCTATCCACCAACACATACAACAGATGGCATAGAAACCAATGAAACTCAGTTGAGAGAAATTGGTTTATACGTCCATTCGACACAAACCAGGTCATTTCGGTACTAACATGGTTTAATTTTATTTCAATAATTCGCTTGCGCGTAGGGGTCTTTAGCAGGTGTGTGTGTATGTGGGGGGGGGGCTGGATAAAACTAACGCGGTTGGAAGGCGACCCTACTCCTTGTCACGTTCAACCGTCCAATCGAAACTGCGCCAGTTAAAACCAATGACAGACCTTGTGATACAGCGCTCACATGCTAACCATTCGGTGACGGTCGACAACACGACATGATATCAATCAGCCACCATAATGTCATGATTAATCGAGTATGAAAGTTGAGCAACAAATCGGATTCAAATCCAGTAAATATCGCAGGCTAGCGATGACATCGAGGATTGATCATGGTCTGGATAAGTTTATTGTTGTCTTAATTAATAATTTAGATAACATTTCAGTCCCAGAGAAAGGCTGTAGGCAGATTTAGCGCTTACATAATGTATGTTTAAGTAGGTGCTTTGTCACTAAGGTGTTAAACCCACTATACTCACGACTATTGCCCTGGGGCCTGTTTCACGAAATGTTAACTAAGAAAAAAATCAAATATAAGTAATTTGATTGGATAATATTAGATTGAATTTAGTGCTTAGCCAATCAAAACTGAAGTTTTACTAAAATTTGGATTTTATCTTTAGTTAAGATTTCGAGGTTTGTGTATTCAATAGTAATGGGTGTTATAAATAGTTACAGTTTTACACCAGTAGTGATATCTTTTACAGCTAGTTACATACCTGCTAATTAATGACAACTGTATATAATTTATAACCACTTTCTATACACACTGAACTGTAGCTTAGACACATTATTGGGGATTAGATGAAAAAAAGTTTGTAGATCTCACTGAAATAGTTAAAGATAGGCTGGCACTGCCAGGCAGGATACGCCCACATTTTCGAGAGATGGATGGAGAACAAGCAATACCGAAAGTGATTTTTCCTACATCATTAAGTCCTGTATTTCATACTGTATTGGGAGCAGCCATTTTGTTGGTCAGTTCCAGTCTGATATTCATGAAATTCGAAGCCTATGATGATTATGGTGTGACGGTACACAACCTAGAAATGTGACTTTTCGGCAAAATCGGATAAGAATTGTGACCTGTAGAAAGTCCACAACCATGATATACCATATCTTTACACTATTCGCGTACAAACGGCGACCATTTCGTCCGGCAATTTTGGTACGATTTTCACGAAATTCGAATAATTCAGGAAGTTACGATCCGATATGCGCAAATACCGAAAGGAACCAAGATCTTTGGGTTATAACCATGCATTTCAAGTTTCATCAAAATCAAATTAAAATTGTGACCTATACAGGGTCCACAACCACGATATACCATTGTTTAACAGTGTTCGCGTACAAACCAAGGCCATTTTGTCTGTCAATTTTGGTCCGATTTTCCCGAAATTTGAACTCATACCTTCCTTAAGGTGAAACGGTGATATAATCAAACGCTTTTTTAAATCGGAAAATAATTGTGACTTCCAGAGGGACCACAATCAGGGGCCATAATTCAGGAATTTACGAATCAATGAGCGCAAATATCGAAAGGAACCAAGAGCTTCGGGTTATAAACATGCATGTCAAGTTTCATCAAAATCGGTTCAAAATTGTGACCTATATAGGGTCCACAACCTTGATATAACATATTTTCACACTATTCGCGTCGGACGGCCATTTTGTCCGTCAATTTTGGTCGATTTTCACGAAATTCGAAGTCAGCCTTCATTACCATGTAACGGTGATATAATCAAACGGTTTTTTAAATCGGATAATAATTTTGACCTCCAGAGGGACCACAATCAGGGGCCATAATTCAGGAAGTTACGATCCGATGGGTGCAAATATCGATAGGAACCAAGATCTTTGGGTTATAAACATACATGTCAAGTTTCATCAAAATCGGTTCAAAATTGTGACCTCTATAGGGTCCACAACCTTGATATAACATATTTTCACACTATTCGCGTACAAACGTCGGTCATTTTGTTTGTCAATTTCGGTCCTATTTTCATGAAATTTGAACTCAAATTTCACTACCACGTAACGGTGATATAATCAAACGGTTTTTTAAATCGGATAATAATTTTTACCTCCAGAGGGACCACAAGCTAAAAAGGGCGATTTTTCGGACAATCAGGGGCCATAATTCAAGAAGTTACGATCCGATGGGCGCAAATATCGAAAGGAACCAAGATTTTGGGGTTATAGACATGCATGTCAAGTTTGTGACCTCTATAGGGTCCATAAGCTAAAAACATGATATTTTGTACAATCAGGGGCCATAATCCATGAAGTTCCGATCCGATACATGCCAATATCGAAAGGAACCGAGATCTTATGGGGATAAACCTATATTTCAAATCGGATAGGAATTGTGACCTGTAGAGAGTCCACAAACAAATTGTGGACGGACGGACAGGGGCGACGACATAATACGTCCACATGAAAATGTGGGCGTATAAAAACTACATAATGTAAAGGTAATGTGCTGAAAATTTCGGTCAAATTGATCCACTATGAGCCGAGAACTAAGCGGCTGAAATTTCCGCCTAGCCTCGATCATCATTACTAAAGTCTGTAAGATAAACAGCATAGTCTCGATTAACCATTTTTAATTAAAGTATCGATGAGCGTTAAGTAGCATATCGGATTCTAATCCAGCCAACATCGAAGGCTAGGCAAGACATCAAGAGTTTATTATGGTCTGGATAAGTTAATTAATCTAATTTAGATAACATTCCAAGTCCAAATAAAGCCTTGTGACAGATTTACCTCTGGCCATACAGTGTGCTATGGGGGGAAATGATGCCCGGGCAGCGGCGCTACTGTCTACCCTTAAATCAAATCCCAACCGTCGAGGATTTTTACATGCACGCCAATGTGTACACGGGACCACTGTTTTTAGTCAAATCTGAACGACTAGACAGCTGTCCTTGTCGGGCCATCCGTCCTGCATCACTGACTAGGGGGAACCAGAAAACCTGGAAGAACTTTCTCGGACAATATACAGATCGAACACCCGACCTCCAGACTAGCGAGCCAGCGCCCCACCCACTTAGTCACCGTGATTCCTGTGTATACAGATGTGTAACTCAGCCGATATCAACCAATTTCTACTTGTGTTATTCTTATAGTAAAGACGCGTGAATGGGGGGGGGGGGTGAAGTATATTAAAACGAACATATTTTAAATCACGCTATGGTATAATACGATGCAGTTTTTGAAAAAAAAAAAAAAATAATGGTTTCATTGTTTGTTCGGATTTAATGAAAGGAACGTTTTAATTGATCTCGTGAGTTTGTTGACCAGAATATTTCTATTTAAAGATAAATTATGGGAGATAAAAAAAAAAGATGGCAGGTAATTTAAACTCTGGACCGAGATATTAGTGATTGAATTTTCCTTGATCATCATTACTCAAGTCGGTACGATAAAAAGATAAGTCTCTGTCATCAATTGAGAACTTTGTCTGGACAGATAAGTTGATGGAGTGGAAATTAACGCCATCTAGCTATCATCGTACGTCGGATTGCGAAACCGTGTGTTAGAGGATACGAAAACGTAAACATGTTCGTTTTCGTACCGATGCGAATGTCCCTATTCTCCCTAATATCGCAGAGTTGATTATGGTCTGGATAAGTTAAAATAGCATTATGCAAGAGAAAAATCTGCTTATTACAGGTCTTTCTTTAGGCCTGAAATGTTATCTAAATAATCAATTGGACATTAATTAACATATCCAGACCATAATAAACTCTTTATGTGATGGCTAACCTTCGATGTTGGCGGATTAAATTCCTATATGCCGCTCAATGGCCGTTGATAATTAAATCAATCAAGTGGATAATCGAGACTATGCTGTTTATATTAATGATTTGAGTAATGATGACCGAGGCTATGTGAATATTTCAAACGCTTTTTTCCCGGCTAATAGTGGATCAATTTGACTGAAATTTTCAGCAAATTACCTTTACACTATCTAGATTTTAACTATTAAAGTGAGAACTGCCATCTCTTTATCTTATCTCCCATAATGTAACTTTAATTAATGTTTAAATTCGATACCATTTCGAATCTAAAGAAAGAACTGCCATATACAGATTTAGCTCTTGCTTAGGGACTTAATATTTCTGTTTTTATTTATATTTTGATTTCTATATTTCTATTTTTACACGAACCACATGTACATATTTTTAAAACCCAATCTTTATTCTATATTGATATTATGATTTTATCCATTGTGCTATGTTATTTCTATTGTAAAGCGCATCTGAACATGTTTATCATGAAAGGAGAGCTATGTAAAAACATGTAATAATAATTAATAATTAATCATTGATTTTCTTGTAAATAGTAAAACATTCCACACGTGCTCAACCGACAATAAAGTCAATGATCGACCTGTCTATCGTTAATTGTTCCGAGCACCTGCATTCTGTTCTTTTTCATTAGTACTCAACAGCCGTTTGAAATTGACATTGTTAATGTTGAAACATTATACAAGAGCTAAATCTGCCTATTGTATGACAGTTTTTCAGCAAATTCCCCTTACATTATCTAGTTTTTATACGCCCATATTTTCATGTGGACGTACATATATTTTCGTCGCCCCTGTTCACTCGTCCACAATTGTTTGTGAACGATCTATGTATCGGACTGTATCTTGATGGATTATCCCCCCTGATTGTACGAAAATCGCGTGTTTAGCTTGTGGACCCGAGGTCACAATTTTAAACCGATTTTGATGAAATTTAAAATGCATGTTTATAACCCAAAGATCTTGGTTCCTTTCGATATTTCCGCATATCGGATCGTAACTTCCTGAATTATGTCCCCTGATTGTACGAAAAATCGCCTTTTTTAGCTTGTGGTCCATCTGGAGGTCACAATTATTATCCGATTAAAAAAAACGTTTGATTATATTACCGTTACACTGTAATGAAGGTTGAGGTCGAATTTCGTTATAATCGGACCAAAACTGCCGGAAAATGGCCACCACTTGTACGCAAATAGTGTAAAAATATGATAGATCAAGGTTGTGGACCCTGTGTAGGTAACAATTACAATCCGATTTTGATGAAACTTAAAACGCATGTTTATAACCCTTTCGATATTTGCGCATACCAGATTGTAACTTCCTGAATTATGACCCCTGATTATACGAAAAATCGACTTTTTTTATAGCTTGTGGCCCCCTCTAGAGGTCACAATTATTATCCAGTTTAACAAACAATAATGAAGGGTGGGGTTGGAAAATCGTGAAAATCTGCCTAAAATTGCCTGACAAAATGGCCGCCCCTCGTACGCAAACAGTTATCCAATTTTGATGAAACTGGAAATATATCTTTATAACCAAAGGATCTTGGTCCTGTCGATATTCGCGCATATCGGATTGTTGCTTCCTGAATTGTGGCACTTGATTGTTCTAAAAACGCTTTCTGCTTAGCTTTTTTTCTATCCATCTTTTGCAAAAAGTAGGCGTATCCTGCGTGACAGCTTAACTATTATTGAGAACTAATAACCCTTTATTTAATCTACCATAATGTTGATATATAATACAAACATTATGGTAGAGCTAAATCGGCCTATTGCATGACAGATTTTCTGCAAATTCCCTTTACATTATCTCGTTTTTAACCATTATTGTGAGAACTACTAGCTCCTTATTTAATCTCACATGATGTATCTATAAAGTCCCAATAAGCATCTCCGTTTGTTATAATACTGTTTTTGTTCGTGGTAGCCATTGTAGTTCCTTAGCAACAATCGATTTAATAATAGTTCTAAACTGGACTTACGTGTATGCTGAAGTTTGAATGTAATTCTATGTTCTTGGAAACAAATTTGGACATTACATGCCACTCGGACTTTATGTATTGGTGTCTGTTGCGGTTTATGTCACTCCCTAATGGCTCCCTGGTCTATTTCTGCTCTCATTCACTCTTTGAGGAATAGGCTGGTGGCGGGCGCGCGTCATCTCGCGTAACTAGGTTGTCGCCAGCAACACGATCAATTAAAGTTAAAGAACCGGTTTCGGAAGAGTGATTTGTCACTGAAGTCCATACTCGGGCTAACGAGTATACATGTAATATACTTTAGATAGTATGCGAGACAGGAAGTGTTTATCGACACTGTAACATGCTTTTTTAGGATTTTAAAAGACATTACTAAAACACAGAGGTGTTATTGTCCAATAGACAGTGTCTAATTGACCTATCAAAACGCGTGGTTTACCCTTAAGCATGTTACAATGTGACGCAACATTCCTATCAGCCATATTTCGTCGAATTTCTGGCTAACCGGCAGTTTTACGAATCCGAGATTTTCATGGGGAAGCGTAGAACTTATCAATCTTGACATTTAGTCGAATATGATGCATGATAAGTTTTGACTGACGAAAGACTTGCGAAGAACATTGTTAAAGCCACTAACCGGTATTGCCGAAAGACAAATCAAGGGAGACATTTGGAAGCTTTGGAATGAAGGGTAATGGAACAGGTGTAGAGAGGCGGTAAACAAAACGTATTACAAGAAAGGGATAATGAAATTCGAAATGTTTATCGAAACACATCGACTACGGAATCCCACTGCTATATATCGTCGTCGCAGAACTCGTATCCGTCCCCAGACCTTACACTAGGTAAAATGTTTGAAATGTTTATAAAGAAAACACGTTGAAGTAATATTTCATTTGCAACCTATTACAGAGTCTTCGAACAGATGAATTTAATATTTGTTCGCACGAAAAAGGATGTATGGGTTCCTTGTGAAGGATATCGCTAAGGCGGGGAGAGAAAGATCTGATAGGCTACATATCGCCGAGAAAAAGCACTCGGATTAACATACAGATCCATATTTCGTTGTTTCATATCAATCAGCATTGACGTTTCTAGTGGTTTGCCCACAGTTCTATGCATCAAACGCCCAGGGGCCTATTTCACGAAATTTTAACTAAGATAAGATCCCAATTTTAGTAATTTGATTGGATAATATTAGATTGATTTTAGTGCTTAGCCAATCAAAATTGAAGTATCTACTAAAATTGGATTTTATCTTAAGTTAAAATTTCGTGAAACAGGGCCCAGAACACGCCTTAACATACCGTTTCATTAGCTATTCCTTCACTTCAGCCAGAGCATGTTTTTATAACAACTCTATTAGATTCTAGTGTAGTAAAGACAGGTACAGCGAAAGTTTGAACTATATTTTAAACGAAACGAAATAAGATCTGTGTTTTAATCAGATTGCCAAAAAAGATGCATCAAGACAAAAAAAGGACTTTGATAATGACCCGCGCCCTTTATTGCCTCTTTCGTTCTGCAAGAAGTAATTTATCTACCCCAAATCAACCGCTGTGAAGTCTGCAATTAAAAGCAAGCTAGTCCAATGTGACGTATGATGGATGTTATAGACAGAATAAACACTCGATTTTTCCAGCATGCTACTGGTGTTCAAGGTTCAGTACACAGATAACCTCACTTTTTAAACCAGTCATGGCCGATATCAAACTGATGCGGTCCACAGTATTGAAAGGGGCTCTTCAAAGAACTACTGAGATAATGTGCCCATAGCAGCTTTCGATGTTGATAGGAATGACAAAGCGGCATCCACTGTCTGTAAGACTGGAAGGTCTTTTCTCAAATACATAATTGGTATTATGCGAGTTGGAGCGTCCGACGAGGGGGGTGCAATTCACTGGACAAATTTAATGTGGGTGAAAGTGAAAAAGGATGGTATCATCTGTGAATAGTAGTCGCCAGTGAGTGGTATCGTCGATGGGTGGAACGTATGATTTCCCAAGGCACGTATTACAGAAGACTTGCAATTTAACTTTTTTCTATATATATAAAATATCTTTCAGGGGATCACGCGAGTCATACGCTGGGGGCTCGCTAGCCTGAGGGTCGGGTGTTCGATCCCTGCATTTGGCTGAGAAAGTTCATCCAGATTTTCCAGCGTGGTTTCCGCCTTGTCAGTCATGCAGGACCTGACAAGGACAGCTGTTTAGTCGGAATTCGATAAAAGAGTAGGCCGTAGCGCCACTGTCTTGGCAAAATTTCCCTCATAGTACGGCATATGCCCGTCTTCATTAGCCCAGGTTAGGAGTAACCCATTTCATTTCATATAAACTGCATTCGTATTTCTGTTTATTCCCACAACGGTCACAGCTCCACCATACCCATATTCCTGAAGCAATGGCCCGAGAAATCCCTCTCTGACCATTACTGGAATAGCGTCTGTTTCTTTAACTTATGCGGGAGTGTGTCTATTCTTTCCGTTCAATGAAAGCTATCACTTAAATACAGCAAGCAACATGACAGTCCTTCGTTTAATCTGGGTCTTCCCTAAAACTTTGGACAGTGATTTAATGTATTCAAAACGGTGAAAGTATGTTCGTTTCCAAACAGTATTTTTTACATTTCATTCGACTTGATAGCCTCGTTTGTCACGCAATTAGTTTTACTGCATTATTCTGCTATGCACGGGTTAATTAGGCATAATAAACCCGTGAGTCATGACGTAACGTTATGTAAACATATTTGGTCCAATATTGGCAGCTAGTGATTGGTTGGTAGACGGACTACTGACAAATCAAAATTTAAAACAACAATATCCACTCATAAAAGCAGTGTGTAGTTGGATTACCTCTAATCAAACGCAACACTGCGCGGAGTATGCACCATACCATACTGTGACAAAGGACTGATGCTGTTTTTGAAATTGTCCCATTAACAACCAGGCTATTCGGCGTTCTATCTAGCAACTCTACATCACTGATTTTACAATTAAGAAAATGCATATTAGTCTACCCAAAGTTTGTAGCATACATTCTCCAATCTTATAAACCCCATATTCCCGAAGCAATGGTCCCAGAAATACCCGACTATTGCTGTACTGAGAGTGAAATCTTGGGTTTATGACAGAATGTGGCTATTATGATCGCCCTATCAAATACAGTAGATGCGAGGAAATTTTAACGACTTGCCACTACTTAACCGGAGTGTTTGTTAGTAGGCCAACATGATCAACAGATATCAAGTAAAATTGCGCCCTTGGATGCATCCTTGAGAATTCGGTAGTCGCTGTCGTTTTATGGATTTGGCAGGGAAACCCCACTGTTCTATCATGGATTCCCACAGAAGGTTGGTTTCCATTTATTATGTTCCTCAATATTCGGCGCAGACGAAATAATTGAAGAAAACCGCGTGTTTGGGCAAAGCAATGGATACAGAGGAGGTGGGATTTCGGTGCATATCATTCCCTCCGCAAGGAACTGATGGACGAAGATCGAGCATCCTATAAAAAATTTCCTTAGGATGGATGTAGCCACTTTCGAAGAACTACTGACTAAAGTTGCGCCACTAATTTTGAAGCCGGATACAGTGATGAGACCAGCGATATCAGTGGGAGAACGGCTTGCATTGACCCTCTGATACCTTGCTTCTGGTTAGTATTGCAAATCAATAAACTGAAAGAATTGATAAACCTTAAAACTATATTTATTTATTTTCTCCAGCTCAGAACAACGATACTATATTTTATAAACCGCAGTTTAGTAATATTGCCGTTGGAAATGGTGAATGTGCTTTAAAATGACACATGAAAGGGTAGCAAATAGAACTAATTATTATTGCATAAAATGTCAACGTAGAACTAAAATAATTGACTTGAAGGATACAACAGTTTTGCTTAGACGTGAGTGTATCTAAATTTCAGGCGAAAATTTCACAAGCCTCCAGTATCTATACAGGATCCTAACCTCAACCACTTCTAAGATAATTCCAGAAGTCTGTGAAGCCATTATGAAGTTCTACATGACGACTATCTAAAGGTAACCATTTCTTAATCACACCTGACTACATGGACATAAAATATTCACACATGCGCCAACCTTTGCCTTGTGCAATCTCCTGAGAACAGTTTATAAAACACTGGAACGTTTAACCAAAGAATACACTTAAATATTCCACATAATGAAACCCCAGGACACTACTTGTCGTTCAATCACAAATTACACAGATAAACTATGGAATGGACACTTCCTCAAGGCATAATGATTAATTGCTGGAGTATAAATCTAAAGTACATGTATTGGTAACCAGACGCGCTAGATATTACTTAACTTTCATCTAGGAGAGGAGATTCATGACTAACTCTACTTGTGTTTCAGAATTTTAGGGACTGAAAAGATGTCGAAATTCTGGAAGGTGTATGATTAAGTTTTGAATTTTGTGATTCAGAATTGTCTTGGTGCTAATAATGTCCATTGTCGTCTTAAGTTCACTAACGGTGTACTTCCAAAAGCGGTCGTCTGTATCGGGTTCACTGACTGAAGCAACAGGTGCATTCACTTTTTCTAGTGCTGATACAGCTTGTTTTAGCAGCCTGTCTTCTTCCCTTTAAAGTCGTTGGCGTTTCGTCATTTTCTTTTTGTTCTCCAATGGTCCCTTAGTTGACGGCTCGCTGTAATTCTGTTCATTTGTGTCCGCCCTACTCATAGCATATCAAAATCGCCATCATCTGTCTCACCCTTACTGTCCACCTGTGTTTCTGTCAAGCTTCGTGGGGAATCATCTTCATCATTCTAGATTAAACATAAATTGACACATGTTACATTCAAAGGTGTGGTATATATCATTCAACATTAATCAAATATTGTTTCAGGTTCCATGCACATATTATGAGTGGAAAGCAGTTGCCGAAGAGTTTCATGAGAAGTGTAACTTCAACAATTGTCTCGGAGCAATGGATGGCAAGCATATGTCATAAGACCATCTCCAAACTCCGGTTCATACTACTACAAGGGGTCCTTCAGCATAGTCCTTTCAGTCGTTAACGCCCACTACAAGTTCACTATGTAGATGTGGGTTGCAACAGTCGCATGTCAGGCGGAGGAGTCTTCAAGAACGCATCGCTAAACCAGTCATTAGATCAGAAGAATTTGCAAATATAAATAATGAATGAATCCTCACACTAACTGATATTTCGGTACCATATGCATTTGTGGCAGACGACGCATTTCCTTTGAATTGAAGACCTATATTATGAACCCCTGCAATCAACGTGGACTCACTAAAGAGAAGAGGGTCTTCAATTGTTCTTTCGTTTTTACTCTAATTTAAATCAGTTGTGTTCGGCGAAATAATCCAACGTGTCTCAATCGAATACAAATTCCTAGCGTCTGGTTATTCCAATCTACATATACCGTTTGATTTGCTGCAATGGGCTGAAACGCATTGTGGTACACGATTCGTGTACCGATGGTAAAATGTTTATTGTCTTAAATATTGGATACAGAAGCCCATCTTTTCCCGGTAAGATCACAGCATCAATGTTGATTTAAATTGACAAATATTTTGCGTTTTCCATGTTGAAGATTTTGGATACAGAAGCCCATCTTTTCCCGGTAAGATCACAGCATCAATGTTGATTTAAATTGACAAATATTTTGCGTTTTCAATGTTGAAGATTTTGGATGATATTTAATACTTTAATGAAGAAAAAAATGTTCTATTTTGTTTTAAAGTCATGCTGAATAATTTCCCTGTCATACATTGTTTATTGACAAACTATATATTAAAATTAATAACGAAGTTTATCAAATTACTTGAAATTAAATGTAATTACCATAACAGCATAAAAGAGAAAAGCTCTTGATATTGCAGCTGTTATTTCTACAACAGGTAAGTCATACACACTGCAGGGCTGGGGCCATTACAATGCCAATGTAATTAATTAAATTCCGATTACAATATGTAATCAATTACTTTCTCATTTTTAGCAATTTAATTAATTACCATTACATTGAAAGTAATTTATTACCATTATCCATTACTTTTTGACTAAATAAAAAAAACAATACATTTTTTCTACAGACATTTAAAGACAACCTCATTTTTTCGTCCATGAAGCACCAAGAAAATTAGGCTCAAAATAATCTTCGATGCACAATAATAGATTTTTCTGTTTGAATTTTGATTTCTATAAAATATCACAAGGCAAAAATAAAGTTTAAAGAGAGGGGCAGTGGTAAAATAACACTGTTGTTAAAACTGTAACTACATTTTATTTCAAGTAATTTGATAAAAGTCTAAATCAATCTACAATAATAGATTTTTCTGTAACAATCGTCATTTTTATAAAATATTACATCAAGGGCTATGATGACAAAAACCCTCAATTTTTGTATTGTAGAGACCGTAAATAAGTGGTTTCTTGAAGGGTTCACTTCTTTTTACCGGTTGTATTTTGTTTTGATATGGTGGTCTTGATTTGAAATGTGTAGGCTGCCATTTTGCCTGATTGTCATGTGACCCAATACCCAGCGTGGTCAAGAGAAGCGTTCTCATTGGTTCAAGGAATTGAACACTGTCCAACATGTTCACTGTTGTTCAAATTCCCATACACACGATAGAACATTTTCTGCCAACATCATCCTACAAATGCTGGATGATGTTCTTGGAACAAAAGTAGGCTCGTGTAAATGGCCTTTATGCACGTATTGGTTTATTATTTCCTTGTGTAATTTTAATACGCCCACATTTTCATGTGGCCGTATATTGTCGTCGCCTCTGTCCGTCCGTCCACAATTGTTTGTGAACAGTATACAGGTCACAATTTTTATCCGATTTCAATGAAACTTAAAATATAGGATTATCCCGGTTCCTTTCGATATTGGCATGTATCGGACTGTATCTTCATGAGCTATGGCCCCTGATTCAATCTGATTAAAACACAGATCCAATTTCGTTTTTTACTTGTCTTACTACTATATTCTGGCTGAAATGAGGGGTCAGCCAATCAAATGGTCTGTCGAATCGACCGTTTGGCCTTTTCATGCGTGGAACTGTGGGTAAATATTACCAGCGGATAGAAATCAAAACGAAACAAAAGTAGATTTTAAAAAGCATGGCGGTCGCTAATTGGTTAATCGAATGACTGACGTTATCGGGTCAAATATCCCGGTGCTTGATACCTAACGTCATAGAATGTGAGCTCCCACTATAACTTGTTAGATCTACATGAGGGTAGGCCATCGAAAGTATAAAAAAACGAAACGAAATATAGATTGGCCCCTGATTGTACGAAAAATCACGTTTTTAGCTTGTGAACACTGTAGAAGTCACATTATTGGACCGAATTTGATGAAACTAAAAATGCATGTTTATAACTCAAAGGTCTTGGTTCCTTTCGATATTTGCGCATAGCGGATATAATTTCCTGAATTATGGCCCCTGGTTGTACGAAAAATCGTCTTTTTAGCTTGTGGTCCCTCTTTAGGCCAAAATTATTATCCGACTTTACAAACCGTCGAATTATGTCACCGTTACTCCGTAAAGAAAGTTGTGTTCGAATTTCGTGACAATCGGGCCAACATTGACAGACAAATTGGCCGCCCCTTTGTGTAAGTGTAAAAAAATATGGTATGCCAAGGTTGTGAACACTATACAGGTCACAATTTTGAACCGAATTTGATGAAACTTGAAATGCAAGTCTATAATTCAACGATCTTGGTTCCTGTCTATATTTGTACATATCGGATCGTAACATCCTGAATTATAGCCCCTGATTGTACGAAAAATCACGCTTTTAGCTTGTGGACCGTATAGAGGTCACAATTTTGAACCGATTTTGATGAAACTTCACATGTATGTTTATAACCCGACGATCTTTGCGGCCATCTATGGTGGCCTACAGTCTGAATAGCATTTTTTTTCTAAATAGGCTATAAAAAAATTAAAAAAAAATTTTCAAATTGAAAGAAAAAAAAAAAAAAAAATTAAACTACATTTGCCTAGCGTCTTAATAGTGTCTTGATTAACCAGACGCTCAGTGTGGGATATCTCATTGAAAAAGTAATAATCGTCGTAAAATATACCAGTTTCCGTGGTCGTAGAGGTTTGAAATTGCCAGAGCTTGTCCACGTGAGCTAGCGATGATCTCACAACAAATTCCAGCCAAATCGACCAATAACTTTTAATTTTATCGACCGTTATCTTCTCCAAGGAGATATATATTTAACCGTTCGACGCCGTTTGCATTTGTTGACTATTTAGACTCGAATAACAAGACACTCAGACGGACTCCGACAATCTGCGCTACGCGCCTAACACCAATTTGTTTCACAGAGAATTACTTACGAAATACCTCTGTCACAGATGACTGTCTACAACACGCGCGTTGACTTCGTGTGGCGTTAGTCATTGGCTCAACGGCCCGTGCATTGTTACATCACACCTAACTGTTTCGGGCAAAATGATGCATTTTACTCATTTTAATATTCATTTACTCTAAATAGGAAATATTTTTCAACTACAAATACTTCAAACATCTTTATTTTATTTTTCTTATACTTCAAAAGAAAGTTTGGCCTAACGTTAGCAGTTCATAATAATAATTTTCGTATATTTTAATTTTTGCGCTAAGCCACCATTTTCCGTAAACGACTATTTGGCGATGACCAATTTGATTGGCGTTTACGTGTGAATAATGTTGTGACCTCGATGCCGACCCTGACATGAAATTCTCCACCAATCTCGGAGTCTTTGCGTTTACGCTTGCCGTCGCCCTATTTCTTGCTGTATTATAAATTCAATGATCGAAGTGAAAGCAGAGACGATGCCCTTCATAAAAGATAACCGGATCAAAGTCGTAGGTCATGTTACAGAAAACTGAACTCAAACTTTTCGAAGTCAGATTTTGGACTTTTGACCTTGGAATACTATAATATAGTATTTTATAGGCTACAATCTGGTCTTGGACTATCGACCTTGACCTTGGTCCTGTCACACACTGGTGATTCAGAAAACGTAGAGGGTCCGTGTTCCCAAGGTCAAGTGTCCAAAAACAAACTTTGAAAAGTTTGAGTTCAGTTTTCTGTAACATGACCTACGACTTTGACCCGGTTACCTTTTTCGGGCATTGTCTCTGCTTTCACCTCGAACTGCTCGAACATTGAATTTGATAATACAGCAAGAAATGCATATTCCTGAAGCAATGGCGCGAGAAATCCCTCTCTTACCATTGCTGGATAGAAGTCATATTCTTGAAATTGGGCGGGGCGTGTCTCTTTTTAACGTCCAATCAAATCCCTCCTCTCTTCTCGCATTCGGCATAATTTTCAAAATGGCCCACGAAGAAAACATGTTGGCACTGGATAATCGAGCATAATAAATTTCGCGGGTTATGACGTAAACAAGTCGCGATTGTCACTAGATACATTGCGGTAACATATTTTGAGGTCTGGTTAACCCCGTTATTTTTTGTTACAATGTAGGTCATTGGTTGGTAATGGCACTACTGACCAATAATAATTTAGCACAACAATGTTCACTCAAGATAGCAGTGTGAAGTGGATTAGTTCTAATCAAACGAAACACTGCGCAGGAGTATGCAAGAAATGGGGCGACGGCAAGCATAAACGCAAAGGGTTAGCATCAAGGTCGCAACGTTATTCACACGTAAACGCCGATCCAAATGGTCAACGCCAAATAGTCTTTTACGGAATGGTGGCTTAGCGCAAAAATTAAAATTTACGAAAATTATTATTATTATGAACTGCGAGCGTTAAGCGTGTAGCGCAGAAGTCCGCCTGAGTGTCTTGTTATTCGAGTCTAAATAGTCAACAAATGCAACGGGAACTAGTACAGGTGCGAAAGTGCTATAGCGCAGCGGTTTTTCTGATTTAGACTTGTTTACACTTTACGACGAATATTACTTTGGGTAAAGGTGCGAAAGTGCAATAGTGCCGCAGTTTTTCTAATTTAGGCTTTTTTACACCACTGATCTATCAACTGTTTCCACTTTACGACGAATATTATTTTCGGAAAGGAGATAACTCACACTGAGCGTCTGGTTAATCAAGACACTATTAAGACGCTAGGCAAATGTAGTTTTTTTTTGTTTTTTTTTTATTTAAATTTATTTTATAATTTTTTTTTTTTAGTCTATTTAGAAAAAAAATGCTATTCAGACTGTAGGCCACCATAGCCATCGGATCGTAACTTCCTGAATTATGGCCCCTGTATGACCGAAAAATCACCCTTTTTAGATGGTGGTCCTGCTGAAGATCAAAATTATTATCCGATTTAAAAAAACAGTTTGATTATATCACCGTTGCTTGGTAATGAAGGTTCAGTTCACCGTTACATCATAATGAAGGTCGAGTTCAAATTTCGTGAAAATCGGACCAAAATTGCTGGACAAAATGGCCGCCGATTATACGCGAATAATGTAACAATATTGTATTCTGAGGTTGTGGACCTGTAGACGTCACAATTTAAATTTGATTTTGATGAAACGTGAAACAGTTTAAGGTCTTGAGACAAACAAGTATATTGATTTTCAAAGAATTTTGATAATTGTACAGCTAATTTATTACCTTCTTCAATGGGGACGTAAAGGATCGCTTACCAAAAACAAGTACATGTGTACACAATGCCTTAAAATATTTTTTATTTTTGTGGAGTTCTCTCCACTGTCCCTGGAAATGCTTCCGTGTGCGAGGGTAACCTTTGTTGTGCGCCAAAAATGTTTTTACGTGGCTACCTCGATATGCCCCTAATTCGACATAGAAATAATAAAAGACGGATAACATCTTTAAGTAGTGTGGGGAAGAGTAAAAGAAGCATTTTAGTAGACCTGACAAAGAAGATGACTATAACGGCGACAATGAATTGGGAGTGGACCCAGACCCAAGTAGGCCTATATGCCTAATTCCAAACCCAGTTCATGTCGAGCATCAGCCTGATACACCAGGTGAGCAACACACAGAACGGATATTGCATGTAGACCTATTATTAATTAATGGCGATGCTCCCTCTTGCCCCGCACCACTGAAAGGGGGTATTATTTATGTTAAGGCTAAGGGTAAATAATTGAACATGTGTTTCGCCTTTCAACGATACCACATTTCGCACGTAGACTCAGCTACTGATTGGAAAAAATACCGATACCGTAGTTCTCTCTCTCCCCTTTCTCCTTTCTTCTCTCCCCATGCTAGAGGGGAATTATTGAGATAGTATTTAGTAAAGGTAAGGCCCGTAAATAATTTAACATTTATTGGCAGGACAACGAAACCACATTTTGCACGACTAAAACACAGCTATTGATGGGAGAAAATACTGGTACCGTAGTCTATGATTACAATGAATAGAATGCAATGGCTGTGACGTTAAGGGGACAGTCCTGATTTGAACCGAGTCTCAGAGGCGTTTTATAGCTGAGGCGCCAGCCTCCTCGCGAAAAAAACCAAAGAAGTGGAAAAAATACAACTGGAGAAATATGTTAAAACCGATGAGAAAAATGAATATGTACCCTAGTTAGGGAGGGCCCTAATAGGCAGACAAAAAGGGCCCCTCTGGTCAAGGGAAAGGGCCCCCGATTCCGAGTCAATCCACTACTTAATGAGAGTGCAGTGATAGCATTGGCATGAAAATCACCTCTTCGCAAAACCTACTAATTATCTATCCCCAAATAAATGGCTGGACCAGTGGGGTATGGCTTGATGGAACGACCATTTCTTTGCTGAAAAGATTTCCGGGATTACGCGCGATTTGTTTCGCATTCGGGCTTCAGACGGGTATCGAATTAGGCTCCGGCCCTCAGACTAAACCGGCGCCAGGGGATATAGCAGAATAACCAGACACTAAAAAATCCTATTCGGTTGAGACTCATGCCGTATTTCGCTGGACATAACTGATTGGAAAGTAGAGACTAAAATGGAAACAATTTAATGTAAATCAGTTCATATACAATCAGATTACATTATTATTTCCATTGCGACCAATTTGGGTCAGTCTTGGTCCCAAATATTAGAGATTTAGCTCCTTTAAAGTTCCAATTTCACTTTTTCTAAGAAAGTCAAAATATAATTATTTCTATGTTTTTTTGCTCAAAAGGTTGTCAACTCACTATTATACGATCATGGACAAAATTTTGGGGGGGTTAGAAAGGGTGACACTAGTTGATTGAGGAAATAGTTACTCAATTACCTCCCTTGTTTTCATATTCTTCTCCATGGACGGCCATCTTCAAACGTTTGAATTTGAAGTTGAAAATGATATTTTTGCCAATTTCTCAACTGGCAATAGTGAATTATAGGATTATTCTTTAACAAGGTAGGACTGTTTATAGGTTCAATCTATTTTGGGGCTTTATTTTAATAAATTTTAAAAATATAACTTAAAAAAATGCTATTGGAACTTTAAATTAGTTTGAAGTTTGAATAAATACAAATCAGTGAGAATGACCTTAATTCCAAGTGATAAACTATAGCACCTACGTGAGCAATAAAACAGAAAATGTCTGCGATAATAATATGATCTAAATGGGAATGCATAAATGAAAAAAAATAGAAACAGAAACTTCAACGACAACAACGTATACTGAATTGAAGAAAAACGTATAGCAGGGTGGGAAAGACTCAGACCACAGCTTTACGAAACATTTATTAGTGAGCAGTACATTCCCAAACCAAACTGATCACAATGCATTTCCTGCCAGCAGCCATCTGGATTATTCAGATGCACCGACTGTGCCGAATGGGAATTACTTTGTTTAGAATGCCTTTCTAAAAGTCATAGCTACCCTCACCTTCATATATTTGAAGCTTGGAAAGTAAGTTTTTACTTTAAAATTGCATTGCAGTTCATAATTATTTCTAAATAAATTTGACTTTCATGGTAGATATTAATTAAAGTGGTGATTGAGTACGATAAGAGGAACAACTAATAATTCAAATTTGAAGACAAATTTACTGGTTATTTTGCTAAGAAACAACACAATCAGGATACTGTAAATCATAACTGAGATATTGAATTTTGGTCGCTTTTCATCTTCAGTTTGACATAATAAAGGAATCAAAGCTAATTAGCTTTTTAAACGGTTTACTAAGAAAGGTGAACTATTCAGAAAATGAATAATTTATGACTAAAATCAAGTTTACATCACTAGTAACATCCTTCTCCAAAGTTGGTGTGCTTTTCTGATGACCAAAAAAACTTTTACTATAGCTGCAATCTCTCAAGTTAGAAAAACTACACAATATAGCATTGAGTGCAATGCATTGAAGACCTTAATTAAAGAGTATGGGAAGTATAATATAGGGTACTCTATTTTGTCTTGTTATTCAAAGTAGTTATAGAATGTAAAATTCATTTTTTATATAATTTTTTCTATATGATTTTCAGAATGAGTCATTTATCTACTGTAATTCACCCCCCCCCCCCATGTGTGGCAATTTTCGCATGACTGTCCATCGGCATCATGCTATACAAAGAATATGATAATTGTAGATGGGAAAGGTATAATGATTATTTGACCATTTTAGTAGCCCAGGAATTTCAAAATTTGGTTGACACATGATTTTTAATAGTGGTCTCAAACCACCTACTGAAATGAGGATAAGCGTTATGCATGCTCCTTTCTTTTCCGTAAAAATGTCAAATTATAAGAAAATCTTTGAATTAAACAAGAAATGAAATGAGGTTTAATGTCCTACTGGCCTAATGAAGACGGCCATACGGCATACAGTGTGGTATGATACAAAAGTTTGCACCACCGACAAGTGGAAACCACTACAGAAAATCCAGTAGACGTGGTACAAGGGTTAATCAGTGAACTGGATGTATGAGATGTGTTGTTGAAGTTTGGGAAAGTAGGTAATGGGGAAATGTGTAGGGAGTGATAGTTAGATGTATTATGAATGGTTAGAGTGGCTGTGGTGTTACGGTGAAATACTATGCCGCTACCGTAACACCACAGCTTTATGATTTGTTAGACAGGATTGATACCGTAAGTCCGACAATAATAAATAAACTATTTCTAATTTTAATGTTGTCTTTTCCCACCGGCACTGGCCGTACGCCAGCAACTGAAAATAGCTGACGAAACAGCTAGGGCGTCGATTGTTAGTTCGCGTACAACTTGAAAAACCGAATGTCGTACGCCATTGTGAAACTGAAAGTAGCTGACGAAGACAGTTAGGGCGCCGATTGTTAGTTCGCGTACAACTTGAAAAAACCGAATGTCAGTATGGTATTTCTGACCTAATTGGTTATCGGTGACCTGAAAGCTGGTAATATCGACTCAAAGCGAGTAATCTCGACTCAAAAGTATAGTGTATAACCTACTTACTGTCTACAGTCGTCGCTAGTCTTCCTTCATGATTGTTTGTGGACGATTTACTACTCAGTAAGAAAGCCTGTGCCCAAAAAGAATTCTCGTCTGTTGTTATTAGTATAATGACTTCCTCATGTGTGGCAGGTTCGTTTGTTTTTAAAAACACTGTTTTTCGTTCCAAAAAATAGAAAAGTAATTTTTTACCAGATGATCATGGTTTTTCACCGAGACTAGATAATTTCTCTCGGTGTAAGGATATTATCGCTTATGGATAAATTCATACACTGTTTAGAAAATAGTCACATTGGTTTGCTTAGCAGCAAATAGAACGGGAATAAACTCTGTACTGAAAAATTTTCGCGTGATCTATATAAACTGTCTTCACACACTCGATTTATAATTAGCGATAAACAGGTACAGTGGCAAGTGTTATGCTTCTCAGGCTAATACCTCAAAAGTACCTCCGCGCAAAACCCTGATTTTGGTACATGCAAAAGAAAAAGAAATAGTGCCCGTGCGCGTGCCAGTAATAGGAAAACTAAGAGTTCGCGCATAAAAATGCACGAACGTACCAGGCGCGATGTCATCCAGAAGAACTTCTCGGCCAATGCAGGATCGATCATGTGATCCCCAAGATAGCTAACCAGCTTCTTAGTCACTGTGGTCCCCCCTTTTTTTTATCGAAATAGCAGCACTTGTACCGTGTTATTATCTTTCCATTTAATGCAGAGAATTTTACAGATTTTATAAACATATTTCGTCTTTTTTTCTGTTATATTCACCTGTTTTCTAGTTATTATGTCATAAATGCTGATAGTTTATTTCGTTTTAGTTCAAGTTAACATTTTGCTGGATTATTGTTCATCATCAATCTACAACTAAGAACCTACACTTATTTTTCAATTCGTTTAAAACTTCTGTATACTTATGGTCAAGGAAATATAGTTGTTTTATATTCAATAAATTTAAACTTGGTTTACTGCAGGAAGACAGCATCAAAAGGCAGTAGAGTTTTGCAATTGCGAGTGTGAGTCTAAAAGACTTAATTCGATACAGATTACGGCCTTCAACAACTAAATATCCTTCATTGGCGTTTCATTTCGAGCTAATGGATTGGATGACTGGCCTGTTGCTTGAAGGCCATCTGTCAGCCAAGACTTTCTGTGGGGCTCTTAAAGCCAGATCCTCGAAGCATGCAACCTCCTTTGTTAATTTTAAGGTATACGGTATTCCTTTTTTTATACGCCCACATTTTCAATTTTTCATGTGGACGTATATCGTCGCCGCCCCTGTTCGTCCGGACGTAATTGTTTGTGAACAGTCTACAGGTCACAATTTTTATCCGATTTCAATGAAACTTAAAATATAGGTTTATCACCCTAAGATCTTTGGACATTGGCATGTATCGGACTGTAACTTCATGGGTTATGGCCCCTGATTGTACGAAAAATCATTTTGTTTAGCTTGTGAACAGTGCGAGGTCACAATTTTAAACCGATTTGGATGAAACTTGAAATGCATGTTTAACTTAAAGATCTTGGTTCGTTTCGATATTTGTAATCGGATCGTAACTTCCTGAATTATGGCCCCTGATTGTCCGCAAAATCGCCCTTTTTAGCTTGTGGTCCCTCTGGAGGTCAAAATTGTTATCCGATTTAAAAAAAAACGTACGATTATATCACCGTTTCATGGTTATGAAGGAGGAGTTCGAATTTCGTGAAAATCGGACTAAAATTGACGTACAAAATGGCCGCCGTTTGTACGCGAATAGTGTGAAATATGTTATATCAAGGTTGTGGACCTTATACAGGTCACAATTTTGAACCAATTTTGATGAAACTTGACATGTATGTTTATAACTCACAGATCTTGGTTCCTGTCGATATTTGCGCCCATCGGATCGTAACTTCCTGAATTATGGCCCCTGATTGTCCGAAAAATCGCACTTTTTAGCTTGTGGTCCCTCTGGAGGTCAAAATTGTTATCCGATTTAAAAAAAAAAACGTTTGATTATATCACCGTTTCATGGTTATGAAGGAGGAGTTCGAATTTCGTGAAAATCGGATCAAAATTGACGGACAAAATGGCCGCCGTTTGTACGCGAATAGTGTGAAAATATGTTATATCAAGGTTGTGGACCCTATAGTGGTCACAATTTTGAACCGAGTTTGATGAAACTTTACATGTATGTTTATAACCCAAAGATCTTGGTTCCTTTCGATATTTGCGCCCATCGGATCATAACTTCCGGAATTATGTCCCCCGATTGTCCGAAAAATCGCTTTTGTTAGCTTGTGGTCCCTCTGGAGGTCAAAATTATTTTCCGATTTAAAAAAAAAAACCGTTTGATTATATCACCGTTTCATGGTAATGAAGAGAGAATTTGAATTTCGTGAAAATCGGCCCAGAGTTGACGGATAAAATGGCCGCCGTCTGTACGTGAATTGTGTGAAAATATGTTATATCAAGGTTGTGGACCCTACACGTTTATAACCTTATGATCTTGGTTCCATTGCATATTTGCCCATATCGGATCATAACTTCCTGGATTATGGCCCCTGATTGTACGAAAAATCATCCCTTTTAGCTTGTGGTCCCTCTGGAGGTCACAATTATTATCTGATTTAAAAAAAAACGTTTGATTATATCACAGTTACACCGTAGTTATGGGAGAGTTTGAATTATGATTTTCTGATGATTACTTAAAATGCAACAACTCTTGTGGGCGTATGTTTCGTTGCCTGGCAACTTTTTTTATGTTATCTAGTTTGTGTTGAGTGGACGTTAAACCCCATTTCAATCTACGTGTAACACATATCTTAATGCATGTGTAGATTCCTGGAGTCTCTATAGCTTTAGGTATAGGTCATCGTCAATAGAAGGCTTGATCTCGCCTTAATTACATACATCTTATCAAGCCCTTCACGTAATACCATGCATATTTCGCCACTAAGTTGGATTGGCACAAGCCCAGCTTGAGAACCTATCAGATTCATGGGTCGTCGTGAATACCAAGTCTCGTGATTTTAGCTAAAATGCCAACATGCGACAATCGAAATGCAAAGTTCAAAGATCAATCAATGTCACGCTTGCTGTTTTTCCACGAGAATCTCAATTTAAAAAAAAAAATTTTTGTTTATAGTGTGTTATGTGCCACGAACTCTGACTGGACAAGGTTAATTAGTCACTTGTAAAAACAACGGGCCTTGTGAGTTTGAGTGTTTCGAGGTATGGAGTCGGGGACAGACGTGGATCGGGGTTCTTCGGCTGCGGTTGTAAATTCTTTTTAAGCGATTGGACGTCATTAAATTCTACAGTAGATATTTTTCGGGAGTGCGCACCTCAATCGGAGTTAACCAGGCAGTTGGAGGAGCGGATCTGCAAGTATACCGGATACCTCGGTCTTGAGTAGTGTCAGCTTCATTCTTGTCTTCTCTGTTAAATGTGTTCGGCTTTCTTCATATCGGCGGTAATTTGGAACAGTCCTCTTGTACTTACTGATAGACTAATGTTGGCTATTGAACAATCGGATGTGGTATAAAAAAAAACCTCAGACTGCACCAAATTAAACATCATATTCAAACCCCCTTTATTTGTATTACTAGTTATTAAACCCGAGTGTGTGGATCTTCACTTCAATGGAGGCAGACCTCCATTAAATTTCACCATCTCAAATTGTAGTTCGTCTATTTATAGCAGTTCTCTCTCTGTCTCTTTTCTTCCCTTTTACATGCCCATTTTTGTTGATTTTTTGATGTAGAATGGACGAAGAAGGTTTGAATTAATATTTTCTGCCAGGTTTTGGTAAATATTCATGATTTAGAGGCGGAAGAATAATGGCGTTATGATGTTGGCTACAGTGATATGTACGGCAACCAGATACATGTTTTGAGTTTGCTTCTTCAAGTTCGTGTATCTCAAAATTTTGGTGGTCAACCTCATACAAATTTTGGTGCAAAGACATGGCCATTTTTCCTCTAGTGAAAAGCATTTCGCCTAACGAAAATTTGGGGAAAAGGTGGTGGACAAAGAGTCTAGAATTAATGGTGGTCTGCATCCCAATCTGAGGTAGGAGTTACTTCCCTTTGATCCGAATCGCTGTCAACGGCGCAATATATTTCCAACAACACATAACATTAAACTCACTGTTACAAATTAGCTTCATTTGCACTCATGCAATTAGTATACTTCTATATTTCAAAATTATAACATAGAATTTGGCGTTGCCAGTTCTGTAACATAGCCCAACTCCCAGTGTCGTTTTGGTCTCCTAAAAGACTCGCAATGTCCAGCGAGGACCACATTATTACCACGGTAATAATATTATTAATGATAACAGCCCTTTAATTCCACAGACATTAATTTATCTGCCTAGACCATTCCTTCAAGACAGTATGATTCGTTAAGGAGGGTTTGGCTTTTTGTGTTTCATAAATTACGATCAGATAGTGTAAAACATGACTAAAGTGGGTGGTGTTCCTGTGGTAAATATGTGGGGTACGCATTGATCAAATGGGAAAACCTCCCAGCGTTTCTTACGAGGTATCATTAAGGACATTCCAGTAGCTATTGTCACCCGTGTCCTTGATTCTCCTAAAAGTGCGAAGGCCAAAAATAGGGATAGTGCTACTTTATGATCGGGATTCGTTTATTTCCCGCTTATTTTTTTTATTGTGCTGTAAAAATTAGCAACGAAATTTACAACGAAACCAATAAATGTTGTGCTGATAATACGAGAAGGAACCTATTTTAAATTAATTAGATATTCGCTGATGTGCGTTTCTCTTTTTATTTGAAAATAGTCGTCATATTCGTTATTGATATTTGGTGTAGTGTAGGCCATCGAAAGTATAAACACAAGAAACGAAATATAGATTTATATTTTAATCACGTTGTTGGATGATCGAATGACAAGCACGTGCGCGCTGTATGATAGGGTCTGTCATTGAGTCAACTGACGTGATTTCGATTCCCCAGTTGTACGCGACAAGGAACAGGGTCGTGTGTTCAACCTGCTATTTCCTCCCACTAGTAAAGACCCCTACGCGCAAGTAAATTGTTGAAATGAAATTGAACCATGTGTTAGTCCCGAAATGATATAGATTGTGTCGAGTGGACGTTAAACCCCATCCCTCTCCCTCGTTGATCTCTAGTTAGTATTCATGTTCCTTCATTCATCCAATTCCTTAAAATACTACTACTGGTAGCGATTCCACACTCAGGTTCCACAACACTTAACTGTTTAGGGACGAATTTTGCGACATCGGAGTTAATTGGTAGATCTTTTCAGACCCCCATTTCGTCCATAGCTAATTTGAGGATTTGTTTATGAAATAATTCGGGTTCCTTTGGTGTTTTCTAAGGATTCAGTTTCTGTCATTAATTTGAAGTTGATTTGTGGAATGTAAGTGTGGTGGGCGTGGTAAGGATGTGACAGTTGGAATTAGAACTTCTTTAGCCTGGATGGAACAGAAAAGTAAATTGTTTTAAAAACTCTAAATTAAGGTTGTTTTGTTTTTCGGAAATATGTTACGTAGACTATATATAATGGACAATACAAATCATTCCAAAACACAATTTCGTTTTCGGAAACACTATGCGAAATTTTTAATTTCTAAAAGCGTCCTGAAAGAAATATATTCACAAAGGTTTGGAATATTGAACCATTAACCTTTAGTCGACTTGTCGCCCAATTCACTTTGACTGTTTACATTTGTAGCGTTATAATAGGGAAATGATTTCCATGTTGTTTGACCGTAAAACTAGGTTAGGATTAGGAAATGGACTGTGTTTTTTCTAACCACAAAGCATCTACAACACGTGACATACCGAACAAAAATATTTTTGTTAAAGGGCGTATATAGTCATTGGACCTTAAATGAGAGGAAATGGGTCAAATAGTACACATTTATATGATATGAATGAAGATAAACTCATTTACATTTTATTTTAAAAACAAATTGTTATAATTTCTAATAGCAGGTTCAGGAGGACCGCACTACACGCAAAATCTACAATTTAAACCTGCGGACAAGACAGAAAATAGACATTGCAAAAAATATCAAACAGATATCAAATCAACTGAATGGATCCGGGGGCCAGTCGTAAAGGGGCGTTTCGTCCGGGAACCTTTTATTTATTTTTAGAGGCCCCGTTCATACAGAGCGCGAACCTGAACAAATATTGGTTCGCGCGAACGACCGCCTTGATTGCATCCCGAGCGAATTTTTCAGAAGTTCGCGCGAACGTTTTCCCAATTAACCAATAGGCGGGCAGTATCGTTGACATGCTTTCCACGAATAGAAACCACTAGGCCTGATCGTTCCCACTAGTGTGCAATATTCACATTCTACTTGTAAAAGCAGAATGGACAGGACCAAAGAAATCATTGAAATCCAAAGGAATGAGATTATATATGTAGTCAAATGGTGGAAGGACCAGACTCCTCAATTACCACAAACACGGTGAGCTCCCAGCCCCCTTCTCCCCCACTCTTAATAAATAAAGCCTGGATTAATTGTGAAAATCTTAATAACATTACAGCCCCCCCCCCTACACACACACTCTCTTCATTACCCTCAGGTTTCCCTCAGCCCCGCCACATGCACACTCTTAATAGCCATACCAAAGTTAGCCCCCAGCCCCCCCCCCCCTACACACACACTCTCTTCATTACCCTCAGGTTTCCCTCAGCCCCGCCACATGCACACTCTTAATAGCCATACCAAAGTTAGCCCCCAGCCCCCCCCCCCCTAATTAATAAATCAAGGTGAACCTCCAGTCTCGCCGAACCTACTCTTAATTACCACACCACGGTCAGCCCCTAACCACAATGATCCACAGGCAGATGTTGTATTCTGGGTGTGCCACCTGGTGCACTTGATTCAGAACAATCTACCAACACCTTAAAACAACCATTAAAACACTAAACTCGCTTTTTATTTTCTTTTTAACAGATTGTTGGAACTTTGACAAACATTTTTTTTCCTTTTCATTACATTTCAACTAGGTAAATATACATTTCGTCAGGTGCTCTTGTGTTAACAGATCTGTACCCATTACCGCCTCTCGTGATCCCGCAGACGAACGTTTTCCGCGCCAATTATTTCAGCAGATTCATAATCATCTGTCGTCTGCACCTCATTTTAACTTTAAAGCGAGAATTTTATATTTTCTAAGAAAGTCAAAACATACTTATTTCAATATCTTTTGTTCAATAGGTTGTGAACTCACTGTTATACAATCATAGGCATCATTTCCCACCACACTTTAAAATCATTCACACCGGTAATAATAACACAATTACTTCCCTTGTTTTTTTACCCCACCCCCACCCATAGAATAGCTATCTTCAAACGTTTGAATTTGATTGTTGAAAACGATATATTTGCCGATTTCTCAACTGGCAATAGTGAATTACTGGATTAATAGGATTATTCGTTAACAAGGGGGGACTGTTTATAGATACCATCTATTTTAAGGATTTATTTTAATACATTTTAAAAATATAACTTACAAAATGAAATTGTTGCTTTAATGCAACTGGGAGCCACAAGCAATTTTCTGTCAGGTGGGAATTTTAATCGCACTACGAGACGTATGTAATGTATTTCATCGAGGAAACTCGTTTTAGAAATTAATTGCCAAATCGATCCCTCCCTGTGGTTTACTAAATGAATGTAATTAAGCTGATAAGATAGATGGCTGGGTTTGGTTTTTTCTCTACACTATCTTTGAGTTTTTAATACAAACATGGCTCTACATAGATTACTAACAAAAAAGTGAAAGTAGCTACGTGTATTTAAAGTAAAAGTAGATATATGTATTTAAAGTGAAAGTAGATATATGTATTTAAAGTGAAAGTAGCTACAGGTAATTAAAGGGAAAGTAGCTACATGTATTTAAAGTGAACGTAGCTACATGTATTTAAAGTAAAAGTAGCTACGTGTAATTAAAGGGAAAGTAGCTACATGTATATAAAGTAAAAGTAGCTACATGCATTTTAAAGTGAAAGTAGCTACATGTATTTAAAGTAAAAGTAGCTAGATGCATTTTAAAGTGAAAGTAGCTACTTGTACATGTATTTAAAGTGAAAGTGGCTACATGTATTTAAAGTAAAAGTAGCTAGATGCATTTTAAAGTGAAAGTAGCTACTTGTATTTAAAGTGAAAGTGGCTACGTGTATTTAAAGTGAAAGTAGCTATGTGTATGTGAAAGTAAATGTGCGTACATTTGGACCATACTAAACTTGGGTTGCCTGTCTATAGTTAGCTCCGCTTGAGAACAGACACTAAGCTTGTTGACCGCCGTAAATCGACGATTTAAGTCGAACACACTGAATTATACTTCTAGAATTGTGTTGATTATTTATTCTGTTTCCATTTAATAAAAGTCAAAAAGTGAGTAGAACCGCATTACTGTGGAACAATCTACAAGAAATCACTAAATTATCATCTCCAACTGTTTCTTGTCTAAAATCACGACTTAAAAACTTATCTTTTCGAGAAATGTTATCATGATTAATCAAATTAATTAACTGTATGCTCCGTGAGCATGCATCTGTGCATGGAGTACTAGCGCTATGTAAATGTACATATTATTATTATTATTAAGACAGTATACTTATTTTTGGATATGGCGGTCATTTAGGATAGAGATCTATTCTCTAGGAATGAAGTAGATGATCTCTGTGTGCAGAATAACTTTCATCGAGTACAGTGATAATTTGATCAAATTCCTACTAGAGATTAAAAGAGGCATTTTGGAAGATTTAGATAAAGAAGTAACCATTTTTTGCTATAATAGTTCGAAAGTAGAGAATGTAAAATGAATAATTTGAAAATTTCATTCAAATTACTCTATTGCAAGCGAAGATATTAGCCTTTGAATTTTTGAGAGACGTGTGCAATAATTTCAACCACCGTACTGGTTGATCGAAGCTAAGTCTCGCTCCTCCATATTTGATTAAATCAAACCGTTCTAATCTATTTAATATCGGAGAAATTTGATGCCATCGAGAGTTGATTAAGGCCTGGATCAATTAATCAATGTCGAAATAATACTTTAGAAAACATTTCAGGCCTAAAGGAAGACCTGTAATGGTCAGATTTAGCTCTTGCATAATGTCTGTTTAACTTCTATATACAACCTAGTAGTTTGCGAGTGATTCCTATATCGTCCACATCACGTTCGGATATTTTAACATATGCCATTAGGAAAAATATATCCTAATCGACAAAAGGGAACATTTTGTATATACTGTAAAATATATATATTGTAAGGTTATCTCTAAAAGTACATTAATATTATTCCTACATACTTTCGTCAAATACAGTGATAATTTGTTGAAATTCCTATCAGATATTTACTATTTCAATATCGTAGTTGGCAGGGGATTTCTATATCGCTCAGATAAGGCTCATGCACTTAGTGATTTTTTTTTTTTTTTTTTTTTTTCTTTTTTTTAAGGAATATTATGTATAGACTTGAAACATATTTTAAGTAAGGTTATCTATGTAAGTGCAATAAACACTTTCGTCAAGTACACGTGATAATTTGTTGATGTATACAGATGTGATACCTCATATCTTTCGTATAAAAAAAAACCCAGGGAAAAACCATTTTTTGTTACAGGAAATGGAATGCTGTACCTCAGATAAGTGGGCGTGGTTTCAAATCCCCAGTTGTACATGGCAAGGAGTAAGGTCACCTGTCCAACCTCGACTACCTCGTGGATTTTCTCCGGGTACTCCGGTTTCCTCCCACTGCTAAAGACCCCTACGCGCAAGCGGATTATTGAAATAAAATTAAGCCATATGTTAGTCCCGAAATGACCTTGTTTTGTGTGGAGTGGACGTTAAACCCGATTTCTCTCTCTCTCCCTTAGATACGTGATGGTAACTTTATGTAAAAAGGTGCCGTTATGACTCGGTGAGTATGACGCTGACTGGCTAACCTGGAGGTCCTGTTTTCGATCAATGTTTGCCTAGAAAGTTCATCAGGGTTTTCCGGGAAGGTTTCCCCTTGTTAGATGCGAAAACATACACTTAAAAGAACCTTTGACAGTTGGAATTCGAAATAAGAGTGGACCGTATCATAGCTGCCTTGGTCAAATGTTTCTTAAGTTTTATTTCCATCTGTACGTTGCTGCATTTTTCGTCGAGTGGTAATCGGGTTGAAATGTCCAGAATATCTTTCTCGTCCAAGGACCTATTTCACTAAATTTTAACTAAGATAAAATCGAAATTTTATTAATATTTGCTTGGATAATATTAGGCTGATTTTAGTGCTTAGCCAATCAAAATTGAGGTATCTATAATGTACTAAAATTGGATTTTATTTTTAGATGAAATTTCGAGAAACAGGGCCCAGGACGATAAAACTCAATTGCACACTTTGCGGCTACAAGAGTTGCCACTTGACTTATCTTATGTGGTAAAATTTAGACTACGGAAACAAAGTAACAATTGTTTAGGCGTGACTGGGTGAAGTGTTACGAAGCGCGTATGCATGACATGGAGCGATCTCCATCGTTGAAGGAATTAACTTAGCTTCTATAATGTTCTAATCAAACTTAGATTACATGAAATAGGGTTTAACATCCTACTGTTCTGCTCCGACCATTTTTTTTTTTTTTTTGGTCAGACTTAACGTCTGCTTTCACATAAGGTATTATCGCAGATTTAAAAACTAACCGACAAGCCTAACCCTTTATAGCTGTACAATGACAACCCTTGTTCCTAGCCTTTTATAGTTGTATCATGGCAACCCAAATCCCGTTATATCTGTACCATGGCAACCCTAATCCTTTTTATACGTCCACATTCATAATGTGAACGTATTATGCCGTCGCCCCTGTCTGTGTGTGTGTGTGTATGTGTGTGTGTGTGTATGTATGTGTGAGGGTGTGTGGGTGTGTGTGTGTGTGTCTGTGGTTCGCCTACAGGGCGCAATTCTTCATGGATTTTCTTTAAACTTGGTATACTTATTCCTTATTCCCTTAAGGAAGATCCCTATTGTTTTTGGTGCATGCCCGACACCCAGGGGCAAAGCCACGCCCATTCCTTGTATTTATTTGTTTGTCGTCTACAAGCCACATTTCTTAACGTATCATCTTGAAACTTTGAATGATTATTCTTTGTAACCGAAAGAACATTTCTATCATTTGGGGTGCATGCCCAACCGCCAGGGGCAGAGTCACGCCCATTTTCTTTTTATGTGTCGCCTACAGGCCACAATTCTTAATCGGTCATTTTGAAACATAAAATACTTATTCCTTATACCCTAAGGATTACCCCTTTTGTTTTGGGTGCATGCCCGACCCCCGTGGGACAGCAACACCCATTTCTTGTATTTGTTTGTCTGTAGTCTACAGGCTGCATTTCTTAATGTATCATCTTGAAACTTTGAATACTTATTCTTGGTACCTTAAGGAAGATCCCTATTGTTTTTGGTGCATGCCCAACCCCAAGGGACAGTGCCACGCCCATTTTTTTTTGTCTGTGTGTCACCTACAGCCCACAATTCCTAATCGATCGTCTTGAAAACTTTTTTTTATACTTATTCCTTATACCCTAAGGCTGACCACTATTATTTTTGGTGCATGACGGACCCCCTGGGACAGAGCCACGCCCAATGCTTTTGTGTCTTGTGTTCGCCTACAGGATGCAATTCATAACAGATCCTTTTAAAACTTTACAAACCTATTCCTTATACCCTAAAGATGACCCTTATTGTTTTTGGTGATTTCCTAACCCCCAGGGGCAGAGCCATGCCCATTTTTACTTCGTGTCTATGTGTGTTGTCTACAGGCCACGATTCTTAATGGATCGTCTTTAAACTTGGGATATGTATTCCATATAGCCTAAGGACGTCAACTGCATGTCCCGACTCACACAGGCAAGACACGACCAATTTTTGTGTTTGTCGTTTACAGGCCGCAATTCTGAATGAATCAGCTTGGTACTTGGCTTATGTATTCCTTATAGCCTGAGGGCGTCCACTATTGATTTTGATGAATGTCCCGACCTCAAGGGGCAGAGCCACGCCCACTTTTTGCCTTTAGCGTTAGGAAGGCACAATTCTGAATGGATTATCTTGGTATAGTTATTCCTTATACTCTAAGGACGGCAACTATTAATGTTGGTGCACGACCCTCAAGGCTAAACAAACCAAACGCCTAGCCTTCTTGACAAAGTACATTACCATATCAATCAAAGCAGGAATGTGGACGTATATTGTAGCGTTAGCGTTATGTTTAAATGTGCCAAGGTAATCTCAGAAGTTCTAGGCATGACTGCGATAATACCTTATGTGAAAGCAGACGCTACGGGACTTTTTACGTGCACGCCCATCTGTACACGCGACCTCGTCCCTGTCAGGCCCTACACACTGACAAGGAGAAACCACGCCGGAAAATATGGATGAACTTTCTTGGCCAATGCAGGAATCGAACACCTCCAGGCTAGCCAGCCAGCGTCTTACCCATAACCACGTGACCATCTGTTTCCTGTGTATTCAAAGCGGTCACAGAAAGCATACGGCCCCTTTAAACCAGCCACAGACTATAGAAGATTAGTTATCGTATGTTCTCGTGAGGCGTGTCAACAACTGGTGAATTGATATTGGTAGGTGATATATAGAAGACCTCCTCAATTACGTGAAGGAGTTTAAAGAGAGGGCGTTAAGATGAAAACGTGGGAGGGTGGAGGGTAACATTAACATGGTTCAATTTTATTTCAACAATTTGATTGCGAGTCGAGGGCTTACACAGTGGGGAGGTGGTGGTTACCAGGAGAAACCCCACGAGGTTGGACAGGCGGCCATACTCATTGTCACGTACAAGCTGGAAACCACGCAACTTAATTCAAGAACAGACCACGTCGGGTCCCGTGTAAACATTGACCTTCTCGGGAAAGAACCCACATCAAGTTCAACTTGAGGACGAGTTAGCAGATGCACCGCTGCCCGGACAAAAACAAAATCCTGAGGAGCATTTGAACGGTTGGTACAGAAAAAACACAAGGTTGTTATATAAAGCAGTAGTCCCTCTTTAACGAGTTCTGCTAGTCCGACGACGCCCTGAACCTTGTATAGGAGTTTAATAGGTGATAAAACAAACCCGAAATGGGCGTGTTACCTCGTTATTTACGGTATGTCTTGTCCAGTATAACCACGTGTTATCAATTCATCCTGGTCAGTGTTTTACCACTGACCTACCTCACCAAAACAAACATCATTAACATAGTGCTAAACCTACTCGACAAGACGATTGAAAAGACGATTTATTTCTGGTCTGTTGTCAGACGATTTATTTCTGGTCTGTTGTCAGAAAAGCGAGGGAGAGAGTGAGAGAGAGAGAAATGGGATTTAACGTCCACTCAACACAAACTAGGTCATTTCGGGACTAACACATGGTTCAATTTATTTCAATTATTCGCTTGCGAGTATGGGTCTTTATCAGTGGGAGGAAACCGGAGGACCCGGAGAAAACTCACGGGGATTCGAAACCATGCCGGTTGGCTAAATGACAGGATTTATAACACAGCGCGCACGTGTTAACCAATCGGCCCCCCTCCCCTCCCGTAGTTTTAAACGTACTCGACAAGACGATTGACAAGACGTTTTATCTCTGATCTTTTGTTAGAAGACCATCGTTTAATCGTGCGAGATAAAAACAAAGAATTTGAATGAATGAATAATGGGATTTAATGTCTCACTGTTCTGCAGCTACAGGGCTAATGAAGACGGACATATTCCATACATTGTGCTATGAGGACAATATTTTGCATGCTCGTTCTTTGTATATGGGATCTTGGCTTTTCATCCCATCAGAATAACTAAAGGTTTTTCGTTGCCAGACCTTCAGTCCTGAATCACTGACAATGGGGAAACCATCCTGTAAAAATACGGACCAAACCCCAGACCTCTGTGGCTGCTTAAGTCGAAGAAAGTCCGCATGATGGTAGGAAGATTTATCCATGTTGCGTACCAGGTTTTTGTGGATACATTTTTAGAACAATTCTGAAACCTGGCGCCAAGTTGTTTTCCGCAAGTCTCTTTCCATATCCTTTATTATCCAGATTTTATCCAATATAGATTTATGCCATGGTTCAAAAACAAAATTCACGTAAGATGCGAGAAGGGCAGAATGAAATCAAAACAAGTTTAACGTCCTACTTTTCTGCACAGAAGACGGGTATATGCGTTACTGTTTGCTGGGACTACCAAAGAAGTTTTTAACTTGCATGCCATCAAGTACACCGAATTGCCTCGGATTTTCGATTCTGTTTCAAACCACCGACCCTGTTTAACAATTACAGATTAATAAAAAACCGACATTACTTTAGAATATTCTGTTGATGTATGTTAGAATTTACCAATATGGTCTGCCTTTTCGCTTAAAATAGAAGCTGGTACTTGTGATTATGTAAAAGTAATTTACTGTGTTGTAGCCAACTTAATGTGCTGTAACAAAAACAATCGGTATTTTAAATAAATATCAGCTTGCATTACAAATATTCACATTATTTTCCGGTATGTTACCCAGTAATTCAGCCAGAAATGAATAATAAACACACGACAAAGGCTATCGACTGCTAGTACACATATACTGAGTTAATAGTCTCCTTGGTTCAATCTATAGGGGGGGTGGGCTAGTGCCGCGCTTCTACCTCTAGCTAGCCGGTCATCTCTGGCTTGCGGCTGCGGTTTCGACCCCTGGTGTGAGCGTATGTGGCATGGAGATAGGGGCGCCTTCTCAACCTCGTGGGTTTCCTTCCGGGCACTCCGGTTTCTTCCCACTACTAAAGACCCCTACGCGCAAGCGAATTATTGATATAAAATAAAACCATATGTAAGTCCCAAAATGACCTAGTTTGTGTCGAGTGGACGTTAAACCACATTTCTCTCTCTCTCTCTCTCTCTCTCTCTCTCTCTCTCCCTCTCTCTAAATCTATAGTCCAGTAGGATATTAAACCGAATTTCATTTCATTTCATAGCACACAGCTGTTTAATCGTATGTCTGTCTTCATTAGCCCGGTCGGGGCAGAACAGTGTATTAATTTCAACCGCCGCACTAGTTGCTCGAAGCTAAGTCCCGCTCCTCAATTTTTTAGATTAAATCAAAATATGTCTGCACCGTTATAATCTACTTAATATCGGAGATATCTGATGGCGTCGAGAGTTGATTATGGACTGGATAAGTTAATTAATATCTAATTAATAATTTAGATAACATTTCAGGCCTAAAGAAGAACCTAGCTGATAGGCAGATTTAGCTCTTGCATAATGTATGTTTAACTTTCTTGCCGATAAGCAATATAGATAGGTTTAAACCCATACGTGTACAAATTGGGAAAAAGAACCTGTGTCAAAATCACTCGGTTGTGAAATTAAATTGACAAATCCATCATCGAGTATTGTAAACCTCTTACCTGGTACCACAATAACGGCATGTATTTTTTATTTGGGGTCGGGTATGGTGTATGAGGCAGTTTATTTTATTTGGGGTCGGGTATCGTGTATGAGGCAGTTTATTTTATTTGGGGTCGGGTATCGTGTATGGGGCAATTTATTTTTGGAACCCGAATGTAATTAATGCACGTGACCAATCCTAAGAGGATAAAGAAGTGAAGTGAAATGAAATGAAATAAAATGGGGTTTAACGTCCTACCGACTGGGATAATGAAATAAAATGGGGGTTTAACGTCCTACTGTGTTGCTCCTAAACTGGGACTAATGAAGACGGGCATATGCAATACAGACTGCAATGAGGACAATTTTGCCCGGGCAGCGGCACTACGGTCTACTGTTATATCGAATTCCAACTGTACTATCAATGGATATTTTGTTAAGCAAGTAAGCACCAACCGAGCGATATTACGCTAAACATTTGTTAAATGAAGGGTTCGGTTTGTTAAATTAGGGGTTCAGTTTAGAATGATAGTGTGGCAGTAAGGTGGTAGGTAGTTCGACCACACTCTCGCCCTCTCGCTCTTTCTCTACATAATATATGTACGCTCAGTCATTACTACATGAACTTATATTGTGGTTAACCGCTGGTTCACGCGCCACGAGAGCGCGAGATTGAAAAATAGAAGTCGTCTGCTAAGGATAGTTAAACATTTTGAAAGATGGTTTACCTGCTTACGTTCATTTCTAACGAGGAAACATGATTTGTCGACACCAAAGAAAGATTGAGCGGTTTTTTAAATACTTTTTGATGGTTGTACAAATAACCCAAGTCGATCGAAACTAGTTACGATCAGTTTCGCGAAAAGTTAAAATTGGATACACAAAAGTTTTTTCAGAGTTTTATAAGATTAGCGATAAGTGCAACGCGAGCCAATATAAACTTAGCAAATAGACTTTAATAACGCTGATATGGCAGTAATATAACCGGCGGGGAGGAAGATACGTTAAAATACGAATACGTCCAGATTTATAGCAGACGACAAGAGGATATTGGATTAACTCAGGTCTCGTTCAGGATTACAAACGAATATCACCAACGTCGCATTCAAGTGATCTCGCCGAAAGATGTTTTGGTGACATTTTGGTGGTCGTATGTTGTGATTATCAAGAATTCATTTTGATAACTTTTCTGTAGGGTTTCACCTAAATTAAGTAAGAGCTCTTGGAATGAGACTTTGATGACTTCTTGGAATAAGATAATCGATGAGTTGCTGTTGGATTCTTTCTTTTTCATACGATAAAATGTGATAAAAGAATTAAGGGTTTCCCTGGATAAAGAAGTTGGGGATTCACAACGACCGACTGAATATTCTTGGAATCGGGCTTTTGTTTTATCAATAGACGGGTTCTTGGATTAGTGTTTTATCCGGATTATTAGAGGGTTTTCTTGGATTCTAAGCTTGCACAGTGTTTCAGTTAGATTGTTTTGGGAGCGCAAGATTTTTTTAGTCATGTCAAATAGGTTATCAAAATATTGTTTGCATTTAGTTAGAACTTTAACAGTCTTTCAAAGATAGAAAGTTTCCCGGGTTCAAACGTTTTGAGAGTCTATCAACTGTATGGATAGGTGTAAGAATTTTATTAGTGTTTTAATAAGGTTCCTGGTGTTTATAACTAGTGATTTAAAGAATCAACGTTTTAAAGAATTGATGTTTTACAGAACTGGTGTGTTCACAATTAATTAATGTTTTAAATATTAGTGTTTTAAGGAATAAGTGTTTGGTGTTTTAAAGAATAAATGTTTCAGATAATTAGTGCGTAAGAGGATTGATGTTTTACGAGAGCTGATATTTTAAATGATTAGTCTTTAATGTTTTAAGGATTTAGTGTTTAAGAAAATTGATTTTGTTGAGGAGAATTGATAGTGTTTAAGAGAATTGGTGTTTTAAGGAATTAGTGTTTAATATAATTGATGTTTTAAAGAATTGATGATTTAAAGAATTGGTGTATTTTAAGAAGATGTGCAGTAGACAGATTATGATGTATTTGTATAGTAATATAGTGTTCTGTATATTGACAATACCTATTGTAGTCGTATCTAGGAATATTGTCGTAGATAATCAGAATGAGGCCAGTGAAGAACGATGGTTGTCCGATGGGGTAAGAATAAATAATTTAACTAGATTAATATGATTGTATTTCAGTACACATTGGCGTGCACGTAAAAGATCCCTTGATAGTTGAAATTCGAGATAAGAGTAGGCCGTAGCACCACTGTCCAGACAAAATTTCCCTCGCGGCAAACTGTATAGCGTATGGTCGTCTTCGATAGCCCACTCGGGGCAGAACAGCAGGATGTTCAAGCCAATTTGATGTCATAAGATAAAGGCGAATGAACGTCAACTCAATACACAAGAGGTTATTTCGGGACTAATATAAGGTACAATGTTATTTTTGGTAATTTCCTACCGCGTAGGTGGTTTTCTGGGTGGGAGAGGGGGGAACCCTGACAAAACCCACGAGGTCACGTACAAGTGTGAAATCGAAATCACGCGACTTAACTGAAAGACCGACCTGATGATCGAAAGAAACATTAAAACAAATAATTCCCAGCTACCTTTTTACACAAATAAATCTATTTTTATACATCTAAAAAACGTTTAACCCCCAAATTCAAAGTGCAGGGGTTTTTTTTATCGTGTACCGATCATGTTCAATGCTTTGATTAAAGTCATTTGTATCTGTTTCATGGTGGTTTTGATCAAACCCAACACGACGTCTATAAGTAAATGTCAAGTTAAATACATTAGCAGGTGCGCGGAGAGAAACTCTCTTTAATCATAGAGCCGTAAAGGTCAATTGACCACTGATGATTGGGGTTAGGTTGTGTATTTAAGGCTTTAATATGAACCAAATGTAAGCTGTTTAAAATACTCTAGATCATAAATAGTTATACGGAGCCGCGGTTGGTAGCTCGCTAACCTGGACGTTCCGTGTTCGATCCTTGTTTTCGCCGGAAGTTCCGGCGTAGTTCCACCATGTTAGTGGTGCAGGACAGAGGGCCTGGTGAGAGACAACGTCTAGTCATTCGTATTGGACGAAAAGTCGAGGTCCTGAGTAGGCCTGATGAGCCCTTGACAGTTGGAAATCGATATAAGAGTAGACCGGGCAAAATCGTATCGTGGATGTCCGTCGCCCAGTGGGAGCAGAATAGTGGCATGTTCAACCACATTTCATTTCATAGATACTGGTGAATTACCTTATAGAAATGTAAATAGTCGTTAATTGCTTACTTCCTGCGCCAACTGGGCTAACGAAGACGAGCATACACCATACGGTGTGCTATGTATACATGTCATGAGTGAAATGTTGCCTGGACTCCCCATCAAATTCCATGCCATCAAGACCCTTAAGGACACAGTTTTTATAATTAGGTATCCAGTGGCAACAAGACCCTAAGACACAGTTCTCTCAATTGTTTTTGTATTCGAGTAGCTGGGTGTAACACCTTTTCAGACAGTTGTTCTCTCAACTGTTTTTGTATTCGGGTAACCAGGGGTAAGACCCTTTAAGACACAGTTGTTGTTCGTTCGACTGTTTTTGTATTCGAGTAGCTGGAGGTAAGACACTTTAAGACAGTTGTTCTCTCAACTGTTTTTGTATTCAGGTAACTAGGGGTAAGACCCTTTAAGGCACAGTTGTCTCGAATGTTTTTGTATTCGGATAGCTGGGGGTAGGATCCATGGCTTTAATTATATAAGTATTCTATGTGTAAGTTCATTGCTGGTTACACGTGTGTAAGTAATACTTGTCACATGTAGACATGTAAACAAATCACGTGTTACATATTAAACCACGTGTATACTGATGCCACGTCTTCATAGACCCATCAAACATGCTCTATGTCCTTATAAAAATAAATGGTTCCAATATAAAAATATGTCTGAGATATGTTCTGACCCGGTTGATATTCAGAAATAGGACTAAAGCTGTTGAGCCGATATTTTCTTGTGGCCATTTCCTAGAAGTAACTTCATGCGCCAAGTTCACAAAACATTCTAAGACTTAAGTTGAGAATTTACTCAACTTTCAATCATTGTTTATGAGATATTTCTTTGATCCAGAAACACAACAAATTGCACATAGTTAGTTATTGAAAAGTCTACATTTGCGGCGTATTCATGTATTCTTCACTTTTGCGCCTTTTCTAGACGAAATTATGGAGTTCGTCTTTCGGTAACATCCCGTTTCAATTTAAGAAATCTGTATTGAGAGAATTGTCTTCGAAACGTCGTGAAAATAAACTAGTAATTGTTTATCCGTAAGTATAACAGGCCCGGGACTGTACAGCACAGTGGAAGCTTACTGCTTGCCCCCCGGATTGATATTTGTTTATTTTTTGCACCCCGGCTGTACGTGACAAGGAATAGGGTCGCCTGTCCAACCTCGTGGGTTTTCGCCGGATCCCCCGGTTTCCTCCCACTGCTAAAGACCCCTACGCACAATCGAATTACTGAAATAAGATTTTAAAAGCATACGTTTGTCCCAAAATGACCTAGTTTGTGCCGAATGGACGCTAAACCTCATTTCTTTCTCTCTTTAGTTTTTGCAATGTCTATTTTCTGTCTTGTCCACGGGTTTATCTTTAAGAGTTTTGTTTTGTGGGTAGTGCGGTCCTCCTGTACTTATTAAATATCTCCAAATGATTTTCATTAGCTATTGGCTTTCACCGCGTATTGTTATCGTAGGGCCATCTCAAAATATTAGAACATGATGCATTAATTATAGCTTAAACCACGAGTCTATTAACTTCAAACAGATCAAAGACGCCATTTTCTCTTTTTAGCAAATGGATACATTTCAACGAGATCACATTCCATGCGCCACGTGGCTTCGAAGGAAATGCACCGACCTGACACCTATCGTCATTATATTAATACAGCGGACAAACGAAGGTTGAAAAATATCCCAAAAGAATTTCGGTTTTTTAATCCATTTTTTAATCCTCTTTCTTGGTTAATATATTTACAATAATATGTACGAAACATATTTAAGTCATTCATCAATGTTACTTTTGTAATGGATTTTGTTTTTTCGCAATTTTGTGATATTTCTAACAGAAGGTATAAATTATTACAGCAGAAGTGGATCTTGAAAACGTAGCCAACAAACACTTAACGTAGCAAATAAAACGCTCATTATTCGGCCACTTAATTCGCCTACTTGTAATGAACATCGCATGGGGTCTATCGCTAGAAACGGTGAAAAGGGCAAAAGGTTAGAACAAATGAAATGGGGTTTAACGTCCAAGTTTTCCACATCGAGCGGCCTAATGAATACTATAGGGTTATGCTTTAAAATGAAAATGAAATGGAGTTTAACGTCCTACTGTCCTGCTCCGACTGGGCTAATTAAGACAGGTACGCACCATACAGTGTGCTATGAGAGAAATTTTGCCCGGACAGCGGCCCTACGGCCTACTTTTATATCGAATTCAAACTGCCTAGGGATCCGTTACGTGCACGCCAATGTGTACATGGGGCCTCGTTTTTTTCAAGCATGGTTTCCACTCGCCTGTCATCCTGGACGAAGGGCTTGGGACGTAAAATGTCCCAGTTCTCAGAATGTGACTGGCAAATCGAGCTCCCGGTGTTGATGAATCCAAGGTATTACTACCGGTATTACGAATTTTCTACACGCTGTATAAAAGGGGAAAAAAGTAGGCTACAACTAATTTTTAAACGAAGTATTTCATATCTTTGCTATCTTTTGCCGAATTATATTGACTACAAAAAACGAATAGAGCGTTCCCTGTTTTAACAACCACCAGAGAGAATAAATGGCATCTGATTATAGCTATGATTATATTTAATATGTTTACCAGTTGAAAGTTATAAGAATGTGCGCTATTTTATCGTAAATTGTATTATTTAGATACACACATGTATTTGAGAAAACTTCTATCAATCACATCATGTTTGTTTTTCTTGCGTATAATTTATTTATCACATGTTTAGATTCCAACCAATTTATTCATTTACAAAAATAATCCCCCTATATATCACAGGCGATGTCACGTATTCGTTATAAATATGATATTTACAAAATGAAATGAAATGGAGTTTAATGTCCTACAGTTCTGCTTCTAAACTGATCTAAGGGAGACGGGCATACGCCATACGGTGTGCTATGAGGGAAATTTTGACCGGGAAGGGATCATTTACGTGCACGCGTTTTTGTACTATCCGAACGACTAGACAATTGTCCTTGTGATATTTATACAACACAGTAGCTAAGCTAGGAAGGGTCGAAGAGTGGGACAGCCGCTTCTCCCCCGGGCGGGACCTATTTTTAGGGAGCACCACTTTGTACGTGACAAGGCATAAGGTCGTCTGACCAACATCGTGGGTTTCCTCCGTGTCCTCCGAGCTAAAGGCCCTTGCGCACAACCGAATATTTGAAATAAAATTGATTAACAATATGTTAGTCCCGAAAAAGCGAGTTAATCTTATAGCAATCGTGTTGAGCGTATCGAAACGTATCCCAACGTGTCTGAACGTACCAGATCATGGACTGAGCAGGGACAATCCAATTTAATGGTAGGAAATGAAATGGGATTTAACGTCCTACTCTTTTGCACCTAACCTGGGCTAATGGAAGATGGGCATACACCATACAGTGTGCTATGAGGGAAATTTTGCCCGGGCAGCGGCGCTACGGCCTACTCTTATATCGAATTCCAACTGCCAAGGGATCTTTTACACGGGACCTCGGTTTTTCGTCTCATCCGAACGACTAGGCAGGCAGCTGTCCTTGTCAGGCCCTCCTTCTGCATCACTGACAAGGGAAAAATCACGTAGGAAAATTGAGATGAACTTTCTCGGCCAATGCAGGGATCGAACACCCAACCTCCAGGCTAGCGAACCAGCGCCTTATCCACTTAGCCACCGTGACCCCCTTTCATGGTAGGTAAACGCATCGCACGACAGACGGAACCTAGCCAAAAATAGTCCAAACAATAAATATAACACTTATAAATTTTGAGGTATTACTTAGCTCCCTGTCGTGTATTCACATTAAAATAACTTTTAAACGCTGAGTTAACGTTTTATTAAATACCGATGTATTGGTTGTACACGATGGTAGTTTAGAATTAGAAACTACAAGTTATGTCTAGACGATTGTGTCAAACATTTGGCAATAATCTATATTTTTATTACACCAGGCTGGTGAAATATTTCACCTAGATTCTAGAGAACATAATACATGGTAAATAAACTAAACCAATAGTGACATATGAGCTTAGTAGGCCCCATTCGCTTTCTGTCATATTCAAGGACAGACTTAGACTTAACACGTTAAACAAGTTACGTATGAGGGTTTCAAAATTTCAGATTTATTTTTTAAAAATTTGTGTGGAATTATTAAATGTTATATTTTTTATGGATTCAATTGTTTTGTGACAACTCAAGGTCTTAGTTTGTGAGAGCGTCTGGGGTAACTTTTAACCAGGGACTTTTATTGGGGCGTCTCGAAGTATAAATCGCGCAATGCTTGTAGATTTTCAAATAACCACACTTTTCTAATTAATACTTATTCCGGTGTGGTTCTCCCTGTCAGTGATGCAGGACGGAGAGCCCGACAAGGACAGCTGTATAGTTGTTCGGACGGGACGAAAAACAGAGTCCTCGTGTATACATTGGCGTGCACGTAAAAGATCCCTTGACAGTTGGAATTCGATAGGCCGTAGTGCCGCTATCCGGGCAAAATCCATCTCATACCATACTGTATGACGTATGCTCGTCTTCATTAGCCCAATTCAGAGCAGAACAGTAGGACGTTAAACCCTATTCCATTTCAGTGAGCCAGTGTCCTAGCCTCTCTAACATAAAGAAGGCCCATTGCTACTTTAACAGTTATACAAACTATCTAATGTTTATTTATGATAGCAATATGATATTGTCTAACAAAACAACCAACGAATAAAACAGATATTTAATCTTTGACAAACATCCCTCTTTATTTATTCTCCATGTTTACCCGCGGAAATTAACCACCCTCATTATTATACCGAGGCAACGTGTTATCTCGTCTTATCTCCCACTATCTCGAATTATCTCTTGGTTCATTTGAACGTAAAGCTCCGCAAAGACATTAAAGGTGTTTAATTGTTTCACCTTTGTGATGATGTTAAACATTTTGATTCTATAATTGCCAGTTTATCTCACGTGATAAGTAGTTTTAGATTCTAGAATAATACAATACCTTGTTACTCTTCATAACAAAACACAACACAAGTTATATATGGATATAACTACTTCTCTATAATTTAATAACGTTTCGTAACACATACAGGTCACGTTTTCAAGTTAAATTATAGAGAAGTAGTTATATCCATATATACCTTGTGTTGTGTTTTGTTATAATAGTAATCCGTGCTTCTAGATGTCATTTAAAGATTTGTTTTCTTATTACTCTTGACTATACATATATTATATAGAGCGAAACAATTTTATTAAAATAAAGATCTTTATTTCGTTTCGTATTTTTTTATACCCCGATGGCCTACCCTACATGAAGATCTAACCACTAATGATTTCCCCTTGACGTTAAAGTTACATTATGGGAGATAAAATAAAGAGATGGCAGTTCTAATTATAATAGTTAAAAACTAGATAGTGTAAAGGTAATTTGCTGAAAATTTCAGTCAAATTTATCCACTATTAGCCGAGAAAAAAGCGTTTGAAATATTCACATAACCTCGGTCATCATTACTCAAATCATTAATATAAACAGCATAGTCTCGATTATCCACTTGATTGATTTAATTAAGAATGCGTTCGCGAGACAACCATGCAAAATTGAAAAAAAGCGGCACAAGCGATATCGGGCGATATTGGTCAAACTTTGTGGAATTGGTCATTGGGTACCCCACATACCCCACATGAAATTTGGGGGTCACCAACCTTTTAGTTAGAGAGAACCAGCTATGACCAGTTTATACTGAAAAAACGTTATTTTTTTATGATTTATGGCCTAAATTCAAATAATTCTCATAAATTGCATGATTATATTTTATTATTTCTCATTATTTTTCATGAAAGGTATTTTCAACTACTCTCATAAAAAAATGACCAATAAATTTTTCCGACATAGTTTGGACCATGAGAAATTCATGTAGATAGGTAGTTTTTGCTCTAAGGTGATACATATGAACTTTATGGTGCTATATCTCCACCACTGCGGGGCTGAGGATAAATCCATTAATAATGGAGGTTGAGGTCAACTAATACTAATATTTGGTTTTGAAAAAATCACTAGCACAGATCTCTTTAATACTGAATTCGACGATCGAAATTAAGGAAAATTACTAATTTTCTGACATTATTTCACTAATAAAATCGGTCTTTGCCTGTGTTTTTAGGTTTGAATTAGCCTCATTCACCATCGATCAGTCGGGGCCGGAACAAATCATCGGCCAGGTTGTTGAAGTTGGGATTGGAATCCAGCCTGTCAGCATCCAAGATGGCGGCGTCCCCCGTTTGCTCGTTTTCCCGTCTTTTTCCACGAATAAAATGCGGTTTACTAGCCAGTTATCCTTCAGAAACTACAATTGTGAATTTACGCGCATGCAACAAAGACATTACAGGCCATTTACAGCGGCTTCATTTGCCAAAGACTGATGTAGACTCGGAATGGATGCTTTTACTCGCCAGATCTGGAAATTTTGATTTTCAGAATGATGACTTTATAAATAGTCTGACTGTTTGTCCGGCCCATAGATATCAACTTGGACTGTGCTGGAGTCCCTCTAAATTATGCTCTCACCCCCTACATCATGGTAAAGGCAAACCAACACAATCTGCAGTAAATGTTGAAGCCTCGAAAATTATTTGATCACATGATATATTTTGCATATTATAGAATTCAGACTTCATTAAATGTATAGTACAGGTCTGAGCATCTCTGGGTCTGTGTACTTCCATGGAATTTAGTTTGCTTCTTAGCTACTTTTCCTGGTCTGTAGATTTGACCTAGAGCTGTCTAGACAGCTCCATGTCCATATCTAATATGGAAGTAGAAAATATTGTTTGCGAAATTATTCAAACTTCGATGTCGAAGTCGATGTAGTACTATGTAGTTTAGTTTTGCACCTAGAAGACTATTTTACCTATTATACTGGAGTCTATAATTTCAATGAAACTCTCCAATTGCCTGTAACAAACGTATCACTTGCAGATTAGTTAAAATTTAGTATTGGTGTTCTTCATGAGACTCATAGATTCCAGGCTGAGCATATTGAACCGATACGTATTATTATTATTTGGTGAAATATTTGCAATCTTGAAATTGAAAAATTTATGTTAAATATTTTGTTGTTTTGGTGATTTTCAAAATTCACATTTTCAAAAATGAACGTATTTGATGAAACAATATATTATTATATTGAGTTTTCATTCCGTAATTATCTTCTCATATTTTAATATGAGAAGAAACCATGTGCTGCAATTCACGGAGAATCTTTATTGATGATGATGGTATTGATTAGGTACTGTTGATGCAGGTTGTTGGAAGCGTGATTATTGGAAAACTTCGTAAAGTGTATCCTTCCCTTCTGGAAGGGATTATGGCGGCGTTTAAGACATGCATAACAGGCGGTATTCGCGTTTATGCATGTCCAAAACTGCATTTTTCATCTCTATAAGCAGCAAGGATCCAATAATACCGGGGGACACCTTTTGAAAAATTTTCTGAGACCATATTCTGATATCAAAGTCTCCCCTCCTTATCTATCCAATCGGAGACTTGATATCAGAAAATTCAATAGCAGATTAACGGTGGGGTCGATATCAGTGATTTTCTCACAAGTGCCCCCTGCTGATACAGATCTCGGATTTTTTTTTGAAAATCGCTTCTAAAACTCAGGTCAGCTCAGATTCATGAGTCGTTATTCCACTCGATTTCTGATTGAATTTTTCTTGTATTTGGATCAGTACCCCATAGACCAGTCATTTTTCGTTCGAACTTGTTTTTTGAATATGAGGACTCTCTTCGGGTGTATGTGTGGTATACCCCCTCAATTTGCATTTCAATGCTCTAATACAAAAGTTTATAGGGCTTAAATGGTGTTTTATCTGTCAAAAAATGGGAAAAAATCATCATTTTGGAATCGAAATAGTTATTTTTTTACTGCTAAGTGGTTCGAGTGCTACCCAATTTTTTTCTTGATCGTAATACTATAGATAAATACCTTTTCACTCAGCATTCCAAAAAAATTCATATACCCGCAGTGGGTGAGATATGGTTAAAATGCTATCACCTACATAATTATGCTATTTTTGGTACCTTCCAGCACTAAGACCCTAAACCAGGAATCCCTCTAAGGGGGTCCATCAAACTATCAGGAAATACACTAAAGGCCCATATCTACTACCCTATCGAGTTTCATTCATCTACCTTATCTACTTGAGTTGTAACAAATAACTGAAAAATAGCATTAAATTGTTGATTTTTCATGTTTTTTTCTATCTTATAATTTCAATTATTTTTCTAGGGTCTAATAATTGTTCAATTGATCTCATATTATGTCGGTGGACTTTTGGGGGGTTAGCCATCATACATAAAAAATTTGGTGAAATTTGGTCACCCACCATGTGCCGGCCCCTGCATGGTGCTCTCGCAGACGCGTTCTTAATGCGCCAACATCGAAGGCTAGCTTGGCATCAAGAGTTTATTATGGTCTGGATATGTTAATTAATGTCTAATTGATTATTTAGATAACATTTCAGGCCTAAAGAAAGACCCGTAATAAGCCGATTTTGCTCTTACATACTGCTATTTTAATGTTAATTCTCGCCTCTTAGATCGGCTTTAACTTTTTCCCAAATTTTCGTTGGATAGAACGCTTTCTACCATAGAAGGAGCAACATGTGGCAAACTCTTGTCCCAAAAATATGAGATACACAAGCTGGAAGTAGAGACAAGAAAACACTCAATTCCCCGCCCTACATTGTAACGTAACCAACCTCACAACTCTTGTATCCTTCCGCCTCAAAATCATGAATATTCACCAAAACCTGGCTGAAAATGTATTTCCAAACCCTTTTCTTTGTTTCTACACTAAAAAGTCATTCAAAGGATGGAAAGGGATGGGAGAGAAAGACTGAAAATAACTTTCGCCTTTGTTTCGTGGGTGACGGCGTAAAAATATAATTTATTGAGCTGTGCCCAGTTGTGTTTAAGCAATATATTACTCCGTGATGCTTACGCCATTCGGGGTCGACTCGCCACTTGTGGTCGATATTCATCTATTCACCAAAATCAACCCTTCAAGACCGGAATCAACCGTTCAAGACAGAAATCAACTGTTCACGACCAGAATCAGTCATTGGCGAATATGATGGAAATCAAGGGCTTTGTTCTAGGCATAGTCGAACTTGTTTTGGTTAAATATTAAAAATCTACTTCATTATATTGAATTTTGACTTCAGATTTGGAATCGACTGTGCTCGGATTTCTTTTCCATAACATAGCGCGTTTCTGTCCTAAACTAAAATGTCCGTTCAGTTTACCAGGTTTCTTTATTATTATTTTGTTTGACATAAAGGTTGGCGTTGACTTCGGGCTAAACTTAAAATGTGCAATAAGTTTACCCACTTCCTGTCTGGAAGGAGATTGTTGACTTTCTGCGTCTGAAATAGTTTTTAAAAACATCCAATCTTTACCATCTGAATGTCAAACAATACAAACCCCTCTTAGTCATCGTATACGTATGGAATCTATGTATCGTCATTTGTACTGAAAATCTGCAAAGACTTGTTGTAGGAGAGGTTACAGACAATTTGTTAGATTTTTTTATTTATTCCCTTTTTGCCTTTAAAATAATTTAGTTGTCGCTTGAAGTCTATTTTATTGTCAACTGTAGGTGAGATTTTACCCTTTAAATATGTTAGTCATCGCGAAGAATTTATGTAATCGCCAGTTGTATGTGAGGTCACAGAAAGGTGTTAGACTTGGTTTTTCTTTTCGTCTTGAAATATACCAAATTCTAACAATTTTTCCTCTTTTACACTAAACATATTTTGGTCATCGTCTTGGATATGTTTTATTGATACATGTAGTTGTAGATGAAGTTCTTGCCCTTTTGAAAACCGCCACATTTAACCCCCTTCACTATACCGAATGGACAAGAACAGTAAGGAATTAAACTCCATTACTGAGGCGCTACATTATATCCAAAAGTCATTTCTAAGTGCTTTTCAAAGGCGCCCCTATGTTCTAGGAAGGATATTTGGTAAAACGATAAATTTTCAATGTAGCCTTAAAACAGTAAATGTTCCATTTTCTCTGATGGTTACCAGGTGCGTGCTGTATCATGAGATCTGCCATTGAATTGAGACAACTATATTCAGTTCCCTGTTTGTACTTTACAAGGAGAAGGGTCGCCTGTCCAGCCTCGTGGTTTTTCTCCGAGTCCCCTGGTTTTTCTGCCACTACTAAAGACCCACACGCAAGCGAATTGTTGAAATAAAATTGAACCATATTTTAGTCCCGAAATCGTCATGTTTGTGTCGATTGGACTTTAAAATCATCTCCCCCACCCCCTGTCTCTCTCTCTCTATCTATCTATCTCTCTCTCTCTCGAAATATGCACCTTAAAATAAAATTAAGATTTGACCTTTATATGTTCCTAAGAATATATCTTATAAATAATGGATTGCTGTAATTGTAACGGAAGTAGTACAAAATATAATATGGTATCGGTATGAATGAATATTATCATTAATAATAACATATGTCGGCCATATTGTTTGTAGAGATATATATGTATATATGATATCAACACGTGATGAGATACACGTGGTGATGCTTCATGATGAATATATCACATCATTAGGTGTAACGTTTATATAATTACAAACATATATCCCACCCTTTGATACCACACGTGGAACACACGTGGTGGGGGCGCTACACTACCTATCAGGACCCCTATGATCCTCTCCCAATTGCATGCCATCTGATAGAAAAAATACAAATATTAAAGTGGGATTCAGCGTTTCGATTTTTTACACGCCCGGATAAAGGTATTAAAAATGTATAACGTTATTTTTGTAGGTGAGTCAAAAACACCATGCTAAAGGAGAGAGGGGGGGCATAATTGTTTGATTTGGGGGCAGGCTCCAACTTTCTCCTAATGCCGTTAGGCTCGACGCTTTCCACCCAGACAGACAGACAGACGGGGGGGGGGACGCTAGTGTTTGAAGAAACTACATTCGGGTTACCAGGTGATGAATTAAATGGTGGTCTGCGCCTATGGTAATTCTCCTCCCTTTGCATCCAGTGTAAAACAATCTATGCCCTGTCTTGACGAACACAGTTTTAATCTGAGAATCTTTATCGCCACGAAGAACCCAACATGTTACAATCATCTGGATCGGTAGTACTGTTTTTTCTTTCTTTTTTAGATTATTTATCGAGTATCACAATACAGCTTTTGTTCGAAAATTATCCCTAACAGTTTTGAGGAGACGATAGATATTATGTTTGTCTTTTTATACACTGAGTGATGCTCTGGCTCCCTAACCACAAGGTCCCGGGTTCGATCCCTCGACATTTCCCAGTCTGGTTTCCCTATGATACCCGGCGGAAGGCCTGGCCACGACAAACGTCTAGTTATTCTAATCACACCTATCAACAGGTTCTCTAGAGATTTTCGCCGGCTCCTCCGTTTTCTCAGCACTGCTTACGAACCCTACACCCAAGCTTATTATCGAAACTAGTTTGTGTCGAGTGGATGCATCTCTCTCTCTCTCTCTCTCTCTCTCTCTCTGTCTCTCTCATTTATATACAGCAGGATGTTAAAACTCATTATACTGTACACTATACATCATATGAAAAGATAACATAATACTTTTTATGTTCCTTTTTGTAACCACACGTTACAACATTTCTGAAAATCTTTATAAACATATCCACTTTCAAATTCAAGCACTTTTATTTTCACAGAAAACATGAGATTTTGTTAGTAACACGACCACTAAAGCAAGAATAAATATAAAAGTTGCCAAGTTTGATCAAATATTTACCACAGATTCCCCATAATAACACGAAACCTGCTTAAAGATTATTGCTAGAGAGAGAGAGAGGGAGGGAGAGAGAGAGGGATGGATTTAACGTCCACTCGACAAAAACTAGGTTATTTCAATAATTCGCTTAGCATTGGGAGGACCCGTTGAAAACCCACGAAATAAGACAGGCGACCCTACGTCTTGTCACGTACAACCGGAGAATGGAAACCAATGACAGACCTTATTATACAGCGCGCACGCGCTAACCATTAGACCATCCAATCCCCTGCGACAGAGAGAGAAACCAGATAGTTTTATATTTATGACGGTAATTACAAGTTTAAAAGCCGAATAACGGTTTGTCTAGACCATATAAATAAACTCTGTAACTCCTACATCATGTTGCTGAACACAACCCAATTATTGTGGTTTTATATTTAAAGTGAAGCAATACCTAGACCTACATAATATGGTACTCTAATCCACTGCCAAAATTGTGGTTCTCTAACCCAAACACTTTTGTCATCATTAGGACACACATTCCGTCGATGTAGAATCGAAGAAAAATGTGTGAAATACCTTTTTCTGCCAGGTTTTGGTGAATATTCATGATTTTGAGGCGGAAGGATACGAAAGTTGAGATGTTTATTTGTCTTTACTTCCAGTTTGTGTATTTCAAGTTTTTCATGACGAACCGCATACATGCTTTCGGGCCAGGATTTGCCACATGTTGATCCATCTGTGGCAGAAAACATTCTACCCAACGAAAATTGGGGAAAAAGTTAGAGCCGTTCTAAGAGAAGGAAATTAACATTAAAGTCATTGGAAAATCATTAGTGATCTGTGGCCATTAGTTTTACATTCTATGAAATGAAATGAAATGTGGTTAAACGTCCTGCTGTTTTGCTTTTTCCAGCTAAAATGAAGACGAACGGACGTCATGCAGTGTGCTATAGGACAATTTATTTCCAGGACAGCGGTGCCACGACACACCCTTTTTTCAAATTTTAAATGTGAAGGGTTCTTTTACGTGCACGTCATGTGTACGCGGGACCTCGTGCAAATACGATCGGGTACGTTTCGATACGATCAAAACGATTGCTACGGCAGATAGCAACGAAAAGACCTGGCCCCAAGTTCACAAAGCATTCTCAGACTTAAGAATTTACTCAACTTTCAATCATTCTTTATGAGAAATGTCATTGGTCCAAAAAACACAAAACTTTGCACATAGTTTCTTATTGATGTATTTAATACATTTAAACAACAAAGATCTTATAAAGGACTACTTTTTAGTTAAAATAAGGTGAACAATTTTGAGTAAATTCTCAACCTAAGTCTGAGAATGCTTTGTGAACTCGGGGCCAGATAGAATCACCAAGATTAAAACAACAATAGTAATTGTAGCACGAATCGTGACAGCGGGAACAAAGGATCCCCAAGCTATGCGAGATTATTAACTTATTTAGGGGCCCCAAGAGTCTACCATACTCACATACCTTCCCAGTCCAGCTCTGCTAGACAGAACCGCCATGCTCAGTCTCTTTTCCATCTTTGTCGTACTTTTGGTTTTGACCCCTCTGACTTTGTACCGTTGATTACAGATTAAACATCTATAAGTGTACAAATGTGTTGTTATTGATGTGTTCCCATTTGAATATTGTTCACAATAAGAAGCAAACCAAATAAGATATGTTTACAGGATCATTTTGTTATACGAAAAACTAAGTGATGCGTTTTCTATGACGCTCAGTATATTATTACTCACAGATGCTAAATCTGCCTAGAGCTGGTCGTTATTTTGGCCTCAAATGTGATTTAAACTATCATTTACATGACAGGCCTATATCCGGATGGCCGAGATTTAAACAATTGGGAGATGTAAAAATTTAACGATACAAAGGAAAGTCTCTGTTGTGAAGCACTGTTGCTACGATAATGAACTACCTACGCTATATCTTCAAACATCCATAACTTTGCTTAGAATAAAGTAATTTGAATGAAATTTTCAATGGATTCATTTTTCATTATCAACTCTTTATCTAAATCTTACATAATGCATCTTTAAATAAGAAGCAGTACCAAATCTTTTCACGTCCTCAGATAAAAAAATATATGATGAAGATTGCATATCTTTCAACATAAAGAATCATCACAGTTGTTGTTTCTTGTCAAAGACAGTTGTCATGATTATAAAACAGATACGTTTGCCAAATAAAAACAATGTTTCCTAATTAATTCTGGAACCGGGTTTAGTCATACGTTATACTGTTCCGCGCCAACCAGGGTAATGATGACTGGCATACGCCATACAATGTGCTATGAGTGTAGTTTTGCCCTTTGTCATGCGGTGTTTGTCTCACATGTTTTGATTGGTTGAGGGGAAAATGACCTTCATCATAACTTAGGAGAATGGGGAAAGCATTGTACAATAGTAGATCCCGACAATCATACGCACACAACTGGCCAATATAGATAAGACTTATATTCGTTGGGTGTTGTCTAATTCGCGAGAGAATAGGGGTGGGGGTTCAATTCGATTTGTGGAGAGGATAAGGACTGCCGGGGAGGTCATTACCATGCGGGAAATTCAACTGTCGGAATTCTGGATCCGTTTAGGGTTGTCTACTCCCTAGCCTATAACCTATAACTCTGACCCTTGTTTTTGTCTAGCGGTGCGTGGATATGTCAGTCCTTTTCAACCCGCGCCTGCAGACAGACCCCCGAGTTAGTTGTATTGCCAGCGGAGCATGAAATATACTCTTCTGCTCCGAACTAGGCTAATGAAAACTGGCATACGCCATACAGTGTGCTATATCGAATTCCAACTGCCAAGGGATCTTTTACTTGCACGCCAATGTATACACCGGACCTAGGTGTTTCGTTCCATCCGTCCGGCCCTGCCTCCGCCCTGCACCACTACCAAGGGGAAACCACGTCGGAAAATGCCGATGAACTTTCTCGGCCATTGCAGAGATCAAACACACGACCTCTAGGCTAGAGAGCCAGCGTCTTACCCATTTAGGCACCGTGACCCCTCATAAACTATAAGTATAATCTTGACAAACTGTCTGTTTATATACCATAAGTAATAATTCCCGGTATATAAGTAATACCGATAACCTTAGTAATGATAATATACAGATAAATATCAGATATTTTGACGTTCATAAACCAATAAATAATGTTGTAATCACCAGTTTCGAGTTCTGGTATATATCGTCTGAAGATTAGAAAATAACCGACACCGTACGCACCAACTGTGGGTGTTCCCAGAGGAGAAAAAAGTGAAAACGACGTGTATGATTCGAGAAAGGGTATGCAGACATGATTGTGCCCTGCGACTAGATGTTGTACATGAAAGTACCGAGATATTACCCCAGTCTTGCAATGGGAAGTGGGTGGTCGTTTGGGTGGAGTAGGACAGAAAAACGAACGAGACCCCATGCACACCTTTTGGAATTCAAAAGATAGTCTGACAAGAAATGCCGCTCATAGCACTCTGCATGACGCATGTCCGTCTTCATTATCTCTGTTATGCAGAGATGTAATTGCCAAGGGGTCTTTTACGTGCACGCCAATGTGTACACGGGACCTCGGTGTTTCGTTCCACTCGAAAAGCTAGACACTGCCTTTGTTCTTGCCAGCTCCACCCTCCGTAGCCCTGCACCAAGGACATGGAGAAACTAAACTGGTGAATTCCGGTGTAGACCAATTTCGGGATCGAACTCCGGACCCGAGCCACATTGGTTCTCCTTAAAGAATTGGAATGAGGTTTAAGATCTTACTGTTCTGCTTCGACCGGGCCAATGAAGGCGGACATACACCATACATTGTGTACAAGGGATCTCGTGTCTTAGTCTCATTCGAACGACATGATAACTATCATTATCAGGCCCTCCTTCCTGCACCACTGGGCTACTCTTATATGGAATTCCAACTGTCAAGGGATATTATACGTGCACGCCAATGTATACACGGGGCCTAAGTGTTTCGTCCCATCCGAACGACTAGACAGCTATCCTTGTCAGGTCCTCTGTTCTGCATCACTGACAACCACGTCGGGGAATCGTGATGAACTTTCTCCTCTAATGCCGGAATCGAACACGCGACCTCCAGGCTAGCAAACCAGCGACTTACCTACTTAGCCACCGCCCCCCCCCCCCATTATGAATAGAAACATCGCATCAGTTTACCTTTAATGAACTATGTGTGATTTGTTAGTAATTAAGTACATTACTTGTAAAAAAAAGTTGCCCTTAACGAGATATGTACGATATGTAAGTAAGTACATTACGTGAAGAAATATCTTGATAATTGACTTTGTTATCTCTGTACGTAAATTACCAGTCTTATGTTGTGTTATTTCAATTACGAAACGATGGCAAATATTATGGCTAATCTCGGTAGCGTGGCGGCATGGCGTTTCCCTTGATTAAGAAGACATAGTTACAATACTTACAGTAAAACCTGTACAAGCATTGCCGTGGCTTGGCCTTTGGAATGAAATGGGGGTAACGCATACGTGGTGTATTTTTCCCCTCTTGACCACACCCACCACCACGGGCGCGGCAGACGTTCATATCATGGGACAGTGACCCATAGGGAACCTAGTGACATATATAGAAATTGGTTAGCTTTTCAGCTAGGTTGAACCGCCCCGGGTCCTGGTCTATATTGTCATGGCTTGTCTGCGATACCACTAATAGCGTGGAAGTATAATGTTTAACGTCAACTAGAAAAAGAAGTCCCTTGGAATACATTAATGAAGCGACCGTTAGATATATATAACCCGAAACCAAAGTAGTTACTACCCCGTTAAATGTGTAGTAACAGGGGGTTAGGGTGGGTGATGTGCGGCCGAGTGGTGTTAGGGTTGTGAAGGCCTGTCCCTGAGGCAAGAGTGGTGGGTTTCGATTTACCAAGCTTATACGGTACAAAAGTTACAAGGTGTGGGTCTTCAGTTTTCCTACTATCAAAGAAATTTACTCGCATTCGAATTGTCGAAGTAAAATGAAATCTCTCTCCTCTCTCTCTCTCTCTCTCTCTCTCTCTCTCTCTCTCGTACAGTAATCGTGCCGATATCAAAAACCGCCAGTGATAATGAGGAAATACCGTCTGTGTAATGAGTATATGTTTATTATAACTAAAGATAAGTAGTCTATTAAACAATCATAACAAATAGACATACCATCGAGTTACTTTATTTAAGTCTAATTATATGTCAGTCTCTAATGGTAATTTCCTCCAAATATCTCATTAGACATCAAATTAGCTTTTACGTATTTAACTGATTTGGGTTTTAAAAAGTAACTTAATAAAACACACCAAGCATGATAGGCAATTATAAAGCAATGGAAATGGGTAGGAGTAGCAATAATTATTGATAAAAAAAAATAACCACACAGAGTTTTTATTGTGCCCACACACTGAATCTTATACAAAAATGTACACATTTTCAAAAGCCGTGTTTGAAAACTTTAACTCTAAACCAGAAACACACTCAGCAATAGGCAAGTTTAGCTCTCGCATAATGCATTTTTAACTGCATTATAAGAAAATTAAAATAATAAATATTTTTGACTTTTGGAATATTTGTACTGTTGTGTCTTTATCTGCTGTCCAATATGGCATCAAACACCCTGAAATACAAACCTGCAAGAGGCAAAATTAAATCACTTCATCAATGTAGACTGTTTTGAGTCAAAGGAATTAGGAATAGGATAATGATGTCGCTCTTGCAAACAGCCGCGCGGGGATGGAAACATACACGGCTACTGGGTTGGCATAGAAAGTGTGGTTTCATTTGTTACTGGTGTTATTATCTGGCTTAATACCAAACGCTATTAAACTTGTACCTGCTATTTTGAACTTTGTGGGAGCCATGGTGGCTCAGTGAGTAAGGCGTTGACTCGCTAACATGTCGGCCCCGTGTTCTGGCAAGGGGCAATGTATAATCGTTCGGATGGGACGGACAACCGAGGTCCCGTGTACACATTGGCGTACACGTAAAAGATCCCTTGGCAGCTGGAAGTCGAAAAAAGTAGGCCGTGACGCGCTTTCCGGGAAAATGTCCCTCATAGAACATTGCGTGGTGTGTGGCCATCTCCATTAGCCTTTTCTGGGTAGGACAGTAGGATGTTAAACCCCATTTTTTCCATTTTGAATTTTGTTTAAAACTGTATTAAAATACTGACAAACAACCCATGAAATAAGCCTGGTGCTGACAATGCCTGTGATTCGTGCCTTATTCAACTACCCATCAAACCATTATCTGACAATGTGCCTGATTTTCATGAGCGCGATGTGCGATGTATCCTTTTTGATATTTGCTTATGCTAGCTCCCCGCTATCATGATTCGTGCTGCGATTGCAATCATGGTTTTAATCGTGGAGAAGTCTTCGTGATCATATCATATATTGTGGCAGTCGCAGCAATCGCGTTGACCGTATCGAAACTACCCGAACGTATCTGCAAGATGGTGGACTCAGTAGGGACAATCCTATCGTAACGCATCGCGCGTATGGCATTAGTGAAAGACGAATGTCGGATATTTAGCCACGATGTGTTATAAATATGAATTAGAAGTTCTATTTTGGTTTATTTCTCAGGTGTTTTATGATTATATGGCTGATGCACCAGTAGGGATGACACCATCTGATCAATTTGATGATAAATGTCCACCAGTACCAGTGAACTTGTTAGATGGTGCTTGTGATGCTGTTATATGTAATTCAGATAGAGAATGTTCAGATGAATCGTTTAAATGTTGTTATAACGGATGTACCTATACGTGTAGACCTAAAGTTCAACCACCACCATGTAAGTATATCATACCATCAACACTAAGTACAGAAACGTCTGTTGGCTATGGGGATCACGGTTGCTAAGTGGTTACTGTTAGGCTGCTGGCTCGCTAGTCCGGGGGTCGGGTTGCGATCCCTCCATCGGCCAAGAATGTTCATCCAGATTTTCCGGCGTGGTTCCCCCTTGTCAATGGTGCAGGACGGATGGCCTGACAAGAACAGTCCGCTAGTCATTCGGATGAGACGAAAAACCGAGGATCTTTGTACACATTGGCGTGCACGTAAAATAGCCCTTGACAGTTGGAATTCGATATAAGATTAGACCGTAGTGCCGCTGCCCGGGCAAAATTTCCCTCACATCTTATTGTATGGCGTATGCTCGTCTTCATTAGCCAAAACAGAGCAGAACCCATTTTATTTGATTTCGTTCGCTAAATCGTAAACTGTATAACACGGTATAAATGACGTCAGACTTGTTCCTAGACTGGATAACCTGATCTAAATGACGCCTGACTTGTTTCAACTTTCTATTGTACGTTTTTTTAATTTTTGTTTAGTCAGCTCGGTAATCCCCATATTTCTGGCTGCGTCATTAGTTGAGGGTCTTACCACTGTACTTATTAAACTCACGATGTATCAATATATAATAATATTTTTCTTCAGTTCTTGATTGGCATGTTCGTTTTTGTGGAACATCATGCCGCTTCACTAATTAAACCCATGGTTCAATAAGTTGATTCTGGATTGATTTTTTTTTCAGTTGTTGATTGGATTCATGAACCAAGAAGACGACTGAGTTCAGGTAATTAAAACGAAAGTAGAGTAAATTCGTTACTGGATAATTGTCTACCCCTCCTCAAACTTCTTATACATGATTATTTTCGTGAAATGTATATATGGGTGACGTTTTTTAGGTGAAATGTATCCACGAGTGGCGTTGTTGAGGTGCAATGTTTAAAGTATATTATGTTATATTTTCAGGTCGTTCCTGGTTGGTTAATGGTCCAGATACAGAACGAGAAGGTCAGTATTTATTAAATTATGTCTGGGCAAATGAAGGCAGTCGTTCGTTATATAGTGCGCTATTAGAGACATTTTACCCGGGCGGCCAACACCAGGAGCGACCCCCGAGAACCCTTGTTAGCGAGCCACCATCTTACTCACTATAACACCGCAACTCCTTAAATTAAGTCAAACTGATGTTTCCAAATATGAAACTTATATTATACTTATGGTAAATACATAGAACACATTTTATCCTTCTCGTTTTCATGTCAGTGGCCCTTGGAAATAAAATATGATTTTACAATTTTACGTCCTTTTTTCTGCAGCAAATAAAGAGGGACATACGCCATGCTGTTTGCTGTGGATTCACTTGGCTAGGACAGAGGGATTTTCCCCAACTCTCTTTCGGATTCTTTTACATGTACACAGGACCTCTGTGTTTCGTCCTATCCGAAAGACTACAGGTCCCCATCCAGCACCAATGTACATGCACATCGGACCTCGGTGTTTGGTTCCAATCGGAACGACTGCAGCACAGCTCATTAGCAACACACACCCCCCCCCCCTGCGTCCCGCACCACTGACATGGCGAAACCACCCTTGTCAGGAATCTACTTTGGTCTGAGTTGAAACCGCAAGAATGGAAGAGTTGTCTCCCTTTAAGTACAGTTCATTGTGTCTGATCATCGTTGGAAAGGGACATAAAAAACGAGAGAGAGAGAGAGAGAGAGCGAGAGAGAGATGGGGTTTAACGTCTACTCGACACATGTCATTTCGGGACTAACTTATGATTTAATTTTATTTAGATGATTCGCTTCCGCGTTGGGGTCTTTAGAACTGGGAGACAACCCACAACGTTGGAAGGCCAGTCGACTCAATGGCAAACCTTATGATACAGCGCACACGTGCTAACCATTCGGGTTCGGGTACCCCCCCACTTACTTACGCCTTTATCATCTAATGTTTCAGTTGAAATATGTAGTACGTCACCAGTAGAAATAGACGAAGATCCGTTAATGTGTCCCCATGGTTACTACTGTAATATCGAAGATTATGGTAACTCCAGGAAGGGAATTCCAAATAGAGGACACTGTGTAAAAAAAGCAGACGATCAAAAATTAGGTAAGAATTGGTTTATCTATAGTAGCATTTTGTCGCCCATCTATTAAACCTAACTTGTAGGAATACAGTATTTGTGACGAACTTAGTTATCTGGAAGACCTAGATAACTAGGCCCAGTTAAGTCAACGCCCACGAGAGAGAGAGAGTGAAAGAGAGAGAGAGCGAGAGAGAGAGAGGGGGGGTAACGTCCACTTGGTCATTTCGTAACTAGCATATGATTCAATTTTATTCCAATGACGCGTACGGGGGTCTTCAGCAGTAAGAGTAAACTGGAAGACCAGAAGAAAACCCACGAGGATGGACGAGCGACCCTATTCTTGTCACGTACAGGCGAGGAATCGAAATCACGCCACTTGACTTAATGACAGACCTTTAATTATGATCCGACGCGATTGCGTTAAGCATTCAGATCCCTATGTCAAGAAGGTTCCCGTTTCGACCCCGGTATTAGTCGAAGAAGTTCCTTGGAATTTTCCAGACTCGTTTCCCCTTGTCAGCTTCTAGTCATTAGACTGTAACAAAACGAGGTCCACTCTTGTATTCTTGGTGTCAGTATTCTATAAATAGTAAGCATCACCTGTCTCGTACAAACACACTCCAGATTTCAGAAAGAGTTCACTCTTGTATTATTGGTGTTAGTGTTCTAATAATAGTAAGCATACCCTGTCCCGTATACGAAAGACTTAAGATTTCACAAAGAGGACGTACTCATAGAATTAGAGTATCCGAAATGGTTGTCTATTTCAGATACCATAAAAGGAGATTTAGCTGATACGGGTATTACAGACGACAGTGACGATATGATATATAAACAACATGGCTGCCTTTTAGACGATCAGTTAATATTGGAACAGGCTACTATACAGCTCGAAGGAAAAATCTGGTAAATTACGTCATTTATTACGTCATTAGCCCACTACTGGGGTAATATCGCAGATAATATTGCTGGAAACGGAAAATATCGCAAACTGGAAATTAACGAAAACAGCCTAAATCTTATTCGTTCTCACCAGATACAATTGTGTTCAATATTGTTTCTTTGTTCACCATTCACACACCCATAATCAACTCTCTAAATCATCGGGTGGCCGAGGTTCTCAGTGGATTAGTTAGAACACCCGTGCTATTTAACAATTTAGCGTTAAAGTGGATAATCGAGACTTCTCTCAAAATAACGTTAAATATATGTTTTCTTTATTTCAGTCAATGTAAATTTGGTGAACTGGTGTGCGAAGATGAATAATAGAAGAGGGTCATGCCACTCGATGACATTCCAAATATTTGAAGCAATAACTCTGTAAGACATGATCAATGGCGGGCCGGAGACCGTGACTGGGGGGCGCTCGCGTAGCCTAGCCCAGACACCTTAGGGTCGAGGAAGAATATTAAAAACAATACTAACTGTAAATAGTGCTTTCTCAAGTGTATTCAAAGTGTAAAACCTCCAGAGATGCTTTACTTTTAATTCATTAAACACGACGTAAAGTCATGAACATTAATTTCTTTGGGTGCGCCCGAGCCCTTCACAATCACGGGCTTCTTCCCAGTGTACACTTGGATATGGTGTCAGTATGATTGTATGTTTTGAATTAAAAAAGATAATAATTGATCGAGGAAATAATAGCAAATAGAATCTATTGAAATATTGGAGGGTTGCGATTTTATACGTAATGGAGTAATTCGCTATAATTATTGTACTTTTCAATTAATTTAAAGCGGTAGGCCTGATGAGTAAAATGAAATGAATTGGGGTTTAACGTCCTCTTACTTTTCTATTATATCCGGTCAAATGAAGGTGGGCATACGCCATGCACTGTTAAGCAAAGCTGACACTTGCACGATTCCGTGGCACGCATTGGCACGACTCGACTCGGCACGACACCGTCCGATTTGCGCAAACTCGTCGTGCCAATGCGGGAAGTGCGTAAACAATGCGCAAACTATGCGTGAACACGTCGTGTCAGTTCGTGTCAATGTGGACACTGATGGGCACGACAAAATCGTGGCCAGAAGTCGTGCAAGTGTCAGCCTGGCTTTATAAGGGAGGTCGTTGTTGTTGGTTGATTTTTCTTCCCATACACTGTTATAAGGGGGTCGTTGTTGTTGGTTGATTTTTCTTCCCAGACTGCCTATTGCATCGCATGTTTTGCTCAGCACATTACGATCTATGGTATGGTGAGCTCATATAATTTTATGGGCTCATCCCTTGCATCGTCACCACTTATAGCAATGTCCTTCTGTCATGGCTTATTTAACACGCTGTCAATGGAACACACAGGACTTCTGTTTTTAGTCCCAATCGAAGGACTAGATGTTTTACCTTGTAGGGCAACCTGTGGTGCAACATTGACAAGACAAACATGGCTGGTAATTCCGAGGAACAGTCTCGGCTAGCACCGAGATTTGACCCGAAACTTCCTGGTTAGTGGGACAACGCCATATTCACCAAGGTTTCAATGGGGCATATTATAGGTGACGATAGGGTTAGTCATACGTCATTTACAGCTGGTAAGCGTTCAAATCCCACTTTTATATAAAAATATATTCCTATACGGTTTGTTTAGTGAACTTGTTGCGTGTATTAAACAAAACCATGTCGCCATTTTATAGAACTGTATATTTATAATCATGTGACCACACTGTTGTCGATCGGTATCAGCTGTTTGACCCACTATGGCCAGGCAAAATGTGGCACTGATCAGCAGTGAATATTCGCTAGGCCGCTACAGTCACTGATAAGGATGACATCGATGCACTAAATGAGTCCCCAATATTATTTTTTTTCCTCCGACAAATTAAATTCGAAAACATTTTTTTATGTATTAGAAAAATAAATATCGACGTTTGAAGTACATGTATTTGTAGGTAAAAAGTATTTCCTATTTAGTGTAAATGTGTATTAAAATGAGTAAAAGGCATTATTCTGCTCGAAGCAGTTTCTTCTATTGGAAACAATGCACGCGACATAGAGCCAATGATTAACGCCACGTGATGTGATTGCACGTATTAAAGACAGTCATCTTTTACAGAGATATTAAAAGATTATCGTAATTCTCTGTGAAACAGTTTGGCAAAATATACGTGGCTTGTTTAGTGAACACGTTGAGGGTACAATTGAACTGTTTCATAGCTATCAGCTATTCATTATCAGCTGTTCGACCCACGATGACCAGGCAAAACGATATGACCTGCTTATTCGTCTGGTGTATACAGGTCACTATGGTGATCATATCTTTGATGTCTGGTAATAACTCTGTATCAATAGTCAAATAATGCAAGAGACAAGCTTATTATATTAAATACAAAATATGGAGAAGATGGTGAGGGAGAAATGAAATGAAAATGAGGTTTAACGTCCCACTCAGAGGCGGATTCAATTGCGCCCCCCCCCCCACTAATTGTCGACAGTGCCCTTTTTACTGTTGAAAGTGCCTTTTCTCAGACATAAATATGTCCGTTCCGAACATTTACTTAGACGAAAATATCAGCCAAATAGCTTTTGGAATGGCTACAGATGCAAGGAAATGACGTATAATTTTCTTGCCCCCCCCCCCCGAGCGGCGAGCCCCGTCTCCGCGGTCAATGCCCTCATTTTGCGTCGCCCCCCTTTTTCAAAATTCCTAGATCCGCCCCTGCTACTGTTCTGCTCCGACTGGACTTATGAAGACGGGCATACTCCATACAGTGTGCTATGAGGAAAATTTTGCCCGGACAGCAGCAATGGGCGTAATTTTATATCGAATTTCTACTGCCAAGGGATCTTTTACGTGCAGGCCAATGTATACACAAGAGCTCGGGGTTTTGTCCAATGCTGTGACTAAGCAGTTATCCTGGTTAGGCCATCCGTTCTACCTCACTGACAATCCCGATGAATTTCTCGGCCAAGGCAGGGACCGAACACGCGACCTCCAGGCAAGAGAGAGAGAGAGAGAGAGAGAGTCCAAACAAACTAGGTAATATTTGGTAACTTGTTTATTTCAACTGTAAGACCTGGATGACGAATTCTAGCATTACTAGGTTATCTATTGACACACTTAGATTGAACGTTGAGCTCAAAATAATGACATCTAACGTGGTTTATATTACTGTCAACAGAACGCATATTAAAGGCCGTACTAAGCGTAAGCGGTCAATCTACAATTAGCTCCGCTTGAGAAACAGGCTACATGTAGCCTGAACGACATTTTAATTCCTAAATCGACGACTTTAGCCGAAAACACTACGTATATTTCGAGATGTTTGATAAGTATGTAATAAAATTGAAAAGGATATAATCCTGTAGTTGCATTTAGCGATTGAGCACATTACAAAACACAACACAGTTTATATGGAAAAGCAATCACTGGTTTATAGGCTTGATAACGATAAGAGAATACTTGTCGAAACGCCGTGATTTGCCTATAAACCAGTGATAGCTTTTCCATATAAGCTGTGTTGTGTTTTTTAAAATTGAAAAGGTTTGATTAGTCGTTTTGTGCATGACATGATGTAAAACCGAATAGGACCGCATTATAAAACAGAGAGAGAGAGAAATGGGGTTTAAAGTCCACTCAACACAAACTAGGTCATTTCGGGACTAACATATGGTTTAATTTTATTTCAATAATACGCTTGCGCGTAGGGGTCTTTAGCAGTGGGAGGAAACCGGAGGAAACCCACGAGGTTGAGAAGGCGCCCCTATCTCCATGCCACATACGCTCACACCAGGGCTCGAAACCACAGCCGCAAGCCAGCGGTGACCGGCCAACTAGAGGTCGAAGTGCCCCCCCCCATTATAAAACAGATCCAGTATCTAGATTTAGGTAAAGAACTGACCGTTCAAATTACTTTATTCTGAGCCCTGTTATCCCTGTTTGAAGTTTTGATGAGATGTGGCAAATATTGTTTATTGCCGTAGCAACGTTACTTATTAATCGAGACTCAGCATGGCTTTCCTATTTGTAAATTAAATCATTAAATGACGGTCGTGTTTCAATCCATTTAAATCTCAGCCATCCGATAGTCTAGAGAGTTTGTTATATACTTGTTATGTGAATACTTATCTAAATAATACTTTATATAACATTTCAAGCCAAAACAAAAACCTGCAAAAATCAGATTTAGCTCTTGAAAAATACATCTTTAATTAAATGTAAGATGAAAATAAATTTGAGTAATATTAGCGTCGGTTAATCTGCGAAAACAAATGATAATGTCTACAATTTGGCGATCAGTGAATTAAGTCTATTAGGGCCAGTTTGTATTTATCAAGCTTCGAACAGCTAGAATAAATCTTATTCACTCACTCTGCTTGGGTGTCTTTTTCTGTCACAAATTTTAGATGTTTTCATACATCGATAAGAAATCAGAACTACGTCGTTAACCTTTGAAAATAAAAATATCGTACCTGACAAATTTTGAATGAAAGACGCAGTATATTATGGAGGAGAAACCCTGCCATAATTCCAACTTCTAGCCCCCAGCGGTTTTTCTAATTCGTATTTCTATCTTTTATTCGTGTGATTTCTGATTTCTTACTTACTCATTTGACCATTGGTGATCACGTGGCTAAGTGGCTAAGGCGCTGGCTCGCTAAAGTTTATCCAAACTGTGGAATATTTCTCAAATGGCGATAGTTGCAATTAGTGTAGAAATAAGGAATGTATTGTAAGTTAAAAAATTAGAACATTAAAGTTAGAATTTACATCAAAAAAGCCGGGCGTGAGAAGTTGGAATTATGGCATCGATTCTTCTCCATAATAAACATTATCCTTATATCTAAATTTAACCAACACAAAGTTACATGTCACCTTTTGCCTCAATCGTTGAAATAGATATCATTGAGTATTATGAAAATAAATGTCTGTACCAACGACAATAATGAACACAGAAACAGCAGTGTGCTATGAGGGAAATTTTACCCCCAAAGCAGCGCGTCGAGCTACTGTTAATCGAATTTCAACAGCCGAAGGTTCTTTAACGTGCACGCCAACCTGATCACAGCACCCATGTTGACAATTCACGCACATTAAACACACAATAACCTCTCGACGCGAATGTTTTGGGTTCGTATCCTCGCTTTGGACAAGAAGTACCTCCACGCCACTCTGTTTTCATTTATTAGTCGTGGTAATCGCCGACCAGAGAAAAGGACGTGCACATGAAAGATCCTTCAGCTGTTAGAATTCGATGACCGGACAAAATTGCACACGTAAACATGTACTAGACTAAAAATGACCACAGTGTTATTACCAGCTGAGTAAAAACAAAATGTGCGGATTATATCACATGTTAGTCTCATAATGACCTGCACAACAATAATTTATGGCTCTCTACATGGCTTTGTTAAAACCTCGTGGGTTTTGACCCGGGCCTCCAGTGTGTTTGTATTGTTTAATGGTCGAGAGTGAGACATTAAGTAATATATTGTAACAATAAGAGAGCCGCACGGTCCCAGTGTTTACAATATACTACGCAATGTCTTAAGCTCGAGACCATTAAACAACTTAAAATACAGACACTCCGCACATGCTTTTACAGTGAAATACGTAACATGAGTCCAATATTTCACTAGTGTAAATAATATACTATTGGCAAGCTGCCCGTACGATTATTTGAAATAATGGTACGTCAACATCTGTATTTAAAATACTGTTATGGACCATTACGTGCAATTCAATTATTGTGTCACTGAGTCAAGTGTCGTGGTTTTAATTCCATACTTGTTCGTGATAAGGTGTTGAGTCACAGGCCCAGACTCGTGGGGTTTCTCTGCGTTGGCGCGAATTATATCGAGTGGACCGTAAATCTCTCTCTCCCTCTCTCTCTCTCGCATCTTTAAAAGATCGTTCTTATCTCCTGACACGCGCATAGTAGCTTAGATAAATCTAAACCCGTTACTCCTTAAAACCCCTTCCATTAATACCGGACACATTAAGGCGTTTTATCAACTGAAGTCACTCCAACTCCCACTTATGATCAAGTGTTGTTGTGCGATAACCGATTGCAACAGAAGCCGTCATCAGTAGAATTCCCAGATTGAGTGGATTTAGAGCAAACCCTCGTAGTTAAAAGAGCAAAAGTGCCTCCTTTATCTTTAACGGTTAAAAAAACACCATATGTCCGATTTCCCAAAACTTACTGAATTATCAGAGATATCTAAAAGACAACATTAGTTAACCATGTCGTCAAAACATTATGGACGTTTATCTAAATTCGTGTCAAATATTTGTTAAGTTGGTTAGAAAAATTATGTATTTTCATATAACTGTGCTTGTTGTTGCCTCGGCTTTTCCATTGGTTCGGATTCTGGATCGTGTTGGGGAAGATCCCCAGAAGGATGCTGGGGACAGCAGAGTTTTGCAAGAGCGCTATATAAGGTCTGCTCACTCTGACGATCAAGGTGATCCCACGTCGAGAGCTGGAGCTGAACGGCAGAGAGATACCCTACAAAATAGCGAAGCAGACCATGTGTTTATGGGGCATTCTGTACGGCCAAGTCGCTCCAGCAGAAGGAAAGCTCATAAATCGAGAATACGAAGTAGACTTCGGAAAGATAGTCGGAGTAATATGAGGAGTTTTCAAGAACATTATTTATGGTCAGTGCGGTCCAACAGTAGACCTGATCACCTATCGACGTCGAGAAATGGAATTGAGCCATTGACGACGCGGACATTAGATGGTTTCATACTCGAACATACCAGTTACAAATCCTACAAGAGTCAGCATTTTCTAGAAAATAGAATTCTTCGGCATCGTCGTCGACACCAGAGTTATTCGGAAGCAGAGACCGCAAACAAAGCCCCTGTTATGTACGATGGCTTGGAAGAAGTGATTAGAGTTCAGCATGGCACAGTGAATTATCCCAATAAATTCGTGGAAAATGACGAAGATGATGAAAATGGTGCTAGTGAGCTAGATATAGATTTGGGCAGGTCGAAGGGAAACGGGTGTCACCGGGTAGAAGGTTACAAGCACAAATGGGTAACCACTGTTAACACATGCGCAACGAGTTGGTTTGCAGATGACATTCGCGCGCTCTGTATGTCACAATTTAATTCTCAGATGACCTTGAACAGATTCGATATTGATATGCTACCCGTGCAAACTGCAAATGGAACTGTGTATAAAAATAGATACTGCGCAATATGCAACTACGACTTCAAACATAAACATTGGAAAATGGAGATCCAATGCGATCAGCCCACAAATGTTGTGTTTTTGAGTGGCGCTAGGAGTATTAACATATTAGAAAAATTTCACAATAGTTCGTTATGTAGTGTTAGAGTTACGCCCCCTTACAATGATTATCGAATCAAGTCATGCAAACCACGCTCTAAACGGAACGGTCGGGAAACACGGGGGGCATTTCCTCCTGCTGGTAATGACGCGTATCCCATTTCCTTCTCTGTTTTGATGAATTTTGGATTTGACGGGAAGACTCACATTATGTTTAGTTCAACGGAAGTGAACAAAGTCCAGGCAACCACAAAGCAGTGTGAAGAAGGACAAATCTTAGACCCCGGCACGAATTTATGTCGAAGAGTCACATGTTCGCTGGGGTTCATTTTGAAAGATGAAACGTGCGTGCGAACCAATATGACGGACACATACAGCGACTCCGATATAAACAATATCGCTAACATCACGTCTCTCACCAATCTGAATAGCATCGCTGTCATTTCTTTGGAAGTGAACGTCACCTACGACGATCTGGGATTAGCACTCTACGCTCTGGAATTCAAACCTCTCATGGTGAAGAAGATCGCCAAGTTGTTGAACATCAGTTCGGATAGAATTCAAAACTTTACCATCGAGTTTGTTAATCAATCCGAATCGTCCGGACATCACATCCGCGTGCAGACCATGACGCAGGAAGAGTTCCAAAGTCAGGATTCTAAATCTGGAAGTGATGGCGATATTTTGCAAGTCGTCACGCAATATAAAGATTCGGATACCGATCCTGACATGGACGCTTTTGACGAAAATGATGATCCCCAATCTGACCAATATGAGGGAATACGGCCAGAGAACAATTATGACCACCTGCAGCCCAACATTACGGTAGAGGACTTTGCTACGAAGAACGTCAACGAATCCGACTTCATTAATAAAACGGCAACAGAACGGCCCCCAGGGAAGAATATGACCAATGACATACACGAAAAATTGCAAGAGACGACAAACCAAGCGGAGCTTACAAATGCGAAGCCAGATCGTGTAACAGATATACCGGAGAATACACTCACACACGACAAATCAACAGCTGCATCGAGGAGACTCTCTGCCAATTCCATGCACCCAAAGAAGCATAACAAAACAGCTGATCACAAAATTCTCAACCCACAAGTCCTTCGAATGGCCTTTATTCTTCTTCCGACGAGGAAAGAGTCCATGGAGTCAATATCGGAGGTAATAAAGAAAATGAACTCGATGCTGAACCAGAATACCTTTAAAATTGATATGAATGGGACTACTTTTCACATTGTTAATGTCAATGACAAGGTAGCCGCGGAGGAAAAGACGTTCTGCAAATTTGGAACCAAAGATATATTCTATGACAATGAATTCCAAGTGTGGAAGGTCAACGGTACCGACGAGAATAGCACAACAACAAAGGTGTACATTCCCTCAACGCACACTATATATAACCCTGGGGAGTATGACATGACGGTGCTAGTCCAGGGCAGCTTGGGTACCGAAACGAACGTTACAGATGTTGCTGGTTACGTATTTGTCTGTATTAAACCCAGAATTGTGACACGAAACTGTGCACGGATAACAATCCTACAAGAGGAGTACACCCTGTACAAAAACAAGTCCATTATGTTTTACAACGAGATTTACAGCATGACGCAGTATGCTGTTCTTGACGAAACGGCCGGAACTTTAGTAATCTGTGTCCCTGACGAATACTACAACACCGAGAAACAGCAGCAAACTAAGCATTGGATTGTGCAAGAGTGTTACCATGGTTACGAAGATTTCATTAAAACCGAAGGATACCTTACAATAGTGATTGGCAGGTTGTCAATAATTGCGCTTTCTTCAGTGCTGCTAACTTATGTATTGTTTAAAAGTTTGCGCAACCTTCCCGGGATCAACACGATGAATTTGACCCTGGCGCTGCTGATCGGAGAGATCCTGTTTATCGAAGGCGAATCCACAGGCGTGCCTTGGGTGTGTAAATTTGTAGCGGTATCCGTGCATTATTTCTTCCTGGCCTCGTTTTTCTGGATGAACGTGATGGCGTATGATGTGTCCAAAACATTTGCCAACAAGTGTATCCTGACGCGGATTCGGAACACGCGTAAATTCATACCCCGATATGCCTTGTATGCGTGGGGCTCTCCGGCTGCGATTGTCGCCATCTGTCTCATTTTCGAATTCAATGGGATGACTGACAAGTTACACATCGGTTATGGAGAGAGTACATTGGTCGATGTTACATACGACAACGTCACAAGACCACCAGATGGCGTCGCTACAAATAACAGTCACGTGAAACATTCGTCACATTCCGTTGGTTGCTGGATACAGAGTCCCGTTGCAGCCCTGGTAGCGTTTGGGGCACCCGTTCTCACACTTTTGGTTATTAACATTTTTTTCTTTGTTCGAACAATAATATGTATACAGGCGACCGCTAAACTTGCACACATCAATACCAGAAGAACGTTCAGTCACATGACTGGCAGAAATGACGTCATGCTGTATGTTCGAATGTCAACTGTTATGGGTTTCACATGGTGTTTTGGGATAGCATCGTCGATCGTCAGCGGATTGTTCACCCCACCCGATCGTACTGTTTGCTTATCGCTTCACATTTTGAGTATTTTGTATACAATTTGTATGTGTGCTCAAGGACTCTTCATATTTTTTGCCTTTGTGTTTAAGAAACGTGTCTATTATTTGTATCGAGGACTGTTCAGAAAAATTAAACTATCTTTTGAGAGACGCCGATCAACTAAATCACCCTCTTCTTCTTCAACCTCGGTGAATTCAAATTTCACGAATATATCTCATATATCGCGATAAAAAAGAAAGAGGACTCAGCCCGGCAAACAACTGCGTTGTTGTAAAGTTAAAATGACGTCAAACTGTGATTGATAAAGTTGTCGTTACTACTTCAAGATAAAATCCGGCAAACACAACTACGTTGTTGTAATGTTAAAATAACGTCACATTTGAATAAAGTTGTCGTTACTATGTCCAGATAAATAGGATTATCCATGCCATGCATTGGCGAGGTCGAACTGTGAGACGTTATAATGTTATTTAGTGCGCTGACTTTGACGACACCGCGGAATTAAATATTTGACATGTTTGTAATAAATACTAATGACAAGTCATTATATGTGTGACTAACAACAGGTGAAGTCCGTTATTACTAGAAATTAATAATATATAATTAATCTACAAACTTATAACAATGTTAGTTTTCAAAAGGAAACTTTGCGGGACCCTTGGTTGAGACCACTGGTTAGTGATATTTGATATTACAAGGCATACAAAGTCTGTTTATGTGATTGAACTTTTGGATATATAGAGTTCAAAGTTCACTGTGTAACTAAACTGATACTAGAAATGGATACAAATACCCGCATCCTTTCAAAACGCACAAAATCTGTCCACGTGATTGGACGATTCGAATTCGTAATGTCGCCGATATTGCTCCTTTTATAAGACGTATGTTTAAAGCGGTAATTTCATATTTTTAAGTTATATTTTTGAAATATATTAAAATTAAACCTTAAAATAGATGATAATTATAAACAGTCCTACCTTGTTAAAGAATAATCCTATTAATCCTATAATTCACTATTGCCAGCTGAGAAATTAGCCAAACTGTAATTTTCAACTTCAAATTCAAACGTTTGAAGATAGCTATTGCATGGGGGGGGGGGGGAATAGAAAAACAAGGGAGGTAATTGTGTTATTATTTCCGGTGTTAGTGATTTAAAAGAGTGGGAAATATTGTCAATGATCGTATAATAGTGAGTTGACAACCTATTGCAAATAACAAAGAAATAATTATATTTTGACTTTCTTCTTAGAAAATATGAAATTATCGCTTTAATAAGACTTACCCAGTGCTCATTTTAATAGATAGATTATCCAGAGCTAATTTAATTTCTAATTACCGGTAATTTTATCTCGATAGCAATTTTATTGATATATTTTATTTATATATTTTATCAAGTCAATCTGATTAAAACACAGATCCTATTCCATTTGTATAGTTCAAAATTTCGTTTTATTAGTGGTACTACACAACGATCAAGATGGCGTGAAGGATTAGGCAATGAAACCATCTGTACGGCGATGTCTTGGCGTGCGATGTACCGAACTGTTAGTAAACTACTAGAAACGTCAAGTCTGATTGATTAAGAAATGTCAGGCGTCATTGGATCAAAAGCCGTTCGTACAACCTCTGACGCGACCTTTTACTTCAACCGGTCAAATGATCATGTAGTGTAGGCCATCGAAAGTATATAAAAAACGAAACGAAATATAGATCTGTATTTTAATCATATTGTTATCGGGTATGTTCTTTCTTATCTCGTTTTAGTATGTAACTTTGATAGGGTCTTGCTCTATAATAATATGTCTTTGTAAATGTATTAGTGCCTTGCTCTATGTATTTCTAAAGAACATATGAGCACATGCGGCTGTTATGTGCTAGAGAAATGCGTAATAGTAATAATAATAATACAGAGTTCAGAGGTCATGGTTTAACTGAGCCGATACCGGAAGTGGATATGCATATACCTATATCGTTTGTTCTATAATTTAAAGATTTGTATTTGTTGTTTAACATACATGCATGATAAATAAAAAAACCGGACAGGTGGGACCAAATAAGTGAAAATTAGGACTTGCTATTCGTCAAGATGGTCAAAGTCAATTGGGCTTCTTAAATCTGTTAATTCGCGTGGTGTATATTTCCATGAACACGGCCATTCACTAGTCAATAATAGGTTTGCGGATATTTGAGTTAGATTTTGATTCTTGCACTGTGGGGTTGATAATGTTCCCCTTATGATTTTCACTATTGAAAATTATTGCCACAACGAGATTTTGGTCGTCATTTTATATACACAATGTTTACTAATTAATTAAAATGGTTCCAAATCATACAATATCCATTAACAATCTGATTAATATACAGATCTATATTTCGTTTCGTTTTTTATACTTTCGAGAGCCTATATTACATGAAGATCTGGGACCTATTTCACAAAATTTTAACTAAGATAAGATCTGAATTTTAGTTATTTGATTGGATAATATTAGATTGGTTTTAGTTCTTAGCCAATCAAACTTTAAGTATCTACTAAAATTTGGATTTTATCTTTAGTTAAAATTTTGTGAAACATGGCCCTGGCCGGTTGTAGTGGCAGACCGTTTCATTGTCTAATCCCTCAAATGAACCAGAACGCGGGTTATATAACAACGCTTACAAAACCTAGTGTCGCGAAGACACGTGAAACAAAATTTTGAACTATAAAATAACGAAACGAAATATGATCAGATTGTAACCAGTATGGTAATTATGTATTCCAATCCGCTAAATATCGATGACTAGCGATGGTACCGAAAGTTCATTATGATCATAAGAAGTTAATTAATGCCTAATTAATAATTTCGTTAACATTTCGGGCTTAAGAAAAACCTGCAATAAGTAAATTTAGTTCTTGCATAATGTATGTTTAATCAATTATATACAACCGGGTCCGTAGCCAGCTCATAATTTTTTATTTTTTTTGGGGGGGGGGGAGGGGGGGCTACGGAATGTTTTGTTGTGGGCTATGGAATGTTTTGGAGGGGCTGAGGATGTGGCCGACTAAGAACACTCCTAAGAAATCACTATTTTGGGCGAAATATTGGGGGGGGGGGGGGACTAATTCGTGGCTACGGGCCCGTATACAACAATTATTACATTAATGACATACTTTAGTAAATATCACTGGTGAATAAGTCAATAACACCCTTAGTCTGACATGCTCGCAATGTATTGTATTGTGTATATATATTATATATATCAATGGCTGCAATCACTGTGTTTATTTCACGGCAACTGTATTGTTAATTCTTCATAATATACATTATTTCACTGGTGATATGTCTCATTAGTTTTTCTTCAAAACTGCTTTTATTAAAACGTCGCAAAATGAAATGGGGTTTAAAGTCCTACTTTTCTGCGTTTGCTAAGTTAATGATGACGTATGTTCGCCATACAGTGTGCTGTGAGGGAATTTATGCCCGGACAGCGGAGGTTAAACCTACCCTTATTTCGGATTTCAATTCACGAATGTGTACATTGGCCTCGGATTTTCGTCCCTTCTAACAACTAGACGCTGCCCTTGTCTGGCCCTCAACCCTTCACCCACAAAAATCAGGAAACAACACTGGAAAATTCCGTGGAAGTTTCGCGATTAACACCGGAATAGAATCGAACCTAGAACCTCCTGGTTAGTGAGCCAGCGCGTTACTCAATGAGTCACAACGCTTTACCAACTGACTCACAGTGTCTTACTCACTGATTCACGGCACCTTACTCACTGAGTCACAGCACCTTACTTACCGAGTCACCGTGCATTGATCACTGGGTCCCAGCTCCTTAATCAACGACTCAAAGCGCCTTACTCACGGAGTCACGGCGCCTTGAAACATTGCAGTGTAATAAACATAGTTATTATGGTAGTAGATAAATTATTTTTAGGTTTCAGGACATCTTAATATTTATTTATTGTTTTTAAAATTTCCAAAATGTCGTTTCTTATTTTTATAGCGTGTATATGCACTGTAAATAATGTGTTAATTAACGGTTAAATCAATCTGAATATTTGCCCTCGTCACTGTCCAGATTATAAATATATGCATATATTAGTGAATTATCGCCCTTTATTTTGACAACAACGTCGTCCTCTAGGGTGAAAGATCCTGAACCGATTCTAATAATTAGAAAATAGGCCACATGACCTAATTTGTTATCTATAATGTAAAAGGGCTTTCGACAATTTTAAAAAAGTTAAAAATAAAATAGATTTGTAGGAGATAAGGGTGTTGACTGAACATTTACCTAAGTTATGTATTTAAAGTTGCAATTCATATTTTTAAGTTATATTTTTAAAATGTATTAAAATAAAGCTCTAAAATAGATTGTATCTATAAACAGTCCTACCTTGTTAAAGAATAATCCTATTAATCCTATAATTCACTATTGCCAGTTGAGAAATCGGCAAAAATATCATTTTCAACTTCAAATTCAAACGTTTGAAAATAGCCATTCCATGGGGGTGAATGGAAAAACAAGGGAGGTAATTGTGTTATTATTTCCTGTGTCACTGATTTTTATGCCTGTGAAATAATGATCGTGTAATAGTGAGTTGACAACCTTTTGAGCAAAAGACATAAAAATAATTATGTTTTTACTCTCGTAGAAAATATGAAATTTTCGCTTTAAAGTATTGATTTTTAAAAGTTCATTATAATGGTACTCGATTATTATCCCGGGACGTCCCGAATTGAACTAATATTAGACCTAAAGACTTGCCTAATTTATATGTTTTAAGAAATAATCTAATGTACCTTGGAAGTTTATACAAGTCCCACCCCCACCATTTATGATTATAATTTACACTTATTTATAAAATATAATACCTTAATGTGATAATACAGACTATACATACGTGTTTGTGTGTTGGGGATTTGTTTTTGTTATGTTTTAAATATCAAATTCGGCCACACATGCACGTTTATTCTATAATTTTAATATGATGTGTATCCAAATATGTCGATGAAACACGGCATGAAAGGCCCTGTAGATATATTTTGAGAGAGACAGGTGTATCGGTGAAAATGGTGCAGACTCAATCACAAACATGTTTCTGGAACAACGACTGGGAGTTTTACAACATCTGGACGTTGCTAGATAACTTCACAATTCCCAATTAGAGGTTGTGACATAGCGACCTCCACGGTAACCTTGACATTGCACGAACCTTGAACTTTGCAACTCGATTATCACAAGTAGACATTTTAGTTGGAAAGCGTGAGACTTGGTATTCGCGACGATCGAAGAATCTGGTGGGTGATTACCCAATCGAAATTACTGCCGAAATATGCAGGGCATTGCGTGAAGGCCTTGATAAGATGTACGTAGTTAAATCCAGATGAAGCCTTCTATTGAAGATGAATCACCAGGGGGTTCCGGTATTTGTCGAAAAAGTTTCTCGGGATTTATCTGCACCTTGCAGGACACGCGTCTATTCTTTCGGATGGGACGCGACACTGAAATTCCGCGAATACCACTGACAGCAAGTTATGAAATAGCTGGAAATTAAAACATCCGTAGGTCGGGGCAAAATTTAACTCTGAGTAGAACGAGAAGCATATGGGTGTGCTACATGGTGTGTTCTATTACAATAAACTCTTTCTCCACTTCTCAATCCCAATCCCACACAAGAAAATAAAGGAAACCTGCGTGTCAAACCGGTAAAGATTCGGAAAATGTGGGCAATTAACAAATCGAGATCCTGTGTACACATTGGCATGCACACAGGGGCGGATCCAGAGGGGGGGGGGGGGTCCACCCCCCCTGCTCAGCTTCATTAAAAAAATAATGCCTTGCATCAATGATATTACATCACAAAAGTGATCCTACATCAGTATAAAACGATTTCTCTGTTTAAAAAGCTCAATTTGTATGTATGCCTATGTAATTTAGAGACGATGATGGCAGATTTCCCTAACCTAAAGCTGGCAGACTCCCTCCTGAAAAAATTCCTGGATCCGCACCTGGCACATAAAAATATTCCAACTGCCTATGGCGTGCACGGAACCTCGTTTTCGCCCTATCGAAACGAGTATAGATTGTTCCTTGCCAGACCTTCCGTCCTGCACCACTGACAAGGGGGAAACCACACGGGACAACCTCTAGGGAAATGAATAAAACCTCTAGGGAAATGAATAAAACCTTTATGGAAATGAATAAAACCTTTATGGAAATGAATAAAACCTTTAGGGAAATGAATAAAACCTTTAGGGAAATGAATAAAACCTTTAGGGAAATGAATAAAACCTTAAAGAAATGCATAAAACATCTGAGGAAATGTATAAAAACTTCTACAAAAATGTATCAAAAATCTGTACAGAAATGTATAAAAACTATATTAAGGCAATGAATAAAATAAAACCTTTAGGAAATTGAATAAAACCTTAAAGAAATGCATAAAACATCTGAGGAAATGTATAAAAACTTCTACAAAAATGTTTCAAAAATCTTTACAGAAAATGTATAAAACCTATATTAAAGCAATGAATAAAATAAAATATAGTACGAAGACATTACAGAACCCCATAAAAATCTTTCATACATAAGAATAATTATTAATACAAACTGTCCACAGTTACAATAACGGCTACACTTGTTCACAACAACAATCATGCCAGCTTACCATCAAGTGATTGTCTTGGCTATCAAATGGGGATTCCCGTATTCTGACGTATCCGTGAAATGAGAATACATGTAGTTTTATCAATATAACTACATATACTGATCGTGTCTGTTATCAATGTGCTGTGGAGGTCTCAGAACATACCTGTACATGGTAGGGGGCATATCTATACAGGGTAGAAGAACTGGGGTCAATAATTTGAAAGACTATTGGATCTTAATCCAAACGGAAGGCAATTAAACATTAAAAATAAATTAAATCCCACGTGGGACTGAAACTCACATCCATTCTTAAACAAAAAAGAATGCAAATGATTACATGTATTTCAAAAATAAATTTAAAAAGCGACTGGATCCTCGGCTGATAAATTAGGTCCAAGATACATACAGAACAAGGGGACTTTCTATAGATATAGACCGAGTATAAATAATAATGAAACGACGGCATACAGATTTAAAGATCGACAATTTGTACACAGGGCACTGTTTGATGGCGTACCACAGGTTGCCTGTTCCGTTGCAATTTGTTGAGTTGTGCTTGGTTGCGTTGCGATTAAATGAGTTGTGCTTGATTGCGTTGTGTCACATCCACACCCTACCGACGTACCATCACCTGCTATTATTGTAACGATCATTGTTGTATAGGAGACCCGTTCTGGTGTACCTTTATCCTGATAAATATAAAATCCAAAATAAAAATATTTTTTGCAAAAACTAAGAACGCATGGTTCCATTAGATGAGAGATAGAGAGAGAAATGGGGTTTAACGCCCACTCGACACAAACTGGGTCATTTCGGGACTAACACATGGTTTAATTTCATTTCAATAATTCGCTTGTGCGTAGGGGTCTTTAGCAGTGGGAGGAAACCGGAGGACCCGGAGAAAACCCACGAGGTTGGACAGGCGATCCTACTCGTTGTCACGTACATCCGCGGATTCGAAACAAAGCCAGTTGACTCAATGACAGGCTTTATGATACAGCACGCACGTGTTAACCATTCAGCCTCCCAACCCCCTCCATTAAATGAAGTATTCAAAAAAAAAAACTTACTGTAGCTGAGATGTTGAGGATATAAGTTGCCATCTCTAGAAGTGGTTGGTTAACTTTAAGATGACCAACATGGATGGTACTAAAGCTGAATTTGGTGCTTCCATCCGCCTTCGGTAAGAATAAACATAAACAAAGATCAGACAACTCACGATAACAAAGTAACCCTTCCAGAGAGGGGTTTGATATGAATGTGGCTTAAAGCCCTAATGGGGTGCTCCTACGGGGCTGTTGAAGACATGCATACGTTATAGGCTAAGAAATTATCTCACCCCAGGGGGATCAAACCCTGACCAATAGTGGCTATGCCATTTAGAGGTTCATTGCAGTATATAGTAGCTGGAGAACCCCTACTCTCCCAGGTCAGTAAAAGTGGTATCCCACACCCCCGGGCCAGTGTACGTGTGAATTCACTCATAAGACATTTAATGCTTTATTAACTGCAAGCCACATTTCTTAATCTGGGCCGTGCTGGGTTCCCAGAGAGACCAAGTAGGCAAACCAAACTCATGGGGACTTAGGGGGTTGGGGCTCCTCCTCTCGGGCACCAAGAAATTTTGGGTTCCGTGGCACATGCTCGACTCCAATTGACATATCATTTGAGCCATGGCCTATTGCTTGTCTACCCGCCCAGCACGCTTTATTCTTGTAAAATAATATAAACAATAGATCTAATGACTTACGGGCGATCCATCACCAGGTACAATACCATAAACAATTTCCCGATTTAATCCTTCATCTTTATCATTGGCACTTACAGCATCAATAATTGTTGTCCCTGCTGGTGTACACTGTAAACAATTTAATCAATCAATCAGTCAGTCAGTCAATAAATCAACCAATCAGTCAATAAAACAACCAATCAGTCGATAAATCAACCAATCAGTCAATAAATAAATCAATCAAGCAGTCAATAAATCAATCAATCAGTCAATAAATCAATCACTTGCACATAAGTTATACAATAAATGACTGAAAGGATGAATGAGTGAACGGATGAATGAATGAATGAATGCACTATAAACCCATGAGAAAGACACCTGACCCTACTCCATGTCAGGTACAAACTGGCTATCAATTCCATTCTACTTGACTCAATGACAGAACTTATGATCCGAAACACACGTCCAAGACCAATCACCCCCACCCCACCCCACACACCACACACCACACACCACACACACACACACCCCACACCCCACCACCCCACCCCACACACACACACCACACACACACAATCAAACAAGACGACAACTTCATCCTTTCCAAGAACAGAACAATATTTACCATCAAGATTTGAACTTCAGGATTAGATGCTGGCAGAAACTCTGGAGCGTTGTCGTTGATGTCTACAATATTTATCCGAAATGGAATAAAATTTGTCTAAAATGGAAAAAAAACAGATGTTTTATGTGATAATGAGATTCATAGATCATAATTTATCACACTTAGGGTAAAATATGGGATAAAAGATTTCTAAAATATAACAAAGAAAGAGTCTAGACCTTTTAATTTACCCTGGGGATGAAATGCGGTTTGACGTCCTACTATTCTGCACCGTCAAGAGATTTTTGTTTACATGCACGCCAATGCGTATTCGGGACGGCGAGTTTTGTACCATTCAAACGACTCGACACTGTCCTTGCACCACTGATCACGTATTTTTTATCATTACACTTGTTATAGGGTGGGGGGGTGTCACAAGGTCTGCCATTGGCATTGGGAGGAGGGGGCACACGATCTTGTTTCTCGTGCAAAAACAGTAGTCACCATACCCGATGAACTATCCTTTCACTGAGCCACCGCGGCGTCCCCATTAGTATTAAAAACCTTGTGGACAATACAGATAGACGTTCGGAAGGAACGAAAAACCGAAGTCATATTGCCGTGCACGTAAAAGAGCCCTTGGCAGAATTCGAAATAAGAGTAGGTGGTGGCGCTGCTGTCGGGCAAAATGTATCTGCATTAGCGCTTTTTAGGCAGAAAAGTATGACGTTAAACCCCATTTTTTCACATGATATAGTTAAAGGTAAGTTAATGTAAATATATTACTTACTCCTTGAACAGATGTAGGATCGGTTGGTTTACACTCAAGCGTATACTCTAGAATATTGGTATCATCAAATGCTGAAAAAGTATTTCCCTGTGCAAACAAAAATCATTAATAACAAATTACTAATATAATAATTTCCCGGTGAGAGAGGGGCCTCGACGCAAACTAGGTCATTTCGGGAGTAACACAATAATTCGCTTCGCTTGTGCCCAGGGGTCTTATGCAGCGTGAGGACACCAGGGGACCCGGGGTAACCCCACGAGTTTGGCGAGGCGACCCCGCGCCTTGTCACGTACAAGCATTATATAGAAATAATTCAAAACAAAACGGAAGTTTGTTAATTTAGAACCTGTATTTATCCAATCCGATCATATCTGTTCTGATTTAGAGCAATTGCGAATGGTCCGGGCACTATTTCATACTTTTCCGCCTGGGTGTGTGTCGGTCGGCATGTTTTGGGGGTTGAGGTGGGGGGTTACAACGCCACTGGGTCTACTAAATCCTATGTGTTTTTCAACGCGACCAAATTATCTTCAGCATTTGGACTATGGACAGAATCTTGGTGGTTAAGCATAGTGACCACAAACTCGGATCTAAGCAGCCTGAGTCTTCCGCTCCACGACAATAGTCGAAACGGCGGAAACTCACACAAACTACGTTGTTGGTACTAATACTGAGCAAAAAACAAAACTTACATCTCTGTCGATGGGCGACACCGGTCGAATAAAAAATCCAGTTTGGGTTCCTCCCCCTGCAACCTGTACATCAGTTAAATATTCCAAGATGAAATCAGTGGGATCTACTTTAGCTGGCACCACGGGATCCTGGTTGACAAAGCTCAATGTAACAGAATCTTGAGGATCTGTCAGGCCGATGAATTTACGATAACGGGTTATGTCCGCTAAAGGAAATAAAAATAACAATATTATCATAATTTTACACAATATCAAAATATCTAATATTCATTTACGATAATATGACAATTTGTCGGGTACATCACGCCGGGATTACCTCATAAGACCAATTCTATTGTCCTTTCAGATCACATATAAAATCCGATCCATCTCGGAGGAAGAGGTTGCATGACCGAATAATTTAACCTTGTTCAACACCACGGCTGTTATATACATTGGTTTTTTTATATCAAAATTGTTTCGGAAATGGATTCTCAGACTGGCACCAGCGTTTATACACAATTCATTTCGACCCTGTCTTTCACACCAGACAAAGAAAATTGAGTGATTAATACCAATTGTAATCTGACCTATTGACTGCTCAGATCATCACTATTTTCGGATTGAGATAATTCAATCCCGGAATGTTCAGATTCCGGTACTCTACATCTAGCCTCGGCTGTATGACGATAAAAATTTGCCGCTTTTAAAAAGGTCTCAAAACTGCACGGTTCGAAAAGTGTGTAAACGTTTAATTGCAAAGTTGTCCTTGATTCAAGAAAATCGGATAAACTTGAAAGAAAAAAAGTTTCAGAGTTGAAAGCTTTCTATGATAAAGCATTCTTCAAAGGTGGCGTTATGGGCGACGCCGTTGGTAATCCAGGAGCTTGAGAGTAGATCCAATGGCGGACTGGTGTCTGTTGAGGTTTGTCGAGTGCAATCCAGTATCCCCCGGAGGATTTTATTGGTTAAAACTACGGTTCTCTGTTTAGATAGAACGTGTTATGAATATGGACATTTTTAATTTTAAAACAAATAATGGACAAATTTGATACTCACGGCCGAATGCTGTATCAGCTTCTTCTATTGATACTCGAATAGTTCCTCCTTGAAAGTTAGCACCAGTACTTAGTTCACAAACTAAAGCAAATAAAATAAACACATACTGAGAGGTGAGCAAAGGGATGCAATTCTGAAATGAAATGGAAATGGGGTTATAAGGCCACAGATCGCTAAATATTTCTCGATTGACTTTAATGTTAATTCTCGTCTCCTCGACCGGCTCTAACTTTTTCCCACATTTTCGTTGGGTAGAACGCTTTCTGTCACAGATGGAGCAACATGTGGCAAACGCTTGCCCAAAAGCATGTATGAGGGTTTTTTTTATGAAAAACTGGAGATACACAGGCTCGAAATAGCGACAAGTAAACATGCAATTCCCGGCCCTACATTTCAACGTAGCCAACCTCACAACTCTTGTATCCTTTGGCCTCAAAATCATGAATATTCACCAAAACCTGACAGAAAATGTATTTTCAAACTCTTTTGTTCGATTCTACACCAAAAAGTCAACAAAAATTCGATGCAGGACGTTAAACCCTCTTTCATTTCATTTGTAAGCGTTTGTTTTGTGATGATGGTTTCTAGATAGCCCCGTTTGGCCTACATCTTCAATCTGTTTCACAGAGAATTACTTACGAATTATCTCTGTAACAGATGACTGTCCACAACACGTGCGTTGACTGCACGCGGCATTAGTCATTGGCTCAACGGCTCATGCAATGTTTACTTAACACCTAACTGCTTCGGGCAAAATGATGCATTTTACTCATTTTAATATCCATTAACACTAAATAGTAAATATTTTTTAACTACAAATACTTCAAACGTCTTTATTTATTTTTCTTTTACCGCAAAAAAATGTTTGAGAATTTAATTCGTCGGAGTAAAAAAGTTAATATGCCGTACTCATTAAGCCTCGTCGATGTCATGCTTATCAGTGATTGTAGCGGCCAAGCGAATATTCACTGCGGGATCAGTTTGCTACATCTTAGGAAAATTATCAGAAGTTACTGTTTAAAAATAAAAGTAAAATAATTCACTTACCATCGTTTGTTAGTTTCTACATAGCTGTGTATGGCCTACATCTAAGGAAAATTATCAAAAGTTACTATTGGAAAATTAAAGTAAAATAATCCACTTACGAGCGTTGGTTTGTTTGAGGAATACACTCAACACCAGTAACAGTTGTCCAAATGAAATCAATTTTCTCATCTTGATGACTTCTAGAAACTTTAAATTAAATAATTTACAAATTTTATTTATTTATTTTCATTCCTATATTATAAAAGATAACCAGGGAGAGAAAGACTAGGTTATTTCCGGCCTAACCATTTTATTACAATAGTTCGCTTGTGTGTGGTGGAGGTCTTAAAGGGACTATCCCGAATTGAACGGAGTTTCAAAAATAAAAGTCTGAGTACAGGGGAATGGTGTATTTACCATGTCTCAAAATTTCAGCTCAATTTGAGTCGTTTGGGCGTGAACGTCAAAATTGCTTATCCGGACACGTAACCCTTTTAAGATTTCGGATCAGATTTGTTTGTTGAGTGACCTGATAATCGATTCCCGTTCCAATAGAGGTCTATACAATGAATAACCAATGTGCTGTACTTGATAACGAAAACGTAACGTACTTGATAACGTAAATATCACCTACACATTAATATTATAAAATAAAAGTTAGGTTTTATCCAGACACCGCATAATACAGCATGGGATACCGGTTTCCATTTCCAGATGAAGACTGACGGGTTTAAAGTGTTTGTAAAACGTATCACACATGTTGGGTTAGTTGCTCGGCCCTAAGGTAGAAGATTTTAAGGGATTTTGACACAAAATTGAGCTGTTTCATTTTCCAAAATATTATCGGGGCTGGCCCTTTAAGCTGTGGGAGGAAGCCGGTCGACCTGGAGAAAACTTACGAAGTTGGACATGCGAAAATACAACTTGGCAGATTTTATGATCTGAAAGCTCATGCGATAGACAATTCGTCCACCCAACATCCCTGTCTAATAAACGACAATACCCAATCGTTCAATCCTGAATACAATGTACGACTCGTTCGAGTGGAACGAGATATACGATTCGACAAAGTCTTTTAGAAAACATATTCGTTACGATTTCACTAAAAGAGTCATTTAGAACTTTATTTGTTACGATTCGACAAATGAATAAGAAATATTATCAAGTCTTTTAGTAAACATATTGGTTACGATTTCACAAAACGAGTCCTTTAGAACTTTATTGGTTACGATTCGACTAAATAAACGTCTCAATCCTTGAGTGGCGTTTAGCGATTGAGCATAATAAAAACACAATAAAATTTACATGCATAATATGGAAAAAATATCCCACCTTTATCCCGACTTTTCGACAAGTTATCAAGCACACGCATTATTGAAGATACATTATTGGAGATTAGATTACGGGGATGCTCGATTCACAGTTCCGGAATTAAATTGCAAAAACTGGTGTCAATCGAGTGAAAAGGAGAATTTGGGGGTACAACGCATGCGTCGACTGTATAAAAAATATCTCAACCAATCATGACAGCTGACACATATTTTTTACCTAGGAATACGTCACGATTCTACTCACTCCACCTCAGCTGCCGGGACTGGCAGAACTGTGACAGGAATGAATTCCGCGTCACTCGATTGTAATTCTGTCGATTCGAGACGTTCTGGACTGTGAATCGAGCATCCCCCATGAGTTGGCAGTTCTCCCTATAATAGTTAAAAACTAGATAATGTAAAGGCAATTTGCTCAGAATTTCAGTCAAATTGATCTATTATGAACCGAATATTAAGCGAATGGAAGTTTGGCCAAGCCTCGATCATCATTATTAAAGTCGGTACGACAACAATCATAGTCTCGTTTATCCGTTTAATCAGTAAATCGCGAAGGAAAGTTATGCAGAAAATGGGATCATAATCCAATAAATATCTTAGGCTGGCGTTGACATCGATAGTTGATTATGGTCTAGATAAGTTAATTAATGTCTAATTGATAGTTTATATAACATTTCAGGACTAAAGAAAGACATACAATAGGCAGATTTTACTCTTACATATAAAAAATATCAACTATACCTGGTTGGTGGTGATGATTTTAGTCCGTGCTGGCTGTCTAGCGAGGTTCAATCTCAGGAATAATTGCCACACCTGTTATGCTGCATGATAATATAGGAAGACACCAGGAAGTAGCGTCATAAGTTATAAGGTGAAAGTGTAATATACGATATTTATAGAATTGTCGTGAAATACCGTGAATGGGTTGAAGACCACACCTTTTATTTATACAAATAGGGGGTGGAAAATATACAAAGGGGACATTATTATCATTATTATTTATATGTCTCTCAATGACGTCATTTTGTTCAAAATATTGACGACAGGAAAACACTAGAGCGATTAATGTAGGCTACGACAGAATATGAAAATGGCAAGGCCAAATGAAAAATATGTGTTTTTGGTTACTTGGACGCAAAAAAAGAGTCGGTCGGTTGATAAATGTTATTTTTTTTCTCTTTTTGTCGTTCGGATGGGGAAAAACCGAGGCCCCGTGTACACATTGGCGTGTACCGAAAAAATACCTAGGCATGTGCAGTTGGAATTCAATAAAAGAGTGGGTTACAGTTTACAGTGACGCTGTCTGGGCAAAATTTCCCCCCATAGCCCACTGTGTGGCGTATCCCCGTCTTTATTAGCCCAGTCAGAGAAAACAGTAGGAAGTTAAGCCTCATTTCATTCTATATACCGACAATCCGAGAAAAAAGTTTAAAGTCGATGATTTGAGTTTTTAAATAACAAATGGGGTCGATTTGGTAACCGTAAACACAGCCAATTATTGTTTTGGCCTAAAACCCGTAAAATTGTTTGCAAATTATCTTTTATACAATTATACACGGAATTTAGCATGCATTACTGAGTCTGAATAGCCACTAAACCAGCTTATTACAAATGGTATTACGCACCTTCTATATGAATATATATAGCTGGGATAATAGAAATTATTTTTATATGTAAATAGTAGTACCTATTAACCATATAGTTATTGAAAAAAAACCAACGATGAAGTTTTTAATACAAGGAGTTATAATAGCTGCATCCAGAACTGGATTCACTTTATGACGTCTTTCCTTTCATTGACGTTGCTGTTTTTGTTTTGAGACTGCAGATGTCAGTTTAATTTGCAAATTGTTCATATTTGACGGCATTGTTCCAGAAACTTCATCCGGATTTTCCGACGTGGTTTCCTCTCGACCAGGGGCGGATTGGGGCCGGAAACCGACCCGGGCTCCCGTGTCGGAGCGGCCCCTTTTACTGACCGCGTTTTCCGGACCGGGGGGGGGGCTTAGGTGCTCCCTCTAGAAATTTTTGAAAAATTAACCCCAAATATTGACCATTTGATTAGCCAGTTAGGAAAATTCAATAAGTAGAATTATTTCCATTGAAAAATGTCCCACTTTTGTTGCCGGAAGCGCTGATTGATTCCTCTTGTGGTGGAAGGCCACGAGACAGATTGGTACAGAGTGACGAAAGTGAAATTCATAAAAGCTTCTTTTTAAATTTTGGATTTTGGCGTATTCCCACAAATAGGATGCAGGTGACTTTATAATTAGTAAATTTGCGGGCGACAGTGTCGAGGGAATCCGATGAAATTTTCGGATGAAATTCGGAATCCCCATTGCAGGATTCTGAATTCTGGCCCACACACTCGGCCCAGAAAGTCTATTATACCAGGCCATTTTAGACTCCAGTGATGGCGTGACAGCCTGTTAAAGACTCCGGCCACATACAACATGATCATCATAGCTCCATGACCGATCCAATACCCCCTCCCCATATAGTGTTCAGCAGAAAAAGTTTTTTTTAAGACGAATTGGACAAAATTATTTTTTTCAGTTTTTTGTCCGACCGGTCCTTCAGGCGCTCGTCCGATCGCCCGACGGCCCAATCCGCCCCTGCTCTCGACAGTGGTGCAGGACGGGGGTCTGACAAAGACAGATGGCTATAGTCGTTCGGGTGAGACAAAAATCCGAGGTCCCGTGCACACGTTGATCTGCACGTAAAAGATCCCTTGGCGGTTTTAATTCGTTGTAAGATAGTAGGCCGTAGTGCCGCTACCCGGACATAACACTCTACATGTCGTATGCCCGACTTCATTAGTCCAGTTGGAGCATAGTGGGACATTAAACCGCATTCGCATTGACCGAGAAAGTTCATCTCGATTTTCCGGCGTGGTTTCCCCTTGCCCTTGTCAGTGATGCAGAAGGAGGGCCTGACAAGGACAGCTGCCTAGTCGTTCGGATGGGACGAAAAACCGAGGTCCCGTGTACACATTGACGTGCACGCAAAAGATCCCTTGGCAGTTGGAATTAGATATAAGAGTAGGCCGTAGCGCCGCTGCCCGGGCAAAATTTCCCTCATAGCACACTGTATGGTGTATGCCCGTCTTCCATTAGCCCAGGTAAGGTGCAGAAGAGTAGGACGTTAAATCCCATTTCATTGCATTTCATTTAAACCGCATTTCATTTTATATTTGACGGTTTCGTCCATGTCTTGGATTTGAACGCTGTCGCTGAAAGTAACACGTTTTCCAGTGTTCGAATTTGCGTTTCGTGGATATTTTCATTTTCGTACAATTTTTAAATTGTAGGATTAAAATCACCTCTAATAAAGATCTTAACCTTAAACATTCAGCACCATTTCTTATATACACGCTATAATAATATGCGTTGCAACCCATTTTAATCAATTTCTAGGTCCCAAATATTAGCGATTTAGCTCCTTTAAATCTGGGGTTCCCCGGGGATTTATATTGGGTCCGATTTTATTCCTTGTGTACATAAATGCTCAAACTGATCCCGCAGTGAATATTCGCTTGGCCGCTACAATCACTGATAAGCATGACATCGACGAGGCTTAATAAGTGCGGCATATTAACTTTTTTACTCCGACAAATTAAATTCTCAAACATTTTTTTGAGGTAAAAGAAAAATAAATAAAGACGTTTGAAGTATTTGGAGTTAAAAAATATTTCCTATTTAGTGTAAATGGGTATTAAAATGAGTAAAATGCATCATTTGCCCGAAGCAGTTAGGTGTTAAGTAAACATTGCACGAGCCGTTGAGCCAATGACTGGCGCCGTCTGCAGTCTCATCTGTTACAGAGTTAATTCGTAAGTAATTCTCTGTGAAACAGATTGATAAATGCTATCCAAGATATCTCCGAATATCCAGCAAGATGACAAGAAAATGTAAATACATTTTCGGTCTTAAGAAATGAAATGGGATTTATTGTTCTAATGAAGACGGGCATACACCATACAATGAGCTATGAGGGAAATTTTGCCCTGGCAGCAGCACTATGGCCTATTCTTATATCGAATCCCAACTGCCAAGGGATCTGTTACGTGCACACCAATGTATACAAGGGCCTTCAGTTTTTCGTGCCATCCGAACGACTAGACAGTTGTTCTTGTCAGGCCCAAAAGACATTAGAAAATATTTTAAAAACCCTTCGTACTATCATCATCTGAATACGCTTGTAATTGTGGGATTTTTGTGATTTATCTGATCGCAATAAACTTGATTGACCAGACGATCGAGGACTTGGGGATGGCGACTACCAGTAATGTGGAGGAACTAGACCTTTTCCTAATACGTTCATTGTGATGATGAATCTTTTCTTTGACTGCAGATTTCAAGCTTGAGTGAATAAAGTCGCAATTAGGGATACTTATTACATTATTATATTACCCCACCAAATCGCCAAATGTCAATAGACTCTGTAGTTTACTTACATTAGTATTCATTTTTAATGGAAGGGAATCAGTTCGAGAAAGAGAGAGAGAGAGGAGAGAGAAATGGGTTTAACGTCCACTCGACACAAACTAGGTTATTTCGGGACTAACATATGGTTTTAATTTTATTTCAATAATTCGCTTGCGCATTATATGGGTCTTTAGCAGTGGGAGGAAACCGGGGTCCCCGGAGGAAACCCACGAGGTTGAAAAGGCGTCCCTATCTCCATGCCACATACGCTCACACCAGGGATCGAAACCACATCCGCAAGCCAGCGGTGACGGGCCGGCTAGAGGTCGAAGCGCGACACTCAAGACTACTAGTCCATCCCCATCCCCACCCCCTTGAATCAGTTCGAATTACAGCTACAACGGCCCCACGCACCCCGAATCCACCTCGGAAACTGTTAATGTTGTACTTAATTGACAAATAAGGGCCTTTGATTTCAACTTCTGTTCACTGAAACTTTTTTACAAAACCACGTGATGAACATGGGCTGACGATAAGTATCGTGCATGAAGTCTGTCAAACTGATCCCGCAGTGAATATTCTCTTGGCCGCTACAATCACTGATAAGCATGACATCGACAAGACTTAATGAGTACGGCATATTAACTTTTTTACTCCGACAAATTAAATTCTCAAACATTTTTTTGAGGTAAAAGAAAAAAAAATAAAGACGTTTGAAGTATTTGTTGTTAAAAGAATATTTCCTATTTAGTGTAAATGGGTATTAAAATTAGTAAAATGCATCATTTTGCCCGAAGCAGTTAGGTGTTAAGTAAACATTGTACGAGCCGTTGAGCAAATGACTACGGCGCGTGCAGTCAACGCACGTGTTGTGGGCAGTCATCTGTTACAGAGATAATTCGTAAGTAATTCTCTGCCAAACAGATTGGAAGTCTGTAAGAAGAAATTCTCGTCATGGATACTATCGGATGAAACAGAAAATGAAAAAGAAAAACGGATTATGGATTGAGGCTTAGGGTGTTTCTTGTGTGGGTTTTTTTTTTTGTTTTGGGGGGGGGGGGGTTGTTGTTTTTTTCGTTTTGTTTATTTAATCTTTTGGTCAGAAAACCAAAAAACTGGTTCGTTTAAATTTGGGTGTTTTAGCTACAGACTGACAAGGTATTCTCGGAAGAGTTCTGACCAGCTAGAAATAGGAGTAGTCTCCCTTATACCACAGATTGGTATATTGTTAATCCGATACTGCAGTAAAATAAAGCAGCTGCAGAGCGAGAAAAAATCTCAATTAATGATGTTCAGGGGCGGATCCGGGGGGGGGGGGGAATTCAAAGACCGAGATAAATAAAAGGACGTAATATCACAATGCTTTGCATCAATGAAATTGAAAGTAAAAATTGACGCCAAACGGTGTGTTCGATTTCTCTCTTTGAAAAGCTGAAGAGTGTACGTATATATACAGTAGTCAAAATGATGATAGAGACCATGTATTTCTCAAAAATGTTGTCTTGTCACAGGAACATGCCCCCCCCCCCTTGCAAATAATTCCTTAAGACCCACCCCTGATGATTTGTTATTATTCAACAGGGGCGGATCCAGTATTTTTTGCAGGAGGAGGGTTTGCCAGGTTTCTGTCACGGAAATCTGCCATCATCGTCTCTAAATTACATAGGCATACATACAACTTGAGCTTTTTAAACAGAGAAAGAAATCATTTTTATACTGATGTAGAACACTTTGTGATGTAGTTTCATTGATGCAAGGCATTATTTTTTATATGTAGCTGAGCAGCCCCTGTTCAAACACCGTTCTATATTGTTATGGACTGTTACAGAGATTTACAAATGATGATCCAGACATCGGCCCCCGCTTGAGCTAAATTCTAATACCTTTTTCTTTTTTACCCACATACTGAGAGTGAAAAAAGCTAATGCAGATTTTGGGGTAGGGGTTCACAGAATTCTGACTGAGACATTTCCCAGGTGGGGGGGGGGCAAACCGACGGTCGCGAGAAAAGCTGGAGATCTTTGTAGGAGATCATGGTGGCAAAGTCAATGGGTTTTGGGATGATTTTAATGCATAAAATTGGATCCATTGCAAATGATAGAGGGGAGGGATGAGACGATTAGACCAGATGACAATGGCAGTTACAAATTAACCGTATTTCAACAACAGGGTATAGAGAGGATAAATCTTTGAATGGCTGTTTGTGGGATCCTTCTCGTTTAGATCTATTTCTTAAGGCCACCTTCAGATTTGGTCAAAGGTCACGCAATATAAACAGGGCTAGCGCTAAATCCCAGCCCTGGGCCTAGCCCTAACCCTAACCAAGACCAACAAGCACTTTTAAAAATCCATATTTTAGATCCCATGTCTGCACCATAAAATCAGGATTTCTATATATTTGATATCCATAATGTAGGTTAGGCTATATAAAATCATCATTGCACCAGCATGGGGGATTTCCTATAGAGAGAGGTTTAACTCTGACACAAACTAGGTCATTTCGGGATTAACATGGTTTAATTTTATTTCAAAAATTTGCCAGCTCATTGGGGTCTTTAGCAGTGGGAGGAAATCTGGTGACCTCAGGATTTTCCCGCGGTCAGTGGTGCAGGACGGAGGACCTGACAAAGAAAGTTATCTAGTCCTTGGGATAGGAAGGAAAAACCGAGGTCCCACTTACACATTGGTGTGCACATAAAAAATCCCTTGGCAGTTGCAATTCCATATAAGATTGTTCTGTAGCACCCTGTCAGGGCAAAGATAGAGAAATGGGGTTTAACGTCCACTCGACACAAACTAGGTCATTTTGGGACTAACATATGGTTTCATTTTATTTCAATAATTTGCTTGCGCGGAGGGGTCTTTAGCAGTGGGAGGAAACCGGAGTGCCCAGAGAAAACCCACGAGGTTGAGAAGGCGCCCCTATCTCCATGCCACATACGCTCACACCCGGGATCGAAGCCACAGCCGCAAGCCAGAGGTGACCGGCCAGCTAGAGGCCATCCCAACCCCCCTGTCAGGGCAAAGTTACCCTCATAGTACACTGTATGCTCATCTACATCAGCCCAGCCGGATCAGAACAGTAGGACGTTAAACCACATTTCATCTCAGCACCCCACCCCCAATACAGCAAAATAAATCTGTACAAAAACACACACAATTTTTTTTATATTTGTAATATTATTTATTAGTTTGAGGAAATATGATAATTATCAATGATTGTTTTAAATTATTCAAAAAAACATTTGACCACATCATCATCAACATCATCATACAGATTAACATGATGACAGCGGCAAGATACAAGTCATGTTATAGCTATATATATATATCTGTTACAAAATAAATAATGGATTTCTTTTTCCAACAAAAGACGGGTCAATTATTAAAATTAACCCCAAATAAATACAAACAAAAGAAATAAACATGGATTTCTGTAGAAATATTGAAAAATAATAGAATAATAATACAAGGATTTCTGGGGAAAACTTTAACTTGAAGAAATCAACAATTATTTTAAGTTTGGCAAATTTTTGTGTGTCATTCACCTAAGAGACTCTTTACTTCAAAAGTTCTTGAGAATCAAGGTGTTCTTCAGCAGCTGTTGGGTTATAAAAGGAAGTTTGTGGTTTTTCCAGATAGTCTATAAGCTACCACATGTTCCAGCAAATATGGTTTATAAATAGGCAAAATGTAGAAGTGGGGTATGGGAGATAACTTTGAAAGCAACTATATATGAATAAGGGGAATAACTGAGTTAAAAGGAATTATTCATGAATATGGGAGTTTATTGTAATAAAGGGTCTGGAATATTTTAATTCAGTTCAGACTTGATAAGGATTTTACAAATTAAGATGTAAAAATTAAGTGGTTAATTTTGAAAGAAAGTGTAATGAAATATAAGGACTTATTTTGACATGACATCATCTCAAATAATGGGGTTACTATGGTTACTAGTAATTTTTAAATCCTGGAATAAGGGAGATAACTTTGAAGTAAACAGTATAAATATAGAATAGACAGAAGTATAGAGATGTTTTTTTTTTACGAGCAGTGAACATGGTTGTATATCTCCTTTCATATATATTTATATATATATATAAAACAGATTATATTACATTATATTTACATGTATATACATATATAGTTATAACGCACAGTAAAACAGGGTACCACACATTTATACCGTTAAATATTACATATTTTATTACTTAATACAGGTGACCTATTTATTATATGATTTATGACACAATTGTAGTTGAATTCAATTTCTAAATACTTCTTGGAAGGTCTAAAATATTAACATTTTATTATTTAATACAGGTGACCTCTTTTTTTTTAAAAAAAAAAAAAATGATTTGACACATTTGTAATTACATCCAATTTCTAAATAATTCTTGGAGGGTCTTAAAAATATTCCAGTCCAGCAATAAGCTCTTATTATGAGCAAAGCATGAGAAGCTATGCAATGGAAGAGTGAACAGGGATATTAATCTTTCATTGTTTGTAATATTCACTGAAAACACACCAAAAATGATCAAATGGTTTTGTAGCTACAGTTATTTACTCAAACTTTGCAACTGTCATTTGTAATGTACGAGAATATGTATAATGGACATTTTTTTTTTTAAATAGGGGACTTTATCTGAGAATCATCTCCCAGAAAACTAAACCATTATTGAAATATATAAGTTACTATCAATCTGACCAAAAATATATACAAAGCATTTATTTTCTTAAAAAGCTGAATAGTTGTGACATTTTTTTCGTCAAAATATTTAATTATTAAATAATGGTTATAAATTATCAACACGACAATAAAAATGAAAACATAAGTTATAAAAATTAATACCAGAATTATGTTCTTGGAAAGGTAAATCACCCCTATCTGTGACAAATAAACTCTTCTCCTGATCAATGTTTGATACAGGTTGGAGAAGTTCATTTTCGATATTGGGTATCTTATTTTAAACTTAATTTTGTATTGAAGAATCAAATATTTAAAGATTCTGAACTTTTCAGAAAGAGATATACGTTCGTATTTTACATACATACACGTGCGTGCGCATATAATACATATATATATATACTTAAATAAAAGATAAATTGAATATGCATAGTAAAATGTTACACTTTCACACTAACTTAGGCTTTCTATTAAAATTGATATATGATGATGTTAATATTGCATAGCATAAGTTTGCAGCATTGCTTAATGAATTATTTTATTAGTCAGACTACATAACAAAGGCTTTTTACTTCTCAGTGGTGCAGCAACGATATTTATAGAAAGAGGGCTCAATCCGAACTTAATCCCTCACTTTCAGCAGCTAGGATATTTCTAATAAGAGGGCTCAATCCGAACGAAATTCCTCACTTTCTGAATTCAACCTTTTACAGTGTCACACACTGAATGTACGAGCCCCCTTTCATCTATTGGGCTATACTTTCAATTCGCAGGTGTAGCAAGGATATTTCTGAAAAGAGGGCTCACCTCAAACTAAACTTAATCCTTTGCTTTCCGAATTCAACATTTTACAGAGTCACACTCTCGAAGAATGCACGTCCCTCTTGCATGCTTTTACTTCTCTTATTTCTAAGAAGGGGGCCCAATCCTAACTGTCTGAATTCTACCATTTCCAGTGAGACACTGACAATAAAAGGGTCGACCAACAGCTGCCTTGCATCTCTACGCTACTGGTTTTAAAATAATCACTAGTTTTGTGTTCTATTTAAGAAAGCCATCAGTTATTGTCTATAATATATGGAAGCACCTGATTAAGATGAAAATGTTTGACACAATCCATAAAATGCACTTTAAAAGCCTTTAAATGTTTTTGCCTACATTGTACATACAGTGTAGTGGAATTTTCTCCCTTTTTTGTTATTCCAGTACAGGAATAAGAAACAAATGGTGCTCTCCTACTGCTGTTAAAAGCATGCCAACATTAAATGAAGATTCAAATAATTTTCACAGAAACTTTTCTCGGTTTTAATAGCTATTTGTATTCATCTGTAGTTAGCCTGTGTGAATTTGAAAGACATTTGGTTTTTTTTACCATTGCAAGAAAAAAAAAAGTAGCACCATCACAAAATCTTTTTTTTTGACCACTAAACAATGGTCATATTAGTTCGTTTCGCTGGAAGTTTTTTTTTTTCTTGAAACTTTATCATAGAAAATTTTTTCTTTTTTCGTGTATTTTAAAATCTTCTTTTTAAGACAAGTATTAAAAATTTTATTATTAGTAGTTTACAGCCTTTTAAAGGACTGGAACAAAAAGTCTAAATACTTGTACATCAAGGCAATATCGTACTTGACCAGATTTTCCATGATTACCCTTTTGTCCGTTTCGAAGATTTAACGTGTACAGATCACATAAAGTCGTAAACAATTGGGGTAACTGGTGACATCACGGTTTATTAATATCACGGTGTAATACTATTATTATTATGGTTTATCTCTTGATGTCATGGTTACCATTGTCACCATTGAATATCAAAAAGAGTTCAGCACTTAATTCACACCTCTCGCAATGATTGGATAAATATATATGAATCGTCTATCACTTGAAAAACACATGATTAAAATATTACAGGAATAGGCAGAAGGGGGTTTATATAAATGTCCTCCAGAAACGAATCCTGTTTCTTTTCGAAAAATAAAACTGCCGTCATAATTTCCATTGTTTATGCTTTGATCACAAAGGAATGGTTTTTGGTCTGCTTACAGATTGTAAAAGTCTGAACCAATCAAATTGGTTCCACAATCCGGCACTATATCCATGGAAATTTCAAATAAACTTGTCCAGATCCTCTGTAGGTTATAGTTCCTGTGGTCCTACACGTAAGCAATACGACTCGATGGACCCTCCATGGCTGTGATGACTTGGCCCAGTTTTGAGTCAAGTTGTTGGGCCTGTGCGATATTGTCCTGCTCCAAGGCCTCAATTAGTTCGTTACTATATTTAGACACATATGTATATAATTCTCGTAAAGCACTAGAAATGTAGAATTTACCACAAGACATCTGTAAAAAAAAAAAAAGATTTTTCAAATTAATATAAATAATAATTTAAAAGTGAAGTAAGCAATATCAAAAATCAAAACTTTTAAAAAGCTTTAGTCTTCTACATATTGCTTCAATTTTTATTCTCAAGTTTTATGTCATTTTCATTAAGATGGCACTGGCTCAATAAGCAGGAAGTACCAGGTTTGAAACCTCTGGCACCAAAAAGTGTCAACTCATTGTATTTGGCATGTAAAGAACCTTTCAAAGTTGATATGTCTTTATTAAAACCCAATTCATTTTCCTTCAAACGTAAATATTGTTCCTTCAAACGTAAATATTGTTTATGCCAACAGCATCTCTCCATTGGTTATAGTCTATGTCATCAGCAATGTAAAACTTACCCTAGAGATTTCAGCTAAATATGAATTCATATCTTGATCACTAATTGTAGGACTGTTGCGGATGTCTGTGAAATATTTTTCAACTAATTTTCTATAGTGGACAATATCTCTAGCGAATAATAATTTATTACTTGGAGAATCCTGGAAAATATAAAAAAAAAAAATGTCAGCATATAAATACAAAATAAACAATCCAGTGGTGTAGAACAGAAGGCCTGACAAGGGACAACATCAAGTTGAATGAAAAACCTAGGCCCTTGGACAGCTGTCTAGTTGTTCAGATGGAATGGAAAACCAGTCGCATGTATAAGTTGGTGTGCACATAAAAAGATCCTTTGACAGTTGGAAATTTACCTAAGAGTAGGCCGTAGTGTCGCTGCCCAGGCAAAATTAGTGCCGCTGTCCATGCAAAATTCCCCTCATAGCTCATTCTTAAGGCAAATGCCCATCTTCATCAGCCAAGTTGGAGCAGATTATTAGAATGTTAAACTCCTTTCCATTACTTAATGGTTTATATATGTAAGATTTAATCTTTACCTTTCCCAGACGATGTTCAGATGTTGAACAACTGTCCATAAAAGTTTGAGCTACAACAGAAAGACAGGAATCCACAATGTGGGGTTTGTGAATATCAAACACAAAATCAGGGTTTTTTATAATGTTCACCCAAAATCTCAAAGGTAAACTGAAATGAAATAAAAAAATTTGTTATCAATTATTAAACTTTAAATAACATTAAAGGCGCTAAATGGCTATTCTTTGGCACCTACAAATGTCCACAATTATTCGTGTGCTAATTTTAAAATTTTCATTTTGTCTCCAACCCACATTTTTTCGCTAAATGGCTATTCTTTGGCACCTACAAATGTCCACAATTATTCGTGTGCTAATTTTAAAATTTTCATTTTGTCTCCAACCCACATTTTTTCGTGACAAGATGGCAACATCAATGTTGATTAAAATTGACCAATAAATCAAAGACAGATACTGAGTTAAAGACTTGCCTCATTTATATGCAGTTAGGAACTAGTCATTTTTAAGAAAATCATATTTATAGATACACATGAGAAATATTGGTGCTGTGTTAAAACATATTTTTCATTTTGATTTAATCAAAACTAAAAAGCGATTTTATCAATTAGATAAAAGGGGGACCACCGTGGATCGTGATTATTCCGCAAGTATCCTATCAGCATCTATAAAATTAATAACCAATCATATTTGGTTTAAACAATATTTTATTTCTATTATATCATGATTGTTTATAATACTAATATTGTGGATATTTACCTATTACACTTCCACGTATGTACAACATCAGGATCGGTGATTCCGTGATGATCGGCCGCGTCATCCAGGAAATCAAACAAATATTTTATCACAGGGGGTAAGGTGTACGTCTGAGTTAAAATGGTACGGAAAAAATCATCAATATATTTCTGTAATGTTCCCTGTAATAAAAAAATAAAATATTAATAAGGCAAGTTAGAAAATACAATGTTTATAAGGTAGGTTCGGAAATACAATGTTAGTACCGCAAATTCCTTTAATATTTACAGGAAAGGTTCATAAATACAATGTTTGATTCAAAAATTCCTTTAATATCTAAAAGGAAGGATATGAGGAAGGATCAAAAATATGATGATAGCTCTATGAATTCCTCCAATATACAGTAAGATGGGTTACTAGGTAACAAAACATATGCCCACAGTAGCCAAGTTATCCTTATGTCTCAACGGTTGCCAATACAGTATACTTTATCTTTTGATTATAAACATGATGTGCCCACATTTCAATATGGATAACATCCAATCGACACAGATAAAATCATTTCGGGATAAACACATGGTTCTATTATATTTCACTGGAGCATAGGCATCTTTAGCAGTGGGAGGAAACCGTAGTACCCAGAGAATATGCCCCCCCCCCACAAATCCCAACAGGGGCACTCTAGGAATCATAACCAAGCCATCTACAGCACATGCATTAAAAGCATTTGGCCACCAAACCCCTATTTCAATATGGGAGATGTTCTCAGAATCTCCAGGGACTACAACCCAAGTTTTAACCTTACCTTAGTTGAAAGGAGTCTGGTAAGGAATATTTCTGAAATCATTTTAACGCCACCATCTTTCTGATGTACATCATCATGTTTCACCTGTAAGCAAAATAAATAATAACACAACAATAAATATACTGATCTGAGAGCAACAGAGAGAATGAGAGATCCAGTTAAACCTTTAGCACTGTCGTTTGTTTGTTTGTCTGTACAGGGGTGGTGGCTACTTCAAGGCTGCAATTTGGTGTATAGTGGTAGCACATACCGGGGAGTAACATGGGCCTAGTGGCAATGGACTACCACTTCTGGTTTCAGAGTTATGCAAGGTCAAGTCAAGCAATAGTTATTCAATATTTATTTAATTGTATTAATTGATTTAAAACTTCCATGCCTTTTATCGCTGGCTTTATAAAGATTAGTGAATCCTGTTCAAAATGTCACTCAGTAACAAACAGTAATTATATTTAATAGACTTGTCTTGCATATTTCTAGTTGGACTACTAAATGTCATTGAAATAATTCAAGATACTTACCAGATGCCAGACTTTAGCGTTCTGATGTTCCATGTCTGATTTCATGATGGGGAAGGCAGAACTCACAGACAACACTGAATGGTCGAGGGAACCTGAAAGTTGAAGTATCTTAATTTTACATAAACAAGGTGGGGTTAGTTTAAACAACAGACCCCACACCTCTTATCATCTGCGTTGCCTTTAACAGCATAATGGGGCTAATTTTGCTAAACGAGAATTAGTTAATGAAACTATGAAGGAAAATGTCCACAATTAGACTCCAAATATTAAATGATGTCCTTCAGATGATAAGAAACTAGAAGCTGGATTAATTTGAGGTTGCATGATATTATAAATTGTAAAAAAGATTTGAAGTCGTGAACAAGGTTTATAAAGGGAGTTAAAAGTTTTACAGAAAAGATAGATTCCTAAAAACAATTGACTCGCAATATTACTCTACAATCTAGGAAAATTGCAATGATTTGTCAGGGATCTGAATCCAAACTAAGTCATTCCAGAACTAACACATGGTTCAATTTTATTTTAATAATTTGCTTGCGCATGGGGGTCTTTAGCAGCGGAAATAAACCGGAGGACCTAGAGAAAACCCATGAGGTTGGACAGGCGACGCTACTCCTTGTCATATACAACCTGGGAATCACCTCCAATTAAAGAAACTTAGAATATACGGACTCACCATTCATAGATTTTATGGTTGTTTGTTTATGTACCAGCGAGAGATTGGCGCCATCTGGTACTCGATAAAACGATAGGTTATTTATTTTCTTCCAGCCATCTTTATGTATGGTGGCGCCATCTTCATCATTCAATAATACTGGACCAACTGGGCCATTACGCCATTCTGAAGATAACATTAAATAAATTATAGATAAAAATAGACAAATTATAGATAAAATTAAATGAATTATAGATAAAATAAAATAAATTATGGATAAAATAAAATAAATTATAGATAAAATAAATGAATTATAGATAACATAAAATTAATTATGGTATCTGTTAAAACGAGGGGGCATTAACATTTCTTTAATACTAAACATCTTTCAAGTTCATTTTGAGGCTAAGTTTTTGGATGCAAAGGAGGGGTGGGGGGAGTTCCCTGAACAGTGGGCAGTGTTTTCAATTCTTTTCTGCACCAAACTGGGGTTATGATGACATGTATAAGCAAAAGGGACATTTGGCAAGAACAGCATCACTACCTGTTTATGGTCTGAAAGTCCATATTTGGATAAATGACTTAAAGTCCATATTTGGAATATTGTGCCTTTCTTTCATTGAGTTTGAGTTTTTACGTTAGAAATATCTTGTTTACCTAGATCTAAATCTTGTACTGAAGGTCGATGTGAGAAAGACACGTTTCTATACATATAATCCATAATCTTCTCTTTAGCTTGTGTTATAGTATCACAGTCTAATACACGACACATCACTACCTCTCCATTATGTTCTACATTTAACGACTGAAATATACACAATATACATTATACACAATATACAACTTAAATTATACACAATACACAATATACAACTTAAATTATACACAATACCCATCATAAATTATATATAATACTCATTGTATATTACACACAATACACATTGTATATTATACTCAATACACATTGTATGATACTCAATACACATTGTGTGATACTCAATACACATTGTATATTATACACAATACACATTGTATATTATATACGTTGCATATTATACACAATATACACCATGAATTATACACAATACATTGTGTATTATACACAATATACATAAATGATTTCTGCTAACTCCCTAAATTCAAACTGCCAAAGGTTATCTGTTTATATACTCTACCAATTTGTGCACTGGATCTGATTTGTTTCTCTGGACACACCATTCCTGTCAGCTCAGTAACGAGAGCACTAGATGTGTAGAGTTATGTGTAATTAATTATCAAAAGTTCATATAACAATAGATACAACAAAATACTCACAAGTACACGTGGTTCTATTTTTTCTCGCAATAATCTGTCTTCTGAGAGAGAATATCTGGCATCCCCTGTAACGTAATCTACTGGACCTTTCTCAGCTTGTAGTTTTATCGCCTTATATAGTATAAATAATGGTGATCCAGCCTGATCCTATAATAAACAATATCTTCATGTTATCATCTCCACTGGATTTATGTTTGGACTCAGCACCTATCTATAACTACTAACTCTTGTCCTAACCTTAGATCATTTACAAACTTGAGATTCATGTTTGTTCCAAAAATATAATATTCACTATGACTGGTCAAGATACAGCCAGCAGGACATATTCGGGGAAAAAGAACATTCTGGTTAAAGACATAATTGGAATCTTATCTCGTTACCAAATAGAGAGAGAGAAATGGGGTTTAATGTCCACTCTAAACAAACAAGGTCATTTTGGGACTAACATATAATTCAACTTTATTTCAATAATTCACTCAAGTGTAGGGTTCTCTAGCAGTGGGAGGACACAGAGGTAACTCACAAGGCTGAACAGGCAACCCTTCTCCTTGTTATATACAACCAGGGAATCAAAATCATGCGAGTTGACTCAATGCAGGTGCGGATCCAGGATTTTTTGCAGGGGGGGGTCTAGGTTTGATAATTGCTTAACTAATTGCGCTCAACCGATAATTTGGTAAATTAGATTCAATTTGGTTCATTCTGACGTATTTCCGGAAGGTAAATTCCAAAATAACAGGTCTAAATCGCCAATAAAATCTGATAAAATTTTTTTCAAGCCTGAGCAGGGGGGGGGGGGGTTGTCCGGACACCCTGGACCCCCCCTCTGGATCCTCGCCTGCAATGACAGACCTTATGATACATTGTACACATGCCGACCATACCAACCCCCCACTCTTTTGAAATAACCCAGTGCTGTTAAAAGAACAGGTCATCTCCAGGCGACTAACTAATAGAACCATTTTACTTACCTTCATATATTTATAGAGACAGAGAGATAACCAGTTTGTCAACATCTTCTCAACAACTGATTCCGTTCTACAAAAAATATACAATACAATATGACTAACATGGTTATATTTTCATACAGGGACCATAGATGATGAATTGGTAAATTTTATCCATTTTCTTTTTTCACAACTTAACCCTTTATAATTCTTAAATGAAAGTTGAGCAGAACCATTGAGATTACAAATTTATTTAAACAATTTCTTTTTTCATAACTTAGAAATGAGAAACTTTTTTTTCATAGGTATAACATGTTGAACTCTCCTCCCCATTGCCATACTTTTTTTCTCAACGAATAGGTACATATTATTTTTATCTAAATTCTTATGCAAGTCGTTTTACCTTCTAAGCATGAGTTTAGGATGTCTTCCTGCCACAGATTTCTCCAACAGTTCCACTAACAAAGACTTTAAAATTCTGCAACAAAAAGATGGAATAAACATTTTAAAATAGTACATGTTAAAAAAAAGTCTCAAACGATTTCCCTTATCAAACCCAGTAAATGTACTAAAGATCTCAGATGGTATATTTTGTAAGGGTACTTTTGATTTGGTATGTTCTTGACTTTTTGATTTTTATTTCTGGCATCTATTGTGCTTAACAGACTCAAGCATGTCAATGATTTTGAATTAAAGGGGAGGGTAATGGCTCCAGTTCCTTTAGAGTGACAAGAGGCTAGACAATATGGTACATCTGTGTAGCACGTGGAGAGAGGAGGCATAAATAGATATATCAAAAATGTCCACCCAACAATAATACAAAACCAATTTTAAGTTGAAATGAGAGCTGGTTTTATTCATTATAACAGGTTATTTCTATTATCCTACAATCTGTGTAAATTTATCTAGTATATATAAATACTTACTCTGTTGCATATTCCATATTATTCTGGTATACAATCATCAATAACGATGCTACATTCACCCTAGTAATAAACAATCAACACAATAAAATAAATAATACGTATATATTGCAACAGGCCCTGCGACGCACAGATTCAGATATGTAAGATTTGTAAGACTGAACTCATGAATAATAGCACATTAATGGGATCTAATACCTATATAGTAAGTGCAGCAGGACCACACTATACGCAAAACAAAAATCTACAAGGCAAGACAGAAAACAGACATTGGAACACAGGGCTACTGGCTCTGAGAGAAGGAATTCTAGTTCAAAGAGGAACTTAAAATTTTAAAGGGATATCAAAATACATAACTACATAAGGGTGATCGCGAAGAGCATTTAACCAAACAGAAATGACCGTATGAACGCCCGAAATCATACGACAAGAGAGTTTTAAATACTTACTTATCCCGAATGCTAAAATTTCGCTGATTTTCTAATGTTCGGATAAATGTCAGTAGGAACAGTTTTTTATTAAGTAATTGTTGGAACATTTGTAAACCTTGATCAGAGAATCGGAATCTGCCATTCTTCTGCTGGAAAATTAGAAGAAAATAAAAATGATTATGATGATGAAGTTAAATATACTTCTAATCATGGAATGATTTTATTTAAAGTACTCTTGAGTCCTAGATACTCATACCAGTGTCTCTGACTACCCTTCCCAGAAATCTAACTGCCAATGGATCTATTACAATAGCTTCAATTTTTCAGCCAATTTAAATAACTATGTAAGGTTTGCATGTCAGTGCCTCCATTTTGCACCAAGAACAATGATGAATGATCACAAATGAATGTTATACATTAATGACCAAATGAAATGAAATGGGGATTAACGTCCTACTGTTCTGCTCCTAAACTGGGCTAATGAAGACAGGCATACGCTACACAGTGTGCTATGAGGGAAATTTTGCCCGGGCAGTGGCGCTACGGCCTACTCTTATATCGAATTGCAACTGCCAATGGATCTTTTACATGCACATCAAATTGTACACAGGACCTCAGTTTTCCAACCCATCCGAACAACAAGACAGCTAAAGTCAGGCCCTCCATCCTGCACTGATCAAGCCAATGAAGATGAATTGAGTGTAAAGAAGTGAGATACTTACCAATGGTGGATGTAGAACTACATGATCAGTCATTCCTGGGAATAAAACTTTAAATGTATAGGTATGATAATCCCAGAACGGTATTCCACTTGATAATAGATCACCAGTTAAATCGGTCATGTCTGTCTGTAACTCGGCAAACGCTGAAATTTTAAAACAAGAAAATCAACACACAAATAGAGAGAGAGAAACGGGGTTTAACGTCCAAACTAAATCATTTTGGACTAAAACAAGGTTCAATTTTATTTCAATAATTCACTTAGGGGGAAATTGGAGCACCCAGCGCAAACCCATGAGGTTGGACAGGCAACTCTATTCCTTGTCAGGTACAACCAGGGAATCGAAACCACGCTAGAGGACTCAATGACTGGCCTTATGATATAGCGCGCACATGCAAACCATTCAGCCAGTGGCGTTTCAGCAACAGAGGAATCAGCAACGGAGAAAACAGAAAAAGAATAAATATTTTGATGATCGATCCTTACCTTGTTTACATTCATTCCTCACGTTACTCTCCAGATTATCCAGTTGAATCTGTAATTTACGATAAATTCTCTCGGCTTTCGTACTTTGTCGTCTGTAGATGATGAGAATGAGGATGATGATCAAGAGGAGGAATCCACCACCAGCCGCGATACCAGCAATGGCTTCGAACGGGAATGCGTAGGCTTCAGGTATCTCGTACTGCACCTTACCAACTTGATATCGGACGTTGTTAATCTGTACCTGTAATTAAAACAAAATCACATCATTTATCTGAATATCACTCAACACAAACTAGGTTATTTTGGGGCTGTCACACGGTTCCATTTTATTTCAATAATTTGTGTGCGCGTAGCGGTCTTTAACAGTGGGAGGAAGCTGGAGCACCCAGAGAAAACTCATAAGGTTGGACTAGGCGACCCTACTCCTTGTCACATACAACCGGAGAATCGAAACCACGCCAGCCGACTCAACGACAGACCTTATGATACAGCATATTATGTACCATTCGGCCATTCACCCCCATATCAGAAATAAACACTCTGTTGTGACAAATATAATATCATGTATGACACATTAGATAAGAAAATATAATAAAATATTTGTATGCAGTCAACCAGTTACAAAGTACCCTTAAACTGTATTCCAGATGCCAAAGACTGCCATTCCATTCAAATTAAACTCTTTGCGTATTTTGCCAAACATAACTGATTACATATTACATTATTATATGCATTGCGACTCATTTGTGTCAATTTCGAGTTGCCAAAGAACAAGGATTTAGATCCTTTAAATCACATTGATTATAACTTCGATCTACTAAGACAAAAAAAAAAACAAGAAAGAATTGAAGAGGCGTTATTTTGACAAGACTCAGTGTGTAATAAAGATGTCATAGTACTGGAGGAAGATCAAAGGAACAGCCTGATTAATCTCTTAAGATCTTACAAGTGAGAATACTGATCAGGTCTTAGGTTATTGAGTAATTCCCACATGGCCCACTCTATTGTCTTCCTCAACACTTTTTTTTTTATCCCCGCTTGACTATTTTAATCCACTATCTGATTTTGTTCATAAAGATGGACGAAAATAAAATGCAAATTTTCATCCTGTCTGCATTCATTACTAACCTTCGAACGATCCAGATTTTCTAAAGCGACTATGTCAATCTCAAAGGCCAATCAAAATAATAATTTCACAAAAGAAAACACAGATTTTGCTCAGGTCAGTAACAAAAATGGGGTCTCTCGGTTACTTAATCATTATAATCACTGTGTACGGACATCTGAAAACACTGATTCTCGACCGTTTTAAAATTCATGAATCAATATTTCCATAATTGAAATAAATCATAACGACAATACACAGTCAGATATTTTGACAGTTAATTATGAATTCTGTGGCAATCTAATATGGTAATTGTGAAACCTGCATTATAATAAATGATTTTAATATTTTCAAATCAACTTTAATTCATCAAAATGCGGATATCCACCGAAAATATAAAAAACAATTATTTCAATATCGGTTTCTCACACCATTTCGCAGTCAACATTCAAACTTTGACCTTTCTGTCACAAGCTGAATTACTCGGAGGGGAGACGACATCAGATGAACAAATAGAAACAAAGGATTTGGGCAAATGAAAATGATCTTTTTAAATTACGACGGGCCGAGCTTATTCAATAAAATAACGGGAAGTGTTTTTAAGGTTTAATATCACGCAGAGTGCGTGTAATAACTGATCGAGAATGACCCGGGTCCAATCAAGTGCAGTAACTATGAACACACAAGTCAAAGGGTTTAATATCCCAATATCTAGCAGTGATAACGATACGTGGCGCCGTTTTTATATCCTGAATCTCCTGCCATGACTACTTCAAACTTAGTTCACATGCCACAAACGAACTGATTCAAATTAAAATCTGTTAACTATTTTGATAAACGGGTGACGAACGTTTGGGTATAAGGGAGATTTATAGAACAGCATCGACGATGAATAAGTGATTTATGTGTGGTTGTGAGACTGTTTGCAAATTGCAGGCTGCCATATTTCTAATGACAAGAAATACGGTATTACCATACACTGTTCCTTCAAAAACATTAATTTCAATTTCCCACTGTTCCTTCTGACAGCCATTTGCAAAAATAACCAAAAAGACTTTAATGGTCTGCGTTGCATCAGTTGCAAACACAAGGTTACAGAAGACATATTGCTCGTCGTTGCCATGATAAACTAGCCATGCTTTTCTATGATCTCTTTCTTCTTTTAGGAAAAAAATTACCTATTAGTAAATGAACCCTCAAGTCATAGCAATAAATGAAATGGGGTTTAACATCATACTTTTCTGCACCAACTGGGCTAACGAAGATGGAAAGCAAGAGAGCAAGAGAGAAATGGAGTTTAACGTTCACTCGATACAAACTAGGTCATTTCGGGACTAACATGGTTTAATTTTATTCTAATAATTTGCTTGTGCATAGGGGGCTTTAGCCGTGGGAGGAAACCGGAAGACTCAGAGAAAACCCACGAGGTTGGACAGGCGACCCTACTCATTGTTCACTTATTATCTTAATGTGTTCTGTTTGTAATTGCCACTTTAAACATAATGAAATCTGCCGACCCCAGAAGTTTTCAGATTTTCAGGTCAACAGACAGTAAATAATATATGTATGCATAAAATTAATGGATGAATAGGAATCTCAAAATGGGTGACAAATATTTTGCATACGCTATGGCCAACAAAAGTCTAGTTAAATAGGAAATTTCAAAAAGAGGTATAAAGATAAAGTACCAGTATGCTTACAAATAAGGCAACATGCGTCTGTCGAACTTCTGTATTTACAGACAAATTTCTCTGACACCATGAAGATGCTATAAACCGTGTAATAGCCAATATGACAAAGAAAGTCTAATTTGACAACAATAGGCCTCGACATTGTGCCATCTGCTCAGAACCCAGAATGCACAGGACTTTGATTCTCACGTCCCTAAGATTTATGTCACAATATTTGCTCGACAATCATACTAATTACTCGTCGTATTTCATATCATTTTCCACAATTAAGAAAACTGGCATGACGATTACCGTTTTTAATCATATGCATACATTGCCCATCTGTCCCAGTTAGAAACCAGCTCCCTGACGACACATCAAATAATATTTTAAATATCTTCATTGCAACTGCCATTTTATTTGCATAGCTGACAAGATTTACTTGCTTTGTTTTTTTCGTGACTCCCTCGAGACAGACCCTGAGGATATTATTTGGCAACCATTGACCTCATTTAAACGAGAAATTAAACTCTGCGTTTCGCGGGTTTCGACTTCCAAATATCATTACATCTCATTGGCTCTTTGATCAAATCTGCCGTCAGAAAAATCATTTGATATTCTTGTGTTATATTAGATAATCACGGCTTGTAATTAACCATTATTCCGTGCACATGTTCCTTATATTTTAATTATATCTTTCGTCTTTGAGGGAGGAAAATGACTCGCCTATAGTAGTCAGTCGCTCATTATTCAGTTTTCTTGCCTGATAAATCTTCGTAAAAAAGATCAAAAGTTATTTTTGAAATATCATTTACATCATTCTGAAGTTTTTTGTTTTTTTAGATAAAAGAATTGATTGAGTTTTGTGATAAATGAAGAAGTATGGATGACCTGTTTTATTTAATCTGACATGAGAGAGAGAGGAGAGCTTGGTCATTTCTATAATTTGCAATAAATAATACTAAGTGACAGTGCTTAAATTTTTAAGTAAAAACTTTTGCAAATACGATGCATTATACTTGTTAGGGAATATTCTATAACTGAATGTAAGATATAAACATCTGAAAAGGTATACATCTTTAATAATATGAACTAAAATGAAATCGTGAGTTATCACACCGTCAGCACCAAGCAGGTATATGACGCAAGCATTTTAATGAGAAAGAGAAATAGGGTTTAACATCCACTCAACATAAACCAGGTCATTTTGGGACAAACTCATGGTTCAATTTCATTTCAATAGTTTTGCTTGCACGTAAAGGTCTTTAGCAATGGGTGGAAACCTGAGTACCCGGAGAAAACCCATCTCATTGTCACATTTAAGCCAGGAATCGAAACCACGCAAATTGACTTAATGACAGACCTTATGATATAACACGCATGCGCTGACCATTCTGCCATCCAACTCGTCTTTAATAAAACATGTTGTACAAGATTATCAAATATATTACAACAGTCTGGTTTCATTTGAATATAAATCTTCTATAGCTTTTGTCATTAACACTCATTATTCCTGCCAGACAACCTGCAGGCATCAACGACCCTTGACCCCAAGTCTGATTAACCCTTGATCCCAACCTGTGATTCATAACGACCTTTACATCAATTAACCTTTGACTTTAAATGACCAATAGAGGACTGTAGGGTATTAGGACAATTGAACTGGCTTAGAGCAATGAGATAATTGAAGTATGACCAACCCCTGGTCACAATATGGTGCATGTCAATTCATGGGGACTCCATCGTGACTACAATAAGCCTTTATATTTTATTAAATGTCTTTTTCTCTAATGATCAAATATTTCTCTCCGTTTCCATGAATGGTGGGTAGAAAATAAGAAATTAACGAGCAGGTGGTTTTTACGGTTAATGAGACGATGTGGTTAATTACCTACTAATGACTTCCATCATCTCAACAATAGCTAATAAAAAAATACTGGAGGTACTTTATGATCAATTAATACAGTAGTCACATACTACAGCCCCTAGGGTACACACCACCCGCAATAACCATTGTACTGTTACTGTATACAGAGAGAGACATACATAGGGAGATCAAGGGGAGAACCGGCAGATAGAGAGATAGACTAAAAGAGATAGACAGCTAGGAGAGAGAGAGAGAGATTCTTTACACAACTAAATCCCTTCTTGACCAAGATGGTGTGTATTAATTTGTTTGTATAAAGGGCTCTTTATTAAGGGAAAGAACCAAACTAATTCATCCTGCATAGTGCATTACTTTAGACCCTTAGTCCATCCACCCCCTTGATGATGGGTGCTTCAACCGTGTTTCCAAGTTATCATTGTTTGAAATTCACAAAGTATTAATTCAACTACCATAGTTTTTCATACAACACTGTAAAGGCACAATTGTCCAGGCACGTCTTTTAGATTTAATATTGACAAAAACTTACCACAACAACTGGTAACTGGTTATCTGTGACTTCATCTTTTATGTCAACAACTTTTGGTTGACGGATTGGTGGCAGACATACAATTTGAGTATTAGATAAGGTCGTAATATTACATATTCCGTGACCTATCATGACCTTGACATCTGATTTATCGGAAGCTAATGAAAGACCGTCACCCTGAAACCAAATATATAAGATGTAATACAACCAATAGATGGATTTACATTTCAGTAGATTAACGTCCTAGAACTTAAAGAATAGATCTCTGCTCTGAATGGCAGCCATATCCAAAAATTTATATACTATTTTGTTAGAAAATTCTAATCTGCTTTAACATGGGTCATACAAACCACTAAATAAACCATTTCAATTTCTTTAAATGGAAGCAGAATGAATACGTCTCAAAACTTGATGTATACTTCATGTTTAAAACTTAAAAAACATTGATCTAGGAATTAAAATGACAGTCAACTTACTCCAAGTCATAGATTATTTGTCTCCTTAGATTCAGACCTTCATATTTTTCAGTTGACATTTATTAATTTCGAAAAAATAATATAGACCTACCTCTATTATCAGCATTTCTCCTTTAAATGTTTTAATATGGTTATCTTCCGTAAAATTAAACACAACAGGGTCAGGATAATACGTCAAATTAGCTTTCACACCAAGACCTGTTAAATTTCTTAGCGCCATAACACCATCCATCTTGAAACCAAGCTGTACCGTAACGATTCTTGTTGATCTTTTAGTACGGACTACATTCTGCAAGGTGGATGGTAGTCGTGGTGTAGGACATTTCATCAATGTGTCACTCACAACTCTGCAGACCTAGAAAATAAACAATTCATGGAAAAATAAATATGTTGTCTGTTAGTGACTGAAGCTGCACTGTTTATAATATACTCCATTTGGTCTTAGGCCGTCCTTGTGACTGACTGGGTAGTGTGCAAGTCTTCCATATTGAATTTCATGGTTTTGAATCCAAACACGAGCTACACCTGTCACAGACGCATCTTCACATAGTCAAATGTTTTATCAATAAACATCTGATACATTTACTATGTTAGCTGACCAATGGCACTATCTGAACCCAACATACATCTAATACATTGACTGTGTTAGCCAACCAAAGGCAATATCTGAATTAACATACATATCATACATTGACTGTGTTACTACAGTGTTAGCTACACTGACTGTGTTAGCTGACTTTGTCATACTAAAGTAAATATATCTGAATCCTATGCTTTCTGGTTTGTCTACAGTTTCAGAAATTGTAAGAGTTGAATACAAATAGATAATGAAACGTACCGTAGCCTCAGTTAAATCGAATTCACCATCAGCTGTTGGTATATAACCGAACATCTGGGGTTTCTGTATACACTCAAAATTACTTCCTTCTACCTTCAAATATCTCCCTCCACTGCAAATATAATAGATATATTTAAATATGGGTAAGTAGATGATGGGTGGATGAATAATAAAACCGTCGGATGGGTTGGTGGATGGAAAAAAAATAATAAATAAACAAACAAATTGGAAAGTTTAAAGAGATATATTGATCAATAAACTAATAACTGAATAAATGGCCTGATCAACAGGTGAATAGATAAACTGATAAATAGATGGATAGATGACCCAATAAAAGATAAGTGGACAGATAAATCAATTTTATACATATGACCTTGATGCCACTTTTCCCTGAGGAAACCAGGCCATAATATCCCGAACTAGGCTGGAATATCATGAGAGGTTTTCTGGCAAACACCTTGGAGCACAATACTCGGGCTGGAATATCATGGTTTTCGGGCCAACAACCTTGAGTCACCAACAAAATGAATCAGTGATTAAATTTACCTGGCAACACTCTTTCTGGGAAATATTCTGGTTATTTCTGGATTGTCTTTGTAAATAAAGTCATGAGTAAGAGAGAAAACTTGACCATCATATGATAAACTGATTGGTGTCTTGGGTTCAGCTTTCCATACTTTAGTTGTCTGACAGACCAATTGTTTCGATGTTATTGTTGCTCTGAAATTAAAATAATTTCGAAATATAACATTTTGTTTTACGATTTAGTATTTTTTTTTTTTAATTACATGTATATTACATAAATCAATCTTACTTATTATACGGTTTAGTATTATTTTGATTTAGAATTACATAGCTTAATTTTTTCATTATTTTTAAAGGTCTTAATGCAAGCTTACCTGTCTACAACACAAGGTGCATCACCAAAGTTAGCATGTATAACCCCACCAGTATCAAGATGTTCACCACTGATGGTTATCATTGAACCACCAGCGATTGGACCATGACTTGGATTAATGTGTTTTAACATTGGACTCTGAAATAACAAAACAGAATAATCAAAATATATATCTAACGTCAACTCAACAATAACTAGCTAACCCCCTGTCACAAATAACTTAATGTTCTGACTAGTGATGGCCCCCATAGTGTCAATCGACATCTGTACAAGAAGAGTAGAATCACAAGTTATCCTCCAAAAATAATGCAGAAGAAAGTCAAATTTTGAAAATGGTCTATGACGTCTATTTTATATAATGGCTAAGGTAACAAAGTGTGCGAAAATAGCAAACATGATAACTTTTGGAACACTTAGAGTCCTAAACGGAGGAAATTCGAATTGCACTCACCCTATAAGAGAATTCTTCAGTGTAAGTTGTGACATCACCATTAATAGAGATTTCTATTGGTCCTGTAGCTACCTGTCCTCTCCATTCGGCTCGACAAACGATCCTAAAAAATAAAAACATTTCAAATAAACTTTTGTCAAATTTCTACTTTCACAGTTCAGTTCAAAATATTTGATCAAATTTTGTAAATTAATGAGATATTTAGTTTCTTATTATTCTGCACCAATAGGTCTATTAAAGCCCCAATAACACTCTTGTTGTAACTGAAAAATATGTCCCAATCTTCATTCTGGTCAACAAATCGTATTATTTTAGAATATTCCAATTAAATGATTAAATATAATTTCATCTTAACACACCTAATTTAAAAAATTGGAAAAATTCAACCAATTGACTTGAAAAATCTAACGTAAACCTTTTCAAATGTGACTTGGATTTTAAAATATTTTCAAACCCTCTGGACAAATAAAATAGGTTGTACTGGATAATTTACACAACAGGTAGGACATTTAAACATCTAGTACTTAGAATAAGGGTATTATTTATTTTCTGGAGCTACCAAGCCAGCAAGAATGTTATTGTCCCTTTAAAGAGAGGCATACAGCCATACATACAGGCAAACCAGGTGGATTAATCCCCAGGAACTTTCCGAGCCAACCTGGGATCCAACTCTGGACCTTCTGGTTAATGAGAAGGCTCCATATTCCCTTCTGGAATTCAGATCCATTTGATCAAAATAACTGTTCAATGGATTTTTACATCCAAACATTTGCGTTCTAGCAGTGGCTACCCGTAGTGCTGATTGCTGAGCAAGAAGCACAGGTTTGCTTTTCAATGTTATTCTGTATTTCACCTACCTTCTGGAAGGGGAATACAGATGTCTATAAGGTGTACATTTTACACTAGCGATGGTCACAGAATTCTTAATATCCTCAAACTTAGCTCCTAGATTAGTTCCTTCAATCGTTACGTTGGTACCTCCGTGAATGGGACCAGACATGGGCCATACCTAAAATAACAAATTTATCATAATCGATAACAATACATCTGACATAAAGATGAGGTTTAAGGGGTAGGGAGGGGTGAAGGAAGAGAAGAGAGGACTTTTACTTTAAAGGGGAAGGGGGAGGGACGTCTTTGCAACAAATCAACATTAAATATTTCTGAGGCAACAAATCAACATTAAAAATATTTCTGCGTCCGTTTATTTCGGAAAAAATAAATCCACTGATCTTAATATTTGTAATGATTCTCTTACTGTCAAATTGAGCTTAAAAATCAGGTTTCAACTTACGTAAGATATTCTAGGTGCAGGACACGATGAAACAGGAGGAAGCGGACATTTTGTCATATACTGACAAGAATCGGAACACCAACGACAGTTGAGAAATGGCTTGGTATAATTGATATTGATGCACAATCCACATTCTTTATTGGCTAACACTCCACATTTATACAACGTAGCTGAAATATGAATAAATATTATGTTTTGGATAGTTTGATTACAATAAATTTGAAATAGTTTGAATACTTGAATTTTTGGATAGTTAGCATTTTTGGATTGTTCGAATACTATGAATTTGGATAGTTTGAATTTTTGGATAGTTTGAATACTATGAACTATGGATAGTTTGAGATTTTTGGATAGTTTGAAAACTATAAGTGTTTGGATAGTTTGATACATTAAAAGTTTGGATAGCTTGAATAAAATGAACAATTTCAGATAATTTGAAAAAGTATGTCTTGGAAAATCTGAACTCACCAGTAAGATATGTGGTAGCTTCTAGAGTAAAATCATTGCCCCAATAAACAGACAGATGGGCATCTATGCTTCCTTTCTCAGCAAAGTAATTAATCTGAAAAAATAACAGTGGAAACACCCATCACAAGTCATGTTTACAATAGCATATGAAGAGAACAATGAAGTTCATAACAGTTTTACAAGGATTCGGTCAAATGTTGGTCTCCACGATGGTTTACAAATTTTAACCTTAATGATACTGGAAACTGTTCATCAACTGCTTGCTAAGAATTTATGAATAAAGTTATACGTGCGATAATGAATTGGGCTCAGACTATCTTTCGGTCAGAATTTGTTTCCAGAGCATATCACATAAACTGTGAAAGTGGACGTTTAACTCCAGAAAAGAATTAAAAGATATCTTTCAGAAACTTTGTACACGCTTGTTGTACTTAATCCCTTTTGAGTTGCCTTGGACAAAAATTAGACTCAGTTTTTGGAATACAATGATGCAGGAAGCTGACAACCAGACGAACAAGTCTTCTGGTTTAAAGAGATAATGTATTTTCTACCTTTGGCATGTTACATGTGATGTGGCGATCATCCAGACGTTCGGCTTGAGCCTCGTATATTTTTTCACCAGTGTTGATTTCACATCTATAACTAGGGTGGTTGGGTCGTAGTCGGGGAAAATTGTATCCTTTGAGGAGAATAACTCTGGTGACATCGACTGGAATGTTCAGTTCTCCTGTCTGTTCAGAATCTATTCTGGGACAATGCAATGCGCCCCGTACTCCAGGTTTGCTGCTCTGTAAAAGTTAAAGGAACATGAAATAATTGGATGTGAAACTACAAAGATTTTATATGACGTAAGTTCCAAATCACAGAAAGGGAGTTTCGTGGTCTAACATGTGCTATTAGATCATCAGGTCTTTCATAGAGCCAAGGGCCGTGGCTTCAATCCCCAGCTTTAACGTGACAAGGGATTAGTATCACCTGCCCAAACTAGTAGGTTTCTCCTGGTACCCCGAGCCTCCTCCCATAGCTAATGCCCCCTATAAAAGACCAAGTTATTGAAATAAAATTTCTACATATGTTATGGCCTTGTTTGTGTTGAATGAACATTAAACCCTGTTTCTCTTTAAAACAAATTATAAGTTTTTCTCGAAATTCAAACCCGAGTTACATAACGTTAATATCCATGAACAAAGCTTTCTGCAATATCCTTTATAAACAGTTTTCATTTTACTCTCATATTAAACTCAACACAGAAAAAATATTTCAAATGCATCAGACTTGAGCAGAAAGTGGAACGGATTAAAAACAAATTAAATAACAAATGAGATCACTTACCCCTTTTCCACGGATAATATTATCGTTGCAGTGTTTAGTGTCATGGAAACATCCGTTGTCATAGATACACCAATCACATTCAAATTCCGAATTTGTGCAACTTGTACAGCTGTAACGAAGAATTAAAAAGATTTACAACCCAATAAATCTTACTAAGACCAAAAAAGACTTTTTAGAAATTTAACAAATTTCTCTCCATAGGATAATCAATCTTCTTGTTGTTGAAAGAGTTCAGATATATTTTTTTGTTTGAGTTTTTTTTTTTCATTTTGAAGTCACATATACAAAAAAAGCTACACAAAGATCTCGGCTAATTTTCTAGAAAATATTCCAGTTCTGTTCGAATGGAACCACAAATAAATGAAATGGGCCTATACTCACTCTTTGAAGTTGGTACAATTATAGAACGTAAACGGCTTTGTCACGAAGAGTTTGCCAGTTTCGCTGGAATTCAGTGCCAGTGTGATCGTCTTTGATCCTGAAATTGAAAAGATTTTAATAGTTAGAAATATTGCCAATGGTTTCATCTTTATGTATCTGGATTACAACAAAAAATAAATTGTAAACATATCAATTTTCTAATTCATATTTTTTCATTCAAAATTTCGAAATTTTTTCCCCCAATTCAATAAGAGGAGAAATAATGCATTTCTCTTAAATAAACATTTCTTTAAGTTGTAAGACGAATATTGACATAACGCTGTGTAGCCAATCGATGTTAGATTTCATTATTACATTCATCTTTATTCTCAAGCTCAAATTCTGTTTATTTGGGTTGCTTTAAAGGGGTAATAACACTTTTGATGTGTTTAAAGACAAAATTTGTTTTTTTGACGTGCTGAAATGAAATGACATCAGGTTTAAAACCCACTTGACAGAAACTAGGACATTTTAGGACTAACATATGGTTCAATTTCATTTCATTAATGTGCTTGTGCGTACAGGTCTTTGGAAGTTGGAGAAAGCAGGAGGACGCGGAGAAAACCAATGTACAAGCAAGGAATTGAAAACAATGGGTTTTGATTGTTCATACATGATTTACTTTATTAAGACAAGTTAAACAATGAATCTCTTGGTTTTATTTCATTCGTACTAGTTAAACAATGAATCTCTTACCTTCAACAGTGAGTGCTGGAGCGAGCTTAGAGAAATCTGGAGTGGGACATTTGGCACCAAAATACCACATCTCTGCTGGAGAACTCCAGTTTAATTCCCGGTAAACACAACTATATGTACTCGTCTGAGGTAATTGTGGTATTGTCAGATGAAGCTGAAAGTAAAAATAAAAAATAATGAATAGTTGTGTCGAACTTACAGAAACAAATGGATGTGATCTAAAGTAACAATTGAATTTGGTTTTGTCTGATTGCAGGCCAATTTGGGATAATAGGCTGGTCAGGAAGGTCATTTCCTTGCAGACAATTAACATGAGACAATAGATTCCACTTATTAGTGGTACAGGATGGAAGGAATAACATTTACAGCTGTCTAGTCATTCAGATGGGACAAAAAACCAAGGTCCCATTTACACATTTGCTTGCACGTAAAAGAGCCCTTGAGAGTTGAAATTCGATATAAGTGTAGGCCACAGTGCTGCTGTCTAGGCAAAATTTTCTTCATAGCACACTGTATGGCGTATGCCCATCTTCATTAGCCCAGTAGGAGCAGAACAGTAGGACGTTAAACTCCATTTCATTTTATGTCTTACAACTTGTGTGATAATATGTACTTGACAAAGTCAGTCACTGGTGCCTTATAATTACGTCCAGTCTGGTGCATCTTTAAAAGAGTACTGCACTGGATGCTACCTCAGCCCTGCTGGTATATGCTATGTATGATATTAATACTAGAACTCGAGAATGTAAATAAACGGTATTTAATATACACTAATGATCAAATAACAAACACCTTTAACATATGTTCAACTGATGACCGCCAAAATAAACACACATAACATAAACTAGCACATAAATCACTGCATAAAGAATTTATTGGCTTTTTCTTAAATAAAACGTGCAATAAAAAGTTGAGTACATGATAATGCTTAAGATATGTTTTGCTTTTTCAATGGAAATGGCACAATGTGGGCTGAAAACTGTGAGAGAATGTCCCAAGGATGCCTCCAAAGATTATAAAAGAATGCTGTCAGAACCTGTACGAGTGAATGCCCCCCCCCCCCACTAAAGGATGTGTATGTCCCAAACAGTAGGCGATTGACCCCAAAGGGGATGGTAGAATCTTCCAAAGGGGATGAGAGAATGACCATGCAAGTATGGGGAAAGGACCCTGAAGAGTAAATGACAAATCTCCCAAAGGGTAATTTAAGAAAGGACCTAAAGGGTATGACACAAAGAATATGAGAGATTGCCCCCCAAAGAATATGAGAGATTGTCCCACCAAAAGAGTATAAGTGAGTGCCGTAAATAGCAGGACAGAATGGCCTTAGGAGTAAGACAAACTGAATCTAGAACATCAAATAACACTTTATATATTAGGGAAAGATCAGACAACTACCAAATTGAGAGAGACAGACCGAGAAAGAGAGAGAAATGGGTTTATAAAGTCCACATGACACAAACTAGGTCTTTTGACGGACTCACCACATTGTTCAATTTTATTTCAATAATTTGCTGACCCGGTGAAAACCCATGAGGTTGGACAGGTGACCTTACTCCTTGTTAGGTACAACCAGAGAATCAAAACCACACCAGCTGACTCAATGACAGACCTTATGATACAACACACACACAAACAACTAACAAATTCCATTGTACTTTACATCAAATAAATATGTGACATTTTACTTAATTCACTCTATTTAGCTCTAGTTCAAAGGAAAATAGTTCTCAATAAAAAAAAAATAGTGTCAATTCAAAAATGACTTTTAGCATGATATCAATAATCAGTTGACCTTTACGTGTGAATTTCACACCGTTTAAATTCACCCTATACGATAATAATAATAATAACATGAGTTGTTTAATGTCCTTTTTACTTTATCCTTGATGTTATTGCTCACCCGCAGGAGAAAGCTTAGTTATCTGAAAACTTCACAGAAATATAAAAACATTTTATCATTAATTGTATTTATCTGAATTGAATTTTAAGCCGGGACAGGTGATGCGGATTTGTGGAAGATAAAGAGAGATAAATGGGATTAATGTCCGATCTAAATAAACTAGGTCATTTTGGCACTAATAAATGGTACAATTTTATTTCAATACTTCACTTGCTGATTGAGATCTTCACGGAGGAATGAAACCGGAGGACCAGGAGAAAACCCAAGAGGCTGGTTCCATTCCTTTAATAACAGAGCTGCCAACAATGACATGCAATGCATGTGTTAGTATGTGTATATATATATGTGTATATGTGTGCGTTGATGGATGTTTTAACTGTCATATCTACACCCGGTAAATATAAGCAATATTAACCAGACCCTTTATGCTTAAAATAGCTTAACCATATCTACACCTGGTAAATATTAGCAATATTAACCAGACGCTTAACACCTAAAATAGCTCAAGCAGAATGTTTAAACAAGTGTAATATTACTTGTTAGATAGACAGATTCACACACTCGACTCATTTGATCGCAAAAAAATAAACCATTAGCTCATCTTAACTTAACTTTAGTCGTGTTTGATGAATCTAATAAAAGTATTCCACACAAATCAAAATATTTACGACAAATAATACCACGTGGTGAAATCGGAAACTAAATTCTATCATAATTTTTCGGTGATTTTCGATGCAAAATGATCATGTTGAAGTCATCCCAGTTATTTTTTAGCTTCTGACGTCAAACTTAATTATAACGCCCATACTTTAGCAAGGGGAATAATTCATTTCATACTCTTCAGGACTGATACAAATGTAAACAATGTATAATTGTTCCGCAACTGACTTCTTGACTGGCAGAAATCTCACAAAAAAACACCCAGCCTACCAAAAATATAAGTGCGGAATGTCCTTAAGACATAATCAGAGTTCCAGCGAGATAAAATTATGTACCAGTGAAATATTTGTTAATGCATAAAGATTATCATAAGCAGAATAATTATCGTAAAAAAGGATATCATATTTTGCCTACAACAGATTATTATTGCGAGTTGTGTGGCAATCATCACTGACACAGGATAACCATGCCAGAAAATCCTGAGGTACTTTCTCGGTAATCAAGATTTATTGTTATCCATTTGGAGTTTAACATCCACTTGGCATAAACTAGGTTCAATTTTACTTCAATAATTCGCTTGCACAAAGGGGTCTTTAGCGGTGAAAGGAAACCTGATGACCCAGAGAAAACCCATGAGGTTGGACAGGTGACCTTACTCCTTGTCATGTACAACCGAGGAATCAAAGAGAGAGACAGAAATGGGGTTTAACGTCCACTAAACACAAACTAGGTCATTTCGGGACTAACATATGGTTTAATTCATATGGTTTAATTTTAATTCAATAATTCGCTAGGGGTCTTTAGCAGTGGGAGGAAACCTGATTGCCCGGAGGAAACCCACGAGATTGAGAAGGCGCTCCTATCTCCACGCCACATACGCTCACACCAGGGCTCGAAACCACAGCCGCAAGCCAGCGGTGACCGGCCAGCTAGAGGTCGAAGCGCGGCACTCTAGACCACTAGGCCATCCCAACCCCCCCCACCCGGGAAATCAAAACCACCCTGGTGGACTCAATGACAGACCTTATGATACAGCGCGCACGTGCTAACCATACGACCATCCAATCCCCCCTGTCCGTCACTAGACAAATGATACAAAGAATACCTGTATGTAACACTGAAAAGTCATGGGAAAGTAAAAAAAAAAAACCAAGCCGTAAAATACAGACCAGATCCCTCCCGGTTAATCAAATCAGTCCCTTACCCACTGAAGCTCCCAAGGGCTTTGTAAGTCTAGTGTTCTAAAAAAATATAGTTTCTTACCTCCGCAACCGTGGTAACTGATGTGGTTTTTGGTGTAATGTTTGTAATGTATATACACTGATTGGCACTACCATGTAACCATCGAGACTGGGTCGGATCTCCAGAATTTGGACACACAGACTTCAAGGTACACCTAAAAAAAAATTTCATAGAATAATTACTGATTAAATCTAAAAGAAAATATGCACTTCCAATGGTTTTCTTCTATGTTGGTAGAGGGAGAGGGATTAGATTTAAGGTCCACTAGACACAAACTAAGTCATTTTGGGACTAACATAAATATGGTTCCATTTTATTTCAATAATTCGCTTGTACATAGAGGTCTTTAGCAGTGGCAGGAAACTGGAGGGCACAGGGGAAACCCACGAGGTCAGATTTCAAGGTGCACTTTTAATTGTTCTCTTCTTTGAGAGAATATCCGTGTAACATTCACTCAAAATGAACATGGGACTAACATGTTGTTATATAAATTTCTATGAGAGAGAAATATGGTTTAACATCCACTCGACACATACTAGCTCATTTTGGGACTAACATGTGGTTCATTTTTATTTCAATAATTTGCTTGCAGTAGCAGGAAACCAGGGGAAACCCACAAGGTTGGGAACAGTGCTAAAATTAAACCATATGTTAGTCCTGAAATGACATAGTTTGTGTCAAGTGGACGTTAAACCCCATTTCTCTCTCTCTCAACTCCCCTTTGTGTGCATAGGTTCCCCATTTGCATATTTATGCTGCAGGGAATTGATTATTCCCTCCAGGGAATTCTGCAAGCTATTTGCATCTCTATGCAATTAGAAAGAATGCAAATGGAGTAATTCGCATTAATTGCATCAAAGAAAGAGAAGAAGAATAAGACCAGAAAAAGAAAGTGTTTAAAAAGTGAATTTGCTATTTATTGAAGTGAAAGTAGAATGGTTAGATTTGATCGATTCTTCTCATGGTATAATATCCTAGAGATTTAAACACTAGTCCCCAATAGACACCAAAACAATCCTGATGGATTTTTCTACACAAAATAAAGATTGTCTTAGCCTGAGAATTTATTCCATATAAATCTGCTACAATAGGCTTTTTCTCAAGAAAATATAATCAATAGGTAATTCGCTATCCCTAACATCCAGTCTCTTTTATAATATCAACCTTCGCGCATTATACATGTATCAGTAAGCGTACAAGAGAGAGAGGAATGGGGTTTAACGTCCACTTGACACAAAGTAGGTCTTTTTGCGACTAACATATTTCAATTTTTAGATTGCGACAGAGAGAGGTCTTAACATGTTCACTCCACTTGTCACAAACTTAAAAGAGAGAGACTAGGTCATTTCTCCTAAACAGATGTATTGTAGTTAGGGTTATTAAGTCTTTGTACTTTTGCACCTGTCCAACCTCACCACTGCTAAAGACCCCTATGCACGAGCCAATTCGAACTACGTGTTAGTCCAAAAATGACCTACTTTGTGACAAGTGGACATTAAACCCCATTCCTCTCTCTCTTGTACGCTCTGACATGACGATATGAAGATACATCAATTCAAGAAACTCGATTGCAACTCATTAGGTAACAGTGAACAATGTTATATGGTATTGATTAAGATATCTCAGACGTGTATCCAAAAAAAATATATCAACGTATTCTTCTACTACCTTGATACATACATAATATTGATTTTTCAACCCTAATGACTCTCCCCTTCATGTTTGAATAAATAGTTTAAAATAAATCATTAGCAACTTTCTATGATGGTCTGAAAACACTTGATGTCAATCAAGAATAAAGGTGTTAAAAGAAAAGAAAAGAAACAAGATGGATGAAAATAAATTTTTGAGTTTGTTTTTTTTTTGTTTTAAAAGAATATATCAACAATCAAAACAAAGATCTAATAAATACTGAATTCAGAAATAATTAGTCAATGCTAAAACAAATCCTGAGGGGTCTTTAGCAGTGGGAGGGGACAACGAGGATCCGGAAAACCCAAGAGGTTGGAAAAGTGACCCTACGTCTTGTCACGTACAAACAGGAAATCGAAACACAGCAGTTGACTAAATGGCAGACCTTATGATACATAGGTCCGAGGGAGTAATCAGTTTAATACGTTTTTAGTAGTCGAGTTGTTAATGGATTGAAGAGAGAGAGAGAAATGGGGTTTAACGTCCACTCGACACAAACTAGGTCATTTCAGGAGCAACATGGTTTCATTCTATTTCAATAATTAGCTTGCGCGTAGGGGTCTTTAGCAGTGGGAGGAAACCCACGAGATTGAGATGTGTTAATGGATTGAAACATTTGAGTGAAGATACATTGAATCAAGAGTAGGGTAAAGAATCACAAGCCCAGAATGAATTGTTGGGGTTTTTTTACTGACCTTTGTTCGAGAGAACACCAACCACAGTAAGGATCCCGATCTGATAAACAGTTATTACATAATTTATACTGATTACATCTCTCCACCATCACTCTTGTTACCTGTAAAAATAAACAACATCATTTATACTGATTACATGTCTCTAAATGTAATGAAATCGGGTTTAACCTCCTACTGTTCTGTTCCGACTGGGCTAATGAAGGAAAGCTTTTCTCAAGCAGCAAAGGTGTTCTGACTGGGCTAATGAGGGAAATCTTTTCTCAGGCAGCAGCAGTGTTCCGACTGGGCTAATGAGAGAAATCATTTCTCAAGCAGCAGCGGTATTCTGAGTCTTTCTAACTGGGCTAATGAGGGAAAACTTTTCTCAGGCAGCAGCGATGTTCCGACTGGGCTAATGAGAGAAATCATTTCTCAGGCAGCAGTGGTGCTACCTAGGGTGACTCAGCGTGTAGGGTGCTAGCTCACTAACCACACAGTCTGGGGTTCGATCCAGGTCTTAAGATAGTAGGCTACCTCATGATTTTTCGGCATGGTTATCACAAATTACTTTAAACCCAATTTTATTCGTTTGATATCCCCACAAGCCATATATACAAAGACCTAAATGAACCTTCTAATGAAGACCAGCCGCCTTCTAATTAGACCCTTGAGTGCATGCATGACATATACCAATTCAATCTATCCTAGTTCTGCTGATGATATTATTTCAAACACACAAAAAAAATAACTATAAAAGTTATTGTCTTGAACATGAAACTATAAACCAGATTGAACAGAGACCCAAGACCATGTATTTTAATCCAAAGAATTACAGACTTTTGGAACCAAAGACATTCATCATATAGATGAAATACGACTCTGCATAAAAAACAAATGCATTTAATCTCTTTCAGAAATGCATGCAGACTACAGGCGCCATGTTGCATTATATTTTCAAAGCCTTGCCATCTTATGTTGTCATAAATCAGGTCCGATGCTAATCCCTACAATGGTTACAGGAAATCGTACAAATGATCATATAAATCAACAAAGTCATATATAGATTGTTGGAGTTTAATTTCCGCTTCTTAAACTATGTTGATATCTGGGTAATGCTCATGTCTTGCCTCGACATATTGGCTACACTAAAATCTCGAAGAAATCGTGTTTTTAATACCAATCGCTTCTGTTAGTCTCTGCGACTTATCTTAAGCAGGAACCGTGAACATGCTATAACGTTGTTTAAACGCACTTTGATTGACATCTCCTAATAAGAAATATGAATCATATTTCAGAGTTTTATCGATATCATCTTTGGTTTATTACCAAAATAAAAACTGTCAGAAATGTTTCCTATTCTGACAACCGTAAGTAGAGAGCGAGCCTGGTAACTAGCATGCAATATAAAAACAGAAACGTTTAAATTTCTAAAGCGACGGTTTCTGTCAAATAATATCAAATTATAATATAAAGTATATGGAAATCAATGTAATAATACTTCTGTTATTTGTGAATTATAGTGAAATGAGTGAGAGAGAGAGAGATGGTGATTTGGGGACTGTCTTATGATTTAATTCTATTTCTATAATTCACTTACGCAGTGAGAGGAACCATAAAAAACCCAATAGGTTCGACAGGTGACCCTACTCTTTGTTACATAGAAGTGGGGAGAGAGAGGGAGAGAAATGGGGTTTAACGTCCACTCGACACAAATTAGGTCATTTTGGGACTAACATATGGTTTCATTTTATTTCAATAATTCCCTTGCGCGTAGGGGTCTTTAGCAGTGGCAGGAAAGAAACTGGAGCGCCCGGAGGAAACCCACACGGTTGATAAGGCGTCCCTATCTCCATGCCACATACGCTCACACCTAGTATCGAAACCACAGCCAAAGCCAGAGGTGACCGGCCAGCTAGAGTTCAAAGCGCGCCACTCTAGACCACTAGGCCATCCCAGCCCCCCTTATAAGTGGGGAGTCAAAAAAGTTAAGCCCCCTTAACAGTTTATTGAACTTTCAGTTTTAGAAGAAATTGTGATTGACAGCCATTAGAATAGAATCAATTACAAAAGATGGGAAATAATTGTAGTATCCTTTTGTTTGAGAGAGAAAAACTTTCAGAAATTATTTCCGTTTTTTTGACGAGCCCAAGAGAATTAAGAAGGAGTATTGAAGCTAACTCTGAGTGTCTTTTGGAAATTATTTAGAAGCTTTTAACTCCTTTTGACCAACGGAACTCTCCATGCTTTCACTATGCTTTCATCGATAATAAAATTTCTACAATTGATAATTAAATAGTGAAATCCAAATTGGATACGAAGTCATAACAACTTAATTTAGTTCAAGAGGGCAGAGAAATATGAGAAATTGAACCCAACTAAAAATTTCATAAACTAATTAAGTCATGCGGAATCCCCAAAAAACAAACCACTGCGTATTTGCCGAGGGACATGATGGCCTAGGGCAAGGCGTGTCAAGTTTGGGTTTTTAATTAGGTTTTTTGCAATGGGATATCTGTTCGATTCCAAATCATCTTCCTTAAAAAATGCTCAATCGACTTGTCCACATTGGTCGACAATATCATTAAAATATTTCATGCGTTCTATCCCTCAATTAGCCCCTAATTAACTTAGTTCTCAAAATGGTTGCTTTTTTCCCCCTAATCAAATCCCCACGAGAATGAAATAAACGTGTTAATTTGAGACCGATGCAACTAATTCTCTTAATGTTAATTCCGCCAGCAGACATTACGCCATGATGAAATGTCCAATGATATGAGCACAGTATCCACTGACCTTGACGGCCCTTTGTTACCAAAGCAGAAAATGTGTGACAAAAAAATTGTCTGGCGTGGCATTTCAATGATTAGTCAGTCCGTTCCTGCTTTTTATAGTTTTTTCTTCATTAAACGACTGAACTGTGTTGAATAGGAGTTCCAAAATAATGACATGCATTATCCCCCAAAACATTTGAAAAGAATAAATTTGGTGTAGGACGATCTGATATCAGCTGGTACAAGGAGTATTACACAGTCGTTTCCCACTTGCTTATTGTCCCAACCAATCAGATTATTTAATTATTCGACTAAGACAATGGATTGTGGCTCGGGGGTGACAAGACAATCTAGTCTATCTTACATCCAATCACTGCTTTGTATTAAGTCTCGATGCTGGTACAGTTTCATTATTTTAATCAGCTTTTCTTTGATTATTTTTTTGTTTTTCATGTGAGATACAAGAAGCTTTGTCTCCGCGATAGTCCTCAAGGAGACAATAGTTTGCGGCAATATACACGGTAATATTGCTGACCCCGTACTCAGACTCGACAAACATCTTTTCATGTAAATGACTTTAAAGGGACAATCTGTTGTTTTTATGTTAGGATACTAGACCTCTTGTGTCACACTCAACTAAACGCTGAACATTTCAACAAATTAACTACAAATGCTCAATTAGTGATTGAGAGAGAGAGAGAGAGAAATGGGGTTCAACATCCACTCAACACAAACTAGGTCATTTTGGGACTAACATATGGTTTTTAATTTTATTTCAATAATTCGCTTGCGTGTAGGGGTCTTTAGCAGTGTGAGGAAACCGGAGTGCCCGGAGGAAACCCACGAGGTAGAGAAGGCGCCCTATCTCCATGCCACATACGCTCACACCAGGGCTCGAAACCACAGACGCAAGCCAGCAGTGACCGGCTAGCTAGAGGTCGAAGCACGGAACTCTAGTCCACTAGGCCATCCCCCCCCCCCCCCCGCGATTGAGAGAGGAAGAAATATGGTTTAACGTCCATGACACAAACTGATCAATTCAGCTAAGACATGGTATTATTTTATTTCAACAATGGATGTGGGTGGGGTAGTAATTTGTCTTGCATAGGGCAAGAATCAAATAACTCTAACAGACACCTCTATAACACATTAAGTTTATTATCAAATTGAACAATCAACACTTCACATCAAATTTGCTTTGTTATCCAAGATCCTCTTCAACAATCACAATTTTTAGTCAACATTTGCTCCTTTAGTCCAAAATAGTAAACAGAAATGGTCACACGCCACCATTGTTTAGCTCGAGGTGTTGAATTCTGCCTAATAGTACCGTCATATTTGATTAGTTTAACAAAATAATGCGGAATTTATTCGATTTTGTCCACTTAGCAATAATCTTAGAGCAGCTTTATATTAAATTATCACCATTCCTTGAGCTCCGCATTTATAAATTAATGAATTTCCATTTTTGGGAACGGCATCTTAACAAAAGCTGATTGTGTTTTAAGTATGGCTCTACAAAAGGAATGTTCTTATTCTCAGTAGAACTCATTACCATGGTAACTCTGGGAATCTGAGAACCAAAATATTCGGTTTGCTCCTCCAAAAGTCATTAAAATATTAATCTTTTTGTGTTCCCCCCCCATCCCCTTTTCTACGGCACCCATTCTCACGATCAACTATGATTGAATGAAATAACAGCCATATTGTCAATCTGACCAATAAATGGGGTTTAACATCCTACACTTGCATCAATCGGGATAACAGAGAAAGACATACTCCATGCAGTGTGCTACGTACAAGGGAAATTTCGCTTGGACAGCAGCTTTTCCGCTTATTCTTCACCGAATCGAAAGTGCCAAGGGTTATTTTACGTGCATGCAAACATGATCCGATTGCTGTCCCAACCAAATGACTAATGCTTTTTTTTATGCCAATCCCTCTCTTCTGCCTTTATTGACAAGGGGGAATATCAGGCATGAAAATGACCACTGGTTAGTAAGCTATAACCATACTCGCTGAGTCACTTCTGATACTATGTCAACTTCCATAAATTTGGGGACACTACATGTTTATAAATCACTTCCATGATATCAAGAGTAGCAAAAATTTTTTTAACAAACTTACATTTGTTTCCGTCATAACGTAGATATTTTTATGAGGTACGTCAAACATCATGTCCTGTTTTACTGGGCTTCCAGCATCGACTATTTCATAACCATATTCCCTGGCTTTTATATCCGTCTCCAATACAATCTGAAAGTAAAATTCAAATTAATTACGTATAGCTCAAAAATTTCATTTTTATAGTCTACACAACATTCAGATCAGGGAGAACTTATAAAGTTCTGATGTTCAGTTCCACAAAGATGTCTACTGTTGTCAATGCAACCTTATGACACATGGTCATAGACCCTTTTCAACATTGGATAGCAAGGTACGAGGTTTTAACTTTGATTCAAACTCTTAATTAGTCGATTGTTAACCATTTGTATATAATCTTCTGTAGCATGTTGATTGTATCATTGCTTGATAACGGTGAGAGTAGTACCCTCATTGAAACGTTGCAGTAAATAAAACTAGTGAATGTTATCCAAAAAGTTGTCTATTTATTAAGGAAATTCTTGTAAACCAAAGTGGCAGCAATGGTAGTTTATAGGAGGACTGTACAAAAGAAATACATCAATAGTTGTGTGAGAATTTAGTTGCTATAGCTATGATTTTAATCGTCACATTACGAGCAATTATCAATATTATCCTTCGGGAATCCTGGTGAAAAAGCAGGAAGTGAATCATAATATCATTGTTACATCACCATTTCATATTAACCAATAATAATCATTGTGAACACCCCATGACAACAGATTCACCTCCGTCTGATTCCCATAACCATCGTAATTATCAAACAGCTTTCTTCTCATCAAATAAAAATTTCCTCTAATCGCTTTCACTTGAATTAAAAGCCTACAATTTTCTTGGTTTTTGTTCGTTTCTTTTGTTCAAATTTTTTTTATTGCCTTAAAGCCAATAAAAGCATGTTGGGAAATCAGACAGACTGCAAAAAAATCACAGACACTTCACTTTGTCATTTATGGGGCAAATTAACCAATTTAAAAATCACAGCTCTCTACCTGTTTTTAAGGAATAATTTTTTTACAAGTTTGCTTATCTGAATAGATCAGTTTAAAAAGATCGACTCCAGCTAGCTTTGGGCATGTGCCGTGGGTTTTCTCCCTGGTAAAAGGACAAAATTTCCCCAGTACACTTAACTCCCACTATATCCAAATATATCCAGCCTTAAAAAAACATCACAGTTTAAATATAAGCATTTAAAAAATCTATATAATTGCTGTTCATTCTGGAATAATTTGTGCCTTAAATTGATATCACCAATTATGCCTTTAATTCATATGGACCAATTGTGCCTTTAATTCACATGACCACCCGCCCATCTTCAAATTAGATTCTGAATAATTTTTGCGTACCATTTACTGTTCATTACATGTGTATCCCTGATGGACATGAACTGACAGACAGATTCCTTAGATTTAACGTGCTATTCCTCCATCAGTTCGCGCTTGATTTATTTCATCTTACAGCAGATTTCACACCAATGATTTATCCGAGCTTTTTAACAATATCTGAACAGCCTCACGTCCTATTTACTATCTATAGGACTCGAGGGAGTAATCATTGACGAACATCATAACTAGTCTATAATTGTCTACAAAATTCTCCCATCCATTCCATTTCCCGACGACAGGTAGGCAAATCAGCTCCGGGTTTAACAATCGCACTTTATTATCACGTAAAACTCGAGAACACGATCAACTCAGGCAAGCGAGATTTCATTCTTTGATACCCAATTCTAGGTATTAATATTTAATGAGATAATGTAGATTGGAATAACGGGACGAGGATATGTAAAATGTTGAAATGAGGTACACGATGATTATCTGTGAAACTATTGTGTTCTAACGACCGTTACATAAACACCGATAATTACATCGAGTCCGATTAATTCGTGTTGTATCAATAGCTTCAAAGTACATGTGTTTAATATCCAATGTTTATTTGGCTTCCAAACTATTAAATTAAAGATACATGATGTAAGATTTAGATGAAGAGCTAGCCATTCTTGCTATAATAGTTCCAAAATACATAATGTAAAATGAAGGTTTGAGAGAGAGAGAAATGGGGTTTAACGTCCACTCAACACAAACTAGGTCATTTCGGGACCAACATATGGTTTTATTTCAATAATTTGCTTGCACGTAGGGGTCTTTAGCAGTGGGATGAAACTGGAGTGCCCGGAGGAAATTCCACGAGGTTAAGAAGGTACCCCTATCTCCATGTCACATATGCTCACACCAGGGCTCGAAACCACAGTCGCAAGCCAGAGGTGACCGACCAGCTAGTGGTCGAAGCGTGGCACTCTAGACCACTAGGCCATCCCAACCCCCCAAAATGAAGGTTTGACAAGAGAGGTGCAATTAGTTCAACCACCATACTGGTTGTTCGAAGCTAAGACTTGCTAATCCAGTTTTAAATTAAATCATAAATAAATCAATCTATTTGGTATTGGAGAAATCCTATGCCATCAAGTGTTGATTCTGGTCTGGATCAGTTAATTAACGTCAAATAATTTAGATAACATTTCAGGCCTAAAGAAAGACCTGCAATAGGCAAATTTAGCTTTTGCATAATATATGTTTAATCATTGCTATGGGAGAATTTTGCCAATGCAGCAATCGATTACAATCTCTGTGTAACATTTAATAATTATTGTTTTACAAATTAGCTTCAGAAACAAGTGTAGCTTTGAAATGCTTGGTTATGCTTTTGAAATGCTTGGTTATGATATCACAGTTAGTTGTCTGAATCCGGCATATACTGGCGTAGAGTGCATCATGTAAATGCCTACATTAACACATCTATTATTAACTACTTTAGCACCATATTGGGTATATAGAAATTCCATTAACCCTCTTCACCCCATTGTTATAAATCGCTTGACACTATTCTCTAAACACCTACTTTTATTTCACACAGTAGACTCAGTAAAAAGGAAGCTAACTATGTCATAAAATTAGCCCAACCGTAACCCTTACCAGACCATAAATATTCTGATCTATTGTCCCCGAATGTTAGACACAATATCAGATGTTTACGGTTGCCTTTCTTGCAGAAACTCAAGACATTTTTGAGGTGTAAAAGTTAATCTGGGGGTAATTAAATGGGTTTTTTGAGTCGTCTAATGGAAAGATTTTGATCTATGGTGTCTGGAATTTGTTACAATGGACCATAATAAAACTTGGCTAATGACCTACATGTTGTATATAAAAATATGGAATCGACTATTCCTTGTTGTAAGAGTACTTTAAGCCACACTTCAAGTTAAGTCAGCTTGAAGATATAATCATATAAAATGAAATGAAATGTGGTTTAACGGCCCGCTGTTCTGCAATGACTGGGCTAATGAAGACGGACATACCCCATACATTGTTATGTGGGAAATTTTTGCACAGGCTGTGTCACTACAGCCTATTCTTATATTGAATTTCAACTGCCAAGGGATGTTTTACGTGCAAGCCAATGCATACACAGAACTTGGTTTTCCGTGCCATCGGAAGGACTTGACAACTGTCCTTGTCCAGCCCTTCGTCCTGCACCACTGACAAGGCGAAACCACGCTGGAAAATCCCAATATACTTTCTCGGCCAATGCAGGGATCGAACATGAGATCTCCTAAGGTTGAAGATATTATTACTGATACCATAAAAAATTAACTCTAGGTTATAACGCAAACTGGAGATTTCAACAGCATAATTCCGACAATCAAACAACCCTTTCCCAATAAACTTTTAATCTTGTCATTATTTCACAAACGGTTGGGAGTAATAATGCATGGAAGCAGACAACACTACATCTGTGTGCTATACAGTCGTTTGTAACAATGGTGCCGCAATTGTTTGTTTTATTTGGATACGAAACTAAGCCTTTGTTTATTGATACCAGATGTTAGATAAAACCTTTTAGAACATACATACTACAATCTTTGTACTTCCGTTAGAAAAATGTTTCAGTTTTTCAATTAGAATCCATTTAAAACATTCTACTATAAAAGTCGTACGGTACTTGTCGAATGAGAATTGTTTTCGTATGGCATGGGTTGGAGGTAGAAATTGTTTGGTCTTCAAAATGTATTAACTTTTTAAGGGCATTGAACTGGGCTACACCTTTTAATGTGAAATATTGCTCTCAGAGCAGCACTAGAACCTACTCTTATTCTGACTTCCAACTGCCAGATGATCATGAACATGTTGCCCATCCAATAGAGGATCTTGTTAATTCAGAACATCAAGATGAAAAGAAACTTTTCTGTGACAGGCTTAATTTATCCAAAAGTGATACATTTAAAGACAAAAATGTTGTCATTTGGCAAGACTGAACTGAATTAATGAATTTGGAAATCAGTTAGTTATTCAAAATCATTCAAAATATAATACCCTAAAAATGCTATAATAAAAGAAAAATTATTTCTTTGAGGTTTATGCAATTAATATCCAATTTATGAAAAATCTTTTGTCCTGCTGTTATCAGACGGTTAATTAGTTTCCATGTAGGTTTAGGGGAGGATAACAAACAAGAGAACACTGCAAAACAATCATCGAGAATGAAGAGCCATTTTGAATTTGTAAAGAAAATTCATTATAACTTCATCTTGTTGTATTGAGCTTTTCGAGATAATGGCTAGAAGATTCGATAGTTTTAATCGTTGCAATGTTAACTTGTTTATGAATAATATTGATCCTGTACGCACTTCCTTGGAAACCAACCCTTTGATCAGGTGACAAAAAAAACGTCTCTATTTAAATTTCATATTATGCGTCTGCTTACTTCAGAGAAAAGGTGGTATAATGAAACGTATACCACGGACCTTTATCAGACTAGAGGAAAGTCAATAACGGCTTTTTTTTTCTCTCCTTGGGTATTAAAAGTTTTAAGCTATGTGCAAGCTGTTCTAACAAGGCACAAGTACATTCTATTGATCTCAGTTGAAAATTTTCTTTTGATCTTCTGGCATCTTTAACGATTTTCTATCTTCCTGCAATTTTCTCTCTCTTTCTTCCATTAATCGTGATGGTCCGAGTCATACCGCAGCGGCAGCAACGAGATCGTATATATCAAGAGTACATCAGAATCCTGACAGATCAAAGAGATTACCTGGAGGCGAGTTATTGGAATTTAATAGACCTATAATACGATATACTTGTGTACTCTGTCGGACATGTTGCTTTTGCTAATTTCTTTTCCACCCCCTGATAATCATCATTTAATTATCTTAATGTGGCTCCGTGTAGCGATGACTGAGATATTTTTTAAAAAATATGTCTGATTGAAGTTTACGAAATATCTATAATGAAGTATTTATTTACAATATGGGATCCATGATAGTCTATTCAACAATACAAATTTGAAGGCTTTGAAGTGGAGGGCAAAAGAAACTTCATGTAATTAATGAGAGAGAGAGAGAGAGAGAGAGAGATATGTTACATAATGAGAGAGACAGAGAGAGAGGCAAGGGGGAGGACATTTCGTGACTAATATATGGTTGATATTGACTTTTATTATAAACTTGCTCACAGGGACAAACAAGGTATATTTTTAATCCAATAATTTGCTTGCATTACTATAAGAAAACAGAGAAAAACCATAAGGTTAGGCACACCTACTCCTTAGGTTCCATATATCATCCGATATAACTGTTTTATGTCACAATTAAAATATTTTTGTCCTTATCAACCTCTTACATTGTAAACCGGTTATCTCAGAATCAACACATGTAAGTTGATATAATCAAAACTCTAACAATGTGTCGACAGCATGTCTTCAAATGTTTTCTCCATCCAAACTAAATTCCACCCATTGCTTTGTGGTCTTTAAAGACAATAAAATCTTCTCCTTTTTCGTTTCCATCACTTGCCGAATTTAATGATGCTTAACTTGAGTTAAAAGAAACATATTTATAATTTGAAGTATGTGTCAGATTGCCTGTAGTGATCAACATCTCTGCAAAATATGCCATGTATTTCTATTTTATTCACGAAATTTACTTCATACTTCAGCCTTGACAAATGAAATGAAATTTAATGATTGACTTTTTTTGCACCAACTGAGCTAATGAAGGCGGGCATATGCCATACAATATGCTATCAAGGAAATTTTGCTCGGACAGCAGCACTTTGGTAATGAATTCAAACTGAAATCATATGACTAAAAGTTCCAATAGCATTTTTTTAAGTTATATTTCTAAAATTCATTAAAATAAAGCCCCAAAATAGATTGAACCTATAAACAGTCCTACCTTGTTAAAGAATAATCCTATTAATCCTATAATTCACTATTGCCAGTTGAGAAATTGGCAAAAATATCATTTTCAACTTCAAATTCAAACGTTTGAAGATGGCCGTCCATGGAGAAGAATGGGAAAACAAGGGAGGTAATTGAGTAACTATTTCCTCAATCAACCAGTGTCACCCTTTCTAACCCCCCCAAAATTTTGTCCATGATCGTATAATAGTGAGTTGACAACCTTTTGAGCAAAAAACATAGAAATAATTATATTTTGACTTTCTTAGAAAAAGTGAAATTGGAACTTTAAGGTAGGCCTGTTCATCCAATCTGAAGGACTAAACACCATCCTTTCGAATACATCTGGCATGATTATTGTTATTATAATGTGTATTGTTATTATAAATTATGTTAATTGAGTAATTTTAATTCTTATTGATTTATGTTAATATTTGTATTGTTATTTGAGTAATGTTAATATTTGTATTATCATTATTATATGAGTAATGTTAATATTTGTATTGTTATTTGAGTAATGGTAATTGTTACTTCAGTATTGCTTGTATTTACATTGTTATATGAGTAATGTTAATATTTGTATTGTTGTTTGAGTAATGTTAATTATTATTTGAGTAATGTTTATATTTGTATTGTTTTCTAGTCTTCTATTTGTATTTATCAATAATAAATGACATATTTGAGTTTTTGGATTGATGGACACCAAATATTTTGACACTTACCTTTTTCAATTCTCCTTCCGACGTTCCAACAAAAGCCACTGTATGTTCGTTGATGGTGGTAAGAGCTACTGAAGTTAACGATGTACCACTGTAGGTAATGGCAGGTGGTTTAACCATGGGATTGATCCCCACCACCATGGAGAAACTCTCTAGATTCGTATTGCATAAATATTCATCATCTTCTTCTATATTATGTGTAACCAAACCACTCTGAAATTATAAAACAAAATATTTTAATATCAATGTGTATTTATGGATTCGACTCTCTCTCTCTACCTTCCATTTACATGTAAAACCCTTGATAAAGACCCTTTAAAAATCCCTAAATTGGTTTTAATCTACTATATATTTATCAAATCTCTAGACCCCTGTTGGCTATTACTGATTCATTCTGGACTCAATCAAACCTGGTTTACAGTCATAGAATATTGTGAGGGGTTTCACGTCCACTCAAAATAAACTAGTATGTAATCTTATTTCAAGAATTTGATTTTGCATTAACAGGGACCTTAAAGCAGTGAGAGTTTAGCTAGGAAAAAAAGACAGAAGATTGGCAGCAGACAAGCATCATCTACTGGAGTAGTGAGTGATAAGCTAATCAATACTTTAATGCCTATACAAACAACATTATCTATTATAACTTGACGGATTCAGTTTTTTTAAATTTTATTTAATAAATCTACTACAAGGCAAATAAAACACAGGCGAATTATGGTTCAATTCCAAAAATTTGCATCAACTGTCAAAACAAGTGGTGAGCGACGGAGTGCTGGAGAACGAAGGTCACAGATAGTGTAAAATTAAACGCAGAAGACTGGTTTATTGCTGACGTCAGACACCAAACACATTTACTCGTATCCCCGGTATCTGTTGATCAACTGTCAAATATTGGTAAATAATTAGCCATTAAAATAATGTAGAAATGAGTTAATCAATAAAGGGAGATAATTAAAGTTGAATATGAGTGATTATGTTTGATTGATCCGATTCCAGTAATTACACGACTCTTAACCCTCATCACAATTAGCTGGAAATATGAAAAGATAAAATCGTCATAAATATTTGGCATTTACACATGTCAAATGGTTTCTTTGGTTATTAATTACAAATCTATATTAAAACTTTGATGCTTAAACAGAGAGAGATGAGTTTAACGTCCACTCAAAACAATCTAGGTTATTTCGGGACTATTATATGGTCTATAGCAGTGGGAGAAAACCGAGGGACCTGGAGAAAACCCATGAGGTTAGTAAGAAAGAGAGAAAGAAAAATAAATTTTGGGAATAACATATGGTTCAATTTTATTTCAATAATTTTCTTGCATGTAGTGGACTTAGCAGACTTGAGAGGAGACTGGAGAAAACTTATGAGGTTGGGCAGACAATCCTACTCCTTGTCATGTACAATCGAAACCACGCTTCTCGACTCCATGACAGAGAATGTGATTTCATGTGCGTGTATGTTACACCACTAGAAATACCCAAATGTTCATCAAGAAGTGGTACAAGATGCTCCAAGAAACAGTCTATGGTGTTGCATACTTAAGCATATTAGTATCAAAAAGATCTGAGTAAAGTGTGGATGAGAGATTTAAAACCCATCCTAAACATCAGTCATTCCAGCCCACCCCAGTCAAAAGGCAACCCAGCATCCTAGTCAGAATGCAAATGGTCATACATTACAAATACATTCCTCATAAGCAGGGCAGACACAAACTAAATCTTAGTGAACTAACGCTCAAGGGAATACAGTAACTCCAATAGAAATGTGACATTAAGTTATTGGAATAAAAAACACTTGAAAGAAACAAAATGTTAAGAGCCATTAGAGTTCTGGGGATTAAATTTGTGCACTTTTTCATCCAGGAATTTGTCAATTTGCAGTCCAAGACTAGCAGACCGAAGAACTTGAGACGGTCTGGATGCCTGTCATCTTGCGGACCATTTAAAATTGATGTTATCAGTCACAGTGACAATTAGTCTAGTGCCATCTTGAGAATCACCTGTATTTGAAACAAAAGCCGTAATTTTTCAAAGTGCTGGCTTTCAAATGTGTTTGGTGCAGTAATCGGTCACAGGCTTGTCATTCGGTCCAGTGGCAGTGGTGTCAGAAGTGGTGTAGTAATCTCGTCCCAGGGTAAGACAGATGGCCGACAGTGACAGATGATGTAATTTCCTTTAGTAATAGAATTCATTCAACATCATTCCAACACACTACTGGTTTCCCTCGGCAACCAACAGCAACAGTTGTATGGCTGCCGCAACTCTTGGGGAAACAATTGTTACACAGAAGCACCAGATAGGACTTGTTTCAACACCAGGGACAAATTATCTTTGATTTTTAGAATTTTGTCATCTCATGCAATTTGCTTCTTTCATGAAATTGTTGAGGTTTTTTTCTTTCCCCATTTATTCAAAATGTAATGATGGATAACAGAGCTTCATTTTAGTAAATTGAATCAAATGACATTCCAGTTTTTAAGACACAGAGATTAATATTTCAATGGCGTGGCCATGGTGGGCAAAATTATGTAAAAAAAAAATATATTGAACTTCTTCTGGCAAGGAATCAGACACTTCATCAATAAATGCCATTTGTCCTGTCAACAAAAATTCATGGAAAAATTCAGCTCATAATCAGGAAATGAGCGTATAACATTTCAACTTTTCAGTTAAATGACGTGTCGTTTTTGGGAGGTGTAACTTGTCAATGTCAACGAAGAAACCTTTGAAATCAAGCCAAAGTCAAAATCTAGGAAAACCTCTTGTGGCAGTTTGGCAGTTTGTCGTAACAAGAAATGACGAAATGAATATCAAACCCATAAAATGCTGCCACATGTTTCTGATGTTTCAACCATGGGAATTTCATGAAATTTCAGTTTTGACAGCTTATTGTCAATCCATTTTTAACAGATCAAATGATTTTAATATTTCACGGAAAAATATTTCCGACTACATGTTCTTCTATACCCTCAAGCTGATTAGAGAAGTCTTAAGCTAAAATGACTTAAGAATGCTGCATTTCAATTGGCTAAATGTCACAACTTGCACTGGGATTTTGACCATCAGCAATGGAAATGCTGAATTGTTTACGTATTAATGAATAAGGTCCCTCGGCCTTTTGTTTCCTTACCAATTTGTTCATAACACAATAAAAATACTGAAATGTTAAAATATATTTGTCTAAGTATCCATGGATGGATGTTGATTTTTTAGCGACACTGAGATTTGAGGCAAGAACTTACTTCATTTTTATCAGTCAAAAAGTGGTTTATTTCTTAATGACCTTTTCATACAATCGCTAACATTGCTCGATTATCATATTCTGCATTAAAGATGTCAGAATAATCGTGATTAGCCAGCTTGTAAAGTTGTTTTACGGAGATTTGATATCAGAAGTTCGTTTAGTTGATATTTAAGATAACGGCAGGAGATATCTAGACACCAGAAAGATCATTTGGTATGAAAACGGTATCAAGGTGATAACCATAGAATTCTAATATATCTTGAAATAATAAACATTTCATATATATGATTTTAGAGAGAGAGAGAAATGGGGTTTAACGTCCACTCAACACAAACTAGGTCATTTCGGGACTAACATATAGTTTAATTTTATTTCAATAATTCGCTTGCGCGTAGGGGTCTTTAGCAGTGGGAGGAAACCGGAGTACCCAGAGAAAACCCACAAGGTTGAGAAGGCACCCCTATCTCTCTCCTGCCACATACGCTCACACCAGGGCTCGAAACCACAACTGCAAGCCAGAGGTGACCGGCCAGCTAGAGGTCGAAGCGCGGCACTCTAAACCACTAGGCCATCCCACCCCCCCCTATGATCTTAGAGCAATAGATGTAGTTAAACTCTGACAGAATTCTTCCCACCCCTAGTTCTGTTCTGGTGATGTGTGGGGTGGGGGGGGCTGGCCGTGTGATCTTATGCATGGACTTATATCTGTCAATTTCAAATATCATGGTTTTGATCTTTTGATCTGTGTGACAAGTAGTAGGTTTGTCTGCCTGACCTTATGGGTTTTCTCCATCCTCCGGTGTTACTACTACTAGTGCTAATCACTTATGGGTTTTCTCCATCCTCCGGTGTTACTACTACTAGTGCTTAACACTTATGGGTTTTCTCCATCCTCCGGTGTTACTACTACTAGTGCTAAACACTTATGGGTTTTCTCCACCCTCCGGTGTTACTACTACTAGTGCTAAACACTTATGGGTTTTCTCCACCCTCCAGTGTTACTACTACTAGTGCTAAACACTTATGGGTTTTCTCCACCCTCCGGTGTTACTACTACTAGTGCTAATCACTTATGAATTAATGAAAAAAAACATACATGTTAGTGCCAAAAAAAAAACTACTCTGCATTGAGTGGACAATATACCTGATCCCTCTCCACAACTCGCTTCCCATCCCCTCTCTCAGTAGTATAATGATCTAGCCTGTATTCAGAGGACAATATACTCAATCTCTCTCCCTGACTCATCACAAACCCCCAGCCCCAACCTCTTTCTCAATAGTATAAAACTTTATATTTTAGTCAAGAAAGGACAAAAGTCACATGCACCATTTTTCATCCAGTCGTCCTACTCCTATTTGACATGCATTCTTAACGATTGTTTTTGTGTAAAGGTCAAAGGTCGTTAAGTGAATCAGTCGTGGATAATATTGATTACGAGTCGTTAATTAGAACTAGTACAAGTTACTAAAATAATCTCCTTTTATTCTCACATTCCAATACTCCAGGTCATCAATACAATATATCCTATCTCTCGGATAAAATTAGCTTCATTGTTTGAAATCAACCAAGGTCATTGCAGATATACATATTTCTTTTTTCAAGTCAATACAAACTGCTTTGATCCATTTCTTCTAGAAGCAGACGGAATGAGAGACAGAGAAATGGGGTTTAACGTCCACTCCACACAAACAAGGTCATTTTAGGACTAACATATGGTTTAATTTTATTTCAATAATTCGCTTGCGCGTAGGGGTCTTTAGCAGTGAGAGGAAACTGGAGGACCCAGAGAAAATCCATGACGCTAGACAGGCGCCTCCCTACTCCTTGTCACGTACAACCAGGGAATCAAAACGATGCCAGTTGACTCAATGTCAGACCTTATGAGATAGTGTGCACCTGCTACCCAGTTGGCCATCCAACCCCCCATGTAAGACAACAAGCACAAGTAAAACTAAATTATAGACAAACGAAAATTTGACGAGTTTCATACACAAATGTTAAATAATCAAATCGAGTAAATCTTAACATAGATTTAACCATGGAAAATTAGATATTGTCTGATTATATGTAAACGAGAATCAGTGGCTTTATATTACCACCTATATAGACAACCTGTCAGTATATTATTATAAATACCAATAGCAAGTGTTTAAATATAAACCAGTCATGGTCTAAGAATTCAAGTATCTACCACTGCTGTTAAAATTCAACACAAATATTTTAAAACTATTTTAAAACTATTTTACGGATCAATTAGTGGGAATGTGAACTAGTTGGGCACCAAAGATTGTAATATTTTCGCCATAGAATATAAACCAGACATGTTTATAGTTACCCCTGACAACCATGTTATGACATTTCAGCCTTCCAAAACAGGTTGCAGTTGACCTCATTTCAAACTTCCAGCAAAATAACTTTCAAATGTGAAAGTATAATATTCTAGCAGCTGTTTTTCATATCCACTGTTTTAACTTTCTTTAAACTCTGTGATGTGTCTGAAGAGAGTTTTTCCAACACACCAAAACCAAGTTCACTGTCTTTTTAAAAACAAAATATTTATCATCCCACCCAACAGGATGGTATTTATTGGGGAACCTTGGAAACTTGCACTTTCAAAAACTCTCTGTTTGTGGAAAAAGTTTATCAAATACACTAACACCCGAGTTCACTGTCTTTTTTAAAAATAAAATATTTATCATCCCACCCAAGAGTTGTATTTATTATGAAATTGGGAAACCTTGGAAACCTGTACTTTGTGCTTTTGGGTTGACTTCTGCTCGGCACTTCCTGCCACGAATAAACGTAAATATCAAAATGAGGGTTTTATCTTTGTAAACCAATTCGTAGATTGTGTTTCACGCCAGATCCTGTCTCGTCTCGTTATCTAAAAGTTGATTATTATATATATACGCGGGGAAAAGTTGCCAAAAAAAATCTCTTCTGCCATTCTGTGCTTCATGGGAATACGGTTCAAGATGTACACGAAACGAAGCAAGACATTATAAATAAAAGGTTAAAGCTATATAAACATCCAAACGTAGAACTAGTAGGCTTGAATCTTGAAACGCCATCTTATAAAAACAACTCATAAACTGATCTAATCTAGTGAACTTTATAACCATCATAACTCACCTACTTGTGTTACATAACAACTAGGTCATTCTGGGACTAACATATGGTTTATCTTTATCAGAATAACTAAGTCATTTTGGGACTAACATATGATCTATCAGAATAAAGATAAAGTTGATTTATATGCCATTGGACATACACACAGGGATGCAAAACTTACAAAGACATGAACAAATTGTATACAAAAGCTCTTAAACATTCTAAAATAATCTTTTAATATATTCGCAATTTATAATAAATGAAAAACAGCTGTATCTTCCTTTTGCATGTATATTTGCATTTTCATTTAACACAGTTTGAAGTAGGTAGTATTTTAATTCTTTCAGTGTTTTTTTGATGCTAAACTTCTAATAAAGCTTTCAATTGGCGTACATCCCATTTGTAGGTATACAGCTATGTTGATACTTTTTCTGTTAGATTAGAACCAATGAAATAATAAAATATCTTTTTCACATTCATATTTTTCATCACACAAATTTGTCTTCATGGTAAAATCTGTTCTTATCTACTAGGTAACCGACCCCACCTACAAGATCTTTCAAGATGGAAGCCAATGTCAATCTCATAAAACATGTCATGGCTGTTTATTTTATAAAAATAATGTAAAATGTCGGGAGATGTTTTTATAATTTGAAGTGTGAAAAGCTACTGTAGACAAAACATGTGCGGAAGAATTTTGTTCACGGGCATGAATAAGCCTGTTGTTTATATGTGTAATGTACTTTTGTTTAACATCCACTTGACACAAACTAGGTAATTTTGCGACTAAGGGGTCTTTAGCAGTGGGAGGAAACTGAAGGACCCAAAGAAAACCCAAGAGATTGGACGGACAACCCTACTCCCTGGGAATCGAAACCATGCCACTTGACTAAATGACACACCTTTGGATTTCAGGGGGGTTGGGATGGCCTAGTGGTCTAGAGTGCCGCACTTCGACCTCTAGCTGGCCGTTCACCTCTGGCTTATGCCTGTGGTTTTGATCCTTGGTGTGAGCGTATGTGGCATGGAGATAGGGGCGCCTTCTCAACCTTGTGGGTTTCCTCCGGGCACTCCGGTTTCCTCCTACTGCTAAAGACCCCTACGCGCAAGCGAATTATTAAAATAAAATTAAACCATGTTAGTCCCAAAATGACCTAATTTGTGTCAAGTGGACGTTAAACCCCATTTCTTTCTCTCTTATGATTTCATGCGTTAAACCACCCAACCCCCCTTTTAGGTATAACAATGTCAACATTTCATGAAGAAAGCCACAGTGGATCAGGTAGGAGAATTTTGCGAAAGGCAACATTTATGCTTACTGTTTTTTGAATTTAAACTTCCAACTATCTTTGAAGTACATTAAATTTTGTGCAGTGCATGTTTAACAATGCCCAGACAGCAACATTTTCGCCTACTTAGGTGTTTTAATTTACATGGCAATTTGCTCATGAGTGGATCTAAATTTCCATCCCATCCCAATGACTAGTCAATACTTTCCTTGTCAGCTTAAAGAAGTGCCTGAGCACTAAAGAAAAGCAGAAGTGAACTAACAATTCCGTAATTACCCATACGTGTAACTATATCCTACCATTAACCTAAATTATCTTCCAAAAATAAAACTTTATTTCTCGATAATAATGGTGCATCTTTCAACACATAAATTGTCTTAAACCTAAGAAATCCTGGTGAAAAAAAAAAATGCCACATGTAACATTTTCACAGCACCATTTTCGAAAATAATGGTGATGAAAAGATAAATATGCAAAGAATGGCAGACAGAGAGTTGTTATTTTCTGATCTTACCAGAAATGAATGAAAATTTGGCATATTTCAGGATACTCGGCAAATAATTACCGTCAACAAATTTCGGTAAATTGAGATGAAACAGGGTTTAACAACCTACGTTTTTGCACCAACCAGATAGAGGATCATCATTGTATTGAGAGATGCTAATTGAGGCTGGTTAGGAATGTTCGGGTGTTTCCGGAGTCCAAAATGGTTGCTTTATATAATTAAGAATTTTGGGGAACACTAACCCTAACCCTTTCACCATGGATCCAATTTACCTTTACCCCTCTTTCTATACAGGGACCATTTTGTACCTCAACCTCCTCAAACAGCCTACAATTTAGCTGGAAGTACTGACAATTGGTTGAAGAAGCTCAGTACAGTGTAAGCAAGATTGAATATCAGTCACCTGTACTGTTGGCCGGACCATATAAAAATTCCCAAAATACCGATACAGGAATTGTTCCTCAAGCGACAAGACTGACAAGACAGTTGTTTTGGGGTTTTTTTTATCTATGAAGCATTTTTAAGTGGTTTAAATACAAATGAATATAAACTTTTCTCATTATTTCTCCTTGAGTGACATTTTTTATATGCTAATTCAAATTACTGAAATTTGTTCTGCAATGTCTCGAGACAAGCGGCATGTTAAATCTGCCTGAACGTGCAATCAAATGCCGTTTTCTCTACTTAACTTTGCTTATTAATGTCGGTTCTGATTTGAATTAAGTTCAAGATTTTGACAACATGATTAAATAGTTGCAGATTCACGGCGACTTATGTATGTGGGAAGAACTCAATTTCATTTCACATTTACATATCTTGCTTTTTGGCCAAATTGCCAAGAATTTTGTAAAATTATCCAGAAATTAAAAAGAAAAAAATTTGAAGTTTGAAGAGGTAGGTCTGCATCTGGTCTCCATCAAACAGAAACTCTAGACAATATTTAAATAAAGATGGCAGAAAAACTCCTTAGAAGTCATGGGTACACAAAGTAAAACTTGTTTCTGGTGGCTTCGATCTAAACAGATCTAAACACCCCGCTGAATTTAATGAACCAATCATAGTTAATATATTATAAACATTGTGGACCTATTGTATATATATGTTTATGATAGATAACGAGGGCAGACGGGCGACTGGAACGATTAATCTTTAAGTATAACGACTCTGTTTAGCGTCATTAACACTGATAAAAAGGGCCACGATGATCACAACAAATTATAAACTTCACACCAATAGAGAGAAACTTAGCAGTCATTAAATCACAGAGTTGTTGATATATTATAGGACTGTTTCCCTGTTAAATCAACACATTAACTACTCCCGTATCTACTGAACTCGGATATATTTAGAAATCCCATCAAACCTAATGTTTATATCATTCTACGGTACCATGTGGCTTCTTTCATGAAGGACAGAATTAAATAATTAACATTCAAAATCTGGTGCCAATCATACTAAAACTTCCACAGTTGATATTAAAGTCAGTTTATCCTAACCCAGACTAATGGAATTCATTAACAATATTATTTTGTCTAGATTCATCCTATCCTGAAAATGATGGAGATTTTTGAAATTGTTTAATTCTTATTACCTTTAGAACTTGATCAACTTGAGATGTAAATTCTTAAAAAAGTTGGAATTGTTAAGGTTGTTTCAATCTAATTAAAATATAGATCTATATTTCATTTCGTTTTTTATACTTTCGATGGCCTACACTCATGTAGATCTAACAAGTTATAGTGGGAGCTCACGTTGATTTCTATCCGCTGGTAATATCTACCCACAGTTCCACGCATGAAAAGGTCAAACGGTCGATTCGACAGACCATTTGATTGGCTGACCCCTCATTTCAGGCAGAACACGAGTTAAATAACAAGTCTTCCAGATCCAAGAGTAGTAAAGACAAGTAAAAACGAAATTTTGAACTATAAAAAACGAAACGAAATTGGATCTGTGTTTTAATCAGATTGAGGTTGTTTTTATCAAAATCATATTTAATTATTTATTTGCTATTCAGAGACATAAGAGAAACGAAACTGGTGACAGTTGTTAATTTTGTTGTCTGTAATCATAGGTTTTAAGGTGGGTAAATAAACCGGTTTAAAAAACCAAGGCTTTTTTTTTTAGCTATGGCTGTCTGAATGGGGTCGGCTTAAAATTGCTTTACTTTTGCATGTAACACAAAATTTATTAGCTACAGAAACTTCTCAAATGAGAGAGAGACAGACAGAGAAATTGGTTTAACTTGAGAGAGAGAGAGAGAAATGGGGTTTAACGTCCACTCGACACAAACTAGGCCATTTTGGGACTAACATATGGTTTCAATTTTATTTCAATAATTCGCTAGCGCGTAGGGGTCTTTAGCAGTGTGAGGAAACCGGAGTGCCCGGAAGAAACCCACGAGGTTGAGAAGGCGCCCCTATCTCCATGCCACATACGCTCACAACAGGGAACCACAGCCGCAAGCCAGAGGTGACCGGCCAGCTAGAGGTCGAAGCACGGCACTCTAGACCACTAGGCCATCCCAACCCCCCTGGTTTAACTTGAACCTCCACTCGACAGAAACTAGATAATTTCAAGACCAACACCCATGAGGTTGGACAGGCAACCTTTTTCCTTGTCATGTACAAGCGTGGAATCAAAAACGCGCCACTTGACCCGATGACAAACATTCTGATCAAATGTATATGAAATGACATCAGGTGTTCTAAATACAATGCATACCCTGTTTTGTACATGACACCCATGGATATAGCTATCAGTGACAATAAAACATGTTTTGAAAATGATGTTATCAAATATCTATTCCACTACCTCTCAATTTGAAAGGAATTTTTTCTGCACCTAGCAAACGTACAAATTGGCAATAGAATAAATTTGTTTGATCCAAATATATTAAAGACAAACTTAAATATCAAAGACCTAAACTCGTAAAATCTCCAGGGAGTAATTTCATATTAAATGTATAAAAACAGCTGGATGTTCTTATCTTGAGATTAGAAATATTAACAGGTCATGATAAAATTTTCAGCTGATAAAGGAAGACTGGAATTCTGTGGTAAAATGAGAATTTGATGATGTTGGGGGTTCAATTAACAGGTGATTAGGCTTAGCTTCATCAATATTTTAACACCTTCAACTGTTTGGCTGGATTTAAAATACTCTACAACTGGTCCTATCTATTTAAAACAGTTTTAATCTTTCAACTTTATCATTTCTGAGACTGGTCAAATTACTTGATTCCATAAAGCTCTTTCATTCACACCATGACCATCGACTATCCACTTATAAACCTCCACTAATACTTTGACATTCAACTGCATTTAAATTATCTTTTAAAAAATATGTACAATCTAATCCGCAACCTTTTAATTTGTAGCCGTCATCTAGGTGGCCGAAACATCCATTGTATGGAAAATGTTTCAGTTGTTGAGCTGCAGGGCCCTTTCTAGTGTAGGGCCCAATTTGGGAAATTGGTCAAATGTGCAAAGCAACAGCCCTGAAATGAAGGCAGGAAAGGGATTAGAATCAAAGTCACCTTTTTATCCTTAGATCTAACAATTTTTTGTTTGAGAGAGAGAGAGAGAGAGAGAGTGAGTGAGAGAAATGGGGTTTAACGTCCTCGACACAAACTAGGTCATTTCGGGACTAACATATGGTTTAATTTTATTTCAATAATTCGCTTGCGCGTAGGGGTCTTTAGCAGTGGGAGGAAACCGGAGTGTCCGGAGGAAACCCACGTGGTTGAGAAGGCGCCCCTTTTATGAGAGATAGAGAAATGAGGTTTAATGTTCACTTGACACCAACATAACCTATTTGTGACTAACATTGATCAATAGGTTTCAATAATTCGATTACACAGTGGGTGGAAACCAGAGGACACAGAAATAACCCACGAAGTTAGACAGGCAACCTATATGTTTAAGAGAAGAATTACTACAAAGAATATATCATTGTTTTAAAATAGAGGCTTGATTAAATGTTTGTTGTTAAACCTGTAGAAATAATTCTAGTCAATTTGATATTTTACTCTATATTTGATGAGACTACCAGGAGAGAAGTTGATCTTCTTCCTGGAGTTTTTATAATGCAAGTTTATAGCAGGGGGTCTCTTTTACTCCTCGGTTTTTATAAGCAAGGATGCAGCAAGAGATCTCTTCTACTCATGTTTTATAAGCAAGCATGCAGCAAGGGGTCCCCCCTACTCCTGCATTTTATAAGCAGGGATGCAGCAGGGGATCTCTCAAACTCTATCTCTAATCAGCTGGTCTGTAGATTTTTATTGACAACTAATATCTCTAACCATAAATTTTATCACATCTTTAAATACACTTCATATCCAATAACATCTTAGCTTTATTTTTATCTCAACAAGTTTTTATGAGTAGATGGCCAGAATGGTATATACATCAATTTATCCTATATTGATGGTATTTGGCTCTGATTTCTGTATTTATACTTCAATAATATTTTATATTTCGATGAATGGCGTGAACTACGTCACATATTTCAAATCCCCAATTCAGCAAAGCAAAAGGCTAAAATAATCATGTTTATTATTTAAATCTAACAGGGAGGCCAGAAATTTAATCACAGCGACAGGAGAAATTTGGGCAGTTGTAGGCAAGTGAGAGAGAGAGAGAGAAAGTGAAAGAGAGAGAGGGGGAGAACTTAACGTCCACTCATTTTGGGAATAAAATATGGTTCAATTTTATTTCTATAATTTGCTTGCACGTTAGGGTCTGTAGCAGTGTGAGGAAACTGGAGGACCCAGAGAAAACCCACAAGGTTGAACAGGTTACGTATAACTGTAACTGGGGTATCAAAAACCACATCAGTTGACTCAATGACAGATGCCAGTTGCAAGAACACAAAAATATAGTTAGAATCACTATTGGTATAAAATTTCCTAAACATTTTTAAATTGACGAGTACTGTGCACTTCATTCAAATTCGGTTCTCTATAGTCTTCTTTCCGCATGTGTATACGTGTATGAAGAGTATGATAAAAGAGTATGTTAAGAGCAGTAAAACAACTTGTATTATTGAAGATTGTTGTTTGTAAACACGTGAGATATTTTTGCATCTGTCGACAGAAACAAGTGTTTCAGTCACAGTGGAGTGAGAGAATCATTTCATGTAGATAACACCTGTTAGAGATAACACTTTCTCAAGACAAGAATAAACATGGGGAAACGTAAACTAATAAATTTTAATCATGAAGCTACCTGTTTCATTCCCAGTGTAATTGAGTAGAAAACGTTAACTGATTAGGGGCATTTTTAATTCAATTAAGAAACTGACAGCAAGTCCCCTTTCCTCCAAGAACCCCAAGCCAACTAAAACAAACTGCCCTAATTTCTATCCCTCACACACCCACCCACCCAACCATAAACACTCATCATCAGTCATCATTTACAACAATTTTGTGGAGTAAGGGATAATATACATGCAAATTATAAAGAATTTAAATTTAAATCATATCTTCCGTACAGCAGCTGACTTCATCCCCCTCTAACACCTGCCAAGCCCTTTTTTACTTTTCAAATTTACGTCTACAATATTATCACGTCTACAATATTATCACGTCTGATATCAAAAACTCACGTCACATTAACATAAGACTTTATTGTCCAGTTGACCAAATAGACAAAAGGAGGTTTGTACAAAATAATAATACGCAGTAAGTCAATAGATTATTATCAGGGAATTTTTTTTGTCGTCAAAATGGGTAGGGTTTATCCATTAGTGGATATTTATTAGTATACGTTTTATGTCAAAAGATCATAATTTACGATAAATTGTTTTATCTGATCAATGATTGGTACATAGAGGGCGTTATTTGATGTATTGTGGGACTAGTCAGATCAGGATCGCGTTATTAAATAAAAAGTTTTAAATGTTTAGAAGGTGAATCAGTACTTAGACAGATACTATCAAAACACTCTACATCAATATATAATGAACTAAAGGTGATATATATAGGCTGAGATCGAGATTTTCCTCAAACACGTAATGGAATATTAAGCTTTGATCTGAAGTAATTCAACTTCAAATGGCTATATATATATATACATATAAAGATTCTGAAGTATTTTGTTTTATGTTTGGGGGGTTTTTTTCAGTTTAAAATATGCACTGTGTACTTGAATACCTCCCCATAGATATTTCTTAAATGAATTGTGGTTCAGTGTTCTACTTTTCTTCACCAACTGGGCTAATAAAGGCATACCTGTTCTCTGATGGCTTTTTCTTGTTGTCTAGGGGGTACACGCATTTGTCTGTTTTTCCCCACACCTTTTTTATTTACATTTAATTCTTCTGGCTTACATATATTTATGTTTCTTATTTTGAAGTTCATTCTCACAACTGACAGATGATATGGGTGATTTAGTACCTAATTCCTATATTTAGGGATCTCAGAGAGTGTGAGAGAGATATTAACATCCACTCTACACAAAGTAGGTCATTTCGAGACTAATACATGGTTCAGTTTTATTTCAATTATTCGCAGAGGCGGGAGAAAACCAGGGCACCTAGAGAAAACCCACGAAATTGGACAGGCGACCTAACTCCTTGCTGTCAAGTACAACTGGGGAATCAAAACCACGCCAACTGACTCAATGACAGACCTTAGTCATCCAACCACCCACTTATATTATTAGCAAACTCAAGGTAAAAATATGTCTGATGTAGGAGATAAGAGAACCAATCACTACTGAAATGTAAAAACTACACTTACCTGTTGATTGCAATTTCCACCTGGACCAACTCTCATATATCCTCCTCCACTGACAGACGTGTTGCCTTGGTGACAGAGTTTGATATTTTCCAGAATCTTTGTTCGTACTTCCTTCATACTGTAAACACAAATGGCGGAATCCGTCTGCGCATACTGCTCATCGTAGCGTGAAAACAAACCAACTAACACATCCTGTTCTGGTTCGATTAACAGAGAAGCGCGTAAATCCAATGACGGTACCACAATGGCTGCATCTTTGATGATGTTATAATCCTTGTTACCAGAAACGCATTTTAAAGGCATGTCTGCGTAAGAGAAGAAATTGGGATCGTTTTGACAGATATGAACTATTTTCGTGATGTTTTTGACTTGTCTCGTAGGATGGATCGAAGCCTTCTGAACCGTGAGAAAATAACTATAATGCATTGAGCTGAATCCTGCCACATATTCTATTGGGTAGATGGCAGCAACTTCGCGCTTTAGATAAATGGAAGAAGACTTTCCTTGAAGGACATCAGTAACGGCAGCCAATGAGAATCGTTCACTTCTTAAGCTACGACTACTCAGAGCAGGCACTTCATCGCGATAAATTTTGTTTTCTCTTGTTTTTCCAGTATAAGCTGTACCAACATAAAGAACATCTTGTGCATTGGGGCCTGGTGCGACAAAGGCTACAGTCGAGGCATTGGGTTCGTTGGCAGCAACAGCGTAATCCGTGACACTATTTCCGTCGTATAAAACCCTAAATTTGGTAACGTCGTCTAAATTTCTCATTTCACACGCACCTTGATATATACTACCGCAAGTGATAAGTTTCCGACGATGTCGATCAATGACTAGAATTTTATTGTAGTTATCTGTCCTTTGTTTTGGGTAAGAACACGAATCCGTGGCAGGTAAACAGTTGGGGCTATCGTTCCGGGGTCCTGTTCCTATCTCCGCTATCGTGGTTAAATTGGCATCTAATTGGTATATTTTATTCACAGCCCCGATATAAACTGTTCCTGTATAATTGTCCATTGTCATTTTATTCAGGTTTCCACCCAAATATTTGCCATACACCACCTGCCCAAACAGGCCAATAAATAAAGTTAAAATTCCTAAAATGGCAGCCATTTTGTTTGGCTATATATCTCTTTTTTTTAATTATCAGCAAAATTCATGTCATTCTTTATCAGCTATGCCATATTTCTTCTTTATGACCTTGACACATCATTCAATCTGAAAGAACAAAAGGAAAGACGTCATAATCAGATTTCTACGCTTGTCAAAGATTTACCCACACAACGAACCAGTAAATTGGTTTCTCAAGTACAACAAGAATGAAACTTCAATCTTGGAATACTCAAAAACATTGTCACAGATTTTCTCAATATTGAGTTTGCTAAAGTCCCACAATATGTGAAAAATGTTGGACATATCATGAATGAATGATGCTAGAATTTATAAGATCCTCCCAGAGAAGCCAGAGAATCTGTCTTTTATGTTACCTATGCTTAAATACACCTAGACATTTAAATAACTTCTGAACTTAAAGGTCTACACCATCAACTAGACAACAAAATTACAGATTAGAACTTTCGCATTGACGTCTGAACCCCAAAATTTGAACTATCAGCCAAAGATATTGACAGCTTTCATGACCAATACAGTGTATGCTTTAACACTTTTCCATTTCCCACGCCACTTATCCCAGAACCAACATTAGCAATTTCTCTTGAATTTAATGTCGGACAAATATATAATTTCCAATACAACATCCTTATTCAAACATTCATCTACAAACGGAAAATGTCAACGTGGCAATTATTTTCTCTTGATCTTATTATGTAAAACTACGAACCATACAACATGACTTTATGTAAAACATTACTTAAAATTCTATACATGAACGCTGGGACTTGACCCGAGAACAAATTATTACCCACAAGTCAATTGACTGTAAATAAGCCATACAAAAACTTCTTGGTAGAGAAGTATTTAAAACGCAGAACATGAAATACATGCTAATCAAATCAGAATTAATTTCTGGAGTCATCTCCATCTTGGTTCTTTTTGTCTAATCTCCATTAATTCAAAATACCCAAGAAATGAAATGAAATCGGGATTTAGAGAGCGAGAGAGAGAGAGAGAAAGAGAGAGGGTTTAACTCTACTGGACATAAACACCCGCTTAGCATTCAGCCATTGTGTCTACAAAACATCCTTTTCTTTCCTATTATCTAACATCTTACAAAGGATATAAAACCCAACTTACATGAAGTGTCGATCGTGGGCCAGCGCGATTTCTGTATTATCCGTTCCCCTGGGAGACGTACAATAATCTACCCTAGATCTTATTGTCTCATAGCACACGATAAACAAAAACTTAGCAAAGAAAATTGATTTAAAGACAAGTAAATGGTGACAAAAATAAACACTCAAACGTTTAGAAAGTAAGGATTTTTGCTAGTGGCCAACATACTTACATGTGAGAACAGGATAAATTGTCGTTTTTGCGAGATAAAAACGAGAGATTGTGTAAGAATTGTGTAACCAACTCTTGAATGTTATTCAGTAATCAAATATAGATAGCTTAAGCTGCACTCTAACTTAGTTTTTTCTTTTATTTGAATTTTTTTAATTTTGTCTCCATGTTCGTTCGATAAAAGTGATGTTTTTAACATTTAGAAGCTTTTTTTATCGTACATCATAAAAGGACAGGATGAGTGTGATTACAATAATAGATTTATCATTTTCAGAATTATGCCCTGAAAGCATCCTTTCTATGCATATCTTCTCAATAATCTATACAATATTGGTTATTCTCAAATTAGTTAATATATACTAAAACGGTTTGTCTAAGTTATAATTAGGAGGGGAGGGGAGTCAACTGGCGAGGTGTCAATTCACAGTTGTACATCCAATCAAGACAATTAGGTCATTTCGGGACCAACATATGTTTCAATTTACTAATTCGTTTGCACATACGGGTCTATAGCAGTGGGAGGAAACCGGAGGACCAAGAGAAAACCCCAGAGGTTGGACAGGCGACCCTACTCCTTGTCACTTACAACCAGGGAATCGAAACGATGCCAGGTGACTATGATACAACGTTCACAGACTTACCATTCGGCGATACAACCCCCCTTCACTGGTTTTAAGCTTTTGACATCAAAAAAAAAAGTTGGCAATCAGCCGTTGTATCTTGTGTCAAAATCTGATTATATGTATCAGTGCCCTGGAATCCGTGGCACAAGTGTTTCCCATCTTGTTGAAGTCTAACAAATGATCAAGCTAATTTCTACCAACTGATACCCTTGTTTGAATTCTCCACATGTCAACATGTAAAGTTAATAATAAATTAACTCCTCTAATTATGACCATGTGGGCCCTGGTAAATATAAATCTAATCAGGCATATAGATTTATAAGTAATTCATTAACGCTTTTCATTAAATCAGCCTCAAAGATAACCCAAGTTTTTAAAATCTAATACATATGTTACACTTCCTGTTTCCACGGTTTCAGTTTTTTTCGCTTTTCAATAGATTTTGTCAAATCTCTTCATTAGCAAATCTAGAATATTTTCGAAGACTTCCCGTTACTCTATCCATTAGCGGAACACTTGCTATGAATAACCGAGAGATAGTAATTCCCATTCAACGGACGACGAATCGACGACCACCAGACATTCTAATACGCTAAAAGCATTTTGAATCCTTTTTTCTCCTTCCTGGAACCAAATCAGATGTAAATCCTTTCAATTACTCAAAAATCCATATGTGATATTTTGTCCGTAATATATTGAAATTTTTATTTTTTTATGATCTACCATCATTAATACAAGCAGTACAGAGGTATATCAAGACAGAAATGTAAATCATATTTTTTTATTTATTTTACGCTTTCAGTAATTTCTCGTTATTTCATTCAATTTGATTCATCATTTCAAAATAAATCACAAATACTTTTTATAAAATCATATTAGTAATTCAACTTGGGATAAGTGCAAAAAGAATATTCTAACTTAATATGAAGATAAAAAAAACGAAATTAATAAAAGAACTAAATAAAGTTATTTCTGGCAAGACCTAGTAGTAAAGTATTTCTTACATGAGGCAGAATAATATGCCTAATCCTTAATCCATCCAGGAGCACAATACCAATTTTTCAATTCAACATTTTTAGAGTTTGGCCTATAATATTCTTATGTCAAGTAAAATAATCCTTAATCCTTAAGACACAAAAATATGCTTAATCCTGATAGAACACATGATAATCTTTCTTACAGATTTAGGAAATTTGCAAAGGTAACAATTTCTGTTGAAAGCCCACCATTTAATCACAGAAGAGTTGTCAAGTACATTTTATTACAACGTGCTACTCACGAATTGTGACGAGCAAATAACCCCTTAACCAACCTTCGACAATCACCATCGACGACACATCAAAAAGTACAAATACCAAAAAAACACACAACACGAGATTGTCACTTGAATTATTTGTAATTTATAAAGGAGAATAATTTGTTTATTTTACCTTGTGTCAATTCACCATTGTGTAACCCACATGTTAACTCATGAAAAAAACTACACAATAATCCTCAGTCTACTTCTGCTATTATAAATCACATCCTTGAACTGTTGTCGATGACGACGGGATACTACTATACATTGACTATACTCACTTCATCGACAACACACACACACTCACAAATGAAAAAAAATATAACCCTGTGATTCAGCTCCAGCAGACACTCGGTAACGGCTCCGAGAGCAGTAAAGCGTGATCAAAATACGTGCTGGCTTCAGCTGATAATGGCCACTTCAGCCCTGTGCTTCTATTCTACACATGTTAATTAAAGCCATCAATATTCGAGGAAATTGTCAATTCACGTGTGCGGACTCTTCAAGCAGGCTGACCAGTATAGAATGGGTGAAACTGACTACAGAAAAAGACAAATAGCCAAGTATTTGCTTACCCAGGGTCCCTCTTCAAATCAGCCATTGTTCTTTTAGAAAGATATCATGGTAAATCATCCTATAGACAATGTGATAATAATGTTGTTTAATTGGCCCGTCTGACAAAACGAGAAACATCCCATCCATGTGAAAAATGACCGACTGCCTCTCCATGATGTCTTGTTGGCTTCCCAAACATGCCACACAATAAAATTGCCAGACACAAATTAATTTTCACTCCGCGATAAATCTTCCATCTCATGGCTTGACTCATATTTGCATGTCGTTTTATGATCTTGATTTTAAATTACTCTTTTTTTATTACAAGGGGTAACTTTGTGCTGGATAATTGGACCAAAAAGAAAAAACCTGAATCATTCGGACGTTTGCTAGCACAGTCAAATTAAATATAAATGCACAAATAGAAATGAATTTCATTTGATTCACCAGAGAAAAACGAATGAAAAACAAAATGAAAAAATCACAAAACCAGACTATACCAGAGTGAAATGAAACGAAATAGGACAAGTTTTCAGTGCCGACACGGTTAATGAAGGCAGCAGGCACATGCGATGCAGTGTGCTATGAGACAAATTTTGACCGAATACACCATGATGTGTTTCAGAAAAATAAATGCAAATTTGTACCAAAGGATAAAATAAAGAAAACAACATTCAGACAAATTTTAACCTCGCAAAAAATTGTCAACATCTTTAAAGACTGCGTGTAAACAAATAAAAAATGAAAACACTACCATTATGCCAATCATTTCAAAATGACAATTTACACATTTAAAATTCCAGAGAATAAAATCAAAGATCTCAGTCAATTCTATGCTGTTCTCAACACCATCAAAAAAAAAGAAATACCAAAAAATACAATCGCCATTTTTTTAACCTACTTGTTAAAAACACACACGACCGTTTTAGCATTTTTTTCTGGATTAAGACTGAAAAGACAACGAAGCAAGGTTGATTTCGTGTTTAAAGACAAACTTTGTTTAAAATTTAGCATATTTACTCAGCTAATACCTTGGCTAATAACACCATGACGCTAAAGAAAATGTCTACGATAAGGGGAGATAATTCAGACATGTTTTTTTTCAAGTCATTAAATAAAAGTTAACAGACAACGTGGCATTACTTTTTTTGATTTCTAACTAAAATTGTATCTCAAATTAAGAAAGCCAGTTTTAATGTAACATTACATAAAGTAAATTAGACATTTTGACTATCGGCGACTTCTAGAAACATTTCGTCTTTGTTCAATCCGTGTCTCGAGTCAGAGTTCAAATTGATGCAAGCATAAACCTCACGTTCACATGTAATCATTGTTTACACAGGGACTTGTGGGTAATTAAAGGACCTCGAAGAAATGAGCTGACTGATGAGAAATCAAGTGATTGGTCGAAGAACCGACTTAGATCGTAAAATACTGGCGTCAAACTAATGTGCCTTTTGAGTAGTCCACGGCATTAATTAGTAAGCATGTATCTTATTCTATGATGACAATTACCGATTAGAGTGTGGTTAACAAAGTCGAACATTAGATCCATATACAAATACATGGAATGTACTTTAGCGGGAGTTTTACTTTAGTGAAATATTGCAGGTCAGATTTTGATCCAAGTAGACCTCAAGTCAACACTCTTTTGGAGATTGTAAATTGTTTGATTGTAAACAGTTTGATTGTAAATTGTTTCGGTTCAAATTAATGTAATTAAAGTCAAAATTCAGATTTGAACACAACAGGGTTTGTATAAATGACCAATAATTAAACAAGTTTGAAGTTATAATAAGAAACCTGAATACACAATAAACCATACATTAGTGGTGGTGTATTAGTGTATACAACATTACCCTATAAATATTAATAGAATATACAGCACATTCTGTTTAATGGTATAACATACAGAACTCCTGTTTGATAGTATATACAGAATTCCAGTTTAACTAATTATAAATACCTCTGAATATACACTGGCTACTGTATAATATCCACCCTAAGTACATAATATATGATATCTAAATATAAATAACTATTGCATATATCACAAAGAATATATATCATGCTACTGTGCAATATATGATATATTGGTAATTAACCTCATATATATACAATTTAACTACTACTACTGTAATATAAAACATATTATGTATATCACATAGAATAGACATCATGCTACTGTGCAATATATGATATATTGGTAATTAACCTCATATATAATACAATTTAACTACTACTACTGTAATATAAAACATATTATGTATATCACATAGAATATACATCATGCTACTGTGCAATATAGGATATATGTGTAATTAACATCATATACACAAATTAACTACTATGTAATATAAAACATGTATATCACAGAGAATATACATCATGCTAATGTGCAATATATAGGTAATTAACATCATATATATACACAAATCAACCATATATGTATATCACATACTGGACTGATATTCTTTTTAGAAATTCAACTTTCACACAATATTGTAGCTTGCAACTGAATTGAATACATATACAAATTAACCACTGTGTAATATACAATGTATATCTCATAGAATATACTGGACTGATATTCCTTTTTAAGAAATTCAGCTTACACAATATTGTAGCTTGATCGACATCATTTAATCATTTAATAGATTACAATGAATCTAAAATTGTTATTCTAATTTATACAATTAAAGTAATTTATTTATTTATATTGGTATCTCAAATTTTACATACATGTCTTGATATAGAATCAATTAGTTCATTTCTTTGTAACTCACGTTTTACCCTGCGTTTGTCTCTCAGTATCGATTTCAACGCCTCACTCGTTTCAACGTCAAATAATATTAATACGACGAAAAACACACATAACATGACATGTACACAATGTCGTATGAAAGGACACTCGTATCATTGTGCTGTTAGAGAAAAGATTTAAATATTTCAATTACGAATCAAGGAGCAGGTAGACGTCTAATCAAACATCTTCTTGAATAGATCAGTCACACTTCAGTCGCACGGTGTAAAGTGATAAAATATTTGATTGTCCAATCCTAGAAAATTGAATCACAGGTCTGACTATTGTGTGGTTCGGGCTGACATGTGCTAATTATGTAAGATATTGTCCTCCATTCGGTTTAAACAGAAAGAAGAAATGTGTTTTTATTTATTCAGCTGACCCTTATACTTGTAATTTTCATATTAAACCCCTGATAAAGATCCTTTCAAATCCCTAAATCAGTTTTAATCTACTATATATTTATCAAATCTCTATACCCCTGTTGGCTATTACTCTTTCATTCTGATGTCAACGAAAACTTGGTTACCGTAATAGAATACTGATACCTTCAAAATCTGGGCAACAGTCAATAAAATATAACGAAAAACAATTCCTCAAAATTTTTAAAACAATCAATAAAATATAATAATAATCCATTCAATTATTTAAGAGAATGAAACACACCAACCTTTCATTATTAAAACTAAACATATTCCAACACGCCAACTTTATAACTTTTATATTATTAAAAGAGCAATTTTAACTAAACAGATTAAAACACATCCATATAATGAATTAAACTCTTGAATATCATGGATAAATCTGACAATTTTAATAATTATAAATTATCACATGAATACAATAGAAAAATGTAAACAACTACGAGCTTTGTAACCTGGACTTGTGACCATTGAAATTCCTGTCTTAATCATCACTCATTATTTAATCATACTGTCTTAAAATACTACAGTTATACATAATTCTGTACTCGATGACCTCATCACTATCCTGTTGATATGACCAGTCTATATCACAATGACAGTGTAAGTTCAGAGAGAGAGAGAGAGAGAAAAGAGAGAGAGAGAGAGATATGGGGTTTAACAGTCCACTCCACACAAACTTGAATATTTCAGGTCTAACATGGCTTAATTTTATTTCAAAAATTTGCTTTCGCGTAGGTCTTTAGTAGTGGGAGGAAACCCATGAGGTTTGACAGGCGACCCTACTCCTTGTCACGTATAACCAGGGATTCGAAACCATGCCAGTTGGCTTTATGATATAGTGTAAGTTTAAAACATATTAAAGAGCTAAATAAAACACGAAACTGAATCAATACAATTACAGAATTTAATATAATCCACTATCCTATTTATGCGACCAATCAAGTACATGAGAAATGGAAGAAATCTGCAAATAAAAATATTGAAGTTGAAGTACAAGCTGACCAAACAACGGACAAAGAAAACTATTATGACAAACCTGCAAACAAGAATCAAACTACACAAACATTGTAAGCAATAAACAATAAATACCAGTAGTATGGGTATATCACAATAACTTTTTGTCATATTTAAACATGTGAAAGAGCTTGAACATGTCACAAAACTTTATGGAGAGAGAGAGAGAGAGAGAGAGAGAGAGAGAGAGCTACCACATTTCCAACCTAAATTAATTCAATTTATTTGAATGTATTTTGTTATGGATTGTTTGTTTTTTCAACTTGCATTGTTTGGTCTGGGCTGTCCTGCAATGTCTATTTCACAACTCTAACAAATTTCGAAAATAAATATGAAATGTGTTCTGTTAATGTATTTTTGTCTTGTATAGTCTAGACTGTCCTGCAATGTCTATTTCACAACTCTAACAAATTTCGAAAATAAATATGAAATGTGTTCTGTTAATGTATTTTTGTCTTGTATAGTCTAGACTGTCCTGCAATGTCTATTTCATAATTCTAACAAATTTCGAAAATAAATATGAAATGTGTTCTGTTAATGTATTTTTGTCTGTATAGTCTAGGATGTCCTGCAATGTCTATTTCATAATTCGAAATATGTACATTCAAACAATTAAATTTTAAAAAGAAGTAAAACATCTGCTAAATCAAACCATTAAATCTAAAAAAATCAAAAAAATCAGCCAGATCTTACCCCATTAACATGATATGATCCTTGTTTTTTTATATTTTATTAGAAACACAAAGTCTAAGAATAGTTTCCACCAAAAGACATCAACTCTTAAAGATTGACTTCAAGTAATGACAAGAATTCCAAGTCTATGATTATATATCCACTAACAGTCACGCAGAGGGTGCGCAGGTGATCAACTTCTATATCCACTGTTACAAAACAAACTAAGCTGTGAACTTTTCTCGTTTCGTTATCCCAGGTAAATCTTGACAGGTAAAGGGTCCAATGGGGTCCAACAGTTGGGTAGAGACTGAACGTTCAACCCTTCAACTTGACTTTACATACTGGTTAACAATAGGAACCTATTGTACTTGACACCAAGCTACTTTCTCCTTCACTGACTGTGGGCAGACTAGAGGCATCAGGGGATCAATTAGGACACACCTATATCAAGTCAAGTGGAACCCAACATACATATTAACACCATCTTACACAATTCACCTTAATCAAGCCTCCAGCATCATCTATTATTACTCAATGCTATAATAATAAGGATAGGGTATAACTGTTTGAATCAATAATAATATTTTTACAATAACTTGTTAAAACTGACTGAAAGCCTAACAATGCTTTTCGTTTATGAATTACTCATCTGTTGAAGGGCAGAACAATAACCAGTCATAGAAACTCAATAGTTTCACCATTACTCAATTAATTATTGACCAAACTTCCTCAAAATTATGTTTTCTTAACAGCTTTATGATTACTCCACTTTTAACTTATAAAAAGTTTTTCTACGAATACCCCAAATTAGTCTCGTCTCCTTCCATCCTAATATCTTAGTGTCGAGCATTTGTTAGGATAATAGAAATAAATTATCAACATTTTTACAAAATTACTTGTAAAAATCTCAAGTCAATTTAAAATAATAATTACTTTTCATATATCTACTCGAATATGATAACAGAAAGAAACTACCAAATTTAAAATAGAATTTAAAATCACTTATTTGAGGTGTATCACTCCAAATGTACGCTATCATAATTGTAAAACACATTATCAACATTTTTACAAATGAAGCCAATTTACAAGTAAATAATTTGTTTTAACTATGCGAATACAGTAATTGAAAAAAAAATCATCCACATCTTTACTAAATTGTTCAAAATTATCTAAATTGAATTTAAAATAAATTGTTTTATTTCTATCCAAATGTACGCTATCGCAATTACAAAAAAGTTATCAAAATTTCAACAAAATTATTCACTGTTTTACCAGGCTTGATAAAAACAAAAAAATATCAGAATATATTAATTGTGTTTTTGCTTCACATTGTATTATATCAATTTCTCATACCTTCAGATACCATCTTGAAGAATATCTAATGTTTACTTCAGTTGATTTTCTTTTTTTCTGCCAATATCATCTAAATGTTTTAGCTTCAACAGATGTTTAAGTATAAATCAAAAAGTTATGTAAAAGTCACCCAAAATACACTTGTTATTTTCTCAACAAAACTTTTTATTTTAAACATTTTCTTTATTTATTTTCATGACACAAAAAGTCACAAATTCGTAAATGCAAAAAAAAAGGGAGGGATTTTTCAATTGTTACACACGAAAATACTTAAACTCTGCCATATATGGCAACACTTAATTTCTTTTAATCCCTAAAAAAAATAGTTTGTTAAGAATCAACGCATATTTGTGGTATTTAATTTTTCTAATCTTTTCCATCTTAGTTGTAAAGATTTGTAAATATATTTAAATCTAGCCATGACATAACAAAACATACGTATATATCAACGTCACTTGTTTATTGAGTTTTTTTGTGCTGTCTGTATGTGACTGATTAAGATCTTGATTATTGCTACACTGAGTATTTATTTCAATTTAGATAAGTGACGAAAAAGTAAGAAAAAATCCAAAATAATAAAAACGCATTACTGAGCAGATAATAAAATGAATAAAGGATTATTTTTTTTTTTTTTTACAGAACTTGGATAAAATGTTATAGAAGATTAACGATGTCTTCCAGTTAAAAATATATTAAATAAATCAACTTGTATAGTAATTACTGAGCTCCCGCCACAAAAGACAAATTGTGAATTTTAAAATATTTTTGCCTTCTTTCATTATAAGAAGATTATGCAATATTCATTTGAACTGATAATATCAACTGATAAACTCTTAACAGAAATCATGATATTTTACATTGTGAATTTTAAAATATTTTTGCCTTCTTTCATTGTAAGAGGATTATGCTATATTCATTTCGAACTGATAATATCAACTGATAAACTCTTAACAGAAATCATGATATTTTACATAATAGATCCTTACAATGGAAATAAACTTAATTTAACATTCTTTTAATCTGGACCAAATGGGGTTCTGCTCTGACTGGATCAATGAAGACAGGCAATACGCCATACAGTGTGCTGTGAAGGAAATTTTGATCGGACAGTTGTGTTACAGCCTACTCTTTTATAGAATTCCAACTACCAATGGATCTTTTACAAGCATGCCAATTTGTGCACCAATGACAAAGGGAAACCAGGACATTTTTTTTCTCAACAAAAATGGAAGCAACTTTTTAAAAGGTATCCCCCGAAAAAGTAAAAAGTTATATTGATATCCAATAAAAAAAACCCCTAACAATTAAATAAGTAAGTCAATAATAAGTCAATAATAGGCGTTGAAACTAAAAAATTAAAATTTTATTAGGGATTGCCTAAGAACTTGGTGTGGCCTTATATAATAGGAAATTGGAATTACATACGATAAATAATCCTTGATAATATAATATTACATTTTCTTATTAATTAATCCCCCTTTCTTCAGACTGATAATAATCACCCCATAACAAGTCTTCAAAAATAATTCAATCCCCTCTATAAACTTGCCTCTGGGACATTGGACCTAGCAGACAATGGCTTCGTCTTATCAGTTTTTCATCATTAAATGAAAGAAAAAAACAAAATAGTATCAGATTTTTATGAGTCCTTTGATGATGTAATGATACCAGATAATAAGAGATAAATTGTCGAACAATGGACTATTTTAAACTCCCCTTCCTCCACCCCCTAGCATTCAGATGTTGCCGTGGACTATTAAGGCTCATCTCGACCTCTATTAAACCCCTATTGTATTTTAAATATCCTTTTATTATCCCAGACTTCTCGAATTACATGCAGCCCTCTTATTACACCACTTGGTGACCAAATCAAAGTCACATTATACCTTAATTCTTACATCCAACCCCTAAAATTAACCCCTAAATTGTTTGGGAAAACTGAACATCAGAACCAACCACCGTGAAATAGTCGCAACACTTTTAGACCACATGGATACAAATATAAAGCCACTTTAAAGATCTATTCTTACATGACCAACCCCTAAAGTTAAACCCTGAAAGACAGGGCATTAAAACATGTCAGTAACAAATGGTTTAATTCTTGGGAATCCCTTTCCACTCCCTTTAAACCCCTTAAAATGATCTGATTATTTTCATTAACTGTTGTAGTTGGTCGGTCAGAATGTGGAGACTCATTTTATGTCAATTCTTTAAATGTACACAGATAATAACTGATAAGACCTTGAAATAGTTATTGACGGATTTTGTAGCTTTTTAGTCCTAATTTCAACAACTCTCAAAGGTAATCTTTATAATAGTAAATCAGAAATTAGAGAGAGTTTCTTGGAAAATTGTTACGATAATAAACAAAGTCTTGATTCTCCATTTTTATGGTAACCGTGTTGACCAAAAAATGTATTTAAACCTACTAACATCTCAGGCATATGATGGCATCAGGAGTTGATTATGAACTGAAATTGAGTTAAAGGTCCTACTCTTCTGCTCTGAACTGGGATAATGAAGACAGTTGTTTATGAAATTAATTAATATCTAATTAATAATCTAGATAACATATCAAGCCTAAAGAAAGACCTGCAATAGGCAGATTTCACTCTTGCATAATGCCTGTTTAATTTAGGCATACATTTTACTTTGTTACAGTTTATAAAACAACATTCACAGAGGGAGGTCCAACATTCACATTACTTCTGGTTTTCCAATTCAAATATTTTCAAAATAATATTTATTTTGTTGTTCAAGTAAATTATATCAGTCTCAATCTGAAAGACACATGGCAACCGACTTTCTTCTGCGATCTAGATTGTTTACGATTCAGTAACCTCGAGGGATTGATAGAGACTCCATCTTGTGTTACATAACCTTTAATTAATACATAATCATTTCCTTTGATTCTGCAGACGCCTGCAGGCAAGGGAGATAATCATTAGAAGAAAAACCTGCTTGGATCAAATGCTGATTAGGCCTATAATAGTTTTTCCCCTGCAAGTTTAATGTACTGTCTGGAGCTGGAGGTAGACATGATGTATGCCCCCTTTCGACAACTTCTCGAAGAAATGAATATATGATAGATATAAACCCCTTCGTGACTTATTTTATCGCCATTATATAATTAAAAACAAACATGTTTTTGTGTGAATTTCATCAAGGCTGCCTAGAGCAAATAGAAGAAGGAAGAAGTATCAATTGAAGTAATGAAAATACTTAATTAAATCACATTTCGAAATATAAATCAACACAATTTTTTCGATGTCTGTAATAAATATGACTATTCAGAATAGTGTTTTGAATTCTACAATCTATCTACTGCTCGGCTGTTTAAACCTCTGCTTCCACAATTATAATGATATTGCAAACAACTTGAATTTCAATTGCTGGGGAATGCCCACTAGTCCGCCGATTTATTAGTCCACCGATATCTATCATTAGGGTTAGGGTTGGGTTTGGGCTCATTAGTCCACCGATATATCCATTATTAGGGTTAGGGTTAGGTTTATTGATACCCATTCTCATAGTATATCTTATAGTGGCGGACAAGCGAATCTCTTTCCAATTGCCAAAAGATCTTATCAGTGCACTATCAAAGTGAAAAGAAACAATTTTATATCAATGAATAATGTTTCAAAACACACATTACAGGTGGTGGATTTATGGACTAAAATCTTATAGCATACCTTATAGTGGCAGACTAGTGAATCTCTTTCAAATTGCCAAGATATCTTATTCTTATACTGTCAGTTTATGTGCACTATCAAAGTGAAAAGGAACATAATTTTATATCAATGAATAATGTTTCAAAACACACATTACAGGTGGTGGATTTATGGACTAAAATCATTGAGAAATTCATGATAGGTAATTATAAATCAGGAAGAAACAATTCTCAGTAATTTAAGTAGGTCATTTTGAAATTAACAAATATATTTGTGAAGATCTGGACACTTGAAATAGGTCATTTTCAAAAATCAACAAGTTTTATTGACATTTATTCTTAATGTAAAGAAAATTCCTATCCATTTTTTAACTATAATTGACTTTATACAGGTGATTAAATGAATGTTGTTACACCTGTATTTACCTGTGTGTAGATATCATACACAGGTAAATAATCACCTATACTTATCACCTACTTATACCAGATTAAACGAAAACAATCGCTACGGACACACCTCCTCGAGGTAATCAACTAGGTCTCAAGAAACAGAAAACAATGTATTTAATCCCTTGCCCAGGTAATCAACTAAAATCTCATGAAATGGAAACAATGTATATAATCCTTTAAGATATTGGAACCAGTCCCCATGTTGATTACAAGTACTTGACAACAATCAGTTAATCTTCGTCCATTCACCTGTGTATTGTTCCAATCAAAAGGTATTAATTAACAATAGTCTCGTTAACAAGTAATCATTAACTTATATAACCAACAACATACCTATAGTTCTACTGCTTGACAGAAAGTACTATTACATTAATCGGCCATGATGTCATTTATTTATTAATCATATTATGTGCATTGCCTTGGTTTGTCTAAAATATCACCCGAAGCTAATGTCAAGCTCAAGAAGAAAAGAGAGAAGAAGAAATGGGTTTAAACCTCCACTCGACACAAACTAGGTGATTTCGGGACTGACATATGGTTCAATTTTATTTCAATAATTTGCTTGTGTCTATGAGTTTTTAGCAGTGGGAGGAAACCCGGAGTACCCAGAGGTTGACAGGCTACCCTACTCTTTGTCACGTACAACCGGAATCGAAACCACGCCAGTTGACTCATTGACAGACCTACCTTATGATGAAACGCGCACACTCGCTAACCATTCAGCCATCAAACCCCAGACACGTAAAAAACTAGTCTACTACATTATATACAAATCAAGATCTAAAAGATTTTAACCCTTTGTTCCCTGAGTTTTTACAGATGAAAACCAGTGTTTATAGATACACAATTACTGGATTTATTACTATTCGATGTTTCAACGCTATTCCCATCTTTATCTAGTATTGTGTTAATATGTTCAATTACTAAATGTCTATCAAACAGTGACTTGGTTTTTGTTCAAAGAGTAATAAACACAACACCCCCTGCAGGGTTTTTAAACAAATCCTGTTTTTAATTCTCGATTTCATGTCTAAGTGACTATAATAGCAGCTATCAATAGATCTATACAACATGCTCTTCATATATAGAGGTGGATGGGATATGACGCTTCCCTTGTCCGCGATATCGTTATAGTGGAGAAAGCAGACATAATAACACATAGATAGATAGATGACACGTAATGACAACCGTGACTATAATAGCAGCTATCAATAGATCTGTACAACATGCTCTTCATATATAGAGGTGGATGTGATATGACACTTCCCTTGTCCGCGATATCACTATAGTGGAGGAAGCAGACATAATAACACATATATAGATAGATGACACACCAAGAATACAATTCAAAATTGAATCCCTCAAGGCTAATAGGCAATTTACATATTTAAATCTAACAAAACAAAGGATTGACAGATTTTCTTTAGATTATCCCTGATGATTAAATCAAGACTCTAGGTTCGATGTCATCTTGATTTTGATGTACATGCACATAAATGGTTAATTCTTTCATATCAAACTTATGTTTTAAGACACAATTAGATGACATCTTGAAATCAAAAAGAAAAGAATGAGAACTTTAAATGGCAATTTCTTAACTTACGTTTCTGTTTTCATTAGCCCAGTAGAGCAGTAGGACGTTAAACGCCCTTTCAGTTCATTTCATTTATAACTTACGTTTGGATTCATCAATTTTAGTCATTTTTAACCAATATGCTTTTTGATAAAACTCCTTTTTAATGTGTGTTCGGAAATGAATTTAAACAAAAAGGTGTTTAACGGTCTACTTTTCTACACCAACTTAGCTAATGGAGATGACAATCAGCAAATATTCTATCTTAAAAAATCACACTTTTGAAAATTAAAGAGCAAGGACTAGAATAATCAAGACTGCTAGTATTCAAAAGCAGGTAGTCCTCTATATTAGCAAGTGACTTGATTAATCAAGACTTCCAGAACTCAAAAGCAGGTATATATATAGTCTGCTCTATTAGAGAGGAGCTAGATTAATCAAGACTACCGGTACTCAAGAGTCTGTGGATACTTAATGTCAGACTGAGATATTACTCAATTCATTATTTAACTTTCTGTTCAATAAACTTCAAGAACAGCTGAATAATCTTCACTTATACAAAATGGAGGAATTGGTCTGATTCGAAATGTTTATTTACGCATTTAGACTTGTGTCTGGATGAAAGCACCTGCATCAACCATACCGTAATTAGAACATTATTTAAATGTGAAACTTAAGTAATATTAATTGTGTATGTTCTAAGTTAGCAACTTCCTCTAGGTAGAACCATGCGGTATCTAAATCAAGCATACAAATGTACATTTATCTAATATTTGTTAAACAGGTGCTTGGTGTGGTAAAATATTGTTTTATTGGCATCTGCCCATGAAATTATCATATTAAATACATATGTACACGATTTATCTTCAGCCTTAAAAGATAAAACATACAGGTAAACATATTAAACATTTCAAGGCCTATATATTAAGGCCTAACAGGAAAATCTGTTCACCATCAGGCAACTGGTGGCAAAGAAACTAAACTTGATTAATTCATTGAGACAGAGCGAGAGAGAGAGAGAGCAATGAGGGCCAACTATCACCCCTACAGACTCAAGCCACACTCCATTATTTTTCAAGCAGCCATATTTTCACCATTTTATGGAGGGAGGAGGAAGGGGGACCACTGTCATCCAAACACAATCAAGACATTTTTTCATTTATTTAATTCAAAATTTAAAGAACCTTTCAAATTTTCATCATTTTTTGGAGGTAGGAGGAATGGGGTCTGTTAATTGTCATCCCCAAAGTATCAAGATATATTTTATTTATTTCTTGAACAGCCCATTACTGCCGTCAACAAAATATCGTGAAGCAATTTATCAATACAGATTGCACATATGACATGTATGTAAAGATAATTTAATTTGCCTTTTTTTATCTAACTTCCGTTTGTTCTGATAAGACTTACATGAGGATCTTCCTCGACATTTGTACAGAAATAATTTTTATTAAAGACATGCCTTTATCTAAATCCTCGTTTTCCCGTCCATTAATCTCATTCTTTATCACATTTAAATATTTCACAAACATTCTACTTGAATCACACTTAATCAACAAACCAAGAGTTTATTTGCAAAACATCACAAAAACATAAGTTTGTGTAGATAAACACTCTCTCTTCTCTCTCCCCTTCTATCTCTCTCCTTCTCTCTCTCTCTTTTCCCTTCTGTGTCTCTCCCCTTCTTTCTCTTTTCCCTTCTATCTCTCTCTTTCTCTCTCTCCCCTTCTATCTCTCCTCTCTCTCCCCTTCTATCTCTCTCTTTCTCTCTCTCTCCCCTTCTATCTCTCCTCTCTCTCCCCTTCTCTCTCTTTTCCCTTCTGTGTCTCTCCTGTCTGTCTCTCTCCTTCTCCATTTCTCTCCTGTCTTCTCCCTTCTGTCTCTCACATCCTCCTGTCCCTCTTCCCCTTCTGTCTCTCTCTCCTGTCTTCTCTCTCTAACTCCATTCCCTCTCTTCTTCCTGTCTCTTACTTGCTCTCTCCCCTCTCCGTCCCTCTTCCTTATCTCTCCCCTATTCTCTCTCTCTCCGTCTTCTATCTCTCCCCCCATTATGTCTCTCCCCCTTCCCTATCTCTTTCTGTGGTATAAACTAGAGATCACTACCATGATCAAGAACACAATATACTTAGCCTCAACCATTTCAAACTAATATTATTCTACCTACATACACAAATCATTCTGCTAGATTACTGATTACATTACCTCTTAAAAAACTCTATATAAAGATTGTTTAACTCCATGGTGGAGATAACCAGAACGAAAAATTATCAGTACCATATTTCAAATTGTCAGCATATCTTTAATTCCATGTCATAAAAAAAAAAAACCAGGGCAAATGTTTATCAATCTTACATAAATATATAATGATCGTGTAGAATCACGACTGGATGCCAACAAAGATCAGTCCGAAATCATGCTAAATGAATGCCATGTAACCACGATATCTTTACTAAGTGAACATGAATTTCATGTACAGCGGGTGTAATTTAGATTCCCTGGCTGTAGATTGGACAAAGATGAGAATTTCATGGGTACAGATAAGAAACATTGAAATTCTTTGACTGCTTTTGGAACCGTCCAAATTCCATATGACTGCAGATTGGAACCGTTGAAATTCTATGACTGCATATTGGAAAAGAGTGAGAATTTCATAGTTGCAGATTGGAAAAGGTTGAGATTTCCATGGCTGCAGATTTTAGCTTCCATCATTAAAATACACTTAAAATAAAATCTATAGGACCCCAATTCTATTACATCCAGTCTCGAGGAACCGGAGAGTAAAATTTCACTTGCCAAGAGGTAGAGTGACTGACTCCAGTTCAGGAATATCCGTAGATGTACAAATTGGTATGCAAAAAGTCTTGAGAGCAGGAATAGAAATCAGAGATAGAAAACATGACTGTCCAAGCAAAATTCTTCTGACTGTTCTGGTCCGACTGTGCAATTTTGCCCGGTACTACAAGCTACTCTTGCCATGAATTCCAACTGCCAAGGGACCTGTTATATGCAAGTCAATATATGAGAGAGAGAGAGAGAGAGAGAGAAATGGGGTTTAACGTCCACTCAACACAAACTAGGTCATTTCGGGACTAACATGTTTTTTTTAAAAAAAAAATTATTTTAACAATTCGCTTGCGCGTAGTGGTTTTTAGCAGTCGGAGGAAACCGGAGTGCCCGGAGGAAACCCACGAGGTTGAGAAGGCGCCCCTATCTCCATGCCACATACGCTCACACCAGGGCTCGAAACCACAGCCGCAAGCCAGAGGTGACCGGCCAGCTAGAGGTCAAAGTGCGGCAAGCTAGACCACTAGGCCATCCCAACCCCCAAGTCAATCTGTACATAGAGAGAGAGAGGGAAATGGGATTTAACGTCCACTCAACACAAACTAGGTCATTTCGGGACTAACATGTGGTTTAACTTTATTTCAATAATTCACTTGCACGTAGGGGTCTTTAGCAGTGGGAGGAAACCGGATCTGTACATAGGATCTTGGTTTTTTGTCCCATATGAAAGACTTAGACAGCTGTCCTTTTCAGACCCTCCAAAATCCAAGAGAATTTGCCCGCAAAGCCCATTGACAGCTGGAAATCGAAAATGTCACTGTCAAGGCAAACAAAAATTTTTCTACCGTGAACACGTATGAAATACGCTAAGTCTCAAAATGACTGAAATTTTGTGTTCACAAGACATCAAACCTTATTTCATTCACAGCAATAAGCCACCAGTATGTCTAGTAATTAATCGCACAGAAAGAAACAGAGGGAGAAATGCTTTTTTCTCATGGTAAAACCCCAGCATGATACGAACAGGACTTGAGAAACACAGGGCCTACGAGTAGACAACTTGTTTTATTCCTATTCAATCACTCAGAACTTCACAGGTGGCAACTTCGGCTGTCGGTACTCATAAAATACCTCCTAATAGACCAGAAAATTATTTTTCTAACAAACTCATAAAAATATGAGACAGAGATAGTAAAATTGGCCAATAAAAATCCTTGTATTTTCTTACAGTAACGTAGATCACTTCAGAAAAAAAAATATTAACATAGAAATAAAAAGCAGAGGGACATAAATTCCATATTTGAAAATTTGTCGAGAGTAACCATAAACGCCGGCTCCTGTGAACTAAGTAATATAAGTTTACTGAGCCATATGTGAATAAAAATCACTAGTTCAAGGTTTTAAAAATAGCATTAAAATATGGGTGAAATTTTTCAAAGGTTAGAAATGATGAATTTACCAAACGTGGGTTCATAAATTGACATATTTAATATTTAGAACATGATTTTATAAACATTTTAAGTGCATGTAGGTTTTTGATCCTGTGTAGATCTGATGTGATAAAATAATTCCAGAATGTTGTTGATGATTTTTAAAACGAAAATATGAAGTATTGAACACAGCAGTCTCATTACTGGCAATGCAATTCCTTTATATGTCCAAGGATGTGAAATGAAATGAAATAAAACAGTGTTTAATTTCTTAATTTGTGTGCCATCTCTACGTTGGCCGGGAAAGTTCATCAGGATTTTATAAGACGGAGGGTCTGGCAAGAGACAGAGAGAGAGAAATGGGATTTAACCTCCACTCAACACAAACTAGGTCATTTCGGGACTAACATATGGTTTAATTTTATTTCAATAATTCGCTTGCGCGTAAGGGTCTTTAGCAGTGGGAGGAAACCCAGGAGCTCACATCAGGGCTCGAAACCACAGCCGCAAGCCAGAGGTGACCGGCCAGCTAGAGGTCGAAGCGCGGCACTCTAGACTACTTGGCCATCCCCCCCCCCCTGGCAAGAGACAATGTGTAGTCTTTGGGATGGGTTGGAAAAACAAGATCCTGTGAACACATTGGCGTGCACATAAAAGAACCCTTGACAGTTGGAATTTGAAATAATTGCAGGCCTTAGCGCTGCTGTCTGGTCAAAATTTCTCTCATGTGACACTACATAGTGTATATGCCGTCTTCATTACGCTAGTGGGAGAATAGTAGGACATTCAACCCCATTTCATTCTGAACCAAGTAGAAAACTCAGCCTCTTAGATATCGGGTGGGGGGGACAAGAGGGTCACCTTGGTCGTTGGTTTGGTATTGCGACCAATGAAAAGGGCACGAAAAGCGCCCATTGGGGTAACTGATTCTTTCCCCATTGGGTAAAGGCAACTGCCTCCCCCCCGCTAGCTATGGGCCTGAAAATCCTAAGATACTTTCTCAGCGAACACCAGGACTGAACCTGAAATCTGGTTATTGAGGCAGCACCGTATCCACGGAGCCATCAACAATAAGCAGATCACATGGAAGTTTAAATCAATATCATACAACAATATTTCCCTTTTAACAATATACAGATGCCATAGATTTTTAAACAAAAAAAAAGATTTCTCTGAGTCCATTAATAAATGATCTGAAATGCAACTGGGGTGTAATAATTTACTCCACTTGGGAGAATCGCATCAAAAGTCCATCAATATTTCATATATATCCAGATACACGCATTGATAGGTTTCTGAAGAAAGGCAATTTAAATATTTGCAAAAAAATATTGTCATTGAGAAAATGAGTTAATTAGCTTTATAATGGCTAATGGCGTTGAATCCCGTCGATAATGAGTACCGACTAATTAACAAAGCTAAGTTCTTATACCGGAAACCCACTTAGGAAATATACAAAACTTGAAACATATGTCAGATACGTGTACGTCAAACTTTGAAGTGTGTCCAAATTATAATCGGACACCGACATATGATATAAAATAATTTTTTTTATAATGTATTAAAAACAGCATTTCCACCTCCCCTTTAACAAAAAAATATGATTATTTTACCAACTCCAGAATAATTGAATGTTTTACCGAACACACTTTCCAACCAAGGCAGGCACAGAAATTCAGGCAATCATTGCACTTTTATCATTTCTAACAAACAATTTTGAACGTTAGGAGATCAAATTGAAACAAGAATATTCAACATTATGGGTTGGAAAAACAAAATCCAGTGTACACATTGGCCTGAACGTAAAAGAGAGAGAGAGAGAGAGAAATGGGGTTTAACGTCCACTCAACACAAACTAGGTCATTTCGGGACTAACATATGGTTTTTTAAATTTTATTTCAATAATTCGCTTGCGCGTAGGGGTCTTTAGCAGTGGGGGGAAACCGGAGTGCCCGGAGGAAACCCACGAGGTTGAGAAGGCGCCCCTATCTCCATGCCACATATGCTCACACCAGGGCTCGAAACCACAGCCGCAAGCCAGAGGTGACCGGCCAGCTAGAGGTCGAAGCGCGGCACTCTAGACCACTAGGCCATCCCAACCCCCCTTGAACGTAAAAGAACCCTTGACAGTTGTAATTTGAAATAAGTTTAGGACATAGCGCCGCTGTCTAGTCAAAGTTTCTCTCTTGGCACACAACATAGTGTATTATGCCTTCTTCATTAGCTCACTATTATCAATGTTCCCCATTCGACTATCCAACACCCCAAAAATCATTTTGGTATTTCGAGCCTTGTGATATTCTGGCAAATATAAGAGAAATTCAAGCACCTAAACATTACCCCACTACCACCACAAATCCAATAGACCTGTACACTTATTCTCCGATCCCACACTTATTCTGTAAAGTCTTTTATTTCTCATGTAGAAAATCTGATTTAGATTAGTTTTCATAAAAGGGACAGTATATCTATTAGTTATATGTATCAGTAGACTTCAACATTATGTAACTGGACTGACTTAAAACCCTCTGATTTAAGGTGGCAACATCATTCAGTAATTTGGCTGAATCTGACGATGTCATGAGTAATTTTTGGAATTCATGTTTGATATAACTCCCATTTTTGTGTTATAGGTTTTAATCCTAAATATCTGACCCAACCCTAATCCTAATAGAAAGTAGAAAGTTTCATGTGGACACAGTACAGACGGTTATAATGTATAAGTGATGGAACTAGAAAAGAGAGTCGGATGAAACATGATCGCCAAATCTTTACCTGACAATTTCTATTTTTCATGCAAATCACAGAAGTCATGCCCTTCACAAGTTTGCTCTCAATTTTAAAAAAATGTAAAATATAAAAAATATCAACTTACCATTCCATGAATGCAGCTAATTCTTAAATCCACACAAAAAATCCACAATCCTAAATTATTTCTGTTTGCTGAAGTAATTTGTACTCACTGAAAATAGATAGAAAAGTTTGTCCTGAATACGTTTTGGTTTTAGAAACTAAACAATAACACTTCTGTATTGTCATAGCACTGTGTGCTGACTACTCTCATAGTATCAACTGAGTAGAGACTCACTGGTTTATAATAGCACTTGATCAATTACCAACTAGTAGTAGCCTCCAGCTTGTTTCAGCTACACGAATAGATATCGAGACAACTCTTCCTAATTCAGACCCTCAAAATAATCACAGCAGACGTCCTTTTTTTGGTTAATTTAATTGATAATATTAATACTTAATCCCATTAATAACACTCACTGCTTTTACTAACTTTCTGGTACTAATTTTGAATTGTAGATATCGATAACAACTCTTTTCTAATTCAGACCCTCCAAATAATCACAGCAGACGTCCTTTTTGTGTTAATTTAATTGATTAATTAACACTTAATACAATTAATAACACTCACTGCTTTTACTAAATTTCTAGTACTAATTTTGACTGAACAGTCTCGGTTTTTGTTTCACGCTATTACAACACACTTTTGACTGACACCAGTAGTCCTAAACACATCACAGGTTTTCACATGGCTGACTATATGTTCACTCCACTCATTAATATGTCATCGCTTGCCTTCTGTCTTGTAGCTAAACCCTACTAGAGAGCTCTCAATGACCACTAAAATAGCACTCCTAAACAAAAACACCCCCAAAAAATTCAGTCTCTCTCTCAATCTGTAATCACTGCTTATTTCATCTAAGTTACAGTACAAGCCTTTCACTGTGTACAAATCGTGAGAATAACCGACTCAGATCTGTCTACACCGAGTAATAACTAAATTATGAATATAACAAGTTTGCCTCGTCACTCCAGCAGTTATAATTATGAACAAATATATATAAGCCGGGGCTCTCAGCAGCAGGCGGGCAAACTCTACTAATAATGGAGAGAGAGAGAGAGCCAATTATCCAAACTTCTTACTGAATCAGACGACACAACACAAGTAGGCTATCACCCTCAAGCCACTACAAATACCTACAAATGTTACTCCGCTATTAACCAGCCAATCTATCACTGAAGGAAGCACCATGGAATCTGGCCTATACCATTCCACAATATTTGCATTACATAGAAACAAGCTTGGAGAGGTTGTGGTGGGCTCGTCTAACCTAAACCATCTGTATAAATACTATTGGTCGTTGGGAGCATGGCTACTATTTATCGCCTTAACTTAATGGACAGACAAAATTAAACCCACAAATATTTGCTTTCAGATTTCCACAATATTTTTGAATTTTTGTATGGAAATTCTCAAGTATTGTGTCTCGATCAGATAATTGTTATTTCTAAGAGCAAGTTCATCTCAACAACCTATTGACTTTAACAACCAAAGATTTTTTTTCCTCCAACCCAAACATGAATGAGTGTCTATTTTCTCGTAGTATTTTGATAGAATTTCTTCATTTACGCCAACATGGCTTACATTTCAATGTCTTGTTAACCTTTCTTTAGTCATGTTCAAGGAAACTGTATTGACAAATAGTTTGCCGAGAGTTCGACATTCAGTCATTTTATCCGTTTTTTTGTGTTTAAAAGTATCACATAGTTCACATTTTTGAATGTTCAAATAATTCTACATTCTTCTCTCTGCTTATTATTATATTCAGCCCGTTTTTTTTTCCATTTGAAAGCTCAAAATGAGCTTATAATTTTAAATGTCTTCAAATTATATTAATGGGGAGAGGAAAGAAATTGAAAGCTATTTATAATGTAATAACTAAAATTTGACATTTTTCTCTTTTACAAATTTATGAATTCTAAATTTTGATTTTACCTCATGTACGAACTTAACATTAAAATTATCACAATAGCGTCAAAAAACTCCCAGTTTTTAGGAAGGTTCAAAAGAGGCTTACAAAATTAAACTATATAGCTAGTTTATTTTAAAGCCCCAATCTGTCAGAAAAAAGTTTAATTATAAAGCTTAAGACCATACCCAATCAAAAACATTTTTATTATCAATTAAACTATAAAGCTAGGTTAAAGCCTGAAACTGCCAGCATTAACATTAAATATATAATGTTTTAAGAACATACACAATAAAAAATACTTTATCAAATACATCTAAAATACACAGCTAATCCCTTGTGCTATTTCAACACTAAAGGAACCTTTCAGCATTTTTACCTTTTTTGAAGGGGTGAGTGGTGGTAACCCATAAAAACAGATAATAATTTTGTCATCCAAACTGGGTCAAGAAATTTGGGGTTGTAATTATAACATATCATAAAAGCATTGGAATCTTAAGAATATTGAAGATATAAGATTTTAATCCACATCAAATTAAAAGAAAATAACTATTTTGATCTTGTAATTCCAAATGTTGGGGGAGTTATTTTATCAAAGTGTTGGAATATCAGGAATATTATAAGATAAAGGATGTTAATCCAAAAAGATGAGAAGAACTATTTTGTTCTGATCATAAAAGAATTGGAATCTCAATAACATTAAAGATACTGGATTTTAGTCCACAACAATTTAACAAAGAAGAGCTATAAATAAAGAGCTTTAATTAACCATGTAAGTTGAGAAAATAGATAAAGATCTTAATCTGTTCCCAATATGGAAATCTAGTTAACTCCACGGAGGTTATGTAAACTTATAATTTTAATTTGTTTCCAATCTGGTTTGATAGATCTGGTTAACAGAGTTCTATTGTTTAGAACTATCATTAACTTTGACTAAGATCTTTGATATAACTAGAAACATAAGTGTCAGGAATATCCTGATTTGTGCAAAGCTGGTAGTAGGCCCTGGCCAGATGTGATATGTAGGCCCTATTTTGAAAAGGCTCATTAAATTTTCCTGTAATCAGTGCTAAATACGTATAATTCAGTGTCTTATTGATATTTTCAGTACATAATCGAAATGTCAGGTACTGGTTCATTATACTCTTTGTGGGTACCCCATCAAGGATAACTGATAAAACTTTAATTAGTTTCCAATCCATCCATTTAATAATAGTAAGATTAAAGAGAAGGATTGCGTAAGATTAAATTAAATTGAAAAACCAGGACGAAATAATAGTTTTAAAAAAAGATAACGTAAATAGAATATGCTGAAAAAAACAAACAAAACAAAGTCACGATTATCTATTTTTATGTTTAATTAATTTTCAAAAAATGTACCAAATCCACTAATCCACTAAATATCGCAGGCTAGTGATGGAATTGAGAGTTGATTATGGCCTGGATCAGTTAATTAATGTATAATAATTTTGATAATATTTCAGGCCTAAAGAGAGACCTGCAATAGGCAGATTTAGCTCTTGTATAATGTAAGTTTAATAGTTAAATTCAGAAATAAATAACATGAAATGGGGTTATTATACGTCCTGCTTATCTGCACCAACTGGGCTAATGAAGACAGGCTAAATTAAGAAACCTGGCTCCGAGTTCGAAAAGCATTCTCAGACTTAAGTCAAGAATTTACTCAAAATTGTTCGCCTTATTGTAACTAAAATATAGACCTTTATAAAACTTTTGTTGTTTTGATTTATCAAATACCCTAATAAGAAACTACGTGCAAAGTTTTGTGTTTCTGGGTCACAGATATTTCTTATAAACAGTGATTGAAAGTTGAGTAAATTCTCAACGTAAGTCTGAGAATGCTTTGTGAACTTGGGGCCAGGACCTAGTAATATAACAATATTTAAACACAATCCACAGAGAACCTGACATAAAGAGATATGACAAGTACATGTTTAGATAATGACAGAAGCTTATCCAATACTAGCTGTTTTTCTACTTGATGACTTATCATATAATCAACCCACAATATATATATATCTAACATTCACCTTATCGACCAGTTCTCTTCTACTCTTGTAACAATTGTTCCATTAGGCCAACATCAAAAATATCTTGTTGCATGTGATTGTTAACATGATTGAAATGGGGATTTTTATGTCCTATTTATCTAAAGAATCCAGGGTAATAAAGACAAGCATATAAGCCAAGACAGGTGATCAACAAGTGCAAAGGGGTTCCATATCTTTGGTCCCATCCGAAAGACTGGACACTTTCGCTGATTGATCCTGTCCTGCACCACTGACAAGGAGAAACTGTGCTGAAACCAGGCTGATGAAGTTTCGTGGTCATCATCAGGACCTCCTTCTTAGTGTGTCAGCACTCACAGCTCCATACATTTTTCACTTTCCAAATTGAATATTTGGAGAGATATTTCATTTTCCAAATATAATTTTTAGATAAATATTTGATATTTCAAATTTGATTTTCAAAGTATTATTTCATATAGAAAAATATCTCATTTTCCAGATTTAAATTTCAGGAGCCATCAATTCTAAAACTGACAACAAATTCTAAATAAAACTTGGCCTTCTCAGTTTAATATCACATCCCCGGTAGCCGTGGATACCTGATAATCATGCTACCATACTAGGAGGGGGAGAGAACTCTCAAGAGAATTACATAACCCAATTAACTGCTTGCCTTCATCGCAATTAGATACAATTTTAATCTAAACAATTTGTATAAGCTTAAAATAATGAAGAGAAGTAAACACTGCCACTCGGGACTAATCTGGGCATTTATTTTCATATTAATCACATCAGGTTGTACCGTGTCGATCCAGAGAAAAATTACTTACACGAGCGCTTTATTGAATAAATTGCTAACTAATTCCAGATCCCACAACAAGCTGTGTCAGTTAATAAAACGAGATACAAATAGAGAACTAGGTCAATGCATTACTTCAATCTTATCCATAATCAAATCAGTTATTCTTGCGCAATAATGTGATTAAAATGACATTAATCACTTCCAGGGAAGATTCACCAGTCATCAACGATGGGAGAATATTTACTTGTATTCTAAGAAAAGATAATTGCCAACTGCCTGCGTTTACAAAAATTAAAAAATTCTGTTACAATTGCGGAACAGACAATCTAATATTGTACAATATGTAATTTACATGGAAACTACAGAAATTGGTGAAAAAAAAGTTGATTGCCTTGCGTTGTTTTTAATGTGTAACATGATTTAAAGGTGCAGTCCCAGATTGTTTTGTGGTGTTTATAACGAATAACATGATTCAAAAGCTTTAAAGGTGCAGGAAATTGCATGGGATGGAATTATTTGTCAACAGAATATTTCGGACCTTTGGTTGGAGAGAAAGAGAGTGAAATGGGGTTTAACATCCAATCAACACAAACTAGGTCATTTCGGGACTAACATATGGTTTTAATTTTATTTCAATAATTCGCTTGCGCATAGGGGTCTTTAGCATTGGGAGGAAACAGGAGTGCCCAGAGGAAACCCACGAGGTTGAGAAGGCGCCCCTATCTCCATGTATACCTTGGCGCGCACATAAGAGATCCCTTGGCATTTGGAATTCAATAGGACCCATTGCCGCTGCCCGGGGCAAGATTTCTCTCATAGCACACTGTATGGTGTATGCCTGTCTTCATTAGCCCAGGTGGAGTAGAACAGTAGGATGTTAAACTTCATTTTATTTCATTTTTTGTTTTATTTTAATGTTACAGATTTCAACAATGAAGCAGCACATCTTTTTACTCGATCTGTTGTCTCTTTAAAGTGATTTAAGGTAGAAACGGAACCATAATTTCACCTTCCCGTTTTCAATTTATTGTCTTTTTTCCTGACATAAAGCAGACTACAAATTGATAATTCTTTCTATGTGTTTTATTACATCAAAACATAAGAAAGCAAGGAGGGTTTAAAGTCACGTTAAAATACAGTGTAACTTTATGCTATAATTCATGTGTTACAAGCAGCAGAACCTTGACATGACAGAAATTTCTCCACCTACTCTCCACTGAATTCCAGAAATGGGGTTTAACATCAACTCAACACAAACTAGGTCATTTTGGAGCTAACACATGGTTCAATTTTCATTTCTTTAGCAGTGGGAGGAAATCGGAGTACTAAGAGAATACCCATGGGGTTGGATAGGCGTCCCTACTCATGGTCACGTACAAAAAATGGTGATTCAAAATCACACCATTTGATTCACTGATATACCTAATGTGATATAGCGCGCACATGCTAACCATTCGGCCACCACCCACCACCACCACCACTGAATTCCAATTGTTAATGGTTCTTTTACTCCAGTATATACTTTAGTGGACCTTGAGTTTCCATCCCTTTCGAATGACTAGGCACCAATTGCCTTGTCAATCATGCAGTTGGTGTCTTGATGAATCCCAGGGTTGTTCCATTCCACTTGGGACTTTAGGAATCTCAAGGATCTTCTCATTCCACACCACAAATTGAGAGAGAAAAATGTTTGGATAACACTGCAATTTGAACCCAGGGCATTCTAGTTGGGAGTCTAGTGCCCTTACTGCCTGGTTACCACAGTCCACCACACCCAAATGTCAACACAACACTATTGTCAGGTCTCGATGACTTACGGTCGCCACCCAACAACAGCATGTACATATCCTTATCCATTTTAAACATAAATCACCCAGCTTTAACGCCAAATCATGTTACGCACCCTTGCATACAACCAGACACAAATCAAATTCTAAATTTCACAAAAAAAATATTTTCTATTTTAGACGTTCATTAGAAGTGATGGCAGCTAATAATATTATTAAAAGGCGATCACCAAACACGTCCATATGTGCACCAAGATCGACTTGTATTTTGACTACGATTTACAAATCCTGTCTAGGACTTGACACAGGATGGAATATTTTTATATTTTCATAGAATATGATGGTTCCATATGTTAGTTAAAAGCAAGTTTTAGCCATCAAATTATATTAAATCAACAAATATTACACGTTATTTTCCCTAAAGACATGGAATATACTCGTACACAGGAAATTCAGTTAGAAAACACATGTACCTTAAAGAAATAAACATCCTTATAATTCATACCTTAATGTCAACATTACAAGAAACCAGGAATTTATCATCCTTGTGTACAAGCCTGCACACCGTAAAAATATCACAACCCTAACATCATCTAGTAATGAGTACAAAGATCTTTGGGGTGTGGTGGGGGCCACAGTGGGTAAACTGGTAAGGCACTGGCTTGCTAGCCTGGAGGTCCTGTGCTTGATCACTGCATTGGTCAAGAAAGTTTATCAGGAAAGCTGTCTAGTTGTTTGGATGGCATGAAAAACAAGGTCCGGTGTACACATTGGTGTGCACGTAAAAGATCCCTTGACAGTTGGAATTCGATATAAGAGTAGGCTGTAATAGCACACTGTATGGCATATGCCCGTCTTCATGAGCCATCAGAGCAGAACAGTAGGATGTTAAACTCCAAGGGGGGTGTAGGGTTCTTTAACAGTGGGAGGAGACAGGTAAAGCAGGAGAAACCTCTTGAAGTTAGGCTCAATGTTAGAGGCATCAGTTTTTCTAACAAGAAAAAAAGAATGGAGCAAAATACGCTAATCAGTAACAAACTTTATTCAGTAATGAACATACTTTGAAATGAAATGTTACACAAATGTAACAACATCTTTCACGTTTATTTCAATCTTGCATTGATGCGGAGAGATGGCGTGGAAACCTGTAAATGTCATTATAATTTTCTGGTCTACAGAATTCTACATACATGACTTGATAGGCATAAATGTGCAGACTTGGATATTTCCCTTTACAAGTCTAAATAAATCCTGTCTAGTCACCCATCAAGTTTTGTCTGAATTACTTGTGAGTGAGAGATAGATAGGGAGAGAGAGAGAGAGAGAGAGAGAGGGGGGGGCTCAGCATCCACTCAGACACAAACTAGGTCATTTCAACACTAACATATGGTTCAATTATTAAAAGCACATTATTCAAACACAAATTACAATATGTTAGTCCCAAGATGACCTTGTTTGTGTTGAATAAATGTTAACCTCCATTTGTAACACATCTAAGAAGTTTGTATCAGAAGCAATTCAACCCACCTACATGAAAATCAATTAGATGTTTTACAGCAATTCAAATTTCCATTTTCTTACGTTTCCTTTTTCTCGGATGAGATTTAATTTGTATTAATTCCGACCTACATTCCATCGTATGTTCCATGAATAGCCAACATCTAAAAAGATGATCTCAAACACCTACAAATTGTGATATTTACATCAAATTACAATCAAACAGAGAAGATGGCTTTAATAGGCAATTTCTAAAAACGGTAATCTTTTTGTCACAGTACGATTTAAATGTTTTGATATTTTTTATTTTTAAATCCTGTTTTGATTCCCATCATTTATAGTAGATGTTGGGGAAAATGAAATAAAATGAAATCTAACATTCTACTTTTCTTCACTAATTGTGTGTGGGGGAGGGGAGTGGGGAGGGGAGAGGGTGAGAAGAGAGAGAGCAAAAGGGGAGGGGGGGAGAGAGCATTTGTATTTATCTTTCTCTCCCCTCTCCCCCCCCCCCCCCCAAATCTTGATGGAGGATTGGTAGGCAACTAGTTGACTGGTATACCCCATATGTTAGAAGTAAATGAACCCATCTTATGGGCAATGTCGCTTTTTTTTCTCTATAAAGAGAATAGCTTTTTTCAAGGGCAATGCACGATGCGGAAGTGGTCAAAATAGAACACCATATAATCTCGGCCAATAAGCTGTAATTATTTGTATAGTAATGTATTGCTTAGTGGATTAGCAGGTGTAGAATAAAGTCACTTTATATAATTAAAACAAGTAGCAGACGGGCGAGAGAAACAGAAACAGTAGCAGACGGGCTAGAGGAACAGAAACAGTAGGAGTGAAGATCTACTTGGATAATTAGACAGAAATCAGAGAATTCCCTGGAGTCGTTTGCATTATATAATAAATTTACAGAGAGAGAGAGAGAGAGAGAGAGAGAGAGACTTGTCCAGGGTCCATATACATGTACTTGAGATGCATAGAATGAAGTTTGTTAGTCCTACTTGTAAAGCCAAAAACAAACCTAATAATAATTTTTGACATGTTTTGTAATACAAGTAATATTCATTGTATATGGTCTAAAACTTTATGCTTAATTTTTATTCCAACTTCAATCAAAATAACAATAAAATATTTCCAACCTTCAATTAACAGGTACCTGGATTAATTTGAATAATCTTTGGATAGAAATGTTTTACTTTCAATGTAATTTTTGTTGTATATGGTCTAAAAGTCTATACTTAACTTTTATTCTGACAGTTTGGGACTTGATTTCAAACAAAATGAAGCAATTTCCTAAAATGATTATGACACAGAGCTAGAAGAAAGGGGGCACCAGCTCGTATTTTTCAAAGATTTATTGACAATGTAATTAAAACAAGAAGTCGTAACATATCCAGATACATAATGATGTGTTAACATAATATTAAAACACATGATACAACAAATTCAAAATAAAAAAACATTCAAAAGAAATCTTTGACTTCTGACGGACTAAAAACAGCTGCTTTTATTTCGACAATCTCAGCAGGGACGGTTTAGTTTTTCAAAGTAGCCACATTGCGTAAAATAGCCTATAAAAAAAAAAGAATGGGGTCATTCATAGTCCATGACAGCTGTGTGGATAGACATCATGCTAAGCAGACGCACACGTTAACAAGCAGATTCAAACCCAATCTTTGTTAAAAACCAAACAAAAAACCTTTTAATAGCCCTTGATATCAAAATATTTGATAGTCAGTTTACAGTTCAGTGGTGGGGAACAGATTTAACTAGACGCAACTGCTCATCATGCGTGACAATATGAAGCTCGTATAAAAAATCTTTATTAATTATGTAATTGAAGACATTTTTCCAAACCATTTGCTTACTACTTATGGTAAAAAAGCTCCCCAAATGAGATGGTTCTGGAAGCATCCATACGGAACAAGAAGATTTGTCTAATTGCTTGGGGCAGAGAGTGAAGACAGGTCTAAACTAGCTTAATATTACATTATTATTCATTTTCTTACGTAGTCATTTCATCAGTGGGTCATTATTTCTGCTCATTTTGGTATTTGGAGTTTTGAAACCAATAAATATTCAAGACAGACAAAACCAAAATGTCCCAGGGAATATGGTGTTGGCTCACTAAGCAGGAGGTATCCGGAGCCATCCATGTCTCGACAGAGAAAGCTCCTCATGGTTTTCTTGGCTGTGTTTCCTGCAACGTCAGTGTTTCACAGCATTTTTCAGTCTGGTTTCCCCTTGTTTGTGGTTCCGAATGAAATGTGTTAAGTCTCTCTGGATGGTACTAAAGACATTGAAGTTGTTGCAGTAAATTATAAATAAATGTCAATTTCTTGAGCGCCAAATCCATCTATAAACATGCTCAAAGCCTTTTCAGAGCAATAAACTACATACATATCTATTCCAATTTTATTCTACATCAAATTGTTTGAACAAATGAGTTATCAATTGGGATTTGAAACTTGTAAGAGTTTTGCTGTCGCGAACATTTTGAGGTCAATTGTTCCACAGTTTTGGTGCAGCAGTACTAAAGCTTCTATCTCTATTACCAGAGAGGATGGATGGCTGAATGGTTAGCGCACGTGCGTTGTATCATAAGGTCTGTCATTGAGTCAACTTGTACATGACAAGGAGTAGGGTCGTCTGGTCAACTTCGTGAGTTTTCCATGCGTCCCCTGGTTTCCTCCCACTGCCAAAGATCCTTAAAGGGCCAATCCCGATAACTTTTTGGGGGAATAAAACTGCTTAATTTTGTGTTAAAATCCCTTATAACCCATTATCTAAGACCGACAAACTAACCCGATATTTGTGATATGCTTGTAAATAACTTAAACCTGACAGTCTTCATCTGGAAATGGAGACCGTTGTATTATACAGTATCTGGATAAAACCAGACTTTTTTCTATAAAAATGATATGTAGGTGAAATTTAACTTTTGTTATCAGTACAGTACATGGGTCATTCACTGTATAGACCTCTCAAGAAACGGGAATCGATTATCAGGTCATCCAATCAAAAAATTGACTCGAAATCTTAAAAGGGTTACGTGTCCGGATAAGCAGTGTTGACGTTAACGTCAAACGATTCAATATTTTGAGCTGAAACTTTGAGACAAGGTATATACACCATGCCTCTATATTTTGGTCCATAAATTTCATAAATACTCGGACTTTAATTTTTGAGACTCTGTTCTTATCGGGATTGTCCCTTTAAGCCCAAGTGAATTATTGAAAAAAAATTGAACCTTGACCTAGTTTTTGCTGAGTGGGCATTAAACCCCATTTCTCTCTCTATAACCAGAAAAGTAGGACATTCCTTTGGAAGACAGACATTAAAAGCTAAATGTCACCCATTGAAATCAGAAAAACTTTTAAATTGGAACACTAAGATTGAATTTACCATTAACAAGTTGAAGAAAATAAAAATTGAGATCTGTCTGAAGTGGAAATAATTTCATGTTCAGATGGAAAGAAACGAAAAGATATACAGTTTAACCTCTGCATCCACAATATTGATATCGTGGACGTTTGCTAAAAACAGTACAGCACAGTTTTTATGATGTGCAACAATATAAGGGTTATATTTCAACTGAAAAAAAAAAAACAAATAAAAACATACAGTCAGACACAAGGTTCAAAACAAATCCAAATTATTACAAAAAATTAAAGATTTTAGTTTTTATGGTGCATGACCATATTCAATATCAATATCAAAAAAACAAACCTATAAAACATGTACAAGCCAACAAAAGGTCCAAATCACAGAATTTACATAAATCAACAAATTTATTTGAAGTTAGGACACTCGAGAGACATTTAAAGAGGATATATAGTGTTAACATTTTGTATTTCACTATAAATCAGGTGTAACCTTTTGCACAATCGGCAACTCGGCAGACGGGTAAACGACTTTAATTATCAACATGATTTATCTCCCCCCATATGACCGTATCGCGGCTAATTTACATATTAAAGGCACTATACCAACAGAAGAATATTATAAGAGTATTGATGATATCGCAGCTAATTTACATATTAAAGGCACTATACCAACTGATAAAAATATGATCAGAATAAAGACCGTATCATTTGGTATCATTTCGTATTTACATAAATATGAAGTTCACTCTACCAATTCTGCATGAGTATATGATCAGATCAGAATATTGACAACATCACATCTAATTTATATATTAAAGGCACTTTATACCAATGGAAGAATATATGATCAGAATAAAAACAGCATCATTATTACAGATTGTAAAACTTTGAAAATTTCAGATTGTAAAACTTTGAAAATTTCAGATTTTAAAACTTTAAAAATTTCAGATTTAAGAAAGAATCTTACAGAGTATGCTCTCTGTTTGTCCGTTGCAAGAAACAGCATCTATTTGTTCAGACAATGACTGAGTTCGAGTGTACATGTTGGGATGTACATTACATAAAAGGTCTTGGCTATTGGAATTCGATTTCGTTTCAAACAAATTCTGTTTCATTCATATGGTATGTGTGCTATTTCATTGGAACAGAACTGATCATTTTTTCCAAGAACTTAAATTCACATAACTTTATATTTGAATATTTTCTCAATATTGCTCCATAAGAAACAAATTGCGATGTAAATCTTGGGCATATGTCTGCTTTTCTTTAAAATTATTCATTATGAATATTAGACATCTGTGTACAAGCCCTGACATAAAACTAATAGATTTTCTCATGAAACATTTGAAAAAAAAAAGAAATTTCTTTAGAATAACACTGAGTAATGAATTCTCTGGTGGGTAACAGCTGTTTGTAAGCTTTGTCTGAACGCAAAAAAAATTATATATTATTATGCAATGATTCATAATGAATATATTCCAACATAAATCATCGTCAAAGTATAATAATCATAAAAAAAACATATAATATGGCATCCATTTTCTGGGGGAGAAAGAGACTGGGGTTTAACGTTCACTCTGAACAAACTAGGGTCTTTTTATGTCTAACACATGGTTCAATTTTATTTCAATGATTCACTTGCAGTGGGAGGAAATCGGAGGACCCGCCAAAACCCCACGAGGTTCGACAGGCGACCCTACGCCTTGTCACGTACAACCAGGAAATCGAAACCATACCAGTTGCCTCAATGACAACCCTAGTTCATGCTAACCATTCAGCCATCCAAACTTTTTTCTATTCCATCGAAAGGACTAGGAACTCATTCCTATTTCATCCTTGGAAGCCCAGAGATCACTTCTATCACTGCTTTTTAAAAGAGACAATTAATGGCTCCACTTCTTCTAAGAAGAGTCCTACCATAGTATTTAATGACCTCACATCTTCCTAGGAAACACAGGGAGTACATCTATCACCGTGCCATTAATGGTCACATTTTAACTAGAAAACCAACAAGAGTACATTTCTACCATAAGTTTTTAAATGGACCATTAACTGTAGATGGTTGAGAAATATTTGGTCAAATGGTGTAAACATCTTAAGGTTTTAATGCATTAAGGTGTAGCTACAACATTGCAGTCTGATTAAAGAGTAGTAGACAAATGTCTACATCAAAGCTTTGTACCAATAACAGTAATTTCCAACACCCTTGAAACCATGCCATGTTCAAATTTTCACGGATCATAAAATTTTTATGTGGCATGTGTGCTGCATTAAAGCTCAAAGCACCAAATTGTGTAAAATATATTTTAGATCGAGTTTTCTTGTCGAGACAAATTAACCTGGAGTACACTCAACATTTGGAATTAATTCCTGTATTTTGTCTTTTTTTGTTCATTTTACACAATTGCAAGAGTTTTAGAATTCAATTTGTCTCTTGTTCCATATTTGAGAATTGCAAAATTAATTCCAATAAGAATTTAATTTTTTGAAATAGCAGAACACTAAATAGCCATAGACATGTGAAAATCAAAAGACAATACATCGCTGAAACAAACGAGAGAATTCAGTAGGTTTTTCTTCTGCAGACAGAAATGAAATGAAATGAAATAGGGTTTAATGTCCTACTGTTCTGCTCCGAACTGGGCTAATGAAGACGGGCATACGCCATACAGTGCTCCGAACTGAGCTAATGAAGACGGGCATATGCCATAAAGTGTGCTAGGAGAGGAAATTTTGCCCGGACAATGGCACTACAACCTACTCTTATATCAAATTCTAACGTAAAGGGATCTTTTATGTGCATGCCAATGTGTAAACGGGACCTCAGTTTTTCATCCCATCCAAACAACTAGACAGCCGTTCGGGAACCACGTCTGAAAATCTGAGCCAGTGTCTTACCCACTTAGCCACCTTGACCCTAGACAGAAAGAAAGAGTAAAGTAATACTACCGGTATTTACAGACAATATTCAACATTAATTTGGTTGTCTAGGTAATCTAATGTGTGTGCTTTGGATTATAAGGTCTGTCATTGATTTGATCCTAGACTTATACCCTGTTCAGACGCTTTTAACTAAACTGGTTTAACTTATCCGGCGATTTTTATCCGGCAATTTTTGCGTTCATACATGTTTTAAGATACTGGCACTATACTGGATTAACATTCCTGACCATGTTCCTGACCTCGTCGGTCAAGGGTCAGAGGTAAAGACGCATGAGCACTGATGAAGAACAAGAAGCTGCCATTTTTCTAAGATTCTTATTTACTACGCACTGCGCATGTCCAGAGTGAAAAGATCCAGATATTTTAATCCTACCCGTTCAGACGCCGAAAGTTAAACCAGATAAAAAAAAAGATGAATTTAATTCACCTTCGGAGGTGGATATTTTAAACTAGTTCACACTACGAAAATTGCTGAATTAACTAATTGCTGAATTAACTATCGCCGGATAAGTTAAACTAGTTTAACTTGCGCGTCTGAACGGGGTATTATTCTTGACAAGGAGCAGGATCTTCTCCTCAATACCTTGAAGATTATTCTCCCCCAAAATCCCCTCATAAAAAATGCTTAATTTATGATTGGCGCTCTCTCTCTATCTCTCTCTCTCTCTCTCTCTTCCCCTCCCCTCCCTCCCTCCCTCTCTCTCTCTCATACATAATTAATCATCATTTACAACCCTTAGTCAATAATCCACAGGCATTCATTAAATCTTCATATGACTATGTACATACTTACAATTTTACAGTTAAAAAGTCGTAAAATATATTTTTTCTTTCAATCCCAAGGTATAAATAATCCCAAGCACTTGTAAAGAATGGATGACTAAGACTACCAGAAATAGTCTCGAGTAACTGGAGGAAACAGAAGATCTTTTATCAAAAGTCAGATCGTCTTTCTGTGAAATCAAGCGTAGACAATCAGGATTAGACCAATCAAAAAACATGGATTATAACTTCGCAACGATCATATTGTGTGTTGTAATATCATATCAAACGCCACAATTTGATCCATGAGACTATGGTCAGCCAATGTCTGATACGAAAGCTTGTGCTAATCCCTCGGAAATGACAAACGTAATCCTTATACAGGCTGTCATAAAGCCGAATCATTCATGTAGAAAACATACAAAATAACATTTTGAAATTGAAATATTGTGAATGGATAGTACAAGTAAGACTTAATTTGATCATATTGATGCAAATTGAAAATAAAGTGAAATGGGGTTTAGCGTTGAACTCTTGTGCACCAATGAAGAGAGGCATTCGCCATGCAGTGTTCTATGATGGCAATTTTGCCCTGACAGCCGTGCTACAGCTCACTCTTTATTTTTAATTTCAATTTCAGGGTTTTTTTTGTTGTCCCATCCATTCGGCTATTTGAACATCCAACCCACCTAACTGCTAAAGGGTAAAGCAAGTGTAGGCCCTTTCAAAAACACAATCTGAACGTAGTTCAATCAAAATTTCAATTCCAGATTTTCCAATTTAAATTCAAATATTTATGTAGATTTATATTGATTTTAGTTCTTTTTACATAAAAATTGGAAAATGGAAGTTGATGATTTTCAATTTAACAGCGTTGTGAAATTTCTAATTTAACAATGGTACGAACACAATTCAAACGTGTCGCGTAATTTAACAGAACATTCTAAATTACATAATTAACACATTTTAATTAAAAGGGATGCGATTTTAATTGAGACATTTTGTTCAGACAGTTTCTGACGTCTTTGAATCTTAAATGCGACAATACGATTGATGAATAACCTTTGTTTGATAGAAGCAGACGGGCAACGCAATTGATTTGATCGAGCAATTTCTTCACAAAAAGTTGTGAATTTTTTTTGTCGGCTTTTGTTTGCAGGCTGAAGATAAAAGAGGCGCATATTGAAAACTGACATTGATATATATCTGTCTCACCCCGTACTGACCCAACCTTAATTACTCTCGTTTAAATATCCCTACATTAACTCCCTTCTGTTTCGTTAAACACAGAAATTTAACGAATTCGATTAACAAAATTTTAAATGAAATTAAGGCATGGAGCAGATTTGGACGGTGAAATCGATGCCAAATAAGGAGAGAAGCGTGATGTAATATGATTAGCAACAATTATCGTGATTTCTTGGAACGAGATGATGGATCCTGAACCTACTTGTTGTCAGATTAAAAACGGATTCTGACAAACGTCGAAGACAGACAGCGTTGATTTTTACGGCATCAACACGTCAACGTTTCAGCAGGAAATTTTAATCCATCGCATCTTCCTTTCCCATTGACGAGTCTAATGTATCATTAATAAAATTACTGAATCAAGAAATCCTTTCGTAATCCTAAAACTATTTCTTTGTCTTAAGAAATCCAAACAAGATTTCCATGACATTAATTGTTACCCAAGATCTGTTAAATTTCAAATAATCAACCATTGTTACAGAGATTTCAAATCCCCTTCATCGCAAAATGAACCCAGTTTTCATTAATAACCCTCCAATTGACAAAAAAGTTCAAAAAGTTTCAACTAGTCCAAATTTGCCTCAATCATTCAGATCAATCCTCCTCCTTAATAGCATGTGACTTAAAAATCTGTGTCGAATAACTGATGGCGTATTAATCTGTCATTTTACAGATTAATGGCGATCGCATACATTACAGGAATTAAATCTTCCGAAAACAAAATGTGGTACTACAAAGAAATTATATCATCATTACAAGCTTATGATAAATCGACTTAATTATGGACAAATTTCTTTTAGAAGAGGGAATTTCACCAAATTGCTTTTCAATCTTTTTTTTTCTTTAATTTTTTTTTTTTTTTTGAATTAACACCATCTGAAACAAGATCATGTAATTAAAAGAATGAATTTGTCGACTTTAAATCTCTTCTGTCCACATCAGTTAATTTTAATTTCATTACTCAGGGAAAATTCAGTTGAAGCCATGACACAGTAAAGACACATGTACTTTTAATTCAAAAATTTAAAACATCTCTCAAATATCTGAAATTAAGATTGTCTTCTAAATGTCATTATCAGGGGAAAATCCAGATGGAACCAAGACACAGAAGAGAGCCGCATGCAGTTTTAATTCAGGCAGAGAGGAATGTACAAGCAGGATTTTCCAAGCCAGGCCCCAAGTTGAAATTTTTTTCAACTTTCATTCACTGTTCATGAGAAATATCTTTGATCCAAAAACACAAAACTCTGCACAGTTTCTTATTTGATACATTAAATGAACAAAACTTTGCACATAGTTTCTTATTGATGTATTTGATACATTAAAACAACAAAGATTTAATAAAGGGCTTTATTTTAGTTAAAATAAGGCGAACAATTTTAAGTAAATTTTTAACTGAAGTCCTGCTTATTACACATATGTAACCATAAAATTAAATATATGTCAATCTCAAAAAGCTTTAAACACAGTTCCCATTCCGAAACAACAAAAAAAAAAATCATGCTAGAGAAAAAAGAAGATATTTCTATTAATTTGATAATATAGCCTGTCGGACCTGGGGTCACGATATAATATACATAGAATAAAAGGCTTAGCCTGGGAGACAAATTGATACACCACTGTCAATATTCATCGTGCAGCTTTATCACAATCCCAGGAAATTAACCACCAAGTTTTCATCGTCAAAGCTGCTTAATACAATTTAATACCGTAGCTAATCCGAGCTCAGGCTACATTCTTTCCTATTCTAGATGTGATCCGTTGCATCAATATGTACTAATATCTAAATACTGCTGTATCAAATTTCTGGACAATCTTAACTAAGTAGACAGAATAATCTACTGCAATACCTCGGTAATCTTCTTTTTGTTATTTTCTGGTAAGAAACAGGTTTAGAAAATGAAAAGGAGCATGTCTGCCTTGCTGTGAGTTTATTCATGGCGATATGAGGATCATGTAAAAATGTAAATTATTTCTATGTGCATTATAGAAGAAGAAAGAAAAGGAGAAGTTTTAGAGAGAGAGAGAGAGAGAAATGGGGTTTAACGTCCACTCGACACAAACTAGGTCATTTCAGGACTAACATATGGTTTAATTTTATTTCAATAATTCGCTTGTACGTACAGTGAGAGGAAACCAGAGTGCCCGGAGGAAACCCATGAGGTTGAGAAGGCGCCCTATCTCCATGCAACATACGCTCACACCGAGGATCGAAACCATAGCTGCAAACCAGAAGTGACCGGCCAGCTAGACGTCGAAGCACAGCACTCTAGACCATCACAACCGCCTGGAGAAGTTTTAAAACTTACAAGTTACATGCATACATAAAAGATAGGTTGCCAGGCAACGAAACATACGCCCGCAGCAGCTAAATCGTCCGGGCAGTCAACAAGGGTTGTCGCATATTTTTACTTTTTTTTGGTAATGAAACATTTGTAATACACTAAAATCTGAGTAACAACTCATTATGTAATTAACAGAAAATCATGAGAATTTGTTTGCTTTTTATAAAGTTTTGCCCCACGCTAACAATTAGTATAGGAAACATTTAATATCATGGATTTAGCTGTTCAGTTATCAAAATTCATTGAAAATCAAAATACTTGTTCGTTTCAACACCTTAAACTCTGTGTATCAATCTGAAGTCAATCGGATGATATGTTTGGCATCTACAGAGCAACAAGGTTTTATGAAGTGATCAAGGGAGATAACTCTGGAAGTAATTATTTGAAATTGATGAAAATCAGTAGGCTTCTTCCTCTCAGGACCTTAAACAGTGTGTGTAAATTTAAAGTCAATCGGATATTTTGATGTGATCAAGGGCCATCACTCTGGCACTAATTATCGGAAATTGATGCAAATCAATAGGCTTCTTCATCTTATGACCTTAAACACTGTGTATAAATTTAAAGTCAATCGGATATTAACTTTGGCTTTTAGAGCGTCCACAAGATTTTTTGAAGTGATCAAGGGAGATAACTCTGGCACTAATTATCGAAAATCGCTGAAAATCAATAGGCTTCTTCGTCTTATGACCTTAAACACTGTGTATAAATTTTAAGTCAATCGGATATTAACTTTGGCTTTTAGAGCGTCCACAAGATTTTTTGAAGTGATCAAGGGCCATAACTCTGGCACTAATTATCGGAAATTGCTGAAAATCAATAAGCTTCTTCGTCTAATGACGTTAAACACTGTGTATAAATTTAAAGTCAATCGGATATTAACTTTGGCTCTTAGGGTGTTCACAAGATTTTTTGAAGTGATCAAGGGCCATAACTCTGGCACTAATTATTGGAAATCGCTGAAAATCAATAGGCTTCTTCGTCTTATGACCTTAAACACTGTGTATAAATTTAAAGTCAATCGGATATTAACTTTGGCTTTTAGAGCGTCCACAAGATTTTTTGAAGTGATCAAGGGCCATAACTCTGGCACTAATTATCGGAAATTGCTGAAAATCAATAGGCTTCTTCGTCTTATGACCTTAAACACTGTGTATAAATTTAAAGCCAATCGGATATTAACTTTGGCCACTAGAGCGTCCACAAGATTTTTTGAAGTCGTCAAGGGCCATAACTCTGGTAGTTATTATCAGAAATCGCTGAAAAACAATAGGCTTCTTCGTCTCATGACCTTAAACACTGTGTATAAATTTAAAGTCAATCGGATATTAACTTTAGCCTCTAGAGCGTCCACAAGCAATTGTGGACGCCGGACCGACGGACGGACCGACGGACGGACGGACGGACGGACGGGGGCGACGACAATATACGACCACATTTCAATGTGGGCGTATAAAAACAAACGGTAGAGGAAAGAAATGAAATAACATGAAATGGGGTTGGTTGGTTCGTGGCATTAACATCCATGTCAAGCTAGGGTGATATTAAAGAGAGAGAGAGAGAGAGAGAGAGAGAGAGAGAGAGGGTGGGGTTAACTTCCACTCAACATAAACTATGTCATTTCGGAAGTAACTTTTGGTTCAATTATATTTCAATAATTTGTTTGCACTTGGAAGTGAAAGGGTTTTAACTAGCTTGGCTAATGGAGATGGACATAATATCCAATGAACTAGTCACAACTTTCTTCAGTTTCACAAATCGGACAAGGCTTTAACAACTATTTGTGATTAAAACAAAATTATTAAAAAAACATGAGAATTTTCCCACATTGAAACTTTGTGTTAAGTGTGCAAAAGCACACCCATACTTAAAATAATTCTAATGAGCAAGATATCTATATAAGGTTAGCAATTTGTATTTTCACATGTTTATGAGCCCAAAACAACTTCTTCATCAATTTGCTAAAAAAAAATTAACTACATTTAAGAAATAGACTCTTTAAAAAACAAAAAGTCTTTCCTTTTAACTTGTTTTTAAAGTAGATGTACTTAGAAAAGTTAAGTGGGGATTGGGTCATAGAGACCCAAGACACAGACAAGTTCGTGCGTATACACTTAGCCTAGTTAGCAGTGCTACTGCCTACTCTTATACTGAATTCAAACTGAAAAGGGATCTTTTATGTGCACGCAAGTGTAAAGTTGTAAAACGCTGGGAGTGGAGGTGAGGTGAGGGTGACCAAATGGTTAGTATGTGCTCGTTGTAACATAAAGTCAGTCATTGGTTTCGATTTCCTGGTTGTGTACCTGTCAAGGGGTAGGGTCGTATTATAATTTATACCTAATAGTAAGTGCAGGAGGACCGCATTACACGCAAAACAAAAATGTACAAGATAAACCATTCACTAGATTTGATATTATGTTATGCAATTTCTTTTTTCTGTCTTGTACGTAGGAACTCGACCAGCTGAATTAATTAGTGTAAAACATCAAACTAAAAAAAAAGTCGTCAAAAATTTTAAGGGCCTTTTGTTTCTTGGACCCTAGGCAGCTGCTTACAATGTTTATAGGGTAATACGCCGGATGCAAATAATATCAATTGTAAAATGTAAAAAGCGCTAACAAATTATCTATTTTTGAAATATTTCTACAGCAATGGACACATTAGCCGAATGGTTCGGCCGAATCAATCGGCACCGAATGGGTGGACACACCAGCCGAATGCTTCGCCCGATTCACCAGTCGATTACGTCACCTTTGACGTCACATGATCAAAAACATGGCGGCGTCAATGTCTTCAAACAATCACGTGACTTCTCGATAAGAGTGACGATTGGCTAATGAATTCTACATTCGGCTGAATGCTTCGGCGAAGTGGACACACCACGCGAATATCATTCGGCCGATTAAATATTCGGCCGAATATATCAAACATGTTAGATTTGGGCGAGTCATTCGGCCGAATAACAGTGGACACACTAGGCGAATTTTGACGGCGACTGATTCGGCCGAATCATTCGGCTAGTGTGTCCACCGCTTAAGTCTGTTAGAGTTTCGGCATTGCGGTGCTATATTTATAGATGATTTCCATGCCGTACGGGTTTTTGTCTTCAAGATGATGATCTTCAAGATTTTTTAATTTTTTCCTTGGGTCAGTAAGGCTTGACTGGATAATTAAGGTTGTCTTTTCCAGCGTTGGTTTTTTTCTTCAAGTTGGGCTCGGGGTCATTTTTAGATTGTTGCCTTCCTTTAATTCTCCACGTATCATTAAGTGTGGGCAGTCTTGATCCATGATTAATATCGTTCACTTGTTCGGGCTTTGATTCTTCAATCGCTATTGCCTCATTCACTTAGCCACTGTGATCCCCATGTATATACGATGTTGTGAAACAGATACACTGTGTAACATATTGTCCATTTTATTTAATACTGTTCATTGTTTTTAAAATATTTGGAATCAGGTGTCCACTTAGCGTATGCATTATTGTATTTTCCACGTATGGTTTGTTCATGTCACTGGTCACATTGATCCTATAATGATGAAGCATCGCGTCTTTGTGGTTCACATTACATGTTTGTGGATCCATATTGAAGTATTTTAAGACTGGGTAAATGTACAAAATATAGACAGAGTCTGGTCTAGTTTGTGATTCTTTACAGTAGTAGGTTAAGACTGAGTGAATGTTTAAAAAGTAGATTGATTCTGGTTTAACCAACTGCTTTGACCGATCCCCAATAGAATGTACTTTGGTTTGGGTTGTTTTTAAGAAAAATGTCATATTGTATTTTAATGCATCCATCATGCCACTAAACTTTTTGTTCGTCGATTTAAATGCAATCGGAAAAAAGACATTCGGAAATTGTAATGAGGCACAGCTGGGTTTTAACAAATTATTTGTCAGGTCAAGCCATGATTTAAAAACGGGAGAGATGACTACTTCATCTATATCAGCAAATAAAACATATTTCGATAGGTGCATCGATCTATACAAGCAATCATGCATATTAGCTATCTGCCCATAGTAATGAATATCACCAGTGTTGATAGGTAAATTCCAATTATGTAGTTCAAGAAACCCCTTACTTTGATAAAACTCCAGAACACCACCCACCGTGGATGGATAGTCATCATTATAATACATAATAAAATGTTCCATACCCAACAGTATATCCGTTTCCAACATTTGAATCAATGCCATTTTGTCATGGAAATCGTGTAGGACTGGAATGCAGCGACTAAAATTTTGTTTAAGCTTATTTTTTGTTACATTAAAATAATTTAATGGTCTCAAAGTTATATTAGTCCTTAGCGCTGACTTCTCTATAACTGATACTGTTTCTGTATTCTGCGTAGAATTGGTCAGCTTACAAATTATCATGGCTGACTGATACCTGAAAAAGATAAAAATAACATTACACACAACATTAAAGATACCCCACTATATTTTATGAACCTATCTTCCTTATGCAAGGGGATCACATGTTGGGATGCAGCAGACTGGTGGGGCACCAATATAATGCCCACTTTACTAAGCGCGGGATCTGCCGCAATCAAATTTGCTAGCAAGTTATCCCGTAGGGGCACCTTATTTTTCTGCGTGCAATGTACCCCCCTGCATCTCCGCTAAATACGGCCCTGAAATGTACGTAAGTCAACTGATGATGTAACCATTATCCTGATTTCCAAGCTAGTATCTCTTGGCAACTGTGATGATTTTATTCAAACCTTGGATTTATAAACGCAAAGGGTGTGGCTATAACGAAGAGTTACGGACATACATGTAACCGACAATAGACAATTTCGTAACTGGAGCGTTAATTTTGACCTTTTCGGATTTTTTTTAGAACCTTTCATAGCAAAGTTGACGAACAACATCTAATAGTTACCTTCACCAAGGTTCTGCAGTTCAAACTCTGTCAACTTATAACTACTCAATAACCAAGTTAACGGAAAGAACGTTTGTTGCTGGAAGCTCTGTTAACTTTAAAATGTCGTTAACTTGCCGTTCTATGGTATACTACAAAATTTTGGGGGCCTGTAGGAAATAACTGCTTCAAATATTCTACAGTTTTTGTAATTCAAAATTAAATGTGGTTTAACGTTCTGCTCCTAAACTGGGCTAATGAAAACGGGCATACACTATATAGTGTGCTATGAGGGACATTTTGCTCAGCCAGCGGCGCTACAGCCTACTCTTATATCGAATTCCAACTGCCAAGGGATCTTTAACGTGCAGCCACTGTGTACACGGATCCTCGGTTTTCCGGCCCATCTGAACAACAAAACAGCTGTTCTTTTCAGGCCCTCCTCGTCCTGCATCACTGAGAAGTGGTAACCCAGCCAGAAATCTGGAATAATTTTCTAGCGAGTCAGTGTCTTACCCTCTTAGCCATGTGATTCCCCCCAGGACGCGACGAGAAGGAGAACCCTATTACATGATGATATGAATAATTAATAATACTTACGCATATCCCCATGAGCGTGGTTCTGGTATAAATTCTAACTGGGTTTCGTGAATGGTGAGGTTTTTAGTTTCTGTCTGTGAAACACATATGAATGTATCTAATGGTGAATAATTTCTTACTATTGCTATTATTCTTATCATTGGTGAACTTCTGTTGTCGTAATAAGCTGAATACAGGTAGGTCTTGTTTAAATCACCCACCGGTTGGAACTCTACAGTCTTTGCTCCTCTTTGCTGTAAAGCTGTTGATATATGTATGTCAACAGCGACATTCTTAAAAGCAATGCCAGTATTGTGCGTTTTCCAGTCTGACACCACAAACAGTATGAACATGATCACAGTTGTAAACAGTGTCCCATAAAATAACTTAAGGATATATCTTCTTCCTACCATGGCCGTTTCTTTTTGTAACTGACTGCCATAAAAGCTCAAAACACCAAATATGGTATTTTCATAAAACTATTGATCAAAAAGAACCTAGGACATAATAGACTGAACCCCTTCCCTGTTGTGAATGTCAGGTGATCACTGACAACAAGAGTATGCCTGAGTGAATTACTACAAAATAGTGTTGCTAAGCTAGCTGTTGCTAGCCATGCTATTACCGATGGGTAAATAATAGATGGGTTATCTCTGAATTGAATATATGACGTCATAAATAATACCTTTGCTTAATATCATGCTTTTTTCTAAGACTATATCATTATACTGAAGTGTCGAGTGATAACAGATACACAGGCGAATTTTGCTCCCTCATAATTCCGTTGTAGACCTAAAAGATAGGTTGCCAGGCAACGAAACATACGCCCACAGCAGCTAAATCGTCCGGGCAGTCAACAAGGGTTGTCACATATTTTTACTTTTTGCGCTAATGAAACATTTGTAACACACTAAAAACTGATTAAGATTAACAACTCATTATGTAATTATCAGAAAATCATTAGAATTTGATTGCTTTTTATAAAGTGTTACCCCACGCTAACAATTAGTATATACATGAAACATTTAATATCATGGATTTAGCTGTTCAGTTATCAAAATTCATTGAAAATCAAAATACTTGTTCGTTTCAACACCTTAAACTCTGTGTATCAATCTAAAGTCAATCGGATGATAAGTTTGGCCTCTATAACGTCACAAGATTTTTTGAAGTTATCAAGGGAGATAACTCTGGCAGTAATTATTTGAAATCTCTGAAAATCAATAGACTTCTTCGTCACATGACCTTAAACACTGTGTGTTAATTTAAAGTTGATCAGATATTAACTTTGGCCTCTAGAGCATCCACAAGATTTTTTGAAGTGATCAAGGGCCATAACTCTGGCACTAATTATCAGAAATCGCTGAAAATCAATAGGATTCTTCGTCTCATGACCTTAAACATTGTGTATAAATTTAAAGTAAATCGGATATTAACTTTGGCTTCTAGAGCATCCACAAGATTTTTTGAAGTGATCAAGGGCCATAACTCTGGCACTAATTATCGGAAATCGCTGAAAATCAATAGGCTTCTTCGTCTCATGACCTTAAACACTGTGTATAAATTTAAAGTCAATTGGATATTAACTTTGGCCTCTAGAGCGTCCACAAGATTTGTTTAAGTGATCAAGGGCCATAACTCTGGCACTAATTATCGGAAATTGCTTAAAATCAATAGGATTCTTCGTCTCATGACCTTAAACACTGTGTATAAATTTAAAGTCAATCGGATATTAACTTTGGCCTCTAGAGCGTCCACAAGATTTTTTGAAGTGATCAAGGGCCATAACTCTGGTAGTTATTATCGGAAATCGCTGAAAAACAATAGGCTTCTCCGTCTCATGACCTTAAACACTGTGTATAAATTTAAAGTCAATCGGATATTAACTTTAGCCTGTAGAGCGTCCACAAGCAATTGTGGACGCCGGACCGACGGCCGGACCGACGGACGGACGGGGGCGACGACAATATACGACCACATTTCAATGTGGGCGTATAAAAAGTTGTTATGTGGGGTTGTGAGAGAATATCTGATCATCGTTCAGAGCAGAATTTTGATTTAGGGTAACAGGTAGTCACCATTTTTAATTGAATATGAGAAATAGTGAAAAATCTACATTAACGGGCATGTAAATAAACAGAATAGTCTCCTATTTCTGAAATTAATGCATTTGGGGAAAACCTGGCTCATGGTCGAATTTTTGGTATATGAGAATTTCCAATTTCGCCTTTGATGTATGATTGGACATATTCCTGGTTGGACGTATGGAACTTTGTGTAAAACATGTCCAAAATATACTGTGAAATAGTATCACTCTCTGATACCATTTGCCTTTTTTCTATGAGGTTCACACAGCTAACAGCCTTTGGTAGTACTTGTCAGTTTATGCAATTATTTACCAAGACTTGTCTAAATGTATTATCATAAGTTTTAACAGGTCTAAAAACAACACATGGTTTCCACATGGTAATATACTCAAAAGGTCATTCAGTGACCTTTTACCTTTGACTTTTTAAAATATGTATCATGCAAGGAAGTGGAACTGACAGGCTGGAGTACATGAAATGACGGAGAACTCAGGATAATGAGAATTTGATGCTGTCAAGTTTTGTCTGGTGTAATACAGGAAATAATGTAACTAGTGGTTGGATTTGAAGTTTTCAATGCCTTAGTTTAAGTTTTGTATCTTTTTTTGTCTGAGACAAAAGATTTTCCAAGGTGAGAAGAATGCCACAGGCAAGCTAACATCTGTTGTTACAGCAAATTAGCTTTGATCAGTGAAATGCAATTTCACTAAAGTAGATCAAGTTTTTAAAAGGAAGTAAGAGACATAATAAAATCATCCTCTATTATTGTGGGAAAATTTATTTTAAAACCAGACTATGCTATATGCATAATAACCTTCAGGTGTTCATATAGAATTCCAAATTGAATAAAATAAAATCATTAATTGGAATAAACAGTTGCTGGTGCATATCATTAAGATAATTTATTCCAAGGCAACAATGAGCCATCATACAATCACTGATGGATCATAGTTTGAGTGATTTTGAATCTATTGCAAATTACAATATTGGTTCAACAAAGGCTCAGTTCCATTCAGTGAACGAATAACATAGGCAAATTTCTGGATATTTAAACTGCCATTTCTAAATATTACTTACTTTAAATAATCAATTTGAATACATATTTGGATGGAGTAGGCAGGGGAAAATTAGATACAGTCTGAAAAATGCATGATTGGGGTAGAGTAACTATAACTATATATGAAGCACAATGAAATCTTAAAGCGCATCTTAATTCATCCTTTAAAGTTATCCAATACATCAAAGGCCATCAAAGGCATGTAAATTGCAAGAATGATGGCAAAAGTCTATAAAAGGAAATAATAAGAAATGACAAAATAACATTAACTTATTTGAACAAGCCAACAGTGAGGCTGATGTCCCCCGCCGAAATCCCAAAATAAATAGATGACACATATTAATTAATCGCACATTTATTTTTTTCAAACGTATCGAGCAATCAAACTGTACACGAAGTGTCATCCAAAAGTGTTTTATAAAGAAAAATGCTAAAAAGTCTCCGCAAATCAAATTGCTTATCGCTCTGACCTAATAAACACATACACCAAGTTTGAACATTCTAGCTCAATTAGGAAGAGAGTTATTGTGTCCCAAAAAGTGTGACGGACAGACAGACGGACAGACAGACAGACAGACAGACAGACAGACAGAAGGACAGACAGACAGACAGACAGACAGACAGACGGACGAACCCATTTTAATAGTTCCCCAACTTTCTTCGAAAGGCGGGGGGTGGGACAAAAAATCTCATTCAACAAGTTGGCAACCAATCAAATAATTTAGAATGAGAGAAAGAGAGAGAGAGAGAGAGAGAGAGAGAGAGAGGGGGGGTAAAGTCCACTTGGCACAAACTTGGACATTTCAGGACTAACACTTATTTTAATTTCATTTCAACAATTTGCATTCATGTAGGGGTCTTTAGCAGTAGGAGGAAACTGGAGAACCCGGAGAAGACCCACAAGTTTGGACAAAATTTAAATAAGACTGAAGATATCTCTAGTGATGTCCGCCTATCAAATAACCATGTTTTAACATCAAAATTAACCCCTTGTTCTAGGGAGGGTGACATTTTTAAAACCCATTCTTCACAAAGAGAATCTGTGCAACTGGGTTCCACTTGTTAGTGACAGAGGGCCTAGCAAGAACAGCTTCTAGTCCTTCAGATGTGCAGGAAAAATGAGGTCCAAGAAGAGGGGTTAGAAATGCTCCTTTACAGGCAAATTTCACTCATAACAAACTGCATTACATATCGAGTAAGATGTTAAACCATATTTCATTTCCTTCTTCAATTTCCTTGATCTCAAGGAGTGACCAATAGAATAGACCCAAACATGACCCAGATCAGTTACCACCAACTGTATCTGATATCCCTTCATGCAACAGATCAAAAGTTGACACACACCAATAATCATTTGACAGGCAACAAGAAAATACTCTATTCATACATCGGAAACAGACCTTCTCTCAGAAACGCACATTGTAGATTCCCTGGTGAGCGATCTGTCCAGCTTCTCTAATGGAAGTGACCCTGGCTTGTCAGACATGACCTTAGCAGTGCTGGCATTACAATTCATGGATCAACCATTTCTGACTTCTGCCAAAAACATCTTAAGATGTCAAAAAACATGACAGTACTTGTAAATAGATGGAAGCTATTGATTCTTTATAATAATCAATATATTCATGTAGTAAAATTTTTCATGGGTTCAGATAAAAAAAAAAATAGTTAAAAAAGATTTGCTCTGGGTGAAAAATGAAAGAAAAACTCTAATTAGATTTGTCATTGATATAGTTTAACATCCTACTATTTTGCACCCACTGTGCTAATGAAGACAGACATATGCAAAATGATCCCGCAGTGAATCTTCGCTTGGCCGCTACAAACACTGATAAGCATGACATCAACGAGGCATAATGAGGAAGGCATATTAACTTATTTACTCCGACAAATTAAATTCTCAAACATTTTTTTGAGGTAAAAGAAAAATAAATAAAGACGTTTGAAGTATTTGTAGTTAAAAAATATTTCCTATTTAGTGTAAATGGGTATTAAAAAGAGTAAAATGCATCATTTTGCCCTAAGCAGTTAGGTGTTAAGTAAACATTGCACGAGCCGTTGAGCCAATGACTAACACCGCGTGCAGTCAATGTACGTGTTGTGGACAGTCATCTGTTACAGAGATAATTCGTAAGTAATTCTCTGTGAAACAGATTGACATATGCCATGCAGTGTGCGGTAATTAACGGTAATGGTTCAGAAAAGTGAAACATTTAACCCCCAATTCTTTTATTCTTATTTTGACCTAAATAAAAGAAGTCCAGCTTCTTTAAATAATAACTATTTCTATAGATGATGATAAAGTTACGACTCTCGCGAGACCATGCGCATCACGACTCGTTAAACTTTTCACTGACAACCCCGAAATCTTTCTGTAATATCTCCTCTTCGGCAGCTTTTTTTCTCTAATTCTATTTGACTTTTTTCACATCACAAAGAAAAGTGACATAAGGCATTTATCTACGAAAAAACATTCTAATGATAATTATAGTCAGATGATTATTAATGTATCTTGGTGTGGTTATTTAAGTTGCAACACATTTTTAAAATTTGTTAAAAATGTTGACTTTATTAAAGACTTATGTGTATATTCTTAATCACCTGTTTTGTAATTAAATTGTTATTGGAGCAACACTTGATGCTATTAGGATATCACACACTAAAACTTGTTGAAGATAGAGAAGTGGGAGTTATTTCGGGGGGGGGGGAGAGAAAGAGACAGACAGAGATATCCACTCAACACAAACTAGGTCATTTTGGAACTAACATTATATGGTTCAATTTTAAATCAATAATTCGCTTGCGCATAGGGGTCTCTAGCAATGGGAGGACCAGAAGAAAACCCACGAGGTTGGACAGGCGACCCTTCTCCTTGTCACATACAACCAGGAATCAAATGACAGACTTTATGTTACAATGCACACACGCTAACCATTCAGCCATTCAAACACCCCCTATAGACCAATATGGATTTAACATTCACAGTCAGCGGGAGAAGAGAATTAGTGGTCTTAGTCCTGTCTATGTATTTATAGAGTCTGTCTCAGTCATCACATCTATAATATAATATAAGCTTCATTTGTTGCTTTCTTTCCCCCTTGCTTAATTAACAACAGTCCCTTATTCAACATGTCATGCTGCCCCCTTCCTTTCCTTTATCATAGCCAGTTATCAAGAAGAATAATATTGGTGTAAGCTGTGTGCCAAGCTAATGGTTGTAGATAAGAATAACTTATAACGGTAATTATGTATATGATCAGAAGGTTTCTTCTATATTTCACTACAAGATGAACAATCCGATAAGATCCACAGATTCTTACCACAAAATAAACAAACTCAACTACAAACAAGTCAAATTATCCATAAGAACAGAGATAGGACAACCCAAGAGAAACATGCAAGACAAATTAACCATATTGTCTTCTAATAAAACAACTTAATATCCACAAAATATCCGACTTTCAAAATATTTTCTTTTATAAAAAAAATTGAAATTGGAAGAAACTCTTATACAATTGATGTTTTCAGGGTGAATGAACAATATCATTTTCAAAATGAGACCATGTATTCCCCAAATATCAGAATTCCAAAATATTTTCTCTTGTAAAAAAAAATTGGAATTGAGAACATTATAAAACAGTAGCGTACAACTAGATATAAGCTACCTAGTTAATTTATACACAGAGATTTAAAAATAATTCTTTTTTGATATTTGATTTGACGTTTGACCACCGATTTTATTTTTGAAACTAATATTATCCGATTTATCTTTTAAATAAAATAAAATGGGGTTAAATGTCCTACTGTTCTGCTCCGAAATGGGTTAATGAAGACAGGCATAAGCCATATAGGTGCAATGAGGGAAATTTTGACCGGACAGCGGCATTATCTGTTAAAGATTCAACATTACACAACATTGTAATTGGTTTGGGGATTCAAATTCCCTCAAATGAGATACACAAGGAGATATTTTAAAAAATAGATTTTTCAACATTTGATTTTATTGCTGATTAATGAACCATTTTATTCATTATTCTTTCAGATTAAACTTTTCACAACATTGTAGTTTGCATGGGGATTCAAATTCTCCCAAATGACAAGCAGCTATTTAAATATTAAAATTATATTTATATTGTTTCCTTTGTAATGTACACCTTGAGGATAATTTTTCTATTGTTTCAATCTTTTGTTCTCTGATTGTTGAATTTATCAGAGAGATTGATCAATGACTTGAATCACACGGTGAGATGATTGCTGAAATCAAGTTTGGCTTGCATTCTTGATAAAAACATGAGTTCATGGGGGGTTTAAACGGTGGAAAGAGAGAGACAGTGAATGGTTTAACATCCACTCAACACAAACTTGGTCATTTTTGGACTAAAGTATGGAGAAAACCTGTGGACACCCAGATAACACATGACAGGCGCATTAACCATACGACCACCCACACCCCCAATAATGGAATAGAAAAGGGTTTAAAAGTCTTGATGACACAATACTCCAGCTGCAGTTGATAGGGTTCACGGTCGTGTCAATAGAATACTTCAGTCAATTAGGGACTAACACATGGTAATTGTTATATCTATTGTGTTGAATGCTAGAAAGGAGAATTTTGCCTTAACAGCAGCATTTCTGCCTACTCCCCTATAATTTCCAACAAAGCTGTTGAGTCTTCATTTACATGCACACCAATGTCTAGTTCCCAACAAGAGCAATTTTACAGTGTATTTGACAAGAACTCCTCAAGTCCATGTGATGCTGGCCAAAATTACCCATAATCAAATAACACTTTTGTATTATTGTAACTCTTTGATAATAAATGAAGTCCGCTGGGGATTTCAATTGCTACCCTAAGCCATAATCATCCCCATGATAAAGTGGTTGTCAAACACTCTTCAATTTTATATTAGCCATTGGTCATGTATCCTGGTGTTACTGCTGACCACTCCATCTTTACCTCATATCACTGCCTTGGAGTCCAGCAGAGTAAATTGGATGACTTGACACTACCCCTGGTGCAAACTCATGCCACGGAAAATGACACATCTTTCAAATATTTTGATAAATGCCTTCAAATTATAGTGGAGCTTTGGCCCAACCCCTGGATAAATGAAAAGATTGATATCCAACCTAATTATAGAACTAGTTTTATCAGCAGGGAGATTTCATCTACATAAATACATTTTAATGAACTCAGATTATATTAAATCAGCTCATCTTCATTTCCATTTTACGGGCGATATATTATAAGTTTCCACAACTTAAAAATGGAATTACATAAAATTTAGATAAAATCAACTTGACACAAATTAGGTCATTTCGGGACTAACACATGGTTCAATTTTATTTAAAACATTTGCTTGTGCATACGGGTCTTTAGCAGTGGGAGGGAATTGGAGACCCTGGAGAAAATCCACGAAGTTGGACAGGGGATCCTACTCTTTGTCACATACAATCAGACTTAAAAATGTATTATTGAGCTAAATTGTGGGAGAGAGAGAGAGAGAGAGAGAGAGAAATGGGGTTTAACGTCCATTCAACACAAGGTCATTTCGGGACTAACATATGGTTTAATTTTATTTCAATAATTGGCTTGCACGCAGGGGTCTTTAGTAGTGGGAGGAAACCGGAGTCCCCGGAGGAACCCCACGAAGTTAAGAAGGCGCCCCTATCTCCATGCCACATACGCTCACACCTGGGCTCGAAACCACAGCCGCAAGCCAGAGGTGACCGGCCAGCTAGAGGTCGAAGCGCGGCACTCTAGACCACTGGGCCACCCCAACCCCCCTAAATTGTGGGTGTTTCAAGCTTTGACAAGACAGTCTCATCTTCTGGAATGATATTCCTTTTTAGCAACCAACTTTCACAATATCGTATTTTGAAAACAATCCAAAATCAGCTTTTATGCTTCACCTACATACAAACTTTTTAATGAACCCTGATTAGATTAAGTTGAAGAACTGTCTTCACTCTCCCAAGGTGGGATTGCCTTGTTTGATATGACGCAAAATCCTTACAAATTGATTCCCTACTAATTCCATGATATCGAGACATCATTACCTGATGAATATTCATGATGTCTCCAAATTTACAGACGCATAATTGAAGCAGAAATCATTTGTGAATAAATTGTCTAACTTTATTGGAATGTTTCCCCCCCCAAGAGCAAAATCAAGAAACTATTCATAATCTAATTGTAATTAATTCGGATCAGGTGCTGTTTGTGTGTTGCTTGTCATTAACAACGCCTGGAGATCGGGTGTTCGATCCCTGCATTAGCCGAGAAAGTTCATCCAGATTTTCCAGCGTGTTTTACCCTTGTCAGTGATGCAGAATGTGACAAGGACAGCTGTCTAGTCATTTGGATGGGACAAAAACCGAGGTTCCATGTACACATTGGCATGCACAAAAAAGATCCTTTGACAGTTGGAATTTGATATAAGAGTAGGCCGTAGCGCCACTGTCCGGACTAAATGTCCCTCATAGCACACTGTATGGCGTATGCCCGTCTTCATTACCCCAGTTCAGAGCAAAAGAATAAGACGTTAAACCCCATTTCTTTTCATTTCATTTTGCAGTTAACGAATGCCTCCAACTTTTTAAAAAATTTTCAATCAATTCTGTTACAATGTTCAGATACTTACCCCCATCTAAACACAACCTTCGTGAACTTATACCCAACTTAAATCTTGTGAATCCAAATTCAATGGAACTGAAATGAACTACCAACTGTCTAGAGTTCTTTTACCTGCACACCGACATGTATACAGGTTTTCCGTCCCATTCGAATGACTAGACACTATTGCTTGCCATGCCCTCCCATCCTGCACCAATCTGCTGTATTAATATCATTATCATATTGAAAACTAAATTTAAATCATAAGTTTACTAACCTCTCGATATCTATTTTCTTTTAAGTCAAATATCCAATTTTTGAGTATTTTATTGAGACCTTTGTTATATACAAAATAACCCACTTATCTATGTTCAATGGATGCCCCGATGTACAAAGGTATACTGTAAAGTAACTTGAAACAAGATTCAGTATTGGTCAATGATAACCCTTGACCTCTTTGACCTATGAACCTACATCTGAGATGTAATCCAATCAATTTCATAATAATATGCTTGTTATCTTATACTATCACATACCTCAATCAAAGCTCTCGTTTGTGACATTGTCTAACAGTGAGATATACCCTTCAAGAAATTTGCATGTCACAAAATTCAATAATTTAAATAAGAAAGCCCAATACATGATCCAATTATTCAAATGCTTTTTTTTTTTAATTTATTTACTAGAATCCAAGAAAACAAAGATAGGTTGCCAGGCAACGAAACATACGCCCACAGCAGCTAAATCGTCCGGGCAGTCAACAAGGGTTGTCGCATATTTTTACTTTTTTCGGTAATGAAACATTTGTAATACACTATAAACTGATTAAGAGTAACAACTCATTATGTAATTATCAGAAAATCATTAGAATTTGATTGCTTTTTATAAAGTTTTACCCCAAGCTAACAATTAGTATATACATGAAACATTTAATATCATGGATTTAGCTGTTCAGTTATCTAAATTCATTGAAAATCAAAATACTTGTTCATTCAAGACCTTAAACTCTATGTATCAATCTGAAGTCAATCGGATGGTAACTTTGGCCTCTATAGCGTCACAAGAATTTTTGAAGTTATCAAGGGAGATAACTCTGGCAGTAATTATTTGAAATCGCTGAAAATCAATAGGCTTCTTCGTCTCATGACCTTAAACACTGTGTATAAATCTAAAGTCAATCGGATATTAACTTTGGCCTCCAGAGCGTCCACAAGATTTTTTGAGGTGATCAAGGGCCATAACTCTGGCACTAACTATCAGAAATCGCTGAAAATCAATAGGCGTCTTCGTCTTATAACCTTAAATACTGTGTATAAATTTAAAGTCAATCGGATATTAACTTTGGCCTCTAGAGCGTCCACAAGATTTTTTGAAGTGATCAAGGGCCATAACTCTGGCACTAATTATCGGAAATCGCTGAAAATCAATAGGCTTCTTCGTCTTATGACCTTAAACACTGTGTATAAATTTAAAGTCAATCGGATATTAACTTTGACCTTTAGAGCGTCCACAAGATTTTTTAAAGAGATCAAGGGCCATAACTCTGGCACTAATTATCGGAAATCGCCGAAAATCAATAGGCTTCATTGTCTTATGACCTTAAACACTGTGTATAAATTTAAAGTCAATCGGATATTAACTTTGGCCTCTAGAGCGTCCACAAGATTTTTTGAAGTGATCAAGGGCCATAACTCTGGTAGTTATAATCGGAAATCGCTGAAAAACAATAGGCTTCTTCGTCTCATGACCTTAAACACTGTGTATAAATTTAAAGTCAATCGGATATTAACTTTAGCCTGTAGAGCGTCCACAAGCAATTGTGGACGCCGGACCGCCGGACCGACCGACGGACGGGGGCGACGACAATATACGACCACATTTCAATGTGGGCGTATAAAAATGAGTTGTCCTATTTCTAGAACAGATGTTTTTATTTAAATTTTAAAGTAAGTAAAATCTAAGAAAATCTGTAAAAAAATTCCCTTAAAAAAAATTGCAGAATCTGTTGAGCTTCACGCATAGAAGCATCAAAAACCTCTACAAATCTCTAGAAATTCCCAACTACAAAGTTTTTTCACCCCTTATCCATAGCAAAACTCCCTTATATCACCCTTAAACTGTCACACACCTTAATCAAAATAAAACTAAACCCCTACAATAAATGACAAAATCCCCTACTGGGATACTGTTACACCAGCTGTAATTAATGACATACCTGAATTACAAGATCACACCTTGCATGACACATACCTAAATTCCAATAAAAATTATCCCCTTGGGACCTTAACACAACACAAAATTCCCTTATAGAAGTTAAACAGATGACAACAATCCCTACTAGAGAGAGAGAGAGAGAGAAATGGGGTTTAACGTCCACTCAACACAAACTAGGTCATTTCGGGACTAACATATGGTTCAATTTTTATTTCAATAATTCACTTGCGCGTAGGGGTCTCTAGCAGTGGGAGGAAACCCACGAGGTTGAGAAGGCGCCCCTATCTCCATGCAACATACGCTCACACCAGGGCTCGAAACCACAGCCGCAAGCTAGAGGTGACCAGCCAGCTAGAGGTCGAAGCGCGGCACTAGGCCCCCCCCCCCCCAATCCCTACTAGTATGTTAATGACAAAACACCTATATTTTGATATCATTTCTTAAGTCGGACCAATTTGTATTTCAGTGATTTAAATGATAAATGTAGTCTGTAAAGTGTTCACAAGAAATTATTCCACCACATATCGATGTGAGTATCTAAAATAAATGTTTTAAAAACACATCAGAATTTATTTCTCTTCGCCCATTTATGAAATTTAAAAAACAAAAAAAGAGAGAGAGAGAGAGAGAGAGATGGGTAGGTTTTAATGTTATTTTGAGACTGACATATGACCTTTGGTACACTTTTGTTTCTACAATTCGCTTGTGTCTAGGGGTCTTTAGCAGTGGGAAGAAACTGGAAGACGAAAGACAATGAACATCTAATACTTTAAATAATTTGGCCTATCTGTGACAACAACTCTCTACTTATTATTACTTGGCTTCCTCATGACCTGACATTGGCATTTTAAGGGTGGACATATAATCAGCAAATCCTGATAACTTGGACCATAATAATTAGCCCAAGTACCCAATAAATTAATCTAAATCTACAAATTCTCATCCTTATTGATGGGCCTCATCCATTGTGTTAACAAAAGAATGTTGAAACTTGCCAGAGTACAGATAACATTTTCTCTATAATTGAGATAAGAAATGTAAAAAATGTTTACACAAATTTCTTTCTCTTTTACTGGGTAAAAATAAATGTTGTAGCTATCAGCGGTTCTTATATACAGGTGTCTTGTAGTGTCGATCTGTCAAACTATAAATTATATATCAAGACTTTGAATATACATGCCTTCATTTTCAATTTAATCTGAGAATTGAAATAAAATTATCTTAGTAATGGCATGGGATAAATAACAAATTTAATCATGTTTTGTAATTCTTGCTTTTAAAGCAACTTAAAGGACCATCACACCACAATAACAGTTAAGACTATTCAAAATCAAACGTAATTTCATTTCTCTAAAAAATAATTTGGTCTGATATTTGTTTAAATTAATCAATTCAAAAGCCCCCAAAATGCTAGTTCAATACCATATCCAAGACATTTGTATAAATTTCACCTGGTATAAAACTGTTTCCACCAGATCAAATAATCAATTCTAACTTAAAATAACAGGAAAAAAGTGTAACCTCAGTATCATTTAATAGTATGCATTTAGCACTACTTTCTTTCACATTTATTCAATATCAAATCTTTGTTTAAAAAATCACAAAAGTCATTTAAAATCACCAAAATTATCTAACTTGTATTCTTTTTTTTATCTAAACAATGATTTGATAATTTTTTGGTGATCTTAAATGATTTTTATGAATTTTTAACCAAAGATTTGATATTAAACAAATGTTAAAGAAATTAGTGCTAAATACACAAGATTAAATAGTATCAGAGTTACAGAACGTACAAATCAAAAAATGTCTTTTGAGATATACATGAATCATTTGTTTGGCCTTTAAAAGTAAAAAGTTTCTTCCAATCTTATCTAACCACTAAGATAAATATATGTCTAAACTGATTAGGATAATTGCCAAAATTGTTTTGAAATTTGTTCATTTAAAATAAATCTTTTAACAACGTTTTAAATGTAGAATTTGAAACATCAGGTACTAATCATGAAGTGATCGTCCTGATTATCAAGTCCCACATCCAATTGCTGAATAAAATTGCCAAATAATTTTCTTACATAACCTCCATTAGGTTAATCTGATGATAAGATACAAATGGTTTAATATTTTGATTTGAAATTATCAGACACAGTAAAGAGGTTATGTCGTCACATTTTAGTTAACAGAGTTAAACCCACTTGGTTGAGTGCTGGAATGGGGGTAGAGGGAGCAATGACCATGGGAATCCATTTTCAGGGGGAAGAGCATCTAATCACAGAATAAACTTAAAATTAACGTTTTTTAAAATTTGAAATCATCAGACACAGTAAAACGGCTATGTCGTCACACCTTAGTATAAGGGGGCAATGGTTATGGGAATCCATTGGGGGAGAGAGAGAGAGAAAGAAATGGGGTTTAACGTCCACTCAACACAAACTAGGTCATTTTGGAACTAACATATGGTTTAATTTTATTTCAATAATTCGCTTGCGCGTAGGGGTCTTTAGCAGTGGGAGGAAACCGGAGTGCCCGGAGGAAACCCACGAGGTTGGAAAGGCGCCCAAATCCTTGCCACATACGCTCACACCAGGGCTCGAAACCAGCCAGAGGTGACCGGCCAGCTAGAGGTCGAAGTGCGGCACTCTAGTCCACTAGGCCATCCCAACCCCCCCCCTGAATACATTGGGGGAGGCAGGTGCATCTAATCAAAGAATGAAAATAATTTTTGTTTGTTTAATTTGAAATCATCACTGTTAGCTTTGTTGTACAAGCTGCTCTACTTTATTCATTAGATGAGTCTTTGGGGAATACAATCAGGCAGTTTCCCCGGGGTATAACGGAACCCCTGCACTCCACTGTTCCCACCTTCTTTCATTTACAGTGTTGTTTGGAATCTAGGGCAGACACTTTAATATCATATTAGTAAACTGAATACAGAAATTGTAAAAAGATCTTACCTTTCTTCACTGGTAATTATTATCCACAATTTAAAACTTTGTTTCCAGATTTCTGAAAATATAAAATTATAACATCTAAAAAATATAATTCAATTCAACAAATTCTTTACAATAGGTCCATTTACACAGGTGGTTGTCAGTTTTCCGTAACATCTGACGCAACTAAGCACATTTTCCTTGTTCACCCTAGAGGTGTCGGAGGTCAGGGCTCGACTGCTCTACCATTGCAGACCCCCTCAATTTTGTAACATCTGAAGGGTTAGAATTACTTTACCATGTCAGCACTAAAGACAAGCTTTTTTTAAACTCAGTTCCCAACTGCTCAACCACTGCAGCTCCTCAAATCATTTAAAGCAGTTTAATATGTACCGGTATCTCTCAAATCTAATAAACTGTATTTTTTAACATTAGTCTAATTCTAGAGACTATATTTATTTATGAGGATTTCCAATTTTGTCTACAAATCATCAAGTACTTCCAAGACATAATATATCTTGGTCATTACATGTAATTCCAAAACTTTAACCCTTATTTCACAATTTTTACAAATAAGTCCAGAATTAAAGTTCACAATGTATTGTAAGAATTTTAATTTCTATCCAAGTACCTGCCACATACAATGTTTAAGTGTCCATTATCTTGATCCTGTACTTCTAACAGATAAGATACACCATGAACATCACACAACAATGCTATGACAACTATTGATAAAGAAATAGGGCCTACCACCCAACTTTTATCCACAAGACACCTAAGTTTGGATGGACAAGAGGTTTATTTTGATTAGGGTTCATCATTGTCCGCAGAATTTGGGTGGTGGACGACATGTTTGAAAGAAAATTAAAATAATCTATTATGATTTTATTGCAGGCACAATACCTTGAATTGATAAACTTGGGAATTTTTCAGATGTCATGTCCGTGTCAACCCAATATAAATATTTTGATTCGCAGAACCTTTTCAAGGAAAGGAATGAAATCAATCAGAGACAAATTGATTAAGACTGACCAGGTCTTTGAACATACCAATGTAAATAACTAATAACCCAGGTTCAGATGTTGATATTTTAAAACAGTGAACAAACCAGTGTAATAACTAATAAGCCATGATCAGACCCAGGGATTGCTAAAACAGTAAAACGGTTCAACTTGTCCTCTGAAGTACACAGTCAGGGTAAATAATCTAGTTGAGAGAGAGAGAGAGCGAGAGAGCAAGAGAGAGAGGGTGTTTAACCTCCACTAAACACAAACTAGGTTATTTCAGGACTTACATGGTTCAATATTATTTCAATAATTCGCTTGCTTGTAGGGATTTTTGGCAGCAAGAGGAAACTGAAGGACCCGGAAAAACCCCACGAGGTTGGCCAGAAAACGCTACTTCTTCTCAGATAGAAGTGGGGAATCAGTTTAGTTTAGAAAAAAACAAGTTTAATTATTTTACGTAGAAAATATTAAAATCTCTGTTTGATTTATTTTTTAAAAAAATAATATACTTTTATTTACGTCAATATTTAGCATATCTTAGTACATTTATATCTTAAAAACAAAATAGATTGTCTCTTCTGAATAAACGGTTAATTACAAGGGTTCCTACAACACTCAGATGTAAGTACATAAATCCATCAATAGATTTGCAATAACGAATAACACAAAAAACATCATTTTGTAAAGATTTTTTTTATATCTTATTAGTAATCTTAAGGAGAAAAATTTATATTAGATTTGAAAATACACATTCTTTGCAATAACGAATAACACAAAAAACATCATTTTGTAAAGATTTTTTTATATTTTTTTTAGAAATCTTAAGTACAAAAATTTATATTAGATTTGAAAATACACATTCTTCTTGTTTTTTTATGAACAAAAAAAAATAATAACTGATCATTTCCTAAATAAATGTCAAAATTGTTTTCATTTCAAACATCAAACACTTTTTTTGCAATATATGAGAAAAGATTGTAAATTTCAATAATTCTGACATATCTAATCACCTCACTAACAAACTCGGATCATAAAGTCATCTCAGACGCAGATTTTAATTTAATATGGTATTCTGATGTTTGTGAAGATTTTTGCTAAGTTGATAAATTTCTTTTAAAAAAAAACAGATTTGCACAATTTGATGAGTCAAAATAATGGAGGACAAGTTCAAATACAAATAAAATCTAATGTTATTAATTTAAACTTTGTTAGTAAAGACATAGTTGGTCATTCTGATGAGAAATGACAGGAATTGAGATGAGGTTTGAAGTCTTACTTTTTTGCACCAGAGAGAGGGAGAGAGAGAAATGGGGTTTAACGTCCACTCGACACAAACTAGGTCATTTTGGGACTAACATTTGGTTTCAATTTTATTTCAACAATTCGTTTGCGGTAGGGGTCTTTAGCAGTGGGAGGAAACCTGAGTGTCCAGAGGAAACCCACGAGGTTGAGAAGGCACCCCTATCTCCATGCCACATACACTCACACCAGGAATCGAAACCACAGCCGCAAGCCAGAGGTGACCGGCCAGCTAGAGGTCGAAGCGCGTCACTCTAGACCACTAGGCCATCCCAACCCCCGTTTTTTTTGCACCAACTTGGGCAAATGAAGACTGAATACTCGATTCTTTGAAAATTGTTTTCCTAATTGTAGCTTATTCTTCTTTGAATTACATGTGCAGGATAAGATTCCATAGAAATGAAATGAGGTTTAACGTTCTGCTGTTCTGCTCTGACTGGGCTAATGAAGACGGGCATACGCCATACAGTGTGCTATGAGGGAAATTTTGCCCAGATATCAGTATTATACGTCCTACTCTTATACTGAATTCCAACTGTCAAGGGATCTTTTACCTGAGGGCCAAAGTGTACACAGGACCACTACGGAAAATCTTGATGAACTTTCATTGCAACAAAAGGATTAAACGCAGGACCTTGAGGTTAGTGAGCCAACGTCTTACTCACGAGTCACCATGACTCCAAGATTTCAAAGAACTAAATTGTAATTGTGCACTCGTAAAACAACATCCAATAACAAAGTTCTCGGATAAATCATTTCTTATCTTTTTTTTTCTCCCGTTTTAATTAGATATAAAATATTCGTACAGAACAACAGAATATTGATTTGAAGAAGTAAAGAATATCTGACCCTCATCACCTGCTTAGGACCAGATATAAGATTAATTCTTGTTGGTTATTAAATTCTTTCATCTGGATAAATTGCAAACAAAAACTGAAGACTGTAAGGCCTAACCATATTAATTTTTAGTTCTTTAAGGACTTGATCTACTCTTTTCTTGTGTGCAGTGTTTTGCAATAATTTCAAAACTTAAAAGATTTGAACTAAAAGCTTTTAAGAAGAGCAACTATTTTGTTTTTTAAATTTGTTTTTATATCTCTGAAGAAATTAAAGGCAGAATTTATGATAGGTATCCCCGAAAAACATACATTCAAATTGGTATGGTCTAAGTTAATTTCCTTGTATATGTATCGTAAATACTCGCCAAACTATACCATTTCTGTATTTACGCACCAAAAACGCCTGCACACCCTTTGTATGTCTTTCAGACGACCAGGTCTATTTCCAACAATATACCCTTCTTTAATCTTATTATCTGATCAAGCCTGTCCAATCACGCAGAAAAAAAAAGATCAGAAAAAATTTTAATAGAATTTTGACAGCTGTTTATTTCCAAGTCCTTTGATATGACACATCCTTCAATAAAAACGGTCTTTTTATTCTTTTCTGATACTTTAATAAAAGATAAAATGGACAATATTAAAACAATTCTGTTATAAATTTATTCACTTGATCGAACTATTGACGGCCGTATGATTAATGGGATATGAATATGTAGGATATTAATGAAAACATTCACGGCAGAAGCGAAGGATATAAAAAAAAAGTGGTCGTCTAGCAATTCACGTTGATATTATATTGTATTGTTGATGTGCAGAAATTGATCATAAATCAATATCATTTTTAAAGATAAATCAACTTCGTATGGACAATTTTAGTCAATTATTTAACTACATAGAGAGAAATGGCTTAACATCCACGCAACACTACTGGGTTCAATATTATAGATGCAAAAAAACCTATAATAAATTTGTCTACTTTTTTCCCTCTTATCAATTTCCAGATTCTAATGAAGTAAAGACAAGTAAAACGAGATTTTGAACTATAAAAACGAAACGAAATAGGATCTGATTGTATATAATGAAAATGAAGAAAAGTACACTATGCAGAAATTGTCCATGACAGCAGTGCTGTTTCTATTTAATTTAGATTTCCAACAGTCAGAGTTGCTTTCATGTACTTAATGGAACTTGCTTTCTCATACCATTTCAAAGACTAGTCTTCAATCCCGCACCACTCATGAGGGAAATAAGGCTGAAAACCAGATAACCTTACTTAACTCTGGGATCAAATCTGAGACCTCCTGTATCAGGTGTCTCAAAACGAGTAAGCATACTACCTACAAAACTTGAATGGATGCTTACTTACGCCTCCTACCTTCGGTCAATAATTTACAAATACAGGTTAATTATTTCAAAAATTGTCCAAGAAACTCTGAACCCCATGTTACCTCCTACACAGATGATGGATTACCCCCCGCCCGCTCAAATAATGAATTTATTCCAACTGGTGTGGAAGCATGAATAACAAATCATACAGGAAAAAAGAGGGAGAGAGAGAGAGAGAGAGGGAGAGGGAGAGAGAGAGAGAGAGAAAGATGTGGTTTAACATCCTCTGACACAAATTAGGTCATTTCGACACAAACTAGGTCATTTCGGACTAACATGTTTTTTAAATTTTATTTTAATAATTCGCTTGCGCATAGGAGTCTTTAACAGTGGGAGGAAACCGGAGGACCCAGAGAAAACCCATGAGGTTGGATAGGGACCCTACTCCTTGTCACGTACAACAGATACAGGAATCAAACAAACATAATTATAGGAACACCAAGATGTAAATATATAGTTACAATAACATCAATCATTGGTGTATAAAAGCTCTTAAACATTTCAATATATAAAACAATAATCTATTGTTATACAAACAAAGTCTGGCAATTCTATTATTTATGGAAATATAAATGCACTTATCACATACACATGTCCAAGCAAATTATCTTTGTAATTGTTCAAACAAATGGACATTTAGCAACAAAATACACATGTCCTATCAAATTTCTTTATTATTGTTTAACGAAATGACACACATCAAAAACTATTTTGTGAAATTCAAGTAGGATGTGATGAAGTTTAAATTGAATCTGATTGACACATCTGAGGTTACCATTTAACCTACGATATCCGATCTCCTTCAATGTATTCAAACATTGTCAACTTTTATTATTGTCCCTGTGTTATTACCCTATTGCAGAACCCTTAAACATCCCTGGTCCCCTGTCAACTCCATGACACATTCAACAAAAGCCAACTTATATTTTCGGGATCACAACAAAAGACTGGATAAATGGGGCTAGTGACAGGTTTTCACTTCAAATTAAAACAACAAGCGTTCTGGTCAATTTTTTTCAACCAGTCTTTTGTGTACTGAAATTTGAAAAGCACACACATGCTTGTATTATGTTGATAGGCATGACCGACCCCATGCCTTTTGTTTTCTGACCCTTTAAATACAAACATCCTTTCCCCCTCTTCATCACCCTTCAATCTATTGTTCCTCTATTTTATCCCTTTGTAAAAATATGAAAAAAATGCTTTGCTACATCCCCATGTGCGCACGCTGTCGAAAATAAAAAAGTTCCAAAACTTTCTGTTTTTTTATGAAATCAGAAATAAAAATTTATCCTATATATTATATTCGAATAAATTTAAATATGCATTATTTTAGAGATAAATTTGCCTATTAACTCAATCTTACATACTATGCAACTTTAAGTTACAAATAAAAAGTGGATTGCAGTCTGTGTACAAATTATTCTGGTTCAATTGAACTAATTGTAATTTAAAGATATACTAATCGCGTTCACACCTCTCTATCTACCATAAGATAATAAGCTCATCAATAATATATAAACAGATGTACAAACAATCATAGAATATTTTCAGAATGGAGAGATAGGGAGCAATTGAGTTTAACGTCGACTATGTCATTTCAGGACCAATGTATGGTTCAATAATTTGCTTGTTCATTTGGCCACAGATCACTAATTATTGCCCCATTGACTTTAATGTTAATTCTCTCGTCTCTTAGACCGGTTGTAACTTTTTCCCAAATATTTGTTGGGTAAAACGCTTTCTGCCACAGATGGAGCAAATGTGGCAGACTCTTGCCCAAAAGCATGTATGAGGTTCTTCATGAAAAACTTGAGATAGACAAGCTGGAAGTAGAGACAGCTAACCTTGCAATTTTCAGTCCTCCCTTTCAACGTAACCAACCTCACAACTCTTGTATCCTTCCGCCTCAAAATCATGAATATTCACCAAAACCTGGCAGAAAATGTATTTTCAAACCCTTTTCTTCGATTCTACACCAAAAATTCAACAAAAATCGCCATGCAAAAGGGGGAAAAAGGGAAAGGGAGAGAAGGACTAAAAATAACTTTCGCCCTTGTTTCGTCCATTTGAGTCTTTAGGAAAGGGAGGAAACTGGAGGACCCAGAGAGAGGCAACCCTACACCTTGTCAACAAGCTTGGAATGGAAACAACAGCGTTTGACAGATCTTACGACCATTCAACAATCCAATCCCAAACCTTCAGCTTTGGAAAAAGAGAGAGAGAAATGGGGTTTAACTTCCACTCGACACAAACTAGGTCATTTCGGGACTAAGATATGGTCAATTTTATTTCAATAATTCGCTTGCGTGTAGGGATCTTTAGCAGTGGGAGGAAACCGGAGTGCCCGGAGGAAACCCACGAGGTTGAGAAGGTGCCCCTATCTCCATGCCACATACGATCACACCAGGGCTCGAAACCACAGCTGCAAGCCAGAGGTGGCCGGCCAGCTAGAGGTCGAAGTGGGCACTCTAGACCACAAGGCCATCCCCCCGCCCTTTCAGGTTTGAAACAAAATGGATTGGGCAGAAGATATGTGACCTGAATTTTTTCATAATGAATTTTTTGAACTCAGAAAACAAAACTATATCGCTAATCAATCAGCAGGAATATTTTGCTTTTGGCCAATCTGATACCCAAATCTCAAGAATGGCTAATGATACCAAAAATATGTTCTTGACACCAAGTCAAACATTTCTTATCTGAGCAGACAAACTATAACAATTTCCTCTATCTGCCGAACAGAACCATTAAAATCAAACCTATTGTTATTCTAAGGTTTTGAAACGGAACCAAGAAGACAGAAGATTTCACGGGTCAGAGACAGATGAAGGTGGACAGGAGCTGAATGTTATTTCTGTTGGAATGGCTGGGACATGATAATTGGATGTTCCTTAGACCATGTGTAAACAGTATAATGGTCAAGCTGGACTGATAGAGGTCAGAGGTCATTCCTTATCTCAATTGTTCATCAATCAAACAGCTTTTTACTTGTCAACCAACTGTCTCATCTCATTTCATTCACAGTCTGAGAGAGAAATTAGGGTTTAAGATCCACATAACATAAACATCCCAAACGTTTATAAAATTATATTATTAAAATGCCTACATAAACTAAACAGACGATAAATAGAGAAATGAAGATTAACATCCATTTAACACAAGCGAGAGAGAGAAATGGGGTTTAACGTCCACTCAACACAAACTAGGTCATTTCGGGACAAACATATGGTTTAATTTTATTTCAATAATTTGATGGCGCGTAGGGTTTTTTAGCAGTGGGAGGAAACCGGAGTACCCGGGGGAAACCCACGAGGTTGAGAAGGCGCCCCTATCTCCATGCCACATACGCTCACACCAGGGCTCGAAACCACAGCCGCAAGCCAGAGGTGACCGGCCAGCTAGAGGTCGAAGCGCAGCACTCTAGACCACTAGGCCATCCCAACCCCCCTTTAAAACAAGCATCCCAAACATTTATAAAATTATATTTAATGACTAGGTAACCAAAACAGTTGATAGCAAACATTTTATTTTTATAAAATTATATTCGATGCCTAGAAAACCTAAACAGATGATAGTAAACACTTTGTTTTTCAATTTATGTGAAAGCTATAGCAGCCATACAAATGGCATAACTAGAAAGCACAAAGTATAAGTGTTGGTTACATTTTTTGATAGGATTCCTTTTTACCGGATTGAACCCAAGATAATTTAATACAGAAATTTGATTTTTTTTTTTTAAATAAAAAGCTAAATGAGTAGATTTTAGTGTGGATGATGCCATAAAACATAAAACATTGTCACAAAAATAAGGCAAATGATGATTAGAGGCTTTAATGAATATCAAATGATATTATTTAACATCTATTCTAAAACTGATAACGTCTAAAAATCCTATTATGTCTATTTTTATTCTGTACAGCTTCCGTATTTTTGTGAATTATGAATATCAAATACTACGTAAAGTCTGTTATAAATCTAATAAATGTACCGATAAAAGTGAATGGATACATTATAGGAGATCAGTATACAGGAAACTTGCACCCATTAACTCAGAAATCAATAAGAATCCGTATATTCTGATCGTTAAACAGAGTAACAAGAACAAAAGGACGTCTTTTACAGCAATAGATGAAAACCAACGACCAAGGGTAAAAACTTCCGGAGGATTTCATTAAGAGAAAGGGGTGAATTGTTTTAGCCATGGAGTATTTAGTTCACTATACAACTTAACATCAATATGTACATGTATGCATAGTATAAATATATTGAAACAACCTTAATTAGTCAGTATTGCGCAAGTTTCTTATTAGTAAATATATTGAAACTAACTTAATTACCCAATATTACGTACTGAGTGCCTTATAGTGTACAAGTGATATAAAGAAATATATGTTTATAATCATTTTATTATCTAATTATAGATCTCTTAAGTATTCAAATTCGGTGGGAGGGGCGAGGGAATGACCTAGTTTGTGTCGAGAGGGCTTAACGTTAAACCCCATTTCACTCTCTCTCTTTAAATATTCAAATGACAACAGTCACATTAATGGAGAAACAATTATGGAAATGAAACGAAACAGAATCTTCCTATGGCAATATCAAAATCTTACATGGAACTTTGTGTCAGCCAGCAGCTTACTCACTGAGTCACTGTGGCTCCCCCAGAAACAATCACTTAATGCAACTGATTACCTTGATAATATTGAGACTAACAGAGAGAGACTAACTTATGGTTCAATAATATTTCAATAATTCTCTTGCACATAGTGTTCTTCGGAGAAAACCCATGAGGTTGGACAGACGACCCTACTCCTTGTCAAGTACAACCCACTAACAAATGGTCAATTTCATTTCAATGGTTATGTGTGAAATGGGGGAGGGGATATTTCCCAGAGAGCTGCAATTCCCTCCAATCTACATTGAATTCTGACAACCGAGGGTTCGTTTACAAGCATACCAGTACCAGTGTGTTCACAGAGGAGCTGCATTTCCCCCTAATGTAGGGGCACCTTCTCAACCTCGTGGGTTTCCTCCGGGCATTCCGGTTTCCTCCCACTGCTAAAGACCCCTATGCGCAAGCGAATTATTGAAATAAAATTAAACCATACGTTAGTTTGTGTTGAGTGGACGTTAAACCCCATTTCTCTCTCTCTCTCCCCCTAATGTACTTTGAATTCCAAAAACCAGGAATTCTTTTATATGCATACCTGTACCAGTGTGTTCACAGATTAACCTCGGGTGCATCAAAATTAGAGATTAATCTTCATTTCACTTTATCTTTAACTATTATATTCCTAATAAAATACATCCAAAAAAGAGATTGAAACAATTTCTTATTTTACGAACTACAGCGAGTACATAAATAACAACTGCAAATAACTCAAAGTTTATACTCCTGTCTTAAATTTCATGTAATACCCATCAATTCTGACAAGTTAATTCTCCTTCCTGCAGCTTGTAATTGAGAAATTAAACAGAAAAAAAACTCTCTCTGTGTAAAATGCTTTTAAAATGCCAAATGCACCAAATAAAAATAAATAAATGGGAATGAACGAGGTTAAACAAAAGTTCTTCTCATGTTTATAGGTCATTTTGAAACTAACACATGGTTTAACAAATTTTTTTCAACCGTATATAAGACATTTTGGGACTAACATGTGGTTTAGCAAAACTTTTTCACCTGAATATAAGAAATTTTGAGACTAACATGTAGATTGAATGATGTTTAACAAATCTTCTTCACTTGTATATGTCATTTCAAGACTAACACATGGGTATTTCAAAGTATATAAATAAATTAAATGGAAATGTTAAAGTTTAGGAAATCTTCTTCAACTGTGTGGTTTATTTTCAAGATTAAGCCACATGTTAGTCCCAAAATGACTTAGTTTGTGTTGAGTGATCGTTACACCCCATCTCTCCATATACTGAAATCATATTCAGAGATAATCTTCTGACTGCATAACCAAAATGGAACCATTTAAATGCAAAACTCCATGAAAAGTGGTAATAGAGGGGGGAGCAACACTCCATTAAAAGCGTGAATAGAGGGCAGGGACGACAATACTCCATTAAAAGTGGGAATAGAGGGGGGTCGTTTAAAAGTAGAGGGGGGGGCAGCAACACTCCCATACAAGGGAAACAGCAACATTACTTTATAAGTGGGAAAAGACAGGACAGCAACACTCCATTAAAAGTGGGAATAGAGGTGGAACAGCAACACTCCATTAAAAGTGGGAATAGAGGTGGAACAGCAACACTCCATTAAAAGTGGGAATAGATGGGGGACAGCAACACTCCTTTAAAAGACTAGAAGATCAGTTTTGCCAGTCAATTAAACAATGACTCCATCAGTTTGTAAATAGGGTCAGCATTAAATGATATTTTAGCAGGGGGATTTTTAAACCTAATAAGACAATAAATAAAGGATACTTACATAAGGTCAACACATTTAACAAGATGTCTGTAGTATACTGTTATAATGGTTTATCTGTAATTAAGAGGGAGAGAAAGACAATTAGAGGGTAATTAAAATACCAATGAATAGTTATAACCAGGGTTTAATATGTTGTAACATCCAGATGTTACATGACTAACTGGTGGATTTAAATCACATTTTAATTAGATCTCAATTACCCACTGATATATAGCAGTCTACATCCCGCTGTTCAATATAACCATAAAGAGATAGAGATAAATGGAGTTTTTTATCAACTCAACACAAACTAGGTCATTTCAGGACGGACCAATAATATCATAATATGATGTAATTTTATTTCAATAATTCGCTTGCAGATAGAAGTCTTGAGCACTTTGAGGATACCAGAGGTTCTAAACTAGGTCATTTTCGGGACTAATAATTATACGGTATGATTTTATTTCAATAATTTGCTTGCAGGTAAATTAAGGGGCTTGAGTAGTGGGAAGATACCCGACAAGCTAGTTTACTTATTATCATGTACAATTGTAGGAGGTCAGTACCATTAGTGAATACCAATGAATCACACTTTTTCAACCATTTGCCCCCCTCCCTTCTCCTACAGGATGAAATTCATGATCTAACATCCTACAAAATATATACTTTAATTTTATATCATGAATCAACTTTTCGTCAAATAAAAGATGATTCCAAGCTGATATAAAAAATTGCTAAAAATACTCAGAATTCTTCAGGCTAATTCTAAATCAGGAACCAACTTTTGATCAAATGAATGATTCCCAACAAATATATTGCAAAATTCTTTAGATTAATGTTATATCCAGAACGAACATTCAATGAACTGAACGATTCCCAACAATTTAAAATATTGATGATAACCAAAAAAGTTGAATTATTAAAATGTTTTTTGTAATGTATACCAATTATCTATGTTATGGTAACTAGTTATTTGTATTCTAGTAACTATGTTTTTTTTCTCATTTTATTCACACATGCACATATCCTTAAAAGGCTTTTTATGTTTGTAAGTTTCTTCTTATTTCTATATATGATGCATATAACATTTTCTGTCATTTTATTGTTTAGTTTTGTCTTTTAAATTACTTAAGTGCATAGCGATCATTGACAGAAAGAATTGTACAATAAGTGAGAGAAAACATGGGTTATTTTAAGATGTCAAAAAATGAAATGGGATTTACAGTTTTACTTTTCTGCAACAACCTATGCAAGAGAGACAGAAATGGGATTTAACATCCACTCGACACAAATTCGGTCATTTCGAGACTAACATAATATGGTTCAATTTTATTTCAATAATTTGCTGGCATGTAGGAGTGGGAGTGGGAGGAAACCAGAGGACCAATGAGGTTAGACAGGCGACCCTACTCAGTGTCACATACAACCCAGGAATCGAAACCCATACTAGTTGACACAATAACAGACCTTATGATATAGCACATGCTGACCATTCAGCCATCCAACCCCACCCCACCCTCTGAATAGAAAGGATGTATTGAACCATTTCATTTCACATTCACTTAAATAGCTAATACTTAACCCATGTATAGATTCATTAGACAGAATACCAAATAGACAAGAAATCCACTTAAAATAATCCACATAGAATCATGCACACCATTTACTGCCGTCAGCACCTAAAGCTCGGAGTATCTACCTTCCTGCAGAGGGATTAATATAATCACTATTAAATCCATCATCTTTCTGATAGATCCAAGAGAAAAGAACATCGAGAAATGAAAGGGACCAACTTGATGTCCCACAGTTTAATCCTTTCACGCAACTTGATCTCGACAATAGATGACAAGACTGGACCTTAATAATCACACCCTACAGACCTGCACTCGGACACACAGACTGACCCTTAACTGGACTGTAACAAGAGAATCGAGTGGACCCCCTACTGGTCACTCAGATCCTCTAAATTCAATCTCCCCTGAACACCTGATCATTATATTCACAGTTGACCGATTCAATAATCGTATTCCTTGATTCAATCAACAGACATAACGGACAAGATTATGCGACACAATGACCTGACCGATGAGATAATTTACTCCATTCCAGACTGACCAGGACCATGGGTCAGGGGATTGAGTGGACTCGGACATCTTGTTTCGATGTACAAAGAGACAGGGATTATGATTTACAAAGAAGACATCAGAATAATGATCACGCTATAATTTGAAGAATTACATGACCAGGTCTGACACTGACGTCTGTTAATTAGCGTATTGTCGGAGGTTGTAATACCCAATGGAATCTGGAATAAATCACACTGATAGAGAGGGAGAGGGGTTTAATGTCCACTCCAGGTCATTTCGAGACTAGCAGAGAGAGAGAGAGAGAGGGGGTTTCATGTCCACTTGACACAAACTAGGTCATATCGGGACTAACATATGGTTTAATTTTATTTCAATAATTCACTTGTGAGTAGGGGTCTTTAGCAGTTGGAGGAAACTGGGAGATCCACAAGGTCGGACATTCAGATTCTTAAAACAACTCCTCCTATTTTTATGTAAGCTGGATATGGTGGAATCTCATAAATTCATTTAATATCAAATTCATATTTTAAATAAATACGCAAAAATTCTCACCATTAATTTTTAACCTATAATAACAACAGCTACATCACTAATAATATCAAGTTTACGATTTCTAACATGGTAAAATAACTTTACATTTTTGTGTATTTTCACAGCTGTCAAGGGGAGGGAAATAAATTTTCCTGTTTCTTGACCACGTCTGGCGATTGTTCAGATTGTTCATCCGCTATTTTCATCTGATAATAAACAAAGCCATCCAAACTCCAAAAGTTTATTTTTCAAACTTAAAGAAAATCCCTGCTTAGAATATCAGTCATTAAGATAGAACAATAAACAAGATAAAACCACCACACGCTTAACTTGTAAGACACACGACAATCATATGAAACAAACACAGGGTACAATTTTATGGATACACAATTGCTGAGTTTAATACTAATACTAAGCGACATTTTAACGAGGATACTCTTGTCTTTATCAAGCTAATAATTATGGAGGTCAATCGTATTCAGAATTAGATGTTATGTACTTATGTCTAATACTGCTTTTGCAATACAAAATACCTCTATTACTTATGTCATGATACCGCTAATTCAAAATACAAATGTTACTTTACATAAAACAATCGACACAATACCTAAAATGATACGTGCAATGTCTTTTCACTTTCGACATTGAATATTGAACAAAGCATAATTGTCTTGGCATCTTCTACATTTCACTATCTACATTACATCTTCGTCTTCGTAACTTCTACATTGCATTAGCGAACGTGTTTTATCTCGACTGCATTATCTTTTTATGACATGTGGGCGGAGCCTAAAAGAGGTATGAAATCATCAACAATAACTTCTCCCAAGGAAATACAACTCTGTTCTGCGTATCGATTGGCGAAAACGTAGATTGTTTTCCTTTGAAAGGTATTTTATATGTTTTTCTTTACTAAAATATACATTTTTTACCAAAATTTGTCCTGCTTAACTTAAGAATCTACGTTTTCGCCAATCGATACGCAGAACAGAGTTGTCTTTCCTTGGGAGAAGTTATTGTTGATGATTTCATACCTCTTTTACGCTCCGCCCACATGTCATAAAAAGATAATGCAGTCGAGATAAAACACGTTCGCTAATGCAATGTAGAAGTTACGAAGACGAAGATGTAATGTAGATAGTGAAATGTAGAAGATGCCAAGACAATTATGCTTTGTTCAATGTTCAATGTCGAAAGTGAAAAGACATTGCACGTATCATTTTAGGTATTGTGTCGATTGTTTTATGTAAATTAACATATGTATTTTGAATTAGCGGTATCATGACATAAGTAATAGGGGTATTTTGTATTGCAAAAGCAGTATTAGACATAAGTACATCACATCTAATTCTGAATACGATTGACCTCCATAAATAATTGTGTATCCATAAAATTGTACCTGTTCGATTACTAAATGCCAATCAAAGAAGAGATATGAAAAATATCCATCAAATTTGGTAGTTTCTCTTTCCTTCTCTAAATTATTACAAGTCTGATGTCAGGAGCAGCGCGGCAGGGCAGACATGAAATGAAATGAAATGGGGTTTAACTTCCTACTGTTCACTCCGACTAGGCTAATGAAGACCCCATATAGTATATCGAATTCCAACTGTCAAGGGATTTTTTATGTGCATGCCAACGTGTACAAGACCTCTAAGAGAACTGATAAAATCCAATGACTATTCTCTATTTATCATTACACACCTAATTATCGTTGGCCTTATTTTTAACAACTCCTTTCTCCTTACAAGTTCCTTTACTAGTATACAAGGGACAAAATGTGCTATGGTACCTGTCTCTTGTTTCACCCTCTTGACACACAGCATGAAAATCTCATTAACTAACGGAAGTGTCATTACCCCTTAGATATCCTAAATTTTCAGTCCCTTAATAGTATACCAGAAAAAAAATCTATAACAAGTGCTACCTGTTTCCTGGTTCATGCCAAATTAAGATCCACTTCATAAAAATCCCATCAATTAAGAAACTGATTAAATTTACTCTCTGTCCTTTATAATTCATAATAGTATACAAGGAGAAAATATATAACGAGTGATACCTGTTTCCTGGTTCACACCAATTTAAGATCCACTTAAATGAAAATCCCATAAATTCAAGAAACTGATAAAATCTCCTCTCTGTCCTTTATATTTCATACAACACACAGATAAACATTGTGCTTCCCCTAAATTTCACGCTTCACCCATTTCCCTTCAAACCCCTTGAATGTCCGAAAAGCATCCAAATCCTATGGTACTACACTAATCCTGTCTTTGTCCCTGCACTCCAATTCAAATCAAATCTGTTTTTCTCCTTTTAGTGTTGAGTCGGCCCACTAATGAAGTTGTCCCTACTGTGAATAAACAAACCTATTTCATGGTTGCTTGGACTGATGTAAATACTAGTCCAGGACCAAATTTGTTTAAGTGGTCAGCTTCAGATGTCCCAGAGATATTGACCAGCTTTCTTAATTGGAATAACAGAAGAAACAGACAAAGAACTCGGTCTTTGAAGTATGTACAAAGCTGACCTATATCTGTTTTCAAATAGGATAAGATTTATTTGTAAACGATGTATCTATCTGTTTGTGTAATTGGATTGTAAATAGCGGCATATTAGGTACAATAATATAGCAATATATAAGTATTAAATCTATATTTGCTTTCAGGCTATTCTTTGTCAAGATTTCAATCTAATTATATGAGTTGATAAAGTGGGAGGAACCTGGGAGTCTGTCCCCTCTACCCTTCCCCCTCCATTTATTATATGAGTGGGAGTCTATCACCTCCCTCGCTTCCCCTCCATTTACAACAAATTCAAGTGTCCTTTTTATTAACATACAAAAAAATAACCGAGTTGCTAAATGACAAAATATTCACTGAATACCGCCAGAGGGGTAAATGAGTGAGTTTTTGATGGTCTAGGAAGCTAATCATCTTTTCATAAAATAATATTTATGTAGATGTTTTTATAAACAATATAATATTTGAGAACATGTTCAGTTATCATTCAAAATAAATATTTATATAACATACAAATTTGCCATCTTCATTACCCCAGTTGGAGCAGAACGGTATGACATTAAATGCCATTCATGTCTCACAGATTTAGTCAGAGTTAAAAATGAAATGGTGTTATAGAGAGAGAGAGAAATGGGTTTTAACGTCCACTCGACACAAACCAGGTCATTTTGGGACTAACATATGGTTTAATTTTATTTCAATAATTCGCTTGTGCGTAGGGGTCTTTTAGGAGTGGGAGGAAACCAGAATTCCCAGAGGAAACCCACGCGGTTGAGAAGGCATCTCCACATATGCTCACACCTGGGCTCGAAACCACAGCCGCAAGCCAGAGGTGACCGGCCAGCTAGAGGATGAAGCGCGGCACTCTAGACCACTAGGCCATCCCAACCCCCCAAATGGTGTTATAACTTCTTACTTTCCTGCACAAATGGGTCAATGGAAAAATCCAGAGTAATCATCTTAATCAATCCTGAGGCCCCCCAGTCAGTAAGCCAGCATCATTGGAGCCCACAAAGTTATAATGACTACCAGTAATTATTAGAAATGGAAAGTAAAAATGATATATTTAGTAGTTTTGTATAAAGGTATATGTTGTCCTACTGCTACAGACACGAACATTCTTGCAAATTATTGAAGTCGCAAAATGACCTAGTCACAATCTAATAGTAAGTGCAGCAGGACCGCACTACACACAACAAAAATCTACAAGATAAACCTGCATACAAGACAGAAAAGAGAGATTGCAAAAAATAAATAAATATCAGATCAAGTGAATGGATACGGGGGCCAGCAGTAAGCATCCACTGCACTGTACAGTCCAGGGCCTGTTATGGTACAAAAACTTTACTAAAAAAAGACGTAACAGAAATAATGTGACCAATCTTTACAGTGGCCGTCTTAATTGACATTAATTAAAATCTATATGCTGCATGCTCCATCCTCGCCTGAACATCTTTAAGCCTACACACTCTGGTTTTCTTTAAAGTTAAGCTACTAGAATTCAGTAAATTACGAACAAGTCTGACTTGTAGTACAATTTGTCACGGAGAGTTTATATACTAATGACTCAAGTCTGGCTAATATAAGACCATGATTTTAGTATTCGATAAACACATCGCATATATCCGTATATATATATATATATATACATACATCCCTAGATTATATGTCTGGATAACAAAGTCTAACGCGGAATGTCTCCAGAATTTGTTATTGACCACCATTAATGTTCTAATCCCCTTTGTTATCACCGATAGACTACAATACAGTTTTATAGAGACACAAGATTCGAGGTCTTAAATTAGATATGGCTTCCAGCAGCGACAGTTGCTTCAGACTTGCTTTAATGGAGATAAATTTGGCCGACAAGATCAAATTGCTTATCAACTGGAGCTGGGTCTCGTCGGTCGGTTGGGTACGGAAGTTTATTAAAAGTTTCCATCTTGTTAAATTCGTCTCACAAACTGTGAATACATCTTTACGACGCCTTTAACACAATTCTTGTCTCGAAACTTTTCCCTTATTTGGGATTTCTTATTGACTATGTATCACCCATATATGGACAGTTTTACAGTCTTTAGTTCTTCCCACACGACATCCAGGCCCATAGGCAGGGGAGTGAGGTGGGGGGAAATGAAATGGGGTTTAACGTCCTATTCCTAACCTGGGCTAATGAAGACGGGCATACGCCATACAGTATGCTATGAGGGAATTTTTGCCCGGGTAGCGGCGCTAGAGGTGTGGGGAAGTGAGGTGGGATAATAATTGTCAAGCGGGGACTTTGGGAATAGCCATAACAATTTTCAGCTGAGTTTATTATAGTTTGTTTAAACAAATTTTATTTCAAAATTTAAGCTATCTAACAGGTTTACTTATTAGACTTAGATATCATTCTAACAATATTCCCATATATGGCATTAGAGCAAAGGTCATAATTTAGAAAGGATACCTATACATGGGTTTCAAATCTGTTTGATATGAAGGTCAGACAGTTGTAACTTGAATAAAATGTAAATAAGGCAGACAGTGAATATCAAGCGGAGAACAAGGAGAATTAACGAATATATTTATATGTTTGTGTATTTAAGTACCATTGAATACAATTACCTATAATGACATACATCACGTTATGAAACCATGAGACGAGCAGACGCCAGTTCATTACAACTTCAGACCCTTGACACAATCAATATCAACTGGCTTACACCAATCAGCACAGTTTGAGGGTCAAGGTCACAGTCAACTAAATGTCTTACACCAAGAAAGGATATAAATAACTTCAGCAGTTGGAACTAACATTCAATGACATGGAATTAAAGTCTTGCTTTTTTGCATCTACCCAGCTTATGAAGATGAGCATTTTTCATACATTTTGTCTGGATAGCTGCATTTCCACCCGTTTTTCATAGAATTCCAACTGTCAAGGGTTCCTTTACGTGCACATGAACATGTAAACATGACTAAACTCCGTTCCCTGTTGGGACATGGCTATACCACTGGTTGTCTATAGATTAGCCTGGATAGTGCAGAAACGCAGGAAAATGAAATGGAATGAGGTAAAACGCCCCACTCTTCTGCTCCGACTGGGCTAATGAAGACAGGCAGATGCCATACAGTGTGCCATAAAGGAAATTTTGCCTGGGCAACGGCGCTGCGACCTACTCCAATATTGAATTCCAACTGCCGAGGGATCTTTTAATTGTCTCATCTGAACGACTAGACAGCTATCCTTGTCAGACCCTCATGTTCAGCACCACTGACAGGCGGGGAAACCATGTGATAAAATCCTGATCGAACGCGCGACCTTCATGCTAGCGAGGCAGCGTCTTACCCACTTACCCATCATGGCTCCCCAGAAAAGGTAGGACCTTAAAGCAAAATCTAATTTCATGTGTCTAGTAACAACACTTTTTTTTGAAAACAAGTTTACATTGCACATTCAGTTGTTGATGAGGATGGAAATAACAAAACATCACTTTCTCTTCTTTTGACAAGCGACAAAACAACTATTTTTTAAAAGAGTTGTTGATGCACATGGAAGCAACAAATAATATAGAACAACTCATATTTTACCGATTGTTGTTGCACATGGAAGTAATAACTTTCTTCTTTATACATGGTTGTTTTTCTCTCAACATCGCAAAACAACGACCAGAAAAAAAGAAACACCAAATGGATTTGTCATTAGAGTAAGAAGCTATCAGGAGAATAATCACCATCTTTTGTTGTATTGTCATAACCGTGAAGAACTGTTAACAATGCCTAGAATAATAGTCGTGGAATCTACTATATCATATTTACAAATATTTACCAAAAAAACCACCGCCACACGGATTTCAATTTATCATTAGGACTGCGTTGGCAGAAAAATAATACATTGTAAATACAATACACAAAACATCATTTTCTCGTTACATATCCTTGCGTCTGGCAACAAAAACATCACTTTCTTTGGGATATGCATCAATATTTTGTAATCGTGATATTTTCTTTTGTAAAATTATCTCTTTGTGATTCAAATTACAAAATGTTTACCATGATGACAAAGGGGAATAAATGATATACTGTTTGAATGGCATTTAGCAAGGATTTATCACCTCATCAATTTTTATTTCCATGGTTAACAGAAAGAATCAGGGATGTAGGTGGTGGGGGTTGCTGTTTCTGACCACTCTTCTTCAGGCGATGCAGAATTTAGTTCATATGGTTTGGGGTGAGCAGTTACAGTGGTAGGTTGGGGGGGATGTTACAGGCTATTTATTCTCAAATTTGAGGTTTTAAGGAAATTTGTATCCAAGACTGTGCCAATTAGTATACAGAACCTTTCTTTTTTCATCCTTCCTGAATAAATCCTGAAAGCTCATCTGTGCCCCAACCTCCTCTTAAAGCAACTTGATATCTGATACTGACGCCCACCACCCTTCCCACTTTATGCATATATATTTATATAATGTTTCAACAGGTTGTACTCTAAATAAGTATTAGGCTGAGAATTTCAAAGGAAGGGCGTTATTTTAAAAGACGAATGTGATCTCATTAAATATAGAAAAATTCAAGCATTCAGTGCAACAGGCTGCAATGAAATTGTGAAAAAACCAACACCAAACTTTGCATTGTTTACATAAAATGACTGAAACAGGATGCAACTGTTTAACACAGGTTGTATTAGAATCTCTCTTGATGGGAATATTGTCTCAACTCCTAACGATCTGTCCCAAAACACCCCGTCTAATAAATGTTATAACTTGTTGCAATTTCTTTGATCAGTGATTTCTTTACAAAAAGATGCCCCAAAACACTCAAAGCTTTCAGACATCTTTTAGAGACATGCAACTGGGAATACCAATTTTTTTAAATATATTTCCAACTACAAGTAATTTCTTGGATTTCCCCAGGCAAGGACACAGATATAAAAACAAAACATTAGGGATTAACTTCCTGTCAGCACTATGTATATTACTTATTTTGTGACCAAAATAAGATAATTCTTTATACAAAGAGAAAGATGTAAAGTCTCAAGACATAAGAAAGAGGAAAGAGAGAGAGAGAGAGAGAGAGAGAGAGAGAGATGGGGTTCAACATCCACCCCATCCAAAGTAGATAATTTAGTGACTTATAGATGGTCAAATTTTATTTCAAAAATTTGCTTGAGTGTAGGGGTCTTAAGCTGTGGAAGAAAACAGGAGGACCCAGAGAAAACAAACAAGGTTAGCCAGGCAACCCTACATGATGCCACATACAAGTGGGGAATCGAAAACCATGTCACTTGACTCAATGACAGACCTTATGATCCAACGTGGTTGTGTTAATTAAACATTTAGCCAACACCGGGAACGAACCAGCGCCTTACTCACTTCGCCACTGTGACTCCTGTCGCCTGAGGAGAGAGAGAGAAATAGGGTTTAACGTCCACTCGACACAAACTAGGTCATTTTGGGATTAACATATGGTTTAATTTTTTTAATTCCAATAATTGGCTTGCACGTAGGGTCTTTAGCAGTGGGAGGAAACCGGAGTACCCGGGGAAAACCCATGAGGTTGGACAGGCGATTACACCAGAAGACTACAGAGTAAAAATCCTGGAGTTATACCACAGCATATGGTACACAGAATACCATTTAAAACGGTATAAAATCTCTGTGCATATGTAGCGTGAAAATACAAGCTCATATGGTGCCGTTTATCTCGATGGGGATGAATGCAGGAGATCGATTACTCAGAGATAAATACAAGAAGATAATAAAAACATATTGAATCATACAGAACTATGTCGAGATTGTCATCTCTACTCTCAAGGTAATCAAAGTTCATTGGTTTCAATTCTATGTACATGTGTTCCACTAAAATGGCTTCCTCTTATTTCGTCTAAACATGTGAAGAAAGAAGCTGAGCGTTAAAAAACATTTCAAACATGTTCTAACAACGGCATGGAGGAGTTCGGATTACCCATACAAAAAGATTCAAAACACTGGATTTCACTTAGCACACTTGTCGAACATGGCATGACATCATGAAGTAATATGTAATTGTTTTCTCATGGGAAGGCACAATATCTCTGGTGAATTATAAACTGGTTCTGCATGTTGAAACATTGGTGGATCTAAATATGAGGGGGGTGGGGAATTAGAGAAATTAGGTTGTAGTATGGGTCTTATACAGTGGGAGGAAACTTGAGAACCCAGAGAAAGGGAGAGTGAGAGAGAGAGTGTTGTGCGTAGGTCTTTCACAGGTTGTAGTATGGGTCTTATATAGTGGGAGGAAACTTGAGAACCAAGAGAAAGTGAGAGAGAGAGAGAGGGTTGTGAGAGAGGTCTTTCGCAGTGGGCGGAACCGAGAGAGAGGAATCAGAGAGAGAGATGGGGTTATTCATTGGGGTCTTTAGCAGTATAGAATTACGAGGTTGGTACAATTTTTTAAATTCCATAATTTGTTGGCATATAGGGGTCTTCAACAGTAAGAGGAAACTGGAGGACCTGGAGAAAACCAATGGGGCTGGGCAGGCGATCCACCTCCTTGATACGTGTTCATGCCTGATATTGAAACCACACCACTTGACTCTGTGATATACCGTCTGTCAGGTGCACGTGTGAGACCACTCAACCACCCAACCCCCCTGGTAAATATGGGAGGAAATAGATCGATACACCTCACTGCATGTTGCTGGTAACCAGATGGATAAATAATGCCAGGACTTCAAGCATCACTTAACCAACCAAACAGCTCCAAGACACACTAACATCATATTTGACTGGGGATATCATTAACAATATTAAATCTGGTCGTGTATCATGCCCTGGTTGTTTTAACGAAATCGGTTGTGTTCCCTTCCGTCGCTAGCTTCAGGATATAGACGATTATCATTCTGTTCTAGTCGTCCTATATAACCTTGACTCCACATATTGGATCATCAGTGTTTGTGTTAAGGAAGAACATTGGAATAGGGTAGGGTACACTGTAGTGTGGATTATAGATGAAAGACACGTTATTGGGTTTAAGGTCTCTCTTTTCTGCAACAGATTCATGAAGAGAGACAGAGAGGGATTTAACGTCCACTCAACATAACCTAGGTCATTTCGGACTAACATATGTTTCAAATTATTCCAATAATTCGCTTAGGTTGGTGTTTTTAACTGTTTGGGGCGGATTCCATATATGCCTTTTTGTTGTTAACCATATCAATATTACTAGATAACAAAATAGCATTTATTCACAGTTCAAAATGTAGTCAATTTACTTAGAGAGGGAGCGAACTGGAGAAAGAGAGGGAGGGAGAAAGCAAGAGAAAGACAGAGAGAGCACCTTTTAAAACTGATGAAAATCATATAAGGTATGGAGAAATCTGTCTCAAATTATAATTCTGTGAAAGTTGAATCTCTAGAAAAGATATTTTGATTCCTCAATTCAATGTTAAATAATCAAATTTGAGTAAATCTAATTATGATCAATGACTTTTAAGTGAATAAAACAAATATTTGATCTTCCACAAAGAAAAATTAATGTACAGACAAATTTGAGTTGAGGGCCATGTTGAAAACAGGTGTTGCCTTTAATCTTTCGACATTCAGTTTTATTATTTTACAATCATTTTAGACTGGCCATTTTCTTCTGTATTTAAGGTTTAAATGTCAGGAAACATGTACAGTAGTTCATCATGAAGCAATAAAAATACACGGGTATAGTTTTAAACATGTGGAGGGAGGAATTTTATTTGGTCATAAAATAGAGCATTTATCAATCTATCTTGTTCCTCCATCTTAAGTCAGCCTGATAAACAAGAACCCTTTCTGTCTTTACGTCCTCCGCTTGTCTGATTTATTATGTTTATGGTTTTATTAAAAGGGCTGTTAAGGTCACCGACAATAAAAACCAAACATTTACAATTAGGGTGCTACCGTATCTCATTCACAAGCGTTTCTGGAAGTTAGACGTTTCATTTAAATGGATTGGAATAAATGTAAATCAGACAACAGTATTGCTGATACCATAAAGATGAATTTATCATCTTCAATTGTTCCTTTGAGAAACCATTCTCTGTCTCCTATCATAATAGAATCAAAATGAAATCAAATCAAATGGGGTTTAACATTCTACTGTTCTGCAGCGGCACTACGGCCTATTCTTATTTCGAATTCCAACTGCCAAGGGATCTTTTACGTGCACTCCAATGTGTACACGGGACCTTGGTTTTTCATCCTAACCAAATGACTAGGCAGCTTCCTTGTCAGGCCCTCCTTCTGCATCACTGACAAGGGGAAATCACGCCGGAAAATCGAGATGAACTTTCTCGGCCAATGCAGGGAACGAACACCCGACCTCCAGGCTAGCGAACCCAACTGTCAAGGGTTCTTGGTTTTTCATTCTACCAGAATGACTATACATTGTCCCTTGCTTGACCCTACACCTTATACAATGGAGTAATTTCTTGGTTAACACCAGTATCGACACAGGACCTCCAGGTTAACAAGCCAACATCTCACTCACTGAGTCACCGCGGCTCCCGAAATAAGAATGGTGTTTAAAACTCTCTGCCCAACCGGGCTAAATTAAGACGGGCAGTGTGCTATGAGACAAATTTTGTCCACGGAGCAAGGCTACAGGTCTACTCTTATTTAGAATGTCAGGGTTCTTTTAAATGTAAATGTATGCCAACATGTATAACAGACCTCAGTGAAATTAAAGAAAATGGGCCCAGCAAGTTGGAAACACACATCCATATATTGGAATTGGTAATTTGGTGATTGTTGATTCCTAGGACCTTTAGATCACAAGGATGGGGAAACCATCTGAAAAAGGGTACACTACCTCTAGGCAGAGCAGAGTAAGCAAAGGGATTCCTCTCTACCCTGGTTACTTGCATCCTTCATAAACTTTTTTGGCTTGTGAGTACGGCTGCTTTACGACCGATCAATAATCATATATAACTGGTATATATATTGCTAACAGATATGATTTCCTGTCAAGATATACACAGACCCCCTCCATTCAATCTAAAAGGTTAATCTTCCAATAAAACTTTCAGGCGACCAGCAGACACAGGAACCCCCAGTGATGTATGGTAACTATTATCAAACAGATAGGTACGAGTGTCGATGAAAATAGACCGGGTTTATTTTCATAAGATAATGACGAAAAGCAGCCATTTATTAACTACGGGGCAATTGATGATCATAACTGGATTCATTATAGCTCATTACAACCAATGATGGCGTTCTTTGAACTTAGGAATAATATAAAACATTTCATTAAAGGTGTAAAAAAAACATGATTTTTATTCAAGACACATGTTAGACTGACAGGTAGAAAACCCGCCAGCAGAATAAAAACTCATCAAACACCTCTTCACTAGTCATCAACATCTACGGACAAAACGCACATGTGAAGTGAGAAGTGTTCATGCACAGAGACCTGTATATCAACGACCACCCACCTTATTGGTATTACAGAAATTAGGCTTTTCCCCATTTAAACACCTTAAAATATTTGAGAGAAAGATATAATTATATTTTAGCCTCAAAATGACATGAGAAAAGATCCATTTGTTTGGTGAAATCAGGAGTGGCTGGCCAAGTGGTCTAACATCCGTATACTATCTATGCAAGTCATAGATTCAATCTCAACTTAGTACACAACAAGAGGGAGCCAAGATAACTCACTGAGTAAGTCCTTCGCTCACTAACTTGGAGGTCCCATGGCAAGGGACAAGTATACATTAGTCTGCACATAAAAGAAATCATGGCAGTTGGAATTCAATAGAGTAAGCTGTAGTGGTGCTGTCCAGGAAAAATGTCCCTCAAAGCAAATTATATGGCATATGCCCATCTGCATTAGCCTTTTCTAGGCAGAACAGTAGGAAATTTGTACATGATAAGGAAAATGTTATCTGTTTAACGCCAGAGATGTGGATGTAGGCATATATCTGGACATATTGCATTGTTGGAAGTCAATCTACTGTGCAACAATATCAATCATTTATCATATCATTATAACATAACAATATAAAATTCAAAACAAAAGTCATTGTAAAATATTGTAAATAAAATAAGACTGTCATGATAAAAGTACCTGGAAGAAAAATTATAAGAGAGTATCAAATGCTATATGGGAATAAATAATAGATTTAAGAGATTGTTCACCATCTGAATATATACACTTAACTGAAATAATTAAATCCACTCTATATTAATTGAAAACTTGTATATATGTAATTTTTTCACATTTTTTTTGTACTTAGTGTACAAATAAAATTTATTATTATTATTAAGGTGCAGATGCAGATCCAGGGGTGGGGGGGCCCCAGTGTCGTATTACCCTTCGCTCCAATGTATATATATATATATATAGATACGATTTGTTGACCAGAATGATGATTGGGACATATTTTTCAGTTACAACAAGAGTGTCATTGGGGCTTTAATAAAATAAGTTTGAACAGAACAGAAGGATGTTAACTCCCATTAATTTCATTTCGTTTAATAATTTCCTCATAATTATAGATAAGATTTTATCTAAAGAGAAGAGACCCTTTAATATCTCAAGTGTGTATACTACATCTTCTGGGTGAATGACGCTTCACATTAGCTTGGTGCGAAACCAATTATCCCCCCATTAAAACAGTCTCGCAACAAATATTCCACAAACGGCAACCCAAAACCATCTTGGTATCTTAAAGATGTAACATTACCTCTGAAAAGTTTGCCTTAATACTCCAAACCACGCACACATGTGGCTCTCCTTAATATATCCAACACCTCTAAAGTCACAATCTGTTTCTGATCTGTTGGTCATTCAATAATTAATGATCATCATGTACACAATGTTTCCATCTTAGACATACAAATAAACGATGCACAAAAAACGTTAATAAACAAGGTACGCTATGCCATGTTTGTTTCAAGTGCAAAGGCTAGAACGATCATCAAAGAGCTTGTTCTAATTTCACACTTCAGTCTCGAAAACTAAAGGGAGATAATTAAGACCATCTGTTTATTTTTAAAGTGTTTATTTTTATTTTCTCTGTATTTGTTTTTGTAATAGTAACAAGATTTTAGATGAGTGTTCCCTAGAGCGGTCATATTTAATTACGGGTCGTATATTAAACATAATTTCATCTCATACAGTCCTATATGCAACTTTGTTTTTTGGTAAAATTCAACCCAATATAAACTAAACTATCAAGTGGGGTTTTTTTTAGTAATAACTGTTCAGCAATTAAAGTAGACTATAACTAGGGCTCCTTAGAAAGTCTTGTCACGTTTACAGCTGAATGGTCCCAAGAACTAGTAAATATTGGTATAATACGGACAGACGGACAGCGATTCTAATATTCCCGGCAGTTTGAAGTGGTCTAAGTAACAGAAAATTCAGATTGTCCCGGTATTAACATATCACTTTTCACTCATTGTCTATTACATGTTGTGTTATATTATAATGGGTGCCAGCAAGAATATATTAACAGCAATCAGATTACATTGGCAGTTGTTGAGATCTTTGTGCAACACCTCTGCCTGGGCAAAATTTCCCTCATAGCACACTGTATGGCGTATGCCTGTCTTCATTAACCCAGTCAGAGCATTTCATTTTGTACAACACTAAATTGAGAATCTTGTCTGGATGCGAGTGGAGAGAAGTGACTAAACAAATCGTCCTATCAAGTTTCATACCAACTCTTGCTGCAGTTGACATTACGTGATTTTTCCCATAATTATTACCACGGTAGACTTGCGTTACATGTGCGTTGTATGTTTTCACAGCCCGTATTTTACGCTATGGTATATGATAACAATCTGAAAGACCTGTAAAACAAACTGTCTACAGGTCGTAAATTACATTGAGAATATCTTAAGCAGTCTTTTTACTTTCTTCCACAACACACAACAATAACATAAACTTCTGCTGGGTTGATTATTTATGATTTGCGTTAGAAACGAAAAGAAACAGGGTTTTAAAATCCTATTGTTCTGATCAGGATTTGTGTTAGAAATGTCTATGTAAAAGAGATTCCTAATTTGAGGTGATCACATAGTTTCTTTATACAATATTTATGCTGAGCTGTACAACTTAAACATGCATTATGCAATAGCTATGAAATGTTATCTAAATCTTTAATTAGACATTTACTAACTTACCAAGACCATAATTAACTCTTGATGCTATCAGATATCTGCGATATTTATAAGATTCAAATATGTTTTGTGGTCGAAAGTCTTATTTACCGAGCCACGGTGGCTCCGACCAGAGCAGAGCTACAAAACTACAAAAATTACTTTAAGTTGAAACTATAAAATACTTCAGGAACCCCAGAGTTCAGAACTACCAAAATTACTTGGAACTCATATATACTACAAGAACACAAGAGTTCAGAACTACCACAATTACTTGTTCGAGAACGGAACTAATATATAGTTCAAAAACACAAGAGTTCAGAACTAAATTAATTAATAGAAACTCATATTTACTCCAAGAACACAAGAATTCAGAACTACAACAACTCCTTGTTCAAGAACGGAACTAATATATACTGGAAGAATGCCCGAGTTCAAAACTATCACAATTAACAGAAACTTATACATACTACATGAACATCCGAGTTCAGAATGACACGGACACCTGAGAATGTTTTTCATTTATCTGGGAACTAACAATTTCTATTATACTTCAAGATTTCAAAACAATTAGACCATTAAGAATGTTGCCAGGAATAAAACAATGGATGAGGAAACAAAAGAGATACAAGATATAAAGTAGGGTACCATTGTCTTGTGAATTCTAGACTCCTGCAACGTACCATAATCCAATAAGACAGATGTGTACAACACTTGTACAGCGCTGACAAAAACATGCCTTCTTACAGCACATGTTCAACTGTTCGTTACAGAAGCAGAAACCTTGTTAACTCAATCAAGTCATCACAATATTTGAGGTAAATTTTATTTACGAGGCCTTATTCAATAAAATCGCGGATTTAAATGGAAGCTCATTATCGTCATGGCAATTAAAAGCAATCTGGTCTAACACTTCTGCCTGAACAATCAGATTGGAGTCAACTGTTTAAGTGCATTAAGATACTCTTAAATTACATAATGTCTGTGGAACGGTCACATTACCATTGAATCCAACTGTCCTACGCTGGCCATTTTCACACCAGGAGCACATCAAATTATATTCAAAACCATGTTTCCAAAGAGACAAAATATTTTAGACATTTCCATAAATCTCCAATCGCGGTCATAAAAGCGTGGTTATGGGCCGATCGTCATTTACTAAAACGGAAGGCTGTATTGTGTTGTGATCCGTATTAATCTCACACCAAACGATGTTAAACAAAACAGATTACAGGCAAGGGAGGTAACCTCTTTCTTTTGTTCTGTGTTTTATGGGTGGTTTCTGCTCTTGAGTCATGTTGATTAATAATTATTCATAGAATTTTTCAGATCATTAAAAGTCCGCGATCAAAACTGTCAACAATAAAATATAATATGGCCGTTTATCAGTGAGAACAGGAACAAAAAAATCTCTGGGCTTTAAAAATTGATTTTTTTTTTCTCCGGTGTGACGAATGAGAACTGAATACAAATCGGCCAATTACTCCAATTCAGGTCTTCGTAATAAAAGGACAGAGAGAAATCAACTCTGCGTCTTTTGTAAGAAATAATGGTGATCTTTAATTTATCGTCTGATTCAACAGATATATTTCCCCGTCAATCTGTCGAGTTTTTTTTTTTCTATCCTACGTTTGGTTAATGGCTGCCATTTAGACGAGGTCTTTATCATCTTTTCGGCAAAAATAGACCAATATGTCTTCTTATTGCAGGCTACCGTGACAAAATAAAAAGGAGTTCATTTAACAGAAAACTGCACAAAGTGTCTGTTTTACTGTACACTCGCTTTTCCGACAAATAACATTACTTCAATGACATACAGACATTATAATCTGTACATTATGGCTTGCAGTTTCAAGCTTATACATTATGGAAGGGTTCGGAGATAAGAGAGAGAGAGATGGGGTTTAACGCCCACTTGACACAAACTAGGTCATTTCTGGACTAACATGTGGTTTTAATTTTATTTCAATAATTCGCTCGCACAGGGGTATTTAGCAGTGGGAAGAAACTGGAGTACCCAGGGAAACCCGACCCTACTCCTTGCTATGTACAACCAGGGATTTGAAACCATCGGAGATAAAAGTTACTACCCAGAGATATGTGGAAGAAGGCGCCGAGTGTAATGCCGCTGTCCGGACAAAGTTTTCCTCATAACACACAGTATGCTGGTCTTCATTAGCCCAGTCGGAGCAGAACAGTAGATCGTTAAACTACATTTCATTTCAACCTCGCTAAAATCTCATCAATATCCATTCCATTAATAACATATTCAATTTGTAATGTACGAAATGATAATGACCGTTAATGAGTATTCTGTTGAAGCGCTACAGATGTTTATGGCATAGTTTCTATTTGTCATGTATTGTACTTGATTGTAATACAAGGAAAGCTCGTAAAATTAATAGAACTTCGGGTAAAATAATACGACTGTATTGTTTAATTGTTTGCTGAATTCAGATCTAATGGTCAGTTTCACAAGTTTACAAAACACACGGGTGTCGTTTTACGAAACTAAATAATAGGATGCCTGGGATTGTTCTTGCTGTAACACCCTCCATCTTGGACTTGTTAGCGGCCATTGTTTACCTTCGTCCAATCACTGATCTGTTTATGATGAACTAATGCCCATCTTTTAATTGATTGTCACACCCAATAAACGGGTTAAATTTACAGAATTCCATTTAAACCTTGTTTTTATTTCTTCTGGAGCCATTTTGTCTGTTTTAATAGGTCTCAGATGAATGCATCAAATACTAAATACTTGTGTTAAGTTAACAACTTAAGAAATAAATGGGTCTCCAAGGTGACATTTTAAATGGAGATATTCATCATAATCTGTGTTGTTTTAAAGATAATTTCTATGGTTTCTGTGTTTGTTCCAGGTTTATTTGGTAATAAAAGATAGTGCCATATGTCACATCAAAAGGAAGGGAATCAACTGATGATGAACTCTTTCAGTTGACTCCATGTTCAATAGTTTCTTAATGATATATTTGATACATTAAAACAATAAAAGTTTTATAAAGTTCTATATTTAAGTTTAAATACGACAAAGTAAATTCTTAACTTCTTAAGTCTGAGAATGTTTTGTGAACTGGAGGCCAGAATTTGAGAAAGAGAGAGAGAGAGAGAGAGATTATGTGGAAACGAAAGAAATAAAAAGGGGTTTCACATCCTACTGTCTTCTTCTCCTACTGAATTAATGATGATGTGAGTAAAGTATAGGAGAGAGAGAGAGAGAGAGAGAGAGAGGTGTGTTGTCTGAAAAGCAGGGAGAGAGATGACAAGACTGTCTTGTTGCGAACAGAGAGAGAGAAAGAGTGGGGGTTTAACTCCACTCAATACATTTTGGAACAAAAACAAACATATCCTGGATTTTTATCTTATAATCTTGGAGTTTCATTGTTTGTACTGCTATATATTATTACATACAAGGGATCTTTAACAGACACAGTTTCAGATTTTAATATTTTTCCCGTCTTCATCTTCATAAGCCCATCAGAACAGAACAGTAAAACATTTAACCCTATTTCATATCATTTTTAAATTTTTTCTAAGAACAAAAATCAAGCAGACATCTTGTAATTGTTAAGAGCTCTTTATACAATATTTATAAAGGGTAATGCTATCAATTACTAGTCTCAATTGCAGCATGTTCTTTTTTGTTTTTGTTTTTTTATGTTTTGCTTTGTAACATAAAAACATAAGAGAATGTCTTAATACCATGTTGGTCTGACACAATGATGAAACTAAAATACTTTTAAGTTAATAAATTTTTCCATGACCTTATGTATAAATTATACCAGAAAATCAATTTTTACTAACAAAGATTGTTTTTTTTTCTAATCTTTTACACAAATTTTTTCATAAAAATAGAATGGATATGATAATTATCTAACTATGTGGAGTGTCAATTTCTAATGTGTTCGGCTTCACTGATTTTCGTTTGTTATAAATACAACAATAAGAACCAGAACTCCACTTAAAGAGACAACACATCAGAAACAATATTGATTTATACTTTAACAGGTTAGTTGTATGGCTTGGATAATGGAGTCTTCTGACAAATGCAGAGAGAGGGAGAGGGAAAGTGAGAGAAAGAGGGGGCAGCACAAACTAGGTTATTTAAGGTAAACATATGGTCCAAATTTAAGTGCAAGGAAACAGGAGGACCCACAGAAGCAATCAAAACTTGCGACAATCTGGAACTATACAATCACTCCCAGTTAGTTTTTGATGAAAACTGATGTCATGCATAAAGCAGGTTATGCTTAACTTAAGAACATCTGTTGTCACTTCTTAATTAAATCAAAATCTAAGATCACTGTTGTTGATGGTGGTGGTGATGCTTAAAGGGACATGCTATTATATAAAATACCATGTATTTATCAAAAAAATTACCCCCGCCCCAGGGCTTGCCACGAGACGCGAGCAGTTGCTCGCGCTCGCGCTGTGCTTGCGTAACGGTAGATTTACGCGAGCTGTTCGTTGCTCGCGCAAAAATTTTAGGAAAAACCTGTAAAAATAATCAAAATATTGACAAGTTTATTGCCAAAACTAATCCAACAATGTCAATAACGTCATAAATTCGTCTGTCAAACTGAGATTCATCAAGCTCCACGCGGCATTTCGTCCTTAAATTTGATTGGCTAATGAATCGTGTTACTAAAAATACACTTTATACCTGAACGTCATGACTGGTTTTCCTACGAACACCAGTAACAAACGCGTGATAATCGAGTCTAAAGTAAAGAATGTTTACATCCGGATGATTTGGCATTTCACGCTAAATGAACACGTTTCAAACTTATAATTATCGGTATTTCTTATTTTATCGGAACTTCGGTTTTTATTCCATTGTGCAGTCGTATAATTTTAAATCTAAGCGTAATAATTGGTTAATGGAAACCTGATTGCCCTACCTATCCACATTATGTCGTGTGGTGAAGAAACCCGTAAGGGCGTAAGGAAATTGATTACAAGCCAACAGTGAGGCTGATGTCCCCCGCCGAAATCCCAAAATAAATAGAAGACACATATTAATTAATCGCACATTTATTTTTTTCAATGTATCGAGCAATCAAACTGTACACGAAGTGTCATCCAAAATTGTTTTATAAAGAAAAATGCTAAAACCAACGAGAAAAATGAAAATGTACCCTAGTTAGGGGGACCCTAAAGGCAGACAAAAGAGCCCCTCTGGCCAAGGGAAAGGGCCCTTGTGTCCAAGTCAATCGTTTCTATACACTGTTACTGTCGAATCCATTACTAAATGAGAATGAGTCATTGTATTGGCATAAAAATCATCAATCAAGATGAACCTAAGTTATCTTGTCCCAAAGTATCAACCAATCAAATTGCTTATCTCTGCTTACCCTAAGCGGAAAATGCTCATCTTCTAACTCCATCAAGGCATTGACCTAATAAGCATATACACCAAGTTTGAACATTTTAGCTCAATTCGAACTCCATCAAGGCATTGACCTAATAAGTTATCGTGTCCCAAAGCATCAACCAATCAAATTGCTTATCTCTGCTTACCCTAAGCGGAAAATGCTCATCTTCGAACTCCATCAAGGCATTGACCTAATAAGCATATACACCAAGTTTGAACATTTTAGCTCAATTAGAAGGAGAGTTATTGTGTTCCAAAGTCTCGACCAATCAAATTGCGTATCGCTCTGCTTACCCTAAGCAGAAAATGCTCATTATCGAACTTAGTCAAGGTATTACTGTAATGAAACTATACACCAAGTTTCATCACTCTCACTTAATTAGAACTAAAGTTATCGTGTCCCAAAGCATCAACCAATCAAATTGCTTATCTCTGCTTACTCTAAGCGGAAAATGCTCATCTTCGAACTCCATCAAGGCATTGACCTAATAAGCATATACACCAAGTTTGAACATTTTAGCTCAATTAGAAGGAGAGTTATTGTGTTCCAAAGTCTCAACCAATCAAATTGCTTATCGCTCTGCTTACCCTGAGCAGAAAATGCTTAGCATCGAACTTAGTCAAGGTATTACTGTAATGAAACTATACACCAAGTTTCCTCACTTTCACTTAATTAGAACTAAGTTATCGTGTCCCAAAGCATCAACCAATCAAATTGCTTATCTCTGCTTACCCTAAGCGGAAAATGCTCATTTTTCGAAATTCATCAAGATATTGACCTAATAAGCATATACACCAAGTTTGAACATTTTAGCTCAATTAGAAGGAGAGTTGTTGTGTTCCAAAGTGTCGACCAATCAAATTGCTCTGCTTACCCTGAGCAGAAAATGCTCATTATCGAACTTAGTCAAGGTATTACTGTAATGAAACTATACACCAAGTTTCATCACTTTCACTTAATTAGAACTAAAGTTATCGTGTCCCAAAGCATCAACCAATCAAATTGCTTATCTCTGCTTACCCTAAGCGGAAAATGCTCATCTTCGAACTCCATCAAGGCATTGACCTAATAAACACATAAACCAAGTTTGAACATTCTAGCTCAATTAGGAAGAGAGCTATTGTGTCCCAAAAAGTGTGACGGACAGACGGACAGACAGACAGACAGACAGACAGACAGACAGACAGACAGACAGACAGACGGACGGACGAACCCATTTTAATAGTCCCCCAACTTTCTTCGAAAGGCGGGGGACAATAAAAAGAGTATGACTATGACTGTCAAAAACAGAAAAACGAGGGTCACACATGTTTACTGCAAACTCTGTGCCAGGAATAGCAATTTTGTTGCTTAATCGTTCATTTTGTTGTTTTGTTATACTAGTGCCAACTCATAGTAATAGTACTATCATGTAAATAAAGCATTGGAAAAAAAAAAAAAAAATTACAAACTTTAAACAGCTTTGTCATTATTTTATATTTATTTAACAAAAGTATCCAGGCAACAAATTGATTTTAAATTGAAACAATTTTACAAAATATGTGTGCTCACGCAAGCAACATTTTACGTGAGCAATTTTTATTGCTCGCCCTGCTCGCCCAAACCTAATTTTGCAAGAGCAGTCACCTGCTCGCCATCAATTTATTCGTGGCCAGCCCTGACCCCCGCCCCACAAAAAAAACAGAAAGAAAAATCTGAGCCAGACAAAACAACAGGCGTTCTAGGAATCGAGTTTGATAAAGCTGAAATTTGTGCCTGGCATTGTCTGTGACAGGTATCTTATTTTCAGGTTTGTAAAAACTGAGAGATAGAAATGGGGTTTAACGTCTGCTTGACATAAACTAGGCCAATTTGGGACTAACATTTGGTTCAATTTTATTTCAATAATTCACTTAGGCGTAGGCATCTTCAACAGTGGGAGGAAACTGAAAGAAACAGAGAAAAGTTTGGACAGGCGACCCTATTCCTTGTTAAGTACATTTGGGGAATCAAAACCACGCCAGTTGACTTAATGATTGATCTTATGATACAACATGTACACGCTAACCATACGGCCATCCAACCCTGTAAAACAACACATAAACAAACCAGTATTTTATATGTACAGCATGTCCCTTTAATCATCACTAACAACAACACAAGGCATCTGTCAGCTAATTGCCCATATAACATTTTATTAATAGCTAATTAAACGTTTCAAAATGCAACTCGGAATAATTCTTTCTTTTTAATTCCCGATCAGGTATATTGATTAATAAAACACTGTCGCACTATCATATCGGCAGCTGTCAGTTGTTCTAAAATATGCATACAAGCACCTGTTACCTTCCAAAACATATCTTTTCACATACAATAAAAAACCCACAACAAAATATTGTCAATATCTATTATCATGCTGTTGAAAGACACGTTTTTTCGTCCACAAACTAATTATAAATGATGCAAATAAACATTGTTAATCAATAAATTGTTCAAAGTCGTTTAAAAACAGATTTTTGCTATAAATGAACTTATTACACTGTGCAGAATGTCATTATTCTCATGTTCTAACAAAGCGGACATTTTAAATATTTCGTTACATTTTAATAACATGTTTAATAGAAACCATATTGACGTAATTCCTTAAAATATTATTACGCATTATAGTTGGTTAACATGTGGAATTTTTAAAACAAACATGGCTGCCAAGAGGATCAAATATGACCTAAAAGGAAATTGTATTACGTAACCGTATGATATCATGTTAAAAACTATTTATTTATGTAACGAGGGAATTTTTTACGTCTTTCGTTATAAAGGAATATCATGAGTCAGGGTTTGTCTGTCTAATGGAAGGGAACCTCATGCAATCCGGAATAAAAGAAGAGCGAATGGTGGTTAGCCTAAGGGCAGATAACTCTAAGTGTTCAAGATGTAGACCGATCTGTGTTAAAATGATATAATAAAAGGCGCGATGAAACATACAAGACCTGATCAAACAATATCATTATAAATAAATTGATTTACATGCATTTTACGCAGAATTGCCTCGGGATACATCGACGCTCTCTGATTCATCCGTTATGGCTACCCACCGACATTAAAGCGAAAAATTAGTCCTCTTTTTAATCTTCGACACTTCTGAGGCTCAAGGATTATTTGGGTAATTTTTTCACCAGTATTAATTTGTTAAGTGATTAAAGCGTCGTTGTAATCTTGTAACGAAACAATTTGTTTGAAATTAAATAAAAAAAAAGTCGCCCTTTGACAAATCTTTTCACGAGCTGAAAAACACAAAATTTATGGTAACTTTAAAAAGATCTAACGAGCAAGTCAAATATGAAGAAAATGTTAAAACCACTGACAGTCATTTGTAAAATTTTGAATGTCTTGTACTGAAATGAAAATAAAAGGGGTTTAACGTCCCACTGTTCTGCTCCGACTGGGATAATGAAGACGGGCATACACCATACAGTGGGCTATTAGGGAAATTTTGCGTAGGCAGCGGCACTACGGCCTACTCTTTTATCGAATTCCAACTGCAAAGGGACCTTTTACGTGCACGTCAATGTGTTCACAGGACCTCGATTTTTCGTCCCATCCGAACGACTAGACAGCTGTCCTTGTCAAGCCATCCGTCCGGCATCACTGACAAGAGAAAACCACATTGGAAAATCTGGATGAACTTTCTAAGCCATGAATGCAGGGATCTAACACCCAACCTCCAGGTTAGTGAGCCACCGTGATTCCTGCTGAATGTCTTGTAAAAAAATATAGGGGGAACCAAATCAGAAAATCTGGATGAACTTTCTCGGACAATACAGGGATCGATCAGCATTTTCTGTCAATGGCATACAGGATCTAGCACCACCTGGTAAGTGGTGAAAAAAAACTTTTTTTAAAATAAATATTAAATAATCAAGCAGAGTAAGAGGAGACATTAGATGCATATCAATTTTTAAGATTTTAAGAAGTCACCTCTTTTGACAAATCTCTTCATAAGCTGAGAAACATGAAATTTATGGTAACTTAACAAATAACTAAAGGTGTAAGAAACCAGCTCTGGAAAAACAGTTTCATGTCAATTAAAGCAAGATTTACAATCTTATTGCCTCAGACAAGAGATCAGAAATGACAATAAGTCATTATTTCTTTTCAAAGTTGTAACTTGTCTACAATATTCTTTGTTATTTATTGCCTTTTACAATTTATAAGCAATAATTACCCGAGAGCCTTAATCATTCATATTGAAATAAGACAGTGGCTCACTAAACAGGAGGTCCAAGGATCGATCCTGGTGTACACTGAGAAAGTACCTAAGGATTTTCCTCCATGGTTCCATTTTGTCATTGGTGTAGGATATAGGAGGAGAGAGAGAGAGAGAGAAATGTCCACTTGACACAAACTAGGTCATTTTGGGACTAACATATGGTTCAATTTCATTTCAATAATTTGCTTGACGTAGGGATGTTTAGCAGTGGAAAGTAACTGGATGACCAGGAGAAAAAACATGAGGTTGGACAGGCGACCCTACTCCTTGTCACGTACAACCAGGGAATCAAAACCACACCAGTTGACTCAATGACAGACTTCTGATACAACGTACACATGCTAACCATACAGCCATCCACCCACCCCTCCCCTATGAGGAAAGTTCCCTCAAGTCAACAGTTGCAATTCAAAATAAAGAGTAGGCTGTACATGTATAGCAAACTGCCTGGGGTCTGGGGTATAAGTTGTTTATATAAAGCTGTATAAAATGTTGTTGATGGCAGGTTTTGGTTGTTAAGTCTAGATAGTTTAATACAGGTAGTCTAATGAAGTCTGAGATCAACTTACACCATGTCAGGTAATTAACTTACCTATCAACACCTGATAACGAGAGGTGTGGAGGTGAAGATAGATGTCCGCTACTACAACCTACATATCAAACAATTTCTTTCCATTCTAATAAACTATAAAAATACCATCATGTCTAGTTTATTACTAATGAGTTACATCGTTAAGGTTCAATTTTTATTCATGTACTGGTATATACTGTACTTGGGAAAGAATGCTTGGCTAGGAGAACAAGAAGTGAAACTGTGTTTATCATATTACTATCCTGTATCAACTGGGCATGTAAAGACAGGGTTAATGCCACAGCAATGAGCTATGATCGAAATTTTGCCCCTAACAGATGCATTGCGGTTTACTCTTATTTCGGTATCCAAATTTTCCGAAATCTTTAACATGCTGCAAATGGTGTTTAATGGGTCTTCATTATTTCAATGAAATATAAAATATGAAAGTCTTTTTTGGTATATTTGTCCAGACCAAAAACAAATAGTACCTTTTGCCATGATGAACAAGTTAAGTCCCCCTTTCTTACCAGAGGGAGCGACAACTGATCCAAATTAATAACCATTGTCTTCCATGGACAAATCGCAGCTCGTTTCTAGACAAGAATTATAGATCTAGACAATGTTTAATATAATCGCTCCTTCATCCAGTAATAATATACCATCCACATATATAAAACATGAGAAATCATTCAACCATTGATGGCAATATCATGTTTTCTTCTCATGGACGTGTAAGTATATATAAATAAACCCAATTCCTGATTGTATCTATTATGACCATATTAGATTCGCTTCTTAAATGGCAACCATGATGTTATCGTCATTTGTTATTTAGATTCCCAGACCATCGGCTAATAACTCTTGTGTTGTATGTTTACTGCTCGTTATGTATTCATACACTTAGTGAAAATAGGTCACATTATATTTTATACATATAAACTAGAGAGAGAGAATGGGATCTAACGTCATCTAGATCTTACATTAATTAGGTTGTCTTAGGATTAACATATGGTATATCTTTATACATGTATGCCTTTTTCTACTCATGGTGTGGGGATGGGTGTAGGGATGGTAGCGTGTTTTTTTTTTGGGGGGGGGGGGGCTAATTAAGAGAGAAAGAGAGCGTATACACAACAAACTATGTTATTTTGGGAATAATATATGGTACAATTTTATTTTAATAGTTGGAGGAAACCAGAGGACCTGGCAGAAAAAAGTTCACAAGATTGCCCCCCCCCCCCACCATGGGGTTTAATGTCCTACTGGCAAAAAAAACCTCACAAGATCCCCCCCCCCCCCCAATTAAATGAAATGGGGTTTAACGTCCTACTGTTCTGCTCCTAAACTCGGCGAATGACCCCAAAAAAGAACAAGAAACCATAGTACGATATACTTGCCACAGAGATTATCATGAGGCATAAATTCGGGCCTTATCAGGTACATTCTTACTCAAGCATATAATTTTCTCTGGCACTGATTTGTCTTTGATCGATGTTTTTAGTCATATAATAACATGTATGCCACAAAGTTCAAAATATCAGAGGCACCTCCAGTTCATTGGAGCCTGACGGTTTTGTCAAGTGCAAAAACATGATAAATAATACATTAGAAAGTATATATGACTATTTTCTTATCTTTACTGTTATCATTGGATATAAGACAAGACTTCAGTCGTACAATAAGTTAAATATTTAACAAATACTTCTAGAGTTTCCATGATTGATGAACACAAACGCTTCATCTTTCAGTTTGATTTATGAAGCAAATAGGTGATAAGTAGTCTATCAATATCTGAATTATAGATCACCAAAGAGTATATTGTTTCCCGAATTCAGATATCTCATGTGCGCATTCTTTGTCCACACCCACCCAAAAAAGAAAAAGTCTATGAATAATAAATAATAATTTGTCATGCCTCGACCGATTATTTCTGGCTTTTTTAACAAAATGATTGACTGTTGATACAGGAACAATGATGTGCCCGCGTCGACTAATAAAAGGGGATTTAGTGGGAATGAATGGGGTATTTGACCACCTAGAGAGAGCTGAATGAACTGTCTATTCAAATCGTTTATCTGGTGGCGAGTATAATTGATAGGTTCAGATAATCACTGGGCTTATTCTAACTTCCAGATTTGATAGATAGCCTTGACTTCTAAAATACAGTCTGCCAGATTCCACATCATCCACGCTCCTTTAATCTTGTACCATTAAAATTAACATAAAATATTTATGCACAAATTTTTAAAAAGCTGCATTCCATTGATAAAATCTACTCCTTTACAATTCTACGATTATTTATGGGGTATATTTTTAATGGCTGTCAAACACAAGTATATAATTGATAGATGGTAAGATGTGGCCATATTTAATATGTCACTTTTCTTAGGAACCAGGGTAATAATTTATTCATTCAACTTGTTAGACCTTATAATTATTGAGAATAGTACAAAATAAAAGTCCATTTTACTTGTTGGACTCCCAATTCAAAGAAAAATAGCGTTTTATCAGTTTTGTTTTCAGAGGACAGCCACATTTACAATATACACACTATTATATATGACAAATTTCGATATACCATGGCTATATTCAATAGGAACTAATATACTCTGGTTGTCATGTATTTTGATATACCATGGTTATATTCAACAGTGGATAGAGTACTATCTGGTGTATTCTACCATACCATGACTATATTCAACAGTATTTAATATTTTCTATCCTATCTTCAGATATACCATGGCTATATTCTACAGTATTCCATATATTCTGATCTGCCATCGCTATTATTCAACAGTTAATTTTCTATCCTATATTCTAATATTCCATGGCTATATTAAACAGTAATTATCATTCCCTATCCTATATTACATGGCTATTATTCAACAGAGATTAATATTCTCCATTCTATATTCTAGTATTTTATGGCTGCATGTGTATTCCAGTAGTATGTAATACCTAACAATATGTATTCATATATCAAACATAATAATATCACTTCAATAATATATGGCCAGAAATCAGTTTTTATTCAACCAATTTAAAGAATAATTTTTTGAAAATAAAATTGTATTATACTGTTCATAATGGCTTTTAAAAAAACTTATCTTAAGATATGATAAAATAAATTTTATTGTACAAAACCTTTCATGGAGAGCAGTATTAGAATAATACAACTTTCATTCACAAGAAACCTAGTGCCAACGACTATGTTATAAAACCACAGTGGAGCTCAAGTCATAACATATTTATGAGTCGCTATAATTACCATTATTATACTGACCTAAAATACGTTCATACTGGCCGAATTCTTAGTTTCATTTATCTGGGATTCTGATGTCCACCTACTTTTGTTTTATGGCATCCCAATAACTTCCTTCTAATTATTAAACACTAAGGAAAATAATTCTTCGTTTGGTCAATTAACTTAATTTTAGAAACCTCATCATAAGATGTCCATCATTTTGAAACTGAGTGTTAAAACTATTTCTTTTTCTATCAACAATGATGATTATTATTATAGAGCTAACTGATTGTCAATGATATAATTGAAACATGGTGAAATTAAAAACTAACATGGAGGAACTAATGAAAAGAAAATAATCAGTTGGTCTAGATGTTGATGTGTTTAAAGGGACGCTACAAGAAGTTAAAAATGAAAATGAACACATAGCCCTGTTTACACTTGGCCACAATAAGCATGTCGTACTTGGCACAGTACCAGGCTGCGATAAATTTCAAGACATTGACCTGTTCACATTACCTCTCTTGGAATCGTGTCAAGCAGACCAAATGTGGAACTATTCACCAAAAAGTTAATTTATGTCCCTAAGCAAGTTACCCGGATGAAAATAATTATGGCGGTTTAGACAGAAATGATGACAGATGTGTCAAGGTGCAATTGAGGGAGGGGGAGTCAAGGTTTATTTAACAATGCACAGTAATCTGTACTGAAACCGTTCTCAGAATGGTTAGCGTTTGCACTACAAAAAATTAAGCAAGCTGTCTCTGGTACCGTGCCGAGGCCTACCTCACTTCAGTGGGCCAGGTTGGCACGGTACCTGGCACGGCACACCTATGTTTGACCCGTTTACGATTCTATTATTCAGTATGTAAATCAATCCGTAGATTGACATTATTGATATCAATCAGTGAGTCTAGATGACTTTAAAGTTGTTCTCCTTGGTAATAGAGAACAATCCTTAGACTGGCATCATTAATATTAATACAAACATCTTGATTCTTGTTTCTTGAACTTAAGAGAGAGAGACAGAGAGAAATGGGATTTAACGTCCACTCAACACAAACTAGGTCGTTTCGGGACTAACATATGTTTTAATTTCATTTCAATAATTCGCTTGCACATATAGGATCTTAAGCAGTGGGAGGAAACCGAAGTGCCCGGAGGAACCTGAACTAAAGAGTCTGTTAAAACTAGATTAATTTGTCGTCAATAATCAGCTGCTTTTTGTTTCAATGGTCAAAAGTTTAAATAAAACAGAACAAATTCAGTGGAAAGAGAGACACAGAGAGAGGGTTTAATGTCCACTCAACACAAACTAGGTTATTTCGGGACTAACATATGGTACACTTATATTTCAAAAATTCGCATGCACATATGGTCTTTAGCAGTGGTATGCAATATATCTATTACACAGTTTATCCTTCTATTTCTATTGTTATATTCAATAGTAATTGCAGGAGAACAACACTACACACAAAACAAAACCGATAAAACAAACCTGCGGACAAAATAGAGAGCCTGATATCAATATCATTTCACTGATCTATCTCTCATGGCATCATTACTAAAATCGGTGTGCCGTGTGCCATGGGTGTATCTCCATATCACAAACAAAATAACCCACAATCATAACTCACATACTCCAATATTCATTATTATGACACATGTATCTTCGGAGCTCACTGGCTACCAAGAATGAGATACAGAGATAGGATCTAGAAATACCAATCTAGAATATTGTTTGAATGTTTCTGCTGACGAGTTGACGAGTATGACTAATCACTGCCTCAAAATAACAAACCAGACTCAACAAAACTTGATTACAGCCTTTTCACATGTAAACGAGAGAATATCATAACGTATAATTCATTCTACTTCCTAGATCTAATAAATAGGTCACATATTATTTCTGCGAGCTGAGATAATTCTATAACTGTGAAATTAATCTACTATAGTCCTACGAAATTTAATAACATATTTTTCTTTACTCATAAAAGACATTCGGGCATTGATCTAGAAATGAATTATGCATACAATATTATACAGCGCATATAAGACAAAGGTTTTAGTACTCACAGAAGAATTCTACAATTATTCGACTGTGAGTCATTGTACTTTGTGCTTTTCCCATGTTGGTGATCAGACAGGCTGACGAGGAAATATTCCTATAACTCGGTATTGGACATTCTCAAAGGTAGAATTGGAGATTACAGTAATGACTTCCAGAGATTACATAGCACTGAAGGAGGGTTAGCAAAAAACGCCAACATTTATTGGATATACTATTTGTTTTTTGGGTTATATGGGTTATGGAAGTCACTCAGTTATAGACGTCACTGACATTTTTTTTTCAGTTATGGTAGTTATGGAAGTCATTCACATGGCATACTGATACAATTTTTCTGGTTTATTTGATTCATTGAATAGTGAGGTTAAGAATGTCGAAACATGGCTCGAATACATTAAATAATTGTTATTCCATACATGTGTGTTATAGTTTAGAGCCAAAATTGAAATGGTGTTAGCGTCTTACTTATTTGCACCAATCAGCATACTCTGCTCATGGCACAGTATACAACTGACGTTATCACGTTATTCACTCATTTATAGGGGGGTTGGGATGGCCTAGTGGTCTAGAGTGCCGCGCTTCGACCTCTAGCTGGCCGGTCACCTCTGGCTTGCGGCTGTGGTTTCAAGCCCTGGTGTGAGCGTATGTGACATGGAGATAGGGGTGCCTTCTCAACCTCGTGGGTTTCCTCCGGGCACTCCGGTTTCCTCCCACTGCTAAAGACCCCTACGCGCAAGCGAATTATTGAAATAAAATGTAACCATATGTTAGTCCCAAAATGACCTAGTTTGTGTCGAGTGGACGTTAAACCCCATTTCTCTCTCTTTCTCTCACTCGTTTATGCTTATGGCAGGGTATACTGTCGATATTATCTGGGTTTCTAACTTGACTGACCTATCACCTTTTAGAGTGACACCACACCACCACAACAACCCAGCAGCCGAACTACATCAAGAATCATGTAGTATTATCTCTCAATGGCCGCGGGCAATTTTCAAAGAAATGTTAGACGTATGAGATATCTAAATGTTGCCACTTGTGGGTGATAAACCGTCTTGTTGAGAAAACGCACAAGAGGTCGAAATATGTCAATCAAAGATGTATAAGAAGTGCAACGTATGTCTTTACCCCACTGCTCAAGTTTACCCAGGTTTTTTGTTTAGTTGCTAACGGTGATGAGATCGACACTTCACTCGCGTATACTTTAAACACAACACTCTCTAGTATTAGAGATAGAATATCCACATTGAATGTCATATAATCAACGATTGTTATCGTCGAGAGAATAAGATATGTGATGTTTTAAATTCTGTGATCGGATAATTTCCTAATGTCTTGATCTCCTTCCTCAAAACAATTCTTATTCAATTTCACATCTGTTCCATCTCGAAGAGTAAAGTTCATGAATCACATTTGTGACCTACATGGTTAAATTGTATTTCATGGTAAGAAATGAAATGAAATGGGGTTTAACGTCCTACTCTTTTGCACCTAACCTGGGCTAATGGAAGACGGGCATACGCCATACAGTGTGCTATGAGGGAAATTTTGCCTGGGCAGCAGCACTGTGCCATGTGAGGGTGTTGATTTTTGCCTAGATTGTTGCCTTGTCACAAAATAATCATTTTTAATTTTTACACCGTTAAAAGTCTCATCATCACAAATCTTCAGTTTACCATCTGGTTATATTAGTTATTTCTCTATTTATGTGTTGCATGCTAAGGTGTAGAGTTTTGCCTAGATTTTGGCGTTTCCTTTTCCTATTCTTCAAATTCATTCTGCAGCATGGAAAGCTTGACGAGGACAGCTATCTAGTTGTTTGGATGGTATGGAAAACCGAGGTCGCATGTACATATTGGCATGCACATAAAAGATTCGTTGACAGTTGGAATTCGATATAAGAGTAGGCCGTACCGACTTAACCCTTAGAACCCGAAATGCTGCAAAACAGGCTTGACGTTGTATCGCATATACCCGAAATGTCGGTTTTGAGGCTTGGGGCGTGTTCAAGCTCCAATTACGTTGACGTCATAATTAATATGACGTCCTGTAAATCCAGGGAGGGACGTGCAACACCCCATGTAAAGTCAGTGTTCAAAGGGTTAATTCTACTTTCAACCATTTTCAATCCAAAACACTACAGGTAAAATCTGCAATTCAAAATGAAATCATTCTCTCCCTTCCCTTTCGATGTTAATTTATCACCAGGGAGCAAGAGATTTGAACCTTAGCCATAAATAAAATATTACATGTCTCCTTTCATTTCGTCTTGCATCCAAACTTCAAAGAAAGCTCGGCACTTTTCTTCCGATAATGATTTTTTGCGAAGACAATAACTGTCGTTTGTTCGATTAACATATGGAACAATCATAGCAGGATAACCCAACACGGTCAAAACACCGATAGATCTAAGTGACAACATCAAACGGTCACCATTCTCATTTCTTCAACAAGGGCAACCGAGGTGAACTTGACAGAAATTGAAACTCAAAAAAAAAAAGAAAATCTCCATTTCTCAAATGAGACACGTTTATTGAAGAATTCAATCACTTTTCCGGGAAATAATATGAAGTGGACCCAAATGTGGTTTAACATCTTGTTAACAAAATGTTTAAATCATTCTGAGACTAACATGTGGTCATTTTCACTTCTATGATTACGAATGTAATCTAAGGGAGAAGAATTTTGACTGGACAGCGTCATTTTCCAACCAATTTTCATCAAATTTAAACTCTGATTCCTAACCGAGAACACCACATGTCCGCCTGAGCAGCAGGAAATTAAATGAAATGGGGTTTAACGTCCTACTGTTCTGCTCTGAACTTGGCTAATGAAGACAGGCATACACTATACAGTGTGCTATGAGGGAAATTTTAACAGGACAGTGGCACTATGGCCTACTCTTATATTGAATTCAAACTGTCAAGGGATCTCTTACGTGCATGCCAATGTGTACACAGGACCTAGGTTTGTCGTCCCATCCAAACAACTACACAACTGCCCTTGTTGCACCGTTCATCCTGCATCACTGACAGGGGTGAACCTCACAGCCAGTGCCTGACCAACAGGAAGCCGGCATAAAAATGGAAGGAAATAGGGTTGCCGCGTCAACACAGTACTTTGGTCATTTAGAGACTAACACAATCATAATTTTTATTTCTGTGTACACGAAGTAGGAAAATTCCAATTCTCAAGGGTTCTTTTACACGCCTGCCAAATTCTATACACATGGTGGACCTTAGTTTGTTGTCCAATCTAAAAGACTATAACATTTTTCTTATCAGCACAGCAGGGTTTCAGCATGAACCTCAGTTTGTCGTCCCATCTGACTAGATACATTAATTATCCTTTTCAGCCCTGTAGTGGTCTCCCTTTACTGGACCTCAGTTTGTCATCCCATCCTAATAACTACATCCACTTTCCTTATCCATGCTGTGGTCTCCCTTACTGGACCTCAATTTGTCATCCCATCTGAATAACTACATACACTTTTTCTTATCCATATTGGACCCCAGTTTATCATCCAATTTGAATGACTGAATACATTTTCTTGATTGTCCCTATACTGGCCCCTTGCAGGTTTTTTCTAAATCGCATTTTCAGAAAGAACAGAATAATTTTGGAAATATTTAAAAGACTTACCTGTTCAGAATAAATGTCTGTCTGCTTGTAAACAAATTAAATCCAATCCATAGAACACTGATCGTACAGAAAAACAGAATCACCTTATGGTGCCGTTACCATAGTTACTGTCACATTAAAATACAAAAATTCTTCATCAATATAATTACATCTGCAACATAAAAAAATGATACGATTTAATAATTCATATTGTCATAAGGAAATCATCAACTTTTAAGTCTCTTTTAAGGAAATGAAATGAAATGAGGTCTAATGAGAGAGAGAGAGAGAAATGGGGTTTAACGTCCACTCAACACAAACTAGGTCATTTCGGGACTAACATATGGTTTCATTTTATCTAAATAATTTGCTTGCGCGTAGGGGTCTTTAGCAGTGGGAGAAAACCAGAGTGCTCGGAGGAAACCCACGAGGTTGAGAAGGCGCCCCTATCTCCATGCCACATACGCTCACGTCAGGGCTCGAAACCACAGTCGCAACCCAGAGGTGACCAGTCAGCTTGCGGTCGTAGCGCGGCACTCTAGACCACTAGGCCATCCCACCCACCATGGGCTAATGAAGATGGGCCTACACCATACAGTGTGCTATGAGGGAAATTTTGTCTAGACAATGGCGCTAAGGCCTATTCTTATATCGAATTCCAACTATCAAGGGATTTTTTCCGTGCACACCAATGTATACAGTAGTGCAGGACGGAGGACATAACAACGACAGCTGTCTAGTCATTTGGATGGGACAAAAAACTGAGGGCCTGTGTACACATTGGAGAGCACCTAAAAGATCCCTTGCATTTGGAATTTGATTTATTAGTAGGCAAAATTTCCTTTCATAGCACACCGTGAGGCGTATGTCCATCTTCATGAGCCCAGTCAGGGTAGAAGAGTAGGATGTTAAACACCATTTCATTAAATTTTCATTTCGAACATTACCTTTAAGATCAGGGGCCTTATTCACGAAATTTTAACTAAGATAAAACCCAAATTTTAGTTATATGATTGGATAATATTAGATTGATTTTAGTGCTGAGCCTATCAAAACTGAAGTATCTACTAAAATTTGGATTTTATCTTCAGTTAAGATTTCGTGAATCTGGGCCCAGAACAACTGTTGTCTGCTAAAATTAAGCAAATTATTTGTGGGGTAAATTAAACACAGGGGGGTGTATAGTTAATTAACTAAATGTTACTAATTAACACAGCTAATACTAATTGAGATATAACTCTACCTTAAACTATTAATTATGGAGATCTATCCATTTCTGTATGGATTTAGCCCAATAAACAGTTTGTTGCCATATCTTAACTTATTATCAAATATTGAATTTATTGTCATTGCTAATAAAATATAATAATTATTGTTCATTTACCAAATGATTAGGCAATCAAAGGCTTAATAATGTCATTATTATATCTGAATATTTGCCTACATTAAGAGAAGGGTTTCCTTTTCTGATATATTTTTTTATTGTGAAATTACATTTATTACTTCATAGAAACGGAAATCCAGAAGAAGAGATTTTGATTTTAATACTTTTCTGCACCAATGGGCCAGTGAAGAAGGGCAAACAGTGTAGTATGAGGAGGAATATTGGCAAGGCAACGGCACTATGGCCTACTCTGATATTAAATTCCAACTGCCAAGGGATCTTTTACGTGCACACCAATGCATACATGGGCCAGACGTCAACAGTGTATACCAATATGTAAATGGGACCTATGTGTTCTTTGTCAGTTTCTCCATCCTGTACCATTGACAAGGAGGGGAGGGGGCGGGAGAGAGAAATGGGGTTTAACATCCAGTCGACTCAAACTAGGTCAGTTCGGGACTAACATATGGTTTAATTTTATTTCATTAATTCGCTTGCGCATAGGGGTATCTATTAGCAGTGGGAGGAAACCGGAGGACCCAGAGAAAACCCACGAAGTTGGACAGACGACCCTACTCCTTGTCACGTACAACCTGGGATTCGAAACCACGCCAGAAGACTCAATGACAGGCTTTATGATACATGCTAACCATTCTGCCATCCAACCACCCTTTAACAAGGATGTAAATAAAATATTCTGGAAAATCCTGAGGATCAAATCCTCCTTGATAGTGAGTCAAGTGGCAGGAATTAATTACCAGTGTAAAACTAAATTGAATCTAACATCCTGACAAACAAAAATAGGGTTTCACATCCTTCTTTTCTGTACTGAACAGCCTGATAAATTATCTGGGCCCTGTTTCACGAAATTTTAACTTAAGATAAAATCTAATTTTATTAGATACTTCAATTTTGATTGGCTAAGCACTAAAATCAATCTAATATTATCCAATCAAATTACTAAAATTGGGATCTTATCTTAGTTAAAATTTCGTGAAATAGGCCCCTGGTTTTTAACTATTATAGTCAGAACTGTCAGCTCATTACCTAATCCACCATTAATGTATTCTTGTTTATTCATAATGTATCTTCAAATTAACTTACAGGTTATATTATTACTCATAGTCTACTTAACACTTACTCATTTCAAGATTTTTATCAGAAAAATTAAATTTGAATATATTCTCGACACCCCACGTATGACAACAACAACATCAAATGACAATGACATGATTCAGTATTATACAATTTCTTTAATGTACTTTGATGTCATCTACCATCTATATCATCTATATGTGAGTCAATCACATATGTTACTGCATCACAATATTAGTAATTATTTTATTACACTACAAAATTCATTTTTTTCTGTTCAATATTAATTTTCCTTTCAATTAAAATTCACCGAGATATTTTGAGCCCCTTGTATACTACAATATTATGAGTTATCTCTAAAAAAAGAACATCAGTCCAAAAACAGCTAAATTCTGCTCAGAATTTACAAAGATAATAATGAGATATGTGTATATATATTTGATGCTAGCGTATCATTATTTCAAATAATGGTACGGTTATGTATAACACAACTTAGCACAGCCCCTTTAACTGATTAAATATTGTTTATTTAAATGTATATTAAATGTATACCCTAAACTAGCACAGTCCCTTTAACTAATTAAAATATTGATTATTTAAATGTATATTAAATGCATACCCTAAACTAGCACAGTCCCTTTAATTAATCAAATATTGTTTATTTAAATGTATATAGCCCCTATCAACTTATTAAACATTAGATATTAAATGTGTATTAAATGTAAATCATAATCCTTTACCTAGTTAAATAATGTATATTAAACATTACATATTAAATGTGTATTAAATGTAAATCATAAACCTTTAACTAATTAAATAATGTATATTAAACACTGGATATTAAATGTGTATTAAATGTATATCATAATCTTGTATAGTCCTTTACCTAATTAAATAATGTATACCAATGGTATATCTATGTTCCTTATAATAGCTCCTTTGACTAATTAAATATTAGATATTAAATGTATATCATAACCACTACCACAGTCCTATTTTCCTTGTTTAAGATGAGGTATTTATTGTATTGAACATCTTATATAGAAACATTTAATACATAGTTATAATATCTTTAAAAAGTTAATAACTTAGAATAAATTCCAATGATGTACTGTTTTTTTCATATATTCCCTCCACCCCCAATTAGTTTAACAGAATTAAGAGAGAGAGAGAGAAATGGGGTTTAACGTCCACTCGACACAAACTAGGTCATTTTGGGACTAACATATGGTTTCTTTTTATTTCAATAATTCACAAGCACGTAGGGGTCTTTAGCAGTGGGGGGAAACCGGAGTGCCCAAGAGGTTGAGAAGGTGTCCATGAAACAGAATTAAGGATACATATTTTCATTCACATTTAAGGAATTTAATTCTAAGTTTATATTAACAGAAGAAAGGAAATACCCAATTAGTGTATGTTATACATGTAGCCAGACACAATATACTTCAATACCTAGTTGTAATAAATTGTTCCAGTGGCATTTAGTAATTGAACTCGAGTATACAGGTCGCAATTCTATGGAATACAATTATTACTGCTTATAACTGAGCGATGTTTCGATGTTTCGTTTCAACAAGGCTTCTCTAGTCATTATCAAGCAATGATAAAGTATGAATGTATGACAAGACAATATATACAAGTACACAACGCTATACTTAGTTAATACTGACCAGATCTCCCTTAATTACATGAACCTAAAGGGAATCTAATTTAATTAAGTAATATATTATAGTTTAATGCTAATAACAACATTCAATAAGACCAGTTGTAATATGGCTGTTTGATATGATGCCACTAAATGTGTCAGAATCTTACTTATTTTAACTACTTCCTTTTTCTTTTATATACCGATATAACAAGCTTATATTGTTTGAAGAAACAGAAGCCAGTCCGTATAGTATAAGCTACTGTTTGTGACTTATAAATGACTATATAAAGGAAACAAACGATCAGTCACTAATACAACAATATTACGTCTCGTCAAAATACAACACCCGTCTTCATTATAGCCCAGTCGGTGCATGAAAGTAGGATGTTCAATTATATCTTGTTATTTATGTATTTATACTATTTACACCCATTCATCATAATTGTAATGCTGTGCCATTATCAAACTGGTTTGAGGTAAATGTGTGTGTATATATATACAAACCTGAGTGCGGTAATTGTGTATATAAATACTGTTTGTCCTGTTAGTAAATGTTGTAAACTAAATTAAAATTCGGTTAGTAAATGTTGTAAGCTAGATTAAAATTACAGTTGTCTTATTTGTAAATATATATAAAGATTATTTGTCATATTGTTATAAATTAATATACACGTTTATATTGTGTGCTATACTGTACAGTGTTGGTAGTAGAATAAGCTACTGTTTAGACATAGTTACTTATAAATGACTGTATAAAGGCAACCAGTATCCAAAGCAGCATATAATTCTAATAATATGTCTTGCCAAATGCACCACAATTCTAATATAACACAAGGTACAATTTTATGGATACACAATTACCATGGTTAATCTAACCTACGCTTTGACAAGGATACCCTTGCCTTTATCAAGCAAATGATACAGGTATGTGAATAGTAGACAAATATATACAGAATATGCAACAAAATAACTATCAAATACAATTAAAACTTAACACCTTTGATTAGTGGGCCATTTACAACTAAACCTACACAGCGGAAAATCTTACTGGGATTGAAACCGGGGAGGGGGGGGGGAACATACTGCACAGTGATCAAGAAACGGAAGCCGTTTTGTATAAGCTACTGCTTGTACCTTATTATATACCACTGTATCAGAGTAACCAAGCATATAATAAAAAAATATGTCTTGTTTTTCCAAATGTGTGCACTAAGGTTTCCTTATAATAACCAAACAGGTATGCTTAGTTTGACTTCATCTACTTTTTATCTAAGTTTGTTTCTCATTTTGAGTGTATAGCGCAGTGGACGCTTACAGCTGGTCCTCGGCACCATTCACTGGATTTTTAGTTTATCACTTGCAGTATCTGTGTAGTTTGTGTCTTGTCCGCAGGTTTGTTTGTGTTCAGTGCGATCCTCCTGCACTTCGTATATAACATGAATGGTTTTCATGCAAGCAGATGCAAGTCAGTTACAACAGGCTTCCATTCCGTCTATACAGACAAATACCCAATGCAACTCAAAGCAATGAAATAACATTCAGATAATTACTAAGATGAGAGAATGATTTACCATTTACGTGTAAAATATATTTTATCCTTCCATAAACACTAAACACACTTTATATTCTCAAAAAGTTGTTAAAAACACAGTGATATTGAATCAGTATTAAATAGTGTACACACAATAAAAATCCACACGATTATAAACATTGATAGGTGAACAATAGGCAGCCTATCTCTACACACACACAACTCTATACAGTCAGTCAACTGACTCAACTCAATAACTAGGCTGTTATTGGAAGCATGAAACCGACCACTGTGTGATACCAGCAGCTGACCAATCAGAACTACTGTACTGTACTCTTAAAAGTCAACTACAGACATGCACATTGTGATAAGAGAGAGAGTGAGTGCATACCATTTCTTTCAACTATTCCTAGCAGTAGCTCATGCATCAATTGAACCATCAATGTTAATACTACGGCCATGATGCTAGGTACATGAGATATATTATGCTTATAATTTTCTATAAATAGAATTTAATTAGGGTAACTAATTTTTTACCTCTGGTTATAATTTAATGACAAAATCAATGATGCAGGAAATTTATGCAGATTTTATGACAACTTATCATGACATATACTAAATTTCAACAATAATATTACTCATTAAAATCGCTTGGCACTGGGACATCATGTGGCTTGTATGAACAGGTGCTGAAAAAAATTGACAATCATGAGTATGAGAGAGAGATTGGATTTAATTGAATTAAATGTTGTTCCAGTAAATGTGTATATACATACTGTTTGTCCTGTTAGTAAATGTTTATGTCAACTAGATTAAAATTACTGTTGTTTTATTTGTAAATATATATATATAGATTATTTGTCATATTGTTATAAATTAATATACATGTTTTATTGTATGCTACCTAGGTTATTTTGGGACTATCACATATATTTAATTTCAATGACTCAACAAAGTTGGGAGAAAGCTACGTCACTTTGGGACTTGGGACTAATATATATTGTATTTCATTTCAATAATTTGATTACCTAGAAGGAAATCCGGATTTGGCAGGCAAGTCCAAATAGATCAAATACAGACCAGATAACAACAAAGACACACTTTAAACCACATGGTAATATTTGTGATCAGTAATGGCCAAACAGTTTAAGTCATAAGCTAGTCTTTTACACAAAGAGAGAGAGAGACAGCCCACTCAACGCAAACTATGTCATTTTGGGACTAGCCTGTGGTTTAGTTTTATTTCAATAATTCACTTGCGCGTAGGGGTCTTTAGCCGTGGGCGGAAACTGGAGGACCCAGAGAAAACCCATGAGGTTTTAGTGTATGACCAAAAATCTTATAACAGGCTAAAAATATCTCTGTAATGATATAAAAACGGTAAACATTTAGATTTGACAAGTAAAACAAATATAGAATATATTTTAATCCTAGTTTAACAATTTTGTTCATGTATTGTAAACAATGACTTGCGACTGACTCATTTTGGAACATTTAAAGTCTGTTGTAGATGAATAAACACAGAATTATTTTATTATAGAGATTATTAAATTGAAGTTTTAATATTATTAATATCATCATGTGAGGAGTTTATATCAAACAGTTGATTGAACTTATCTGTGGTTTAATTCCCTTTACATGGATCGACATAACCATGATATACAAGACCTCCTACAAATATGAAATTAAAACAGTTTATTGAAAAATAAATATTGACATAGTTGATATGAATTATATGAGTGAGTGAGAGGGAGAGAGAGAGAGAGAGAGAGAGAGAGAGAGAGAGAGAGAAAAGGGAAAGAGAGAGACCCTGGACAGAGAGAGAGAGAGAGAGAGAGAGAGAAAAAGGGAAAGAGAGAAACCCTGGACAGTCTATTGGCCCCATCCTTGGATTCGGGTCTAGAACAACCCTTAGTTTACTGCATCGCCCCCCCCCCTTGATAAACCCCTATACAATTATCAACAAGTACAAATGAACCATACAGACCACAAATCGAGCATGATATCATCATAGTCATTTTGGAATTGAGACATACATTAATTACATTTGTATCCAAAATTGAAGTCTGTCAATTGATGTACAATTGTCCAATGAAATGCCATGAAATGGGGTTTAATGTCCTACTCTTCTGCTCCGAACTCAACATTGGTGCTACGAGGGAATTTATGCCCGGACGGCGGCGCTAAAATTACTCTGATATTGAATTCCAACTGCCCAGGGATCATTTACATGCACGCCAATGTGTACATGGGACCTCGGTTTTTCATCCCATCTAAACAACTAGACAGCTGACAAGCATTACAAGTTTCATGTTGATTGTACTTGAACAAGATTACCTGATCCTGGTTCAAATATATAAATAACGAGAGAATAAATTGATTAAAAGTATTAATTGAAAGAAAACAAATCACCGATAAATTACCATTATAAATACGATATATAATTACATAGGCAGACATTCTTTAATAATATTGTCCTAAATAATATTCTAGCAGACGTGTAATATTATCCTACAAACCCTTTCAATAACATTAACTAGGTCATTTCAGGACTAATACATGGTTCAATTTTATTTCAATAATTTGCTTATGTTTATGGGTCTTTATCAGTGGGAGGGAAACCGAAGAAAACCCAAAAGGATTGACAGGTGACCCTACTCTTTGTCACGTACAATCGTGACTCAACGACAGACCTTATGATACAGCACGCATGTGCTAACCAATCAGCCATCCAACAACCCTTCTAACATAAATAAGGACTGAAACCCTTTTCAATAACATAAATAATGACTAACAAAGAAACTGGACAATGTCATCTTCAGTGTGAAAGGAGGGGTATAATTTCCTCCCTTTGGTCCATTATGATGGTAAACATTGTTTGATATGCCTTCAACAAAACCCTTGTGACATCCTAACCCCTTTTTCACTAACCTTTATACTCAATTAGATCCCTTAAGTACCGCTCTCCACATTGGACAATTTAGAATATCGGATAACTGACCGTAACAAAACCCTAATTATCGTCTATTGTGTTTTTCATCCTTCAGACAGGATTTTCTTACCCCTTAATCTATTGGACACAAATCGTACAATCTGTCCCCTAATTGTGCACCCTTTAATACAAGAACGGAGATAAGACTGTTGGAACTTATTCGGTTATTAATTCAATTTGCTCATCTAATATATTAGTTTGTTCCTAAAACACGTCTGTTTTCAATTTTAATTAACAAACCATTTTATTAATGGTCATACCTTTCTGCACCAATAGAGATAATAAAGACAAATGTAGAGCAATTTTGTTCGGACAGCAGCACTACATTTCAATTTCAAACTGCCAGGGGATCTTTAAGCTAATGCAATTTCAATTTTTATCCCATCCAAACAACTGCCCCCCCTTGTTAATGTTTATTTTGCTTTAAGCTGTGGTATGTAATCATTTATTCATCAGTTGACCCGAAAAGGTCATCAAATACTGGTACATCTTTCTATACAACAATCAAATAACTATAAAACCTTTATCTATTGTTTAATTGTCAGTTTGTTTGGCCACTGACAAGCTCAGGTGAAACATGTAGGCAATTAAACAATAGTACTTTCTTTAGGCATTTTCTATCATTATTTTTTCTCTATATATATATATAGATATATATTTGTATGTATATCAACATAACTAATTACCCTGCAGCTAAATCGGGTTGGAAATTCCTGATGAACTTTTTCCACCAACACCAGGATCTCTTAAGAGGTTAGAGCACTGGTAAGTATACAACAGACTGAATTTAATAATGGCCAGATACACGTTTTTTGGTTTTAATACTCATTACGAGGATAGTTAAAATGATCACCTAATGGATATCTACACAAAGTTTGAACATTCTTTCTAAATGAAAAGCAGAGTTATTGTATCCCACATAGAATGACAGACCGACCGACAGTCCAAATATGATGGACAATAAAGTACCATATGTAGATCCAAACTGAGCCACTTCTGCAAAATGCCCCCCTCCCCCTTTCTTGATTCATAATATTTTATAAAACCATAATTCCAATATTTAACATCTCTGAGCGTTACTTTAAGAAAGACTATGTTATTATCTGATAAAAACCCAAGTAAATCATCCCACTATTATAGCCTATAGAGATCAATTGACGAGGATGAATGGCGACCAGGGCATGCTGCTGGAGGCCAGTCATGTTTATTTTTGATGCCTGTTGGAAAACAATGAAGAGAATTCAAAGGTCACAATGTTAATACATTTTAAAGTCACTCCTGTTGATCTTACAACTAGGCTTTGATCAATGTAGCAATAGAATAATACAGAGCATGTGGTTTCAAATTTATTCGACTAATTCAGTCTGATTTTCGACCATCTGTACCATTAAGATGATGTTGTTCCACCTGAACTTTAACTTTAGTGACCATCTGAAGACCCCTCAACACATTGTATCAGATTCTCTCCAGATATTTGACCATTGCTACAAGAATACAATCCTTAACTCGAGATCTGAACAGTATAGGGTGTGTCTACACGAATATAATCGTGTTCAGGTCTTCAGTCCTTCACTCGAGATCTGAGCAGTAGGCTATAGCATGTTTAAATAGTGATTACATAATATTTTAATTCAAAAAAGAGAGAAACAGAGAGATAGAGAGAGAGAGAGAGAGAGGGGGGTAAATGTCCACTTATCACAAACTAGGTCATTTCAGACTAACACATGTTTCAATTTTAATTTAAAATAAGGACTCAGAGAAAACCCATTAGGTTGGACAGGCAGCCTTACTCCCGGTCACATGCAACCCAGGAATCAAAACCACGCCAGTTGACTTAATGACAGAGCTTATGATACAACGCGCACAGCTTAAACCATTCGGCCACCCAACACCCCAGTTTCAGGGGCGGATCCAGGATTTTCAGAAAGAGGGGGCGTGCTGTACCAGCTTGGGAGTGCGAAGCCCGGAACCATGATTTTTGAGTGTAAAAAATGCCCACAAGGACTAATTTCGTACTAGTACTGTAAATTACGATTTGCAACCTAAACTATATTCGTTCTCCTTTCTCGCGAGAATATATGGAGCTAAAAATTGTTCGACACCTCAAAAAATAGAGGGGGCGTGCGCCGGGTGCGCCCCCCACTGGATCCGTGCCTGAGTTTCGTTCATAAATTGGTTGAAAATTAAAATCAGTATTTTAGTTATCCCCCTTCAGCCCAATTCATATAGGCATACAAAACATTTCAATCAGCATTTTAGGTATCCCCCTCAAGCCAAATTCATGTAGGCATACAAGATGCTTAAATCCCTGATATTAACACAATAGCAGCATTAGAAAGAGAGTTTTAATCTTCAAGTATTCTCGTCAATAATATATCAAGTGTTCCTTAATCTCTATCGATCTTAATGGCTTCCATTCTTTCTCTTAAAGGAACGTGATTACAAGATTATAGATCTATAGAATATGGATGAATATGTTTAACTCTTCATTCCTCGTGACTATTATAGGATATATATCAATTGTTCCTTTCTATATATTATATATAACTATTCCTTCATCTTGGGGGGGATGGCTGAGGTTAGCATGTATGCGCTGTATCATAAGGCCTGTCATTGAGTCAACTGGCGTGGTTTCGAATCCCCGGTTGTACGTGACAAGCAGTACGGTCAGCTGCCCAACCTTGTGGGTTTTGTCTGGGTCCTTCGGTTTCCTCCCACTGCCAAAGACCCCACTCTGCAAACGAATTATTAAAATAAAATTGAACCTAACCATTTGGCCACCCAAACCCCCAGGAAGAGAATAAATGCATTATCGTTATGGTGTTACAAATTACTAGGACATCTGAACCTCCAAGATAACATGTTACGGTCGTGTCAGAGACAAGAGTTACTTCGACAAGGCTTCTCTTAATAAGGCTGCAGTACAGAAGCCTCGGACAGTCACCAAATTACACTGGTTTTCTATAAAATTTCTCGGCTCATTAAATCCAGATTAAAATGGCTTCTGTCATTTAATTTTATGTTGACAAATTATGAGATAAATTCTGGCTTCGTGCTGATGATTCAACAGATGTGTTTTCTCTTTTTTAGGCAAATTGCGTCACGATGAATTTAAAGATGTCTTTTGGTGACCGATGGACACATTTATCACTTGGTGCTGCTCGACTGGCTGGCTAGAATGATTCTCGAACTAATTAACTATTAAAAACTATTTTCACATTTTATTTGGAAATAATTGACTGATTATGCTCTAGTAATGATATTGTGAAAAATGAGATGTCATCCATATGAGGAAAGTGTATTTGTCATAAAACATCTGCCAACTAGAATTGCCACTGTTATTTAACACACAAACAATACTTGTAGTGCATGTGGGGGTCTATCAGCAGCCCTGTGCATGTACTGTTGTATCTAATAAATCGCACGATTTCTGAAAAACAGGGTTAACAAGTCTGCAGCTTTCCCAGTTTTTGTGTTTTGCTAAATTCAGACACACATGCACCCATGCATTTTACTCGAAAACAAATCCTGACGTAAGGAGTATTTTTTTTAGCAACTTGATGCCCACTTTAAATGAGTTTGCAATCTCTCGTTAAAGTAGCTAAGTCTCTAAATCAATATCATCCAAAGTCTTACACGTTGAAAATACGAATTATTTGACAATTCAAAGCATGTACCATAGTGCGTTTCAGCGTCATTTGTTACAAGTGACCAGAAAGACTGAAGCTAGACATATTCCACAACTCATGTCAAACGGTGACACCATAACTTATATGGAGAGCATGTTCAATAGACTGGAATAACCAGGCGCTATGCCATATTTCGCTGGACATTACTGATTTGAAATTAGAGTCAAAACAGAAACAATTGAATGTAAATCAGTTCATATACATTCAGGTTACATTACTATGTGCGTTGTGACCCATTTGGTTCAATTTCTAGGTCCCAGATATTAGCGATTTAGCTCCATTAAGTTATTCATTAATATCACATTATGAGAGTAGACAAACGCAAATTGTCGATTAATAAATAATTTGCCTGCATTGTCCGTAAAAGGGTCAGTGTTAATATGGATGCATGTTCAAATACACTACAAAAAGATAACAGACATTTTCAGAACAATTCTAAGAAAAAGCTTATTTCGAAAATATAAAACATAATCAGACGCTTAAAACCTTCATTATTTTTGATTTTTTGTTGGGTTTTTTTTCTAGATGTCTTCTCCTTCATTTCATTTTTCTTTCAATTATCTGACTCTAACTATAATTGTCTATGTTTTAAGCACTCGGAATTGTCTGAGTAAACATCGTTTTGCCTCAAGTAACACACTATTATTTAATTTCTAACTTAAAAAAATGAAAAACAACTTTATTATCAGGAAGTAGACTTATAGTGATACAACTCATAAACCATTAAAATCGCCTCAAAGCCATATATTATTTGTTCTCTACAGAAACCATAAGTAACAATAGAACGGCTTACTTTATTTATAATATTTCTAGTCTCAAATTATTGTTCAAAAAGATTTTATCTTTTGATCATCTTTTGAAAGAAAACAAATCTCAAATACTGTTTTGTCTACTGTTGTAAAGGTTAAAGAGAGAGAGAGAGAGAGAAAGGGAGAGAAATGGGGTTTAAAGTCCACTTGACACAAACTAGGTAATTTCGGAACTAACATATGGTTTAATTTTATTTCAATAATTCGCTTGTGCGTTGGGGTTTGGGAGGAACTGGAGGACTCAGAAAAAAACGAGGTTGGACAGGCAACCCTACTTCTTGTCACTTACAAGCGGGAATTCGAAATTACCCCAGTTGTCAGGCTCTATGGTACTCTGCCAACCTGCTATAACCATTCAGCCATCCAACCCCCTTTAAGGATGAATAGAAATGGATTGAGATTGAGAGAGAGAAAAGGGATTTAACCTCCACTCAACAGAAACTAGAAGATTTTGAGACTAACACAAGGTACAATTTTTTTTCAATAATCCAATTGTGCATAGGATCTTTTATCAGTTGAAAAAAGAATCAATAAAATACAGACAAAGAGAGAAATGGGGTTTAACATCCACTCAACACAAAGTAGGTCATTTTTGAACTAACATATGGAGGAAACCCAGAGGACCCAAGAAAACCAACTAGGTTGTACAGGCGAACCTACTCCTTGTCACTTAAAAGATGGAAATACTCTCTCTCTCTCGCTCTCTAATCTGCATACGAATGGACCTTCACGAAAACCTTGACATTGAATGAACCTTAAACTTTACAACTTGATTATCACAGGTAGACATTTTAGCTGGAAAGCGCGAGACTTGGTATTCTCAATGATGGAGAACTCTGATTGGCTCGCGAACCGGGTCAGAACCCAATCGTAAATAGTGCAGGGTATTACCGGTATGTGAAGGGTTTGATAAATGTACAACAGAGTTAAAACTTTCTCAGTTCATTTCTATTTCTAAATCTGATTTTGTTATTAATCTGCTCTAATTACGGGGATCTCACACCCTTACTTTCAAAACAGTTAAATAGTGAAAAACTGGATCATGGTGTCAAATTACAGCCAATGCTCTAATCTTTGCAAATTACTGGGCCCTCACACCAAAATCTCTACTTTCAATTTCAAAACTGTTAATTACTAGAACACTGGATAATGGTGTCAAATTAGACAGCTAGTCCTGTCATCCAGTCCTGAACACTTGTCTTCTGGTTTGTTTACTTTACAAAATTTACAAAAGGCACCAGATGTCTTTCTCGGGATTCCTCTTTGCACGGGTGAGAGTAATCTGTTTGACCAATGAACTGGAGGCTTAGAATTACATCACAGGCTTCTGTCCTCAACCACTCATCAGCCACATAACATCACAATTAGCTTAATTATTCCACACAAATTTACACATAATTGGAAAATGGCATAAAAATGTTTGCCACTGTTGTTTTCTCAGGGGCAATGATCCGAAGAAAATTGACATTCCCCTGCTCTTTGTGTTAGCATTCGTGAATTTGGCAGTCGTTGCTTTAAAAACTCCCTAAGGTCCGTAATGAGAGATATTCAGAATTTTTTGGCAATTTTTAATAAAATATTGAAATTGGATCGTTCCTGATTGGATTATTTTTCCATTTGCATGTCGTCTTTTAATGACTTCGCGCCTCGAATCTCTTTGTGACAATGATCTAGCAAAAGACGGACACACAATTGTGTCGTAAATTAATTTATGAAATGGAACATGATTTATGGAGGTAATCATCAGCCATGCTATTCTCATCAGGCAAGAAACAAAATGGTTTTAAACAATGAAATGTGCTTGATTAATCTAAAGAGTGCCCAGGTCATTTTTTGTTTGTGAATAACTAATAACGTTATGCAAAGTAACGAATGCAGAGAAAACAATTCCATGTCCTCAAGGGTTCTTGAATATTCTGAATTTTTAAGAAATAATTAAACACTTGTTCAATGCAAGAGTCTCGGTCAGGGCCAATGTCATTGTCAGGCAGGCCAACTTGGCTGTCTCTTAGGGTGCATACTCAGAGGGTCGCAGTAGGCTACAGACTTTGTGTTACTCTAGCATCTGAAAATAAATTTAGCAGTTTCAAGCTTTGTGCTTTTCATATTCAGTAGAAAACATTTGTTTCTGAAAATCTGAGTTATTTAGTGCTTCAGCAACTGAAATGCCTGAGCTGTCTAAAGTAAATATATATTTAGTGTTTCAACAACTTAACATCTAATGATCCGTTCAGATGCTTAAGTTGAACTGGTTTAAAAACCCTGGAGATCGTTAAACCAGTTTAACTTGGTCGTCTGAACACACGTGGGGCAAATAAACCAGTTTAAAAAACCCAGCTCGCGACCTGTCTTAAGAAGGTTTTTTATTTTAAAATGCTTTATGTTGGCCATCTGACCGTGTTGGCTTAAAAAGCTCTGGTTCCAGCTTGCTTTAAGCATGTCGGGGTCAGGCAGTCTCAGCGTTATCGAAAGCAGGCGAGAACTGAATAAATAACATAAATCTACCCATGCGCAGTAAACTCTAACCTCCGACAGAAGATGTCAGAATAGTTCAACCGATTTAGCTTATAGTATGTGTAAACACAACACGATCCTATCTTAAAAACTCTGGCGATTTTGAACTGGTTTAAAAATAAGCATCTGAACAGTAAGCGATACCTTTAATAAATTTACTGATTCAGCAACTTACAAATCTGAGCAATTTCTTTAGTAAATGAGGGTGTTGAATGGCCGAATGGTAAGCCTCATAAGGTCTGTCATCGAGTCAATTGGCAGGGTTTCGATTCCCCCGTTTGTACGTGACAAGGAGTAGTGTTGTCTGTCCAACCGTGATGGTTTTCTCTGGGTCCTCGGTTTCCAGCCACTTCTAAAGAACCCTAAGCGCAAGCTTATTATTGAAATAAAATTGAACATAGTTAGTCCCAAAATGACTTAGTTTGGGTCGAGTAGACGTTGAACCCCATCTCCCTCTCTCTCTCTCATTAATAAATTTGATGTTTCAGCAACAAGCTGTAATGTTAAAATGAGATATTGGGGAATCCTAGGAGGGATTAAGTGTATTACAATGACCTACTATTTCTCGCTACGAACCTATGTTACAGATACCACCCAGCATGAACCAGATACTCGCAAATAATCGCCAGCAAATAACAGAATAGCAAACGGTATATACTCTCACTGATCTCTATTTCATCCAGCAGCGCCACCTAGGGACTGGGTGTCGTGAAGATGATATTTGAATTAACCAGAAAGCAATTAGAAACAGCGGGGATCACAGCAGATGATTTCTAAATTTATTCTCCAGAATTTTACTTATCCGTTGGAATCATTTGGCCAAGTTGTACTTGATTACCTGTTTAGTAATACTCTTGACACTTCCAGAGTGAAAATAACAGTAAATGTGTTATTTAACACGGCATGATTGTAAAAATGGAAACCCCTTGGTGGGAATCATTAACTCTCTTTAACAACAATCACATTCTTAACCTTCCTGTGCTTTCGTGAATGGCCACCATTTTTATGCTGCCATTCTTCCTTATTATCCTGCGATGAAATAAGTTAAGGGAAAGATGCAACATTGTTGTTTCCACAGCGTATCTCATGAATTGTTTAATTGTTCAAGGGAAAAATGTAAATCCCTTGAGGGGAATCATTAACTCTGTAACAACAAACCTTCCTGTGCTTTCTTTAAGGGTCACAGCTTTTATGCTATTGTTCTTGTTCATTCTGCTCGGGACTGATTTTTACAATTCCACAGAAATAAATTTGACTTAGTTTTAGATATTCCAGCAAGGGGACCTGAGGTGTTGACAGAGTCTTCTTAAGCATTCTTTGACAGGTTTTCATGACTTCCGATGCTTTTTGTTTTGCTATCTTATAACCAGAACACTGTTGAAATTTCTGCCAACTCTGATCAGTTCCCTTCGAGTCCTCTCGTTTCCTCTCTCAGCTAGAGACTCATCATACAATACATGCAAGCATATTATTGTAATAAAATTGTACTATATGTTAGTCCCGAAATGATGTTGTTTGTGTCAAAGGGAAGTTTAACTTCATTTCTATTAAGGGCAGACAGCTAGCTTAGATTTTGATGTATATCGAATGTGAAAGTGATTGATTTATTTTTACCAGACATAATTTTAATTTTTTTGTGTATATATTCATATATGTTATTTCAACACAAAATTACACCACTTCTTCAGCTTACAGCTGACATTAAATTCCAACAAAACGCAAAAAGACAAACCTCGCACGGAACCAGCATGATTAAATCGGCAATAGGACGAAAGGTCACGGTACAAGCCATAAATCAGTATTATATGTTTAAAGAAAATATATAGCTTTTATCGCTCCAGACACTTACAGAAAGCTGTGACAATCTCCAGGGTCATCCAGTCATCTGTTAGTCAGACACAAAGCATACCTCTGTCTTAATCTACTTTCGAGCAAAATTCTCCGTGGTAGTCTCCGGAGACCAAACTAACTCAATATTCCTTTCTCTCAACAACTTCAACAACTTATGTAATGCTCTTCTGGTATTTACAGCCATCTTTCTAAACCGTATCTCAGGTCTTTCTGTCGACCAAAGTCGGCAACGCAAACAAAAACACAGACCCCAAGAGTCTGTTCCAGGAATCTTTTTATCTTGGAACTGTCTTGTTCTAATATGCAACAGAATTTACATGACCGTATAGGGATTTCTGGTTGTCGAGGAAACTCTAATCTGCTTCTTCTTATAACAGATATCTTTTATTTCCACAGAATTTGAAAAAAAAACCAAAACAAACAGGAACCAAGATTTCTACAATCTATCTCTCGAGTTTGTATTTTTACAAAAAGATCATCTCAACAGAATTAATACCTCAAAGAATGTGATCCGAGATTTTTAGATATCTGATTTAAGTTCAAATATAACAAAATATTGAAAGGAGCAATTACAAAAACAGAAAAAGAATTCTAAACTAATGCCTTGAAAAAAAGATTTAGAATAAAAAAAACTCTTGTTTTCTTCCTATTCAAATTCTATCATTAACAATGTCTGATTTCGTCCAGAATGGAAATGAAACGAAATGGGGTCTAACATCGAACTCTTCTGCTTCAACTGGGCTCATAAAGACGAGCATACGCCATACGAGGGAAATTTTGCCCGGACAGCAGAATTCTCTTATGTCAAATTCCAACTGTCAGGGGTTCTTCTACGTGCATGCTGATTTGTACACAGGACCTCCGTTCGTGCAGGATGGAAGAGAAAAGCAAAAAACAATGGAAGCATGTTAAAGATCATCTGACAGTTTAAAATGAAAAGAGAGAGAGAGAGAGAAAAAGAGAGAGAGTTTAATGTCCACTCGGCACAAACTAGGTCATTTCGGGACTAATGTATGGTTTCAATTTTATTTCAATTATTCTCTTGCCCATGGGGGTCTTTAGCAGTGGCAAGAAACCGGAGTGCTCAGAGGAAACTCACAATCAAAATAAGAGCATAACATCACTGTCCATAGAAAATAAGAATACCTGCATGCTGTTTACATTCATTTTTTTACAGGTCAAAAAACCAGTAATGAAATTATTCCCATATTCAATTAATTTTTGGATAGCTCTTTTATCTGTTTATAAAATTCTTAAACATTAGTAGATTTCATGGAATAATTATTAGTAAATAATTCAGGGGAGACAAAAACAGGTCTAATTTCATTAGTTTTAACGAATATTGAAATATCTGTACGAGAACTAAAACCTGCGTCTATAATTTATACACTAATTTCCGCGCAGATAGTCGAGATACAGATTTAATATTTATACAATGGAGGGCATCTAATTCCCCTGATAGCCCAATCTCAATAATCAACCAGCTTACCATTTGCTCTGCTATAATGAATTAGAGTTTATATTAAGGCACAGAACCTGGTCTCTCATAATAAACAATTCGACTCAATTTCACCTTAAAACAAATAATGACCCTAATCAAGCCAGAATATCTCTCTTAACAATCTGCACCATGCAGTTAATAAAGTGGCCCCCTCTAAACGGATGTTTATTGTTGGGAAATTAAACCCCTAATTGAATGCAGTAAAACATAGATTATAGGGGAAATTAGAGAGGGAGGGGCGGAGGGGGAAAGAGAGGGAGGGTGGAGAGAGAGAGAGCATTACAAGTGAAAGCGAGACTAGAGAATGAGAGTGGAAGGGAGGGGAAAAGAGAGGAACCAGAAGACAGAGAGAGAGGATTAAGAGTGAAAATTAAGACTAGAGAAAGAGAGCAGAGGTGAGGGAAAGAGAGGAATAGAGAGAAAGAGAGGTGAAGGTTGGAGAAAGAATGGCATGGGAGAGAGGTGGTAAGAGGGATAGGGTTGAGGAGGGAGACAGAGCATTTGAAAATTCACCCAACATACTTCTGTTAGTCCCAAAATGAACCTAATCATTATATTTAAACTCCTCAAATCCATCTCAATCCATCACAAAAGGAAACTCCACAAACCATTTATCACATATTGGAAAGTAGTCTTTGATTTCATTCCCCTATACGTATTACACGATATATGGTTGGATCCCTCTAGATACATATACTACCATTAAATCCTGGAGAACTCCCTTATCACTGGAATTAATCCAAGAAATATCATTAAGATTTTATCAAAGTAATTCCAAGGTGCCTATCAATCTAGTCATCTGAACATAAAATTATCCCATAATTAAGTATAACTGTGGGTCATTCCTGCGAAAGAAATCTTTGTACACGTTAAATGCAATCATTGCTTCAAGGAAATATAATAATTATGAACATTTTTTTGCCTGAATCATAATAAAGATTACTCATATCATTGGAAAATTGCTGATTCAGCTGTGTGGAGACAGCACTGCAATTGATAAGGAATAAGACAAAATGCAAAGAAATCAGGTTTAAAAATATACTTTTCAGCAACAACCAGAGAGGGAGGGAGGGAGAGAAAGAGCGAGAGAGGGAGGCAGAGAGAGAGAGAGAGAGAGAGAGAGAGAGAGAGGTTTAACAACCCTGAAACCACACCAGTTAACTCAAGGGCAGACCTTTATTTTAGCATCTAACACATACTGGTTAACCAATTTGCCACCCAACCTCCCGCTAGGCAGTATACATTGAATTCTTATAGTAGAGAGAGAGAGAAATGGGGTTTAATGTCCACTCGACACAAACTAGATCATTTCGGGACTAACATATGGTTTAATTTTATTTCAATAACTCGCTTGCGCGTAGGGGTCTTTAGCAGTGGGAGGAAACCGGAGTGCCCGGAGGAAACCCACGACGTTGAGAAGGCGCCAGGGATCGAAACAAATTCTTATAGTATGAACACATGGCGATGGGTGTTCGTGCAGGCCTTGATAAGCGAGATCAAGCCTTCTATTGAAGATGTACTCCCTTACAAGAGTAGCTGAGAATGGACATGCCAGTAGATCTGTGTGTAGCCGTTGAGCATGAATTTCTAAATGCGTTTTTTCTTATAAAACATTTTTTTTTATAAATGCGAGGATTAGGTTGTAATTACTTGCTCGATTTTTATCTACAGCAATATATCACGTTCCAATCAGCCATCAATTAGGATTAGATATATACATATGAAAGGTTGAAATTGACATGCAGTATTTAATGATCGCATGTTCAAACAGATTATCGGCAAATTGTATTAATCAGATTATCGCAAAATACATGAGTGATTCGTTTTACTGCGGGGCAATTTACTTCCGATCAATAGCGCTTCCTTGATATACATGTAGTCAAACGCTTGCTATCACAACCAAACGGCAGATCAAATCATGGTCTGCGTAATTTCTATTGTCGAAGTTCATCTATTGTTCTTATAGTATTTGCTGAAACTTAAAATAATCTTCGGACATAAAAACAATTATCTCAGAAAATCTTAAAGAGGAACTCTCCTTTCGTTAAGAAAATAGAATATAATTCCTTACCATAAATATTAAAATATTCACACCATTATGACCAGGTCGAATTTATTCTACCATAGATAAAATTAAACACACTTTGTGCAAAAGCTAAATCTGCCCATCACAGGTCTTTCTCTGGGTCTGAAATATTACTGGATTAGGATCCAATTTGCTGCTCAACTTTCATTCATGATTTAATCAAGAAATGGATAATCAAGACTATGTATTTTATTATACCAACTTTAGTGATGATGATCGAGGCTAGACTGAAAATTCAATTGCTAAATTTTGCGTTCTGTGGGGGGGGGGGGACCTATTTGACCCTTGTTAATCTGGACGTCATGTATTGGTCTTTTGTCCTGCACCACTGACAAGGGTAAACCAGTCTGGAAAAACTTCTGGGAAACTTTACTGACCAACATCCAAATTACTGATCCATGATCCATGAGCCAGCGCCATTGGAATAAACATGTATGGTACACACAATGAACTTGAAGACACAAATTGTTAGTCCGTACGAATCCAACTCTTGTTAATCTGGATGTCATGTACATGGTTTATATGAGTGACGATAATATGGTAATACTATTGTCTTCCTATTGACAGATTAATTATATTGTTCGAGACGATTCCATGAATAACGATTTACAGTACATGGGTTATAGACATATAATATTCAATAGTATATTCCTCTTATATTCAAGTATTCAATAGTACTGGTAATATCTGTTTTGGTTTAAACAATATTTATTTACAATGTTTACCATTTTATATACATGGGTTATAGACAAGTAATATTTAATAGTATATTCCTCTTATATTCAAGTATTCAATAGTACTGGTAATATCTGTTTCGATTTAAACAATATCTATTTAACATGTTTACAATTTTATAGCTGAATTACTGTATGTAGAAAGAGAGAGAGGGAGAGAGAGAGAGAGGGAGAGAGAGAGAGGAATAGAGAGAGAGGAGAGAGGTTATAACCTCCACTTGAAATAAACTAGGTCATTTCCAGACTAACATATGGTTTCATTTTATTTCGTTTCGAATCCCTGGTTGTTCGTGGCAAAGAATAGGGTCGCCTGTCCAATCTCCTGGGTATTCCTCGGGTACTCCGGTTTCCTCCCACTGCTAAAGACCCCTACAAGCAAGCGAATTATTGAAATAAAATCAAACCATATGTTAGTACCGAAATGACCTAGTTTGTGTCGAGTGGACGTTAAAACCCATTTCTCTCTCTCTCTCCATTTTATTTCAATAATTTGATTGCGAGTGGCAAGGGAAGGACCCAGAGAAAATCCACGGGTTGGACATTGGACAGGCAACCCTACTACTTGTCACATCATTGCGTATCTGCTACCATGTAACAAACATTCAGCAGAAACAGAAAATAACTTGTGGCATTTAGTAGAATGACGAATAGCCGTTATTAAGAACCAGTCCATTACCACCAATAAGACAGTAGACAGACTACCTGCCTAATTCACAGAGACAGTTTACCTAGCATATACGTATATAATGGTCATTTGGCAATAGAAAAGTCGTTAAGGTAGAAACGAAGGAGGGCATTATCAGTCACTATAATTAGATACCTGTACACCGTATCAGACAGCTTTTTTCAACGAACCCGACATTAATCGACGCATTATATAACTTAGAATAATGGGCGTCTGGAACTTACATATTTTTACGATCTTCCGCTTTCACATCCGTGCATAGACATCAATCACAGCCTTAATTAACTTTCAATGTTTGATTACGAAAAATTGATCACAATTTAGTATAAAAATTCCCTTATGTTCTTTCTAATAGAGAAAAACGGCGCCTTTATTGTCTGCTATGCAGATTTTAATGACAGCATGCCACAATATTTATGTGTAGAATAGTGACTTGATATATGGGATCTTTTATAAAATGTACTTATCATCAATAGAAATTTATATAAGGAGTTTTCTGGCTACATATATATAATGAGAAAGAGAGGAGAGAGAAATGGGTTTAACATCCACTTGACACAAACCAGGTAATTTCGGGACTAACATGGTTCAATTCTATTTCAATAACTTGATTGTGGATAGGGGTCTTTAACAGTGGGAGAAAATCCTGATGAACTTACTTGATCAACACCGGGAGCGAACCTGCGACCTCCAGGCCAGCAAGCCAGCATCTCACTCGTAAGCTATTCATTTCATTGAATTGCATTTGGTAATTGGGACACAATCAAATGAAACACTAATGGATAACAATTAAATATAGTTTATTTCAATGTGACGTTTCTACAAAGTTTTACTTGAAGCTATACTTTTGGTAATGATTTTCAATTAACTAATCACAAAATTAATTGAACACACCTTTTATAGAAGTTGGCTATTCCAATGTTTACTGTTACTATAAAGAGTGAATGCACATCAAAGAAGAGTTCATTGTTTCATATGGGGGTGTTTAAAGTTATATCAAAGATTGCATCAAGCTATAAAAAAAATCCATATCATGAAATATAAAATCATTAAGCTACCGATCTAACACAAACAATGTAACTAATGCAATTGGTTTTCTTTTGTTTTTTTTTTCAAGGTCAATATCTGCTGTTTCACGAAATACTAGTAAGTTTCTAAAAATAAATCATCAACGTTAATTTGTGTAATGTCAGTTGTATAAATTGTTGACCCGCAATTAACATTATCAGGGAATCTGATTGGCTGTCAGATGCACCGAGATATCTCACGGAACTGTTACTTAATTTGCTGGAGATCTTAATCTTTTTTTATGGACTCTTTCCAGACTCATTATAAAGTTCAATAATGGCCAATAACAGAAGAAAATGGACCATGGCAAACAACTTGGATAGATTTCCGGACGGCTTCCTTTGACTTTTTAGCATATTGACAGCTACATGACGAGTCTTACGTGAGACAGTCATCAATGTTTTTCCACGCCGACAGATGTTGGGATTCCTCGAGAGTCATCCGTCTTTTTATCGGACGAGGGGATCAACACGTAGAAAACATTAGTTTACCCAAAGATAGACGCAAGAAGGCAGACGGATCTTGTCAATATCGTGATCGAAGAACAGAAGAAGTACGTCTAGAGATTGCGCTGGTTGATCAATTATCGTATACAGACTATATATCATCCAGTCTTTCATCACGTCTCTAACCTACTGGTAGTTTCTCTACTCTATATTCATTTACAACAAGGGGCAGATCAATCAATTGATATGTGTACTAACCAATATTTATATGTCACTATAGATGTTTAAGGTGTTTTTACGAGACAGCACGTCGATTCATATTAATTGTATGGTATGATGTGATATATCTGAAATAAAATGAGACGAAATAGGGTTTAACGTTCCCACAGACGATATGATGTATCAGAAATGGGGAGAGAGAAATGGATTTTAATGTCCACTCGACACAAAGTAGGTAATTTTAGGAACAACACATACTTCAATTCAATTTCAATAACTCACTTGCGCTATATCCACAAAACGGGCTTCATGGCGCATACTTGTGATATATCTGAAATAAAATGAAATAAAATAGGGTTCAACGTTCCAACGTATGGTATGATGTATCAGAAATGGGGAGAGAGAAATGGATTTTAACGTCCATTCGACACAAACTAGGTCATTTCAGGACTAACACATACTTCAATTTAATTTCAATAACTCACTTGCGCTATATCTACAAAACATGCTCATGGCGCATACTTGTTAGCTATTGTAGAAACTAGTGGTTATTTACATCCCTGACATAAGAGTATGCAGATCAATGACCTACCCATAAATCTCTGCTGTGACCCAATTCAGACAGAAACATTGAATTCAATTGGTGATTTTCTTATCGAGCGAGTGAAAGTATAAAGAAAAACAAGCAGTAAGAACCTGATGAAACATGACTGTGAATACACCGACATGTTATTGTACAAGAGTGATTTCAATTGTGAAATAATATGCTGTTGTGAACGATCAATTTATCTTACATGTAAGTTCTATATCCTACTTTAACAACTAGAGAATGGTATCGATCTATTCTTATTGTACCCTTTAAAAACAGAGAGAGAGAGAGAGAGATAGAGAGAGATGTAATTAATGAGACATGAGAGAGAGAGAGAGAGAGAGCGATGTGGTGTGAAGGTCCACTTAACAATAGGTCATATCATGACTAACAAATGATACATTTTTATTTCAATAATTCACATGCAAGTAGCGTCTTTAGCAGTGAGAGAAAAACAAGACTGAGAAAATCAACAAGGTTAGACAGGTGACTCTACTCCTTGTCCGGTAGAAGTGTGAGCTGGAAACCACATCACTTGACTCAATAGAAAACTTAAGCGCAGTAAAATACTTTACCCCATTTCATTTCAATTATGACATTTTATCCACCAAAGTGTAAAGGACCCTAACCCCTATTGACATCCAACTCAATATACAGCATAAAAAAGTCAGAATGGAACCTCTATTGTGGGAATGTACGAGGTTGGGGGAGGGGGGGATATGACATTTTAGTCCAAGAAATAAACCCTAACTGGACAGTTGCTATAAGCACAAATTTGTAACTGCTTAACTTCCATGGTCAAAATGTTGGTCTACCCTTTTGGAGTTTCAAATCCCATGCTTGTACATCTATATGTGTTCCTAACCATGTACATTTTCTAGAGTTATCCTACTGCCAAAAGACCTTTGCATGCAATTGGACATTAACAGATTGGAAACAAGTATGTCACAGCAATGGAATGATAACTATTTTATTTGAAACAATTTTTTTAACAAATGATTTGAATGTTAAACTGGTGAATACAGTCCATAGAAATCAAGTGAACCAGTTGTTAAAAAGTATGACTTCCTGACTAAAAAAACAAACCCATTTCAGGCCTCAGGATACAGACAAATATCTCATCAACCTCGGAATTAAACTTCATTATCACCTATTTGTGGTTTCCGTTAAACCCTCAAGCTTTGTCTTAAAACGTAATTTAAACCATAAAAATTATCTCGAATACCCAATCTTTCGTGAACAGATTGAACCTGGATAGACCCCAGTAATGGATCTAATAGATCAATTATTAGAATATATCAGAGAGAGAGAGAGAGAGAGACAATGAGAGGGGGAGAGAGAGAAAGAGAGAGATGTGGTTTAACATTCACTCAACTCAAACCAGGTCATTTCGGGACTAACATATGGTTGAATTTTATTTCAATAATTTGCTTGCTCATTAGTGGTTTTTAGCAGTGGGAGGAAACCCCCGAGGACTGGTACAAAAAAACAGAGACGGACCTACTCCTTGTCACATAAAAATGGAAATGAAAACCACACCAGCTGACTCAATGAAAGACGTTATGATACAATGCATGCACCCGCGCACACTCCCATCACTAACAAATTACTTGTTAGTCTCAAAATAAGCAAATTCTAAACTCCATTCTGAATCGTGTAATATAGATAACTGTTTATATGATATTCTTGAAGGGGCATTTAATAACTGGGCAGAACAATAAACTATAACACATACTTATGGAAGAACAACTACTGATTTATTTAGGCGACAGCTTGCAAGAAAACGTTGAGAGAATACTCTTGGAAACGTTGCGTAAATAAATCAGTATCTGTTTTTCCATAAGTATGTTTATGGTTTGTTTATATCATGCTAACCATTTTACGACTAAAAACCCAAGAATTTGCATCGCAGCATATTGTTAATATGAATACTCACCAGGCCAGCACGAATAATCCTTACTACCAACTGCGAGCGTGTACAGGAAATAGAAGCTCTGTGTGTCTGTGGGTAAAAGTGGTCCTGCTTAAATCTGATCTGTGCTATCAGTCTCGATCACGCAAAGATAAACAAAACCTCTGGACAACGACAACGATGCAAGTATCAGATATAGACCACAGAATATTCCCACTGCCATCTCGAACAATTTAATTCATCCTTTCCTTTCACTGCTTCATAACATGGTCGATCTTGGGTTCTAGACAGTCTAAGTGGACTAAGACTTATTTCTATTCACCAAGCTGCCTGTAGGATTGCCATTGCAGCACGTTATTCATGCATATTGAAGACTACCTTAATGAACACTGCGGCTTCTCGCAGCCAAACTTGGGCTCAGATGATCAATAATAGGCTGAAAGCGATAGATTCACTTTGAGGACAAACCTCATCCTGTAAACCGTGGGATCAGACATTAAATTCATAAAAACACATTAAAATTGTCTTAGTTATGTCCAAACATTGAAGATACGTAATACCGGGAAGTTTTTCATGGAGGCTGTAAAGCCGAGGAGATCTTGGTTGTGGAGCCTGGAGTAAGACCCGTCTCGGGAGTAGATCATCATGATGATTTGATTGGCTACATCAGCACATTCTATTTACTCATCATTATTAAACTACGCTCTTCACCCTATAAATACCTACCCATCGGTCTATACTCAAGATTCATGATTCTCACGCAAAAGGAGCCACTCGGTACCAACAGACTTAATCGCCAGAAATAACGAAATATCAATCAATTTCATTGAAAGATGGCACAAAAGTCTATTTCTAAGAGAGACAGGGGAGAGACAGAGAAATGGGGTTTAACGTCGACTCGACACAAACTAGGTCATTTTGGGAGTAACATATGGTTTCACTTTTATTTCAATAATTTGCTTGCGCATAGGGGTGTCTTTAGCAGTGGGAGGAAACCAGAGTGCCCGGCGAGAAACCCACAAGGTTGAGAAGGCACTCCTTTCTCCATGCCACATACACTCACACCAGGGATCGAAACCACAGCCGCAAGCCAGAGGTGACCGGCCAACTAGAGGTCGAAGTGCAGCATTCTAGACCACTAGGCCATCCCAACCCCCCAGAGAGAAAGGGAGAGAAAAACTAGGTAATTTTTGGACCAAAATCTGGTTCAATTTCAATTCATTGTGGGTAGGTGTGTTGCAGTTAAGAGGAAACCATTGGACCTAGAAAAAGCCTGGGCAACCCTACTCCTTGTCACGGACAAGCTTGGTATCAAAACCACACCAATAGACCTAATGACAGATCTTGTGGTCTAAAGTTCTCATTATTATGTCATCCTAGTTGTTCTAATGGTACCACCATCATTAACTATAATTATAACTTGAGCATAAAAATGATCACTTTTTTTTTATTTCAAGATTTTAAAACTATTTAAAGACAACAAAATGAATTTAAACCCTGAAAAACCCCAACACAATAAAATTTTAATCTATATTAGTTAAAAAATTAGTGATCTTCCATTCTTTTTTTATACCACAAAGTTTTCAAATTTCAACATTATAGATCAAACCAAACAATGCAAATTTCTATTTCTTCAGAGCTTGATTAAAAAAATATCCACCCGAGGTCTACATACAATTTTTTTTTTATTTCAAGGCTTAAAAACTTGAATTTGGTAACTAAAAGTCCTTGAACAGCGCAAACAAATACCTTTTTGTTTTTAAATTATTTGTCCCCCTGAATAAATAAAAAGCAATCTTTAATAGCTGTTCAAAATAACTAGGATCTTATCTTGGGCCCTGTGTTACACATTAACATCACATGAATTTTAGGGTGGTGGGTGAATGTGTTAAAAAACATGAATTCAACAATTTTACCAATTAAACCCAAAGTGACACTACTGTCAAAGTAAAATATCAACATCAGAGAAGATAGACTCAACTGTCCAGCACTTAAACATACATGGACATCAATCAGAGATACAATATTCAAAGATCAAATTGCTGGGACCTTATTTTAAATTGCCTAAGATGTACAGATTCCTGATATAGACTCAACTACCCAGTACTTATGTACATCAGAGATAATTGTCAAAACTAGTTCCACCCAATGCTTCTCGTGATATCAGATACAGAGTGAGCCAATACCAGAAACACAGAACAAAAATCCATTTTCTAAAACACACATGGAAGCAGGAGTTATTCGACCTCTGACCCCCATGTCACAGAAATCAATAGAAATTGCATGAGATTGACAATAGCGAATATCCCCATACTCCTATCCTAGTGGCTGTATACACATTACAAGCAGAATTCTTCTGACGCTTCCATCGTTTGCGTCAGCTTACACGATACGTTCGCCTGTAGATTTTACTTGATAAATCGTCAAAAGGAAAATGAAATGATACAAAAAAACACTGGCAATTTATTTTCTCAATAATTTACAATCTCCAGGAGTCTTGTTAATCTTAACACAACTGCTAAGATTTCAGAACGCAAAAAAACAGCTCCAGAACGAAAATCAGAAAGCGTTTTCTGACATAACAATTGGATTTCTATCTCGAAAATAATTTCAGGAAAACCTATAAAAGATATCACTTGAATAAATTCTCACTGATTTCTAAAGCTTCTTTTTCTACAAGGTCAGAGAATCAGAGAACGGTAATATCAAACTCGTGAATTTTATTTTTGTTCCTATTGTGTTTTTTTTTTCTTTATGAAAATAACCAACTTAAATTTCTCGCGTTATCTGATCAAATCAACTCGACCTGAGAGATAATATTTTGATATTAGTTGTCTTTTGTGATTTTTTATTTAGCAATTTCTAGTGCTTTTCTATATTTTGTGACCAAAATAGAGTCACTAGTTGCATGTGATGAAAGGATTGGATTAATGTTGAACAGAAATGAGAGAGGGAGAAATGGGTTTTAACATCCACTCGACACAAACTATGTCATTTCGAGACTAACATATGATTTAATTTTATTTCAATAATTCGCTTGTGAGTAGGGGTCTTTAGCAGTGGGTGGAAACCAGAGTGCCCTGAGGAAACCCACGAGGTTGAGAAGGAGCCCCTATATCCATGCCACATAGTTGAATAGACATGAAATTGTGTTTAACATATTAACTTTCGGCACAAACCAGGCTAATGAAAGAGAAATGGAGTTTAACGCCCACTCAACACAAACTATGTCATTTTGGGACTAACATATTGTTCAATTTTATTACAATAATCTGCTTGTGGTTGGGGGTCTTTTGCAGTGGGAAGAAACTAGATTACCTAAACAGTATTTGAGAAGAGCAACCAATTATTTGATTTTTTTTCACAAGGTGATTTTTTTCTCCCCGAAAAAGGAAAACAAATTCCAATATGCGATCTGGCTTTGTGTACCTTTAATTTTAACTTCTGTAAACATCATTCAGTAAAATAAAATATAATCCAGAAAATCTAAACTCTACTTGCCAGAAGTCGAAGAAAAAAAAATGATCGTGAAATGAACAAGCTGATGGAACAGCAATGAGTAACAAACATTACAGTGATAGTTAATTTTTGTAAAAGAAACTCCAGAAAATATGTATTACACCCAGGAGATTTGTGTAATGTCAGAATTTCCTAAAAGATAATCCATTATGCAACCTGCAATGTTCTGCGATCGTTTACGAAACATCCCAGATAAGCAATTAATGAGACAGACTGGCTGAAGTTATTCTCTTTCCATTCGATAACGTCACCTAAAATACCGAGAAAATCGTGGGTTTTAATACCCAATAAACACTCCAAACGGTGTGAATACTCCCAGGCATCATGTGGCCTGACACCCCTAATGACAGCAGCTTAAATACTTTTACAATTCAGCTTAACAAACGTGACAATCTAACGATTCGGAGCCCGATTTATAAAGTATGACGACGTGCAGCAATGCAATTTGTTGATTCCGCGCTATTTGTTCAGGGCCATGTGCTGTATAGTTGTACGTCATATTATTATATCGGTTCACGCTTATAAACGTATAAATGTCATCGAGAGGGAGTAAATTCTTGATGTGTTGATCACGGTTGGCGGGAAGAAAGACTGTGTATTAACAACTAGAAATTCTAAATTAAGAGAAAATGAGTGAGAGAGAAACAGGGTTTAACGCCCTGTCGACACAAACTAACATATGGTCTAATTTTATTTCAGTAATTCGCTTGCGTGTAAGGGTCTTTAGCAGTGAGAGGAAATCGGAGTGCCCGGAGAAGTCCAGAAGGTTGAGAAGGCGCCCCTATCTCCATGCCACATACGCTCACACCAGGGATCGAAACCAAAGCCGGAAGCCAGAGGAATCCGGCCAGCGAGAGGTCGAAGTGCGGCACTCTAGACCACTTGGCCATCCCAACCCCGCAAAGAGGAAATGAAATGGGTTTAACGTCCTACTGGGCTTATAAAGACGGGGCATGCACCATAAACTGTGCTGTGAAGGCAATTTTACCAAGACAGCGGCGCTACAGCCAACTCTTATATATCAAAATCGAACCGCCAAGGGATTTTTTATGTGCATGCTACTGTGTACATGGGTCCTCGATTTTTGTCCCATCCAAACGACTAGACAGCTGCCCTTTTGACGTATAGTTCCTGCAGTTCCTTAGTAGACATATGTGAATGACTCTCTTTGTCACATATAAACATGGCATAAAACACACCACTTTGTATAGATGGCATATCCTCAGCAGAAACAAGATCAGACACGAGAGGCCTAAATGGAACCATGTTTTTCAAAGATAACGTGCCCATAGATGATTTGAAAAAAATCAATAATCAAGATTAGAAGAAGAACATTAGTTGAAGTATTTTTGTAATTATTGTATCAGATATATATATCAAGTGTCAACTTTCTTGACCTCTTGAACTTCCTACTGATTTTCTCTGCCATTTATTCTACCTTGGCAGGTCTATTATTTTAAAAAATAGCTTGCGAATCAATCAAGTTGTTGTTTAATCTGTGAATCAATCAGGTTTAGGAAATAGGGTTTAATATAGGTAAGGGATATCATCAGATTCTCTGAGCTCTGATTAGTTGTGGTGTCAAAGGAACCAGAGAGAGAGAGAGAGAGAGTGTTTCAACCTCCACTCAACAGGTCATATCAGGACAATTTTATTTCAATACAGGTCATATTAGGACTAACCCATGGTTTAATTTTATTTCAATAATTCGCTTGCAAGTTGGTGTCTTTAGCAGTGGGAGAAAACGAAAAGATCCATAGAAAACCCACAAGGTTAGGCTGGCAATTCTACTCCTTGTCATGTACAAATGTGGACTCGAAACCACACCACTTGACTCAAGAAGTTGAACATCCACATAACATTTCAGGATAAACATATGGTTCACTTTTATTTCAGTAACCCGCTAACACATAAGGGTCTTTAGCAGTGGGAGGAAAACAGTGTACCTACTGGCCAGGCATCCCTACTCTTTGGGATCCTTGGATCCAAACCACTACTAGAGGTTAAATCTCTCTCTCACTCTCTCTCTCTCTCTCTCTCTCTCTTTCTTTTTCTCTCTCTCTCTATCTCTCTCTCTCTCTCTCAACAATGCAAGAATTAAAAACCATCAGAAACTTTGATGTAAATTTGATGACAAAACATCTTAGCAATTTAGTCACTGACAGCCATAACCACTTTGAATACTGAATCGAGTAACTTGAACAGACAGCTACTCTACAAGAACGGCAAAATTCCTCAATAACAAAAAAAACCAGAAATAAATAAATTGGAGTGGAGATAAAAGCAATGCAATCTTTGAGGTCGTTGGATTCAATCAAGCCATTAGAACGGAGGTTTTCATGCCTGGTGGCTCAGTGTGCTTACTAAGAGATTTAATTCAATGGCTAACATCGCTACAGAATTCATGAATAGGGCCAATGAAACAGGATGATTAGGAAATCTTAATCTTAATCTTTCATAAGATGTTGAAATATTGTAATAACAGTTGTTGTAAAATCATTCTGGATAGTGGGGTATAAATAAACACAGACTTATATTATATGCAAGTGTTTTCCAGCACTTATAGAGAGAGAGAGAGAGAGAGAGAGAGAGAGAGAGAGAGAAATGGGTTTTAACGTCCACTCAACACAAACTAAGGTCATTTTGGGACCAACACATGGTTCAATTTTATTTCAATAATTTGCTTATGCATAGGGGTCTTTAGAAGTGGGAGGAAACGATGCACAAATGTGCTGTCCATACATTAACCATTCGACCACCCATCATCACCACGGCTATTCCCTTTAATCCGGCTGCAAATTTTAAAAAGTTTTGGGTGCTTCAAGTACTAAAGGATAAAATCCCAGAATAATTTTTTTTATCAATTATTATCCATGTGATTGGCTATATTTTTTATATATTACATAAGTCCTCCACTATCACAAACAACATAGAACCTATTACTTTTATATATTAAATCAGATCTCAAAAACAGACAACATACACGCTATTACAATAACTAATGGAAAGTAAACATCATGACGACTATTTACCACACAGATCCATACGTTAATTTTAATGCATTTATACAAATTATGACACTACGTACATACAAAACCTGCCTAATCAGTCCCTGTTTCTTGTCCAACTAGAAAATAGAATATTTGCGGAGCTATAAACAATTATGAAATACACGAAAACTGTTAAAATTAACAAAATTAACACAGAATGTATTCAGTCGTGTTTGATTTATCAATTAATTAACACACTGCTGGCAAATATTCCACGATTCACTCTCTATTCTTTATTTGACAATTACGGTAATATAACAAAGGCAAATATTAATGAAATGAAATGAAATAGGGTTTAATGTCCTACTCTTTTGGACTAATTGCATTAATGAAGACTGGTATATGTTTAATTAAAATCATAAAAAATAAAACACACTATCCCATTAAGTTTCATTTTTATTAGACTACCATATATACTTATTAAGAAGATGTTATATCTACATGGCAGACCTGACAAAATGTGAGGCACCAATGAAATAGTACCTGACGTTTTCAAATTAGTGCCAGACATGTATCAATAATATCAGCAAAAAAGACAAATCAGTGCCTGACAAAATGACAGGAACCAGAGGTTTTGTGCCTGACAAAGCCTGAATCTGTGCCTGACATTGTCAGTGACAGGTGCTTTATTTCCAGGCTTGCTATATGGTAATTAATTAAAAAAAAAGAAAGCTAATTATAAGGTGATATAACCAACAATTGTTTAAATGTATAATTCTAATTTATAATATTTATGAAGACTTTGGGTTTGTTTTTATGAGCCTTAAATATAGCTGAACTTAAATGAGCTGAAAATGTTTCAGTGACTTTATTTTCATTATTTCTTTAAAACTTTTCCAGGGCCTGAACAACAATTACAGTAAATAATGATAATCTTCTCATTTATTTGCGATTAAATGTGTAGAAGTGCATTTTCAGATGAAATTACAAAAATACAATGGCTGATTACATATAGTTGCACAATTCATGATTGTAATTAACTGAAAGATGAACAGACAAATGGTCTTGGGCTTGCTCATTTATGCGGAATTTTTTCTACTAATGTGCAGTCAATGTTCGTCTTAATTTGCAGGTATTCCTTCTTTAACGACTTATACTATGAGTTTTGATGCTACCAGAAAAGTCCATTATCTTAAATTAGCAAATTACTTACTGCTGTAATTAATCACTGGCTTGAAGTGAATGAGCTACTCAGTGGTCTTTATTCTCAAAGTTACCCAAACCATCTTTCTTTTAGTACCAATCTGACGAAAACCAGACCGTTCTAATGTTTTAAAAACATGCATCTGAAACCTTGCAAACCTGATGCCTCTTGCTTGATTAGGAGGCCTTTAATTCCTATCCTGACTGACAATATAAGACAATTTTATACGGGTTGTCAATGAAGATAGCGCTTCAAGCTTTCAAACAAATTTAGGTCTACAATTACTGTCACATCTTCCATAAGTCCGTCAATTCTCCCTCATTAGCGGTATTATGTCATATGGTCACGGGAGGATTATAAAATCTTATAAACAACCGAAAGATCAATACGCAAAAACGTTCGAATAATTTTCCCATCATCCTCCCTTAATCTCCCGTAAAGTCTTTGGTGAATAAAATAAACTTCTTTTTTTTCTCGCTTTTTACATGTTTTATATCGAGTTACTATTAGTATCACGTCACATTTACTGTGTGATCGCGTTTATTTCTTCGGAAGTTAATTTGACAATATTTAGTCCATTTGACACAACATGGCAGCAGGCTGAAGTATTTAAAATAAAATTGGGATTCACCATTAAATATGATTAAGAGACCACGGCTCATTTCAGAACTTAAATAAGGCTTTAGCAAAGATCTGTAAATTAAATTTAACGTGCGATAAAATTTGTCTGTTTTCAATGATGACTAATAACAATAATCCATTATGTCAAACGCATGAATTTCCTTGTCTAACTCTTACTTTGACAGTTAGCTTGATAGCTTACAATGTCAGTGTTCTGTCACTTTGGTCTTTGTCTAACGTTGGATAGAATGTTGTGGGTTCAAATCACTGAGAGGCCCCAGAGGAATCTTTTGAAGCGCCCCAGAGGAATCTTTTGAAGCCAGGCCTTCACATGTCAGTGGTATCTGCTGGACAGACTACGAATTTGTGACTTGTGTTAAAACCAAAGTCTGGGGTCCTCATGACCGTGAATGTCAAAGAACCACTAGCAGTCAAGCTGTCAGAGTACTCGGGTTTAAAATACAGATATTGACCTTGAAGAACCTTCAGGATTTTTGAAGTCCGCCCTTTACTTGTTAGAGGTGCAGCCTTCTGGACTGATAAGGAAATTGTGTCTAGTTGTTGAAAAACCATCGTCTGCCCATGTACACATTGTGTCTAGTTTTTTGGATGGTATGAAAAAAAAAATCAATGTCTACCCACATAACAGATGCTGGACTGACAGAGAACCTTCAATGGACTGACAAGGAAATTGTGTCTAGGACCAAAGTCTACCCACGTTCACATCGGAGTGAATGTAATAGATGCTGCGGAGAACCTTCACTTGTCTTGGGCTGATAAGAAAATGTGTCTAGTTCTTTGGATGGGTCAAAAAATGGAGATCCACCTTTGTAAACATTGACATATTTCGACCAACTTCTATAAATTCCAGAGGGTTGAATGGCCGAATGATTAGCAGGTGTGCACTGTATCAAAGGGTCTGTCATGTAGGGTCGACTGTCTAGTTTCCTGTGTTTTCTCCGGGTCCTTCGATTTACTCCCACTGAATTATAGAAATAGAATTGAACCATGTGTTAGTCCCGAAAGACCTAGAACCAATCTTTCTCTCTCGGTATAAAATCCATCAATTGATCATTTATCCACGCACATCTCATTGATAATCAACAGAACGTCATCTTGTAACTAAGGCTTCGTTGAAATAGAGTGATAACAAGGTTGAAACAGGCCTTTCCATGGTTTCACTGCAGAACAAACTGACATTTCCTTCAGAGCATAATTTCATTTCATTTTCCAATACAAAATACACAGGACCCAAGGAGTGATGCTTAAAGTAAATTGTTGAGAAAGGGATCCACTTGACACAAGCTAGAGTATTTCCGGAAAAGAGTAAATCAGAAAATGGATTTGAACCCACAACTACATGTACATTTGTAGGCTTAAGAGAGAGAGAGCGAGAAAGAGAGAGAGAGAGAGAGAATTTGTAGGCATGAGAGAGAGAAAGCTTAAAGCTCACTGAAACAAAACATGTCATTTCAGGGCTAACATATGATTTAATTTTATTTTAATAATTTGCTTGCATGTAGAGATCTTTAGAAGTGGGAAGAAACTGGAAGACCCAAAGAAAACCCATGATCTTGGACAGACGACCCTACTCCTTGTCACGTACAACTGGGGAAATCGAAACCATGCCAGTTGACTCAATGACAAACCTTATAATACAGCACGCAGATGCTAACCCATTTACCATAGAAATAAAAGTGACATGTTTCTTTCAAAACACCAAAATATTTTGTTAATTAAGACATTATTAAACCACATTCCATTAAAGGTCTTTATGTACATACCAATATGTACTAGACAAACCTTAACTTGTCAACTCAGCAGGGGGCTATACATTTGACAAATGGGAAACAAGAGATTCTGGATAACATGAAATGAAACAGGGTTTAACTTCCTACTCTTCTGCTCCGACTTGCCTAATAAAGATGGGTATACGCCATGTATGAGGTAAATTCTGCCCAAAAAGTGACCTACTTTCATATCTTATTGTAACTGTCAAGGTTTCCTTTACATGGATGGTAAAGTGTGTAGGCTACACAGGACTTGCACCCCTGACAAATAGGAACCACGGAGGAAAATCATGATAAAACTTTTTCAGTCGACACAGGGATTGAACACGGGACCTCCAGGTTAGCAAGCCAACATCGTACAAACTGAACCACCGCAACTCTGTCTTTCATGGATGTCTACACCAATAAGATGGACAACTTTGATATAACAGTTACAGATAATAATCGTTGTCTTGTATTCAATTTTTTTTAATTACATATTAAGACACAGAAAATGATTTTAATTTGACTTCCTTTCAATCAGCCATCTGCTCGTAATTATCTGCCATCACAAGATTCTGATCCACATTGTAATGACCACACTTCCTGGAAAACTTCATCATAGAAATCAAAATTGCGGTTTCAACGGAAATAACCAGAAAATTAAAGGGAGTACTTTGGGAATTTTTAAAAGGATCAAGCAGTGTTATATGTTTAAATAATTGTAAAATACAGAATAAAATTCTTCGATTTTGAAATTGAAGAAATGAAATGCTGTACTTTGACTTATGTAAACACAACAATATACATGACATATTTGTGCATAAAATGTGACATATTTGTACAATCAAATTTAAATTTAACACTTCAATTAAATTAATTTCCATTCACATTTGCAAAATATTTCAATTAACTTGAAATTTAATTACGTACACATTTTTGTATAATAGTTTAGTTGAATTAAAACTAATTTCAATAAATACTTATTTGTGTAATATTTTAGTTAAGAGAGAGAGAGGGAGGTTTAATGTGGACTCCACACAAACTAAATCATTTTGGGACTAACACATGGTTCAACTTTATTTCAATAATTTGCTTTCACGTATGGTTTTAAGCAGTGAGAGGAAAATGGAGGACCTGGAAAAAATCCACAAGTTGGACAGGCGACCATACTTCTGGTCACGTACAACCCGGGAAATAAAAAAACCATGGCACTTGACTCAATGACAGACCTCTTGATACAACGTGCACACAGTAACCTTTCCGCGATCCAACCCCCCACTATTTTACTATGACTGTTTTCCTATTAAACTCAGTTGTTATTAAATTCAACTAATTCTCCGTGTAGATCACTATTTACATTATAAACATCCCAATAACAACAGTTGTTCTGGCAGTAGGTTTTAGAGACCACATCAAACGTACCAGGACTGTGGGAACTACCTCATTGAAAACCAATTCTGATAAATCCGTTTGAATCAGTTTGTCACCTTAGAAGTTTGTAAGACAACTTCAAACATTCGAAAAGCTGTGAGAAGTAGCCTCCATGTTTGTTTTTATTTGATGAACGGTTTAATTTCAAGTGGGGTAAAGATATTTCATTTCAAGATCAATCTTTCATTTCGATAAAATATCAGCAGTTGACTCCATTCACAGAAATAACCAATTAATATTTTCACCTCTAAATCAATTAAAACTCATGTCCAATGTCTTAATACACTTAAAAATGAAATGAAAAATGAATTTAACGTCCTACTGTTCTGTTCTAACCAAACTAATGGAATGCTTTTCAAGAAAAAACACTTTTAAGGAAGTCCACAAATAAAATGTTTGGCATACACATACACATAAAGAAACGTGACAGCTAGAATTCAAAGAAAAGTAGGCAAAAAAGCTACTGTACAAGTTGTCTTTAATAGTCTGCAGGATGCAGAAATGTAAGACATTATATATACCTCCCCCACACATCCTTTCGTTTCTCTCTTGTGTTGACCATGCTAAACCCTCTCTCTCCCAATTTCTCTCAATCATTTCATTCATTATCTCTCAACAATGTCATTCAATCATTCATTCTCTCTACGTATCCCCCCTCCTCTATGATTTCATTCCTTCTCTATCTCTCCACCATTCCATTCAATCTCTCTCTCTGTCTCTCTCTCAACACCAGACAGACTGATCCTTCCCTCTAATCAATTCTTTGAAATGAGATAATTTCCAAATTTTCTGATTATGGTGAATTCATGTAAGGACTGTAAATGTTAAGTTAATTATAGTGGGAAGAGATAAGACTAATCTGACCAGCGTATAAGTATATTAGCTGAGATTTACTTGTTGATAATTTAAACATACCATTAGGTAACAAGACACTTATCTAATCACTTCAATTAACATGAATCCAATATGGCACATCAACCTAGTATCAGCCAACATGACTGACTGGTATTTCATATCTGATTCCGAGTCTGGGTCCTGTTCAGGCATTTTATTTCAGTTATATTTTGCCTGTCTTCACTGATTGGCAGTATAATTGACATATTCCTGAAGCAATGGCGCGAGAAATCCCTCTCTTACCATTGCTGGATAGAAGTCATATTCTTGAAATTGGGCGGGGCGTGTCTCGTTTTAACGTCCAATCAAATCCCTCCTCTCTTCTCGCATTCCGCATAATTTTAAAAATGGCTGACGAAGAAAACATGTTTGCACTGGATAATCGAGCATAATAAATTTCGCGGGTTATGACGTAAACAAGTCGCGATTGTCACTAGATACATTGCGGTAACATATTTTGAGGTCTGGTTAACCCCGATATTGTTTGTTACAATGTAGGTCATTGGTTGGTAATGGCACTACTGACCAATAATAATTTAGCACAACAATGTTCACTCAAGATAGCAGTGTGAAGTGGATTAGTTCTAATCAAACGAAACACTGCGCAGGAGTATGTATAATTGACTGGTTGGAGAACTTTCCTGTCAGTCAATATGATTGTTATAAAATCAGAATTTCAAAGTCGTTAATCTATAGGAAATGAAAGGGAGAACCCGGCTGAAAAATCATGGGAAACTTCCTTGAACTCAGGACTTCCTGGGTCTGTGGTCTGTAAACCAGTGCCCCCTCCCCTACAGGAATCAATGTAACCTGCCCTTCTCATTTTAATCATATAGAGTACTATACAACACCCTTATCTGTAAAAAAAATTTAAAAAAAAAAGGATAAAGGATATCTAGCACATAGAGTGGACATTTTCAGTAAAATGAGGTTATATTACGAAGTTCTTTGGCCCAGAGTTCACAAAGCATTTTCAGACTTAAGTTAAGAATTTCTCAGAATTGTTTCGTCTTGTTTTAATCAAAATATAGCCCTTTATAAAAAGTTGTTTTAATGTATCAAATATTATCAATAAGAAACTATGTGCAATTTTTTGTGTTTCTGGATCAAAGATATTTGTCATAAACAGTTACTGGAAGGAAGTTGAGTAAATTCTTAACTGAAGTCTGAGAATGGTTTGTGAACTCAGGGCCTGATTCTCTATGTATAATTAACTAATTTGCAAATTTGGTAAGGCAGGAAGACATGTTCCAATATGGCACCATAATACCCTATCATCTAATATTGCACAGTGTTGGTTCATATCAGATTCCCTTCCTATCTACATATTCAGATAATTGGGTCTAGAGAAGTCTGTTTAATTACAGTAAATCTGGGCGTTTTATCTAAAGTTATAAGATGTTACAATATTATTGTCACCTATAAACTTGAATCTTATAACAAAATTGAAATAAAATAGGGTTTAACGTCCTACTCCTAACCTGAGCTAATGAAGACGGGCATATGCCTTACAATGTGCTATGAGGGAAATTTTTCCCAGGCAGCAGCACTACAGCCTACTCTTATATCGAATTCCAACTGCCAAGGGATCTTATACATGCATGCCTATGTGTACACGGGACATCGATTTTTGATCCCATCCGACTGACTTGACATCTGTCCTTGTCAGGCCCTCCGTCCTGCATCACCGACAAGGGGAAACCATGCCGGAAAATCTGGATGCTCTTTCTCGTACAATGCACAGACTGAACACCCGACCTGCAGGCTAGCGAGCCAACGTCTCACCCACTTAGTCACGTGATTCTCTCTGAACAAAATGAGAGAGAGAAACAGAGAGAGACAAAAAGAGAGGACCCTGAGAAAACCCATGAGGTCGGACAGGCGACACTACTGCTTGTCATTTATAACCAGGGATTCTATTTCAATGCCCGATATCTTCAATATACCTTCAACTGGTTTCTATCTTTCAATGGATTTATATTTTCAATGAGTGTCTAATACCCGACCAGATATTTTCAAACAAACTTGATGATGACGACCAGAAGAAGGGGATCAAATGAGGTTTACTTAATTCCAGCTAATATTATTCCATCTCATGCTCTCTTCATTATCATTGTTTAAACAAGAAAGGCATGGTATTATTACTGGTGAATACCTACTATAGAAAATAGTAAAACCACTAATCAATACATCCCGCATCTAATCAACTTTACGTTTTCAACACAAACTATAACTTATCCATTACTCTGGAAATATGACTCTCTAGCTTACCCATTACTCTAGTTTACCTATTACCGTAGTTTACCCATTACTCTAGTTTACCCATTACTCTAGTTTACCCATTCCTCTAGTTTACCCATTAGTCTAGTTTACCCTAGTTTACCCATTAGTCTAGCTTATCCATTAGTCTAGCTTATCCATTACTCCTGAAAAAAAACTCTATCCATTACATCTGAAATATAACTCTTAAATAATGAATCTGGAATGAAGAATGACATCACATTTATTAGTTATTTCATCTAATAACTATTATGTATTTTTTCTTGTCTGACGGTTTGTCTCGTGGGTTTGATCTTGTGTGTATAGCAGCAGTCCTCCTGCACTGTACTATATAAGTAAGATCGCTGTTACGTAAACATGGTTCATGTGTTTTGCACTTAAATCAGATGAATAAGAATCGAGCTGGTTCCGTTTCCTCATTCTACAAAAATTCTTCATTATGAAGGCGCCCAAAGAAACTAGTTCGTCCAAGGTCAAAGAATTAGCCTCCACGCATGTTGCCGTGGCTGCTGTGTTTTTTTGTTTTCCACGTCAATAATCTGTTTGGTTTGTTATATAATTACTACGATGGTGTAATTAGTGGTAAGTAGATTGTAGGAAGATTTGCATTAACCACGTTGATAAAATATTTGTGATAAACATGCAACCTGCAGCTTTACTCATAATACTTTCGCAATTACATTGGATCAGTTTCTGCAATAACTAAGGTCAAATTAGAACCATAAGAATAAATTCTTGTTTCTGAATTTTAAAGAGACCAACACTTTTTTTTGCATAAAAGGGTTTAGAGGTGCATTATTTTTGAGACATGATATAAATCATGATCTACGCTCATTATTTAACAGCCATGTTTCCTTACAAATAAATTCAGACAGTTTATCATGGCTATTGCCTTTTTTTTCTTTTTTAAGTGACTCGGGCAAATGTTGATATATTATATAGTCCCTAAACAATGTGTTCAAATCCCCCTTTCCCTAAACTTTGGTATTCTCTCAAAATTTCTTAATTTGTCCTCTGTCTCGACAGTAGAGCATAAAAAAGGGTCTAGTTTTTGGGATGGTACAAAAAACCAAGTCCCATGTGTTCCACTGGCTGTTGGAGATAGAAAAATGTTTAGGTTAGTCAGGTTGATGTAGAGAAAAGTAGGACGCTAATCATTTCATTTCTGTCTATACATGTTTCACTATAAACACTATAAACATAGGGGGTCACGGTGGCTAATTAAGTGGTTAAGGCTCTGGTTCGCTAGCCTGGAGGTACATGTCTGTACATGTTTCACTATAAACATAGGGGGTCACAGTGGCTAAGTGGTTAAGGCGCTGGTTCGCTAGCCTGGAGGTTGGGTGTTCGATCCCTGCATGGGCCGAGAAAGTTCATCTCGATTTTCCGGCGTGATTTCCCCTTGTCAGTGATGCAGAAGTCGGGCCTGACAAGGACAGCTGCCTAGTCGTTTGGATGGGACAAAAAACTGAGGTCCCGTGTACACATTAGAGTGCACATAAAAAATCCCTTGGCAGTTGGAATTTGATATAAGAGTAGGCCGTAGCGCCGCTGCCTGGGCAAAATTTTCCTCATAGCACACTGTATGGCATATGCCCGTCTTCCATTAGCCCAGGTTAGGTGCAAAAGAGTAGGACGTTAAACCCCATTTCATTTTATTTCACTATAAACATGTTGTCAGCCTCTCTATCTCTCTCTCTCAACCGACTTCCTTGCCTAAATGTTGTTTTTATCGCTGAATTTAATAGATGATCTGATACCACTTGTCTAATCAATATGGACCATTCACATAGCTAACAATTTAATAGAGTTATTTTAGTATATGAGATAATTAATTCATCTCTCTGATCGTAAACACATTGAATGAACTATTCTCAGAGAAACTAGAGAGAATCTAGGAAGAACGAAGAAATGGTTGAGTGATTTCATTAAGTCAGTCTGTCTCAAGTGCAGCTTGACGATACTTGTAGCAATCTAGACTTGTCACCTTCATCGCGGGCCAGGCCATCTCAACAGCTGATCAATGGTAATCCCTGGCAGTTTATGATACACTACATCACGTTAAAGTGGTCAGCTTAAAACAACTATCTTCATAAATATCGCAACGCAACATTTATCTTCCTTAAAACAGATCTCGGAACTTAATTTAAAGAAACATTACGATTTGTCAAGATTTTGCCAAATGCAAGAGATACAGATGGAAACTGCTATTTACTTTGATTTATCCAAATAGATTAGAAATGGTATAAGGTGTTCTTAGAAATATTAGCATAACAGAAGTTTCAAGTAATATGAGAGAAAGCCAGAGAAATGGAGTTTAACGTCCACTCAACACAAACTAGGTCATTTCAGGTCTAACATATGGTTTAATTTTATTTCAATAATTTGCTTGCGTGTAGGGGACCAAGAGAAAACCTACGAGGTTGGACCTGCGACCCTACTAGAGAAATGGAATTTAACGTCCACTCAACACAAACTAGGTCATTTCAGGTCTAACATATGGTTTAATTTTATTTCAATAATTTGCTTGCGTGTAGGCGACCAAGAGAAAACCTACGAGGTTGGACCTGCGACCCTACTAGAGAAATGGAATTTAACGTCCACTCAACACAAACTAGGTCATTTCAGGTCTAACATATGGTTTAATTTTATTTCAATAATTTGCTTGCGTGTAGGCGACCAAGAGAAAACCTATGAGGTCGGATCTGCGACCCTACTTGTTGTAGGTGTTCTTAGAAATATTATTCAAAAACAAAGTAAGAAATAACATGATGTATGCCTATCTGGTTACTTAATAAAAGTTGATCGTCAAATGAACGAATGACCTTTCTGTTAAAGATTTTTGATAGCGTTACAAATGTAATAATCTCGTGGCGGCCTCCTATTCAGACGCCATGTTCATTTAACATGCACACAATACATGTATAAATTTCATCATTTAGGTTGCGTACCAGACCTGAAATCATTCTATTACCAACACAGAATAGATACACAAGTGACAAGTTTGTTGAAACGGAAAGATGACAATTACATGAAAAAAACCTTGCACAATAGAGAGGTCTTTTAAAACTTAGTATCATGCATTTTTATGTCAATATCTTAATATTTCATGGCTTCATCAGTCCTTATGTGAGAGAGAGAGAGAGAAAGAGAGAGAGAGAGAGAGAGAGAGAGGGGGTTTAACATTGACTTGACACAAACTAGGACATTTTGGGACTAACACATGGTTCAATTTTATTTCAATAATTCACTTGTGCATAGCGGCCTTTAGAACTTGGAGAAAACCGGGAGAGTGATTATGTACTCAGATTGATTTGTAATGATTTAATTAAGAAAACATAATCTAAATATCAATGGTGAATAATCCCCTTGATTGGATTAAATCAGATTAAAGTGAGGCAAATCAAAAAATTCTATCCAATATTTCAAAGTGGAGCTGGCCCATGTATATCATTGGCTGGGGATGGTCTAGTCTAAATATTAAGGCCCACTGCAGATTTGGTCAATGAAATGTAGATAGGGTTAGGGCACATGATTGTTGACGAGGTTTTACTTTAGGTTAGGGGTAGGGCTAGGGTTTGGGTTAGCGCTAGTCCTGTTTACAGAGAGAGAGAAATGGGGTTTAACGTCCACTCAACACAACTAGGTCATTTCGGGACGAACATATGGTTTTTAATTTTATTTCAATAATTCGCTTGCGTGTAGGGGTCTTTAGCAGTGGGAGGAAACCGGAGTGCCCGGAGGAAATCCACGAGGTTGAGAAGGCACCCCTATCTCCATGCCACATACGCTCACACCAGGGCTCGAAACCACAGCCACAAGCCAGAGGTGACCGGCCAGCTAGAGGTCGAAGTGCGGCACTCTAGACCACTAGGCCATCCCAACCCCCACGTCCTGTTTACACCTCATGACCTTTGTCCAAATCTGCAATTGTCTCAAAATGTCCAAATGTCTTAAAAAACTGATTTAAGGACCTCAAATTTTCACAAATTATCACATAGAAGGCAAGAATTGAACTTTAAATAAAACAAAAAGACCAGATTGGAAAAGGCCACTTCAGGAAGAACTTTCATTTGACATTGATAAAAGAAAAATTAATTCAAAATAACTAAAAAACAAAATATTAGCAACGAAAACTGATCACGTTCATTTTGTTTCAGTAAAAAATCATATTGGCGAGCAATTGTTACAAACATGACAGAAATACGAGCGCAATTTCCTTTCTGTGTAAAAATATATTATCTATGCATGTCATATATCTTCATTCTCTGATTTGATTCATTCAGTTTTCTGTGCGAGAAATCATCAGCATTGACCATAATAGAGATGTTATCAATGATAATAATATCAACTAAAATTTATTCCAAATTACTTTTCTCTGGTAAGAACGGAGGAAATGATAAAATGAAGGAAGATTGTGGCGTCTCCCGACCAAGTAATTAGATAGTATCGGTTGAAACTTCAAATCAAGAGAACTTCTAACTGCTTCCTGTAATCGCACCTTCAGTAATAAACTTGTATTATAACGATATTTGCTCCCCTATGAGAAATATTTTTCGTCTACGGATTCGATTAAATGTTCAGAATTATCAACAGAAGAACCGCTGTTCAGAAAACAAATGTCTATAAAAACAAATTATACTACAACCTTGTCTTTTCCTGGTGGCTTGAATGACTCAATGTCTAATTCAAATCTATATCAAGTCTGTTACCTTAGACTGAAAACTAGAACTCATCTAAAAAAAATATGTACATATATATAAATGAAATAAAATGGGGTTTAACGTCCTACTGTTCTTCTCCGACTGGACTTATCAAGATAGGAAATATATATGTATGAATATATATATTTCCTAAGAACTTTAGACAAGTATCGGACCAATGGTAAGTGTTGAGACATTTAATCTGTCCCAAAAATTTCAGTCGGCTCAAAATTTAAGAAAACATTTCAGGAATACCTGTGGGCCCCCCTGGGAGAAATGTGGGATTAATGTCCCAGTTGAGAGAGAAAGAGAGCGATAGAGAGAGCGAGAGAGAGGGGGTTTAATGTCCACTGGACACAAACTAAGTAATTTCGGGACTAACATATGGTTCAATCTAATTTCAATACTGCGCTTGCTCATACTTTCTTTATAATGATAGGTGAATTTTGACGAATACAGCAAACCCATACTTTTCATGCATTTTTTTTTGGCCAATTTCAACTTTTTTTCTCACATGTTATAAACACTGACTTTCAACTTACAACTCATTTTTCCATCACGGGTCGCACAAATGCCACTCGAGGATTATATTAAAGGATTATATCAAACAAGTTCTATTTACAAATCTTTACACATAAAAAGATAATATAACCGATCAACATGAATTCACGCGAGTTTGTTGTAGTTAGTTAAACAATAAAGTTTACCCTCGGCAGCCATCTTGTTTGTTATAATATCTGTACAAATTTAACAATCAACTTCTACAAATTATAAGATAAACATCCAACTATGTGTTTGACAAGTTTCTTTCGGTGTTTGGAAAGATTTCGATTGAATTATTATAATTCCACAAATATCCTATATCACATACAGATATTGAAAACAACAAATATATCTACTCGGCTGCGGTGTTTGAGAAATGTTTGGTATGTTTAGAAAGATTTGGATTATAATATCACTTAAGTCACAACATTTCACCCAACCATCTGCGGATTATCAAGCACTGATTCTCCAAAGAGAAAGAGGGAGACATGGTTTAATATCCACTCGACACAAACTAGGTTATTTTGGGACTCGCATGGTTCAATTTTATTTCAATAAATCGTTGCGCGTAGGGATCATTAGCAGTGGGAGGAAACTGGAGTGCCCGGAGCTGAAAACCCACGAGGTTGGACAGGCGACCCTACACCTTGTTCGATTCTTCAAAGAGAATGTCTTTTTATAATAATTTTTTTAGAGAATCTAGCAATCACACTGCTTAACCTCAAATTTGAGGTAATGAAACTATATGTACCAATTTTCACTCAATGATTGCAGTGAATCAAAGCATCAACAAAGCAAATTGCTTTTCTCTGCATGGCTCAGTCACAATGTTTAAATAAAATAAACTTCATCAAGTTTGAATATTCTGCTTCAAATAGAAGCAAATTCAATATATACCCCCATGAAATACAGCTTCAAATCAAATATACCACATGAAATATCGATTCAAATCATCAAATACACCCTTTGAAATATCAATTCAAATGATCAAACTATACCCTATTAAATATATTCCCCATGAAATATATATCAAAATCATGAAATATACCACATGAAATATCGATTCAAATCATTAAATATACCTATGAAATATATTGCCCATGAAATATATTCCCCATGAAATATATATCAAAATCATGAAATATACCACATGAAATATCGATTCAAATATATAATGAAATATATATTCAAATCATCAAATATACCACCTGACATATAAACTACATGAAATATATACCACAAGAAATGAAGAAATTACCACAAGAAATATGTATTTAGATCATTAAATACAATCTCCATAAAAGCAAACATTGCCTCACAGAAAAACCTCTGAGATGACATTTTTTTCGTCGCTCCATAGAATACGAAAGTGTTGTATAGACAAGGTTTTACCAAATGCCTACATTATACAATGTTTGGATGAAGTGGGGTGTCTATAGCGTACTCGATATCTTCAAGTCAATCATCCAATCAACTCACAGTATTCTTCACAGAAAGGGAAAGGAGGTAGAAAATGGTGGATGAAAGCTTCACACACATACAGTATTTATACAGAGATAATACAACCATTCTCAAGACGCAAGCTGAGGAGCCATTTGAATATTGGTTTTTGTATAATACTACGGAAAATAACCCCCGATATCAAAGCGGATTTATCCTACTAGATGCCTTATGGCCATTTATATGATACATCAATACCAGAAGAGCTACAGATTCTCCTTGTTAACTAACCAGCGTTATCAATCCCATTTCACTCTGTTCACAAAAAATACAATAGAGTTACTGTTCTTGTTTGCTCGTCATATTCAGACATATTGCTGATGCAGTCGATGATGCAACTGTTCAAATTAGATGCAAGTGTTCCACTGGGATAAAAACACAACAATATATTTTTTACCCAGCGTCCATCAATATAACGTGAAAAGACGAATTCCCCCTGCGGCACAGACCTAAACTGTATTGTTTCAAATATCAATATTTTCAAACTATTAGAAAACAGAAGATGTTATGTGTTTGGATATTTTACAGTGATGTTTGAGTCACTGAGTAAATACGACTGCTGAAATATCTCTATTTCTCTGGTTCTTCATGCTTGTTGTAGTAGTTCATCCATATTACTACCAAGAGCATTATGACAGATTCACTTTAGCATTAGTTAACGATATGCTTCTCATCGATATTATCAATTTCCCAGAATTAAGAATTAAAAAGAAGTAAGGCTTCAGCTCAGGAGAGTTGCCGAGGAATATTCTTTTTTTTGGATTTGATCCTTTCTATCAACATTTTAGGATTTTTTGATAAAATACTGAGTCATTAACTAAATATAGTATAATCTCCTAAATGACGGAAATATCTTCCATGGCTCTTTTCGTGGCTTCTTGCTAGAGGATTTGATCCAATTGAATATTAGATAACAGAATTTGTCATCATTTCTACATTGTACATATGTACAGGGAATGAATGATAGATAAATGCATGCTGGGCTATGACACAACATAAAGAAGAAAACCATAAAATTAGGTAAATAATTTTTTCCCTACATGTTTGGGACTTGACTTAAGCGAGAGATGGACGTTTAACTTTTACTCAACACGAACCTGGTCACTTGAGGACTAATATAATGTAAATTTATTTTAATAATTCGTTTGTGTGTAGGGTTTCTTATTTAGCAGTGGGAGGAAATCAGAGGACCGAGAGCAAACCGCGAGGTTATTCGGAGGACCCTAGCTATTCCTTGTCACATACAAGTGTGGGGTCGAAACCGTGACAATTGAGTCAATGACAGACCTTATGATCTAAAATGCACACACAATAGATTATTCGACCACCCAATGCCATCCCACCCTCCATAAACTAATAAGTTATTCAAACAATATCTATGGCGCAGAATATAAACATTCAATTCTGGAAATAATACAACACTCGGCTAATACCTCATGCATTATCAATGTATTACTTAATGTCTCACCCAGGGCTCACACTGTCGGTCGCCAAAGTCGCAATTTGCGATTAAATTATGAAAGTGGCGATTAAATTTTCATTTTTCCGGAAATTTTTGCGATAAAGTTTTGGGGTACTGGCAATTCTTTTTGAGAATTGGCGAAAAAATTTTGTTTATAAAATTCTAACCGTATTTATCCTTGATTAACCATATAGCGGCATACTGTAAATCAATCAACTTGTTGATAATCCTGAACGTGTCATGAGTAACACTAAACACTTGTCTAGGATTAATGGTTTCAACTGATTGATAATTGTCGATCGTAAAGCCTATATCTAGCCATTGTTCATCATTAATTAAATAGATTAGCGGTGACTATTTGATGTTGCGTAATGAAAACAAAGGGGAGTAATCAAAATGGCTGATCATTGCCGGCAACTCTTTTGAAGGAGAGTTACATGATTTGATAGTTGAATTTCGTTTACTGTACGTGGCTTCATACATCATGTACAAATATTACAGCATATAGCTAGTTGGACATTATTATTCCAAATTATATATCGCAATGGGTCGAAAACGAAAGAGTGAGTTGAATAGCGACGATTCTAGAGTGAGAAAACTGTCTGCCTTTTTTTCGTTACGGCCGCCGAAGTGTTCTAAAGTCTGACGTCGGCTCCTCTAGACGAAATGAACTTGATGCTACGATTAACGATTCAGATGCTGATACCGTGACCGTACCCGAAATCAACAATAGGCCTATTGTACACGCGAAACGGAAATTCAAAGAAAACTGGAAATTTGACAACCCTTGGCTTGTAAAATTTGATGTCAATCACCTTAACAAAAATCCAACCTGATCTCAATACATCATTTACAAAATGGGCTAATGTAAAGCAAAGGAGAATCTTGTAAATTGTAAATATGGTTGTTAAAGAATGTTAAAGAAATAAAAAAGTATTATGTTATTACAACATGTGTTTTTTTATCATATATTTTTGGCAGATAAAATATTCAAGTTGGCGGAAAAAAAATATCATCATTGTTTTACGTAAAAATTAGGATCCATTTTGTCGGAAAAAAAATGAAAGCCAGTGTGAGCCCTGGTCTCACCACTCTCAGCCATTAAACCATACATGATATTCAGTTCTGGAAATGTACAGAATAACATTCAATTCTTGAAATAAAACAACAATATTCAATTCTGGAAATAATAAAGAATATTGTCTTACCTGAGTATAAATTCAAGAAACAGGGATTTCTTTACTTTTTACCAACAACTGAAAAGAAAAGAAGAATAATATTTCATATTTCTTAAAAACTTCATAACTTTTTTTTTGATACTGTTATTAAAAGTAATTGTAATGCAGTGTGAAAAATCACTATCTGGAGTGTTTTTCAATTTCAAATATTTGCCTAGAAAAATTTATTCAAACAAAACAAATGGTTTCCAAATTGATGGGTGACGTGCGTGGCTCTGTCTTTCATCAGGTCAAGGGGCATGGCTTTGATCCCAATACATATACCGTAACTAAAATAATGAAGTATATATATAGAGAGAAACCTGTGTTTTATGTCCACTCGACATGAACTAGTTCATTTCAGGACTAATATATGATTCTATTTTATATCAACAATTTGCTTGCATGTAGGCGTCTTCAACAGTGTGAGGAAACCGGAGGACCCAGAGAAAACCCATAAGGTTGGACGGACGATCCTACTAACTCTCACATACAACCGGGGAAAGCAAAACCATGCACGTTGACTCAATGACAGACCTTATGATACACACACAAACCCATATGTATCATATGTTAGTCCCAAAATAACATAATTGAGTTGAGCAGACATTAATCTTTCTCCCTCATCCTCTTTTCAAATAAATAATCAATTTCCATCACACTGTCATTCCATCCAATTAATGTGACAATCATAACAATTTCATCAAACAAGAACTTGACTTTCGTAACGTATAAAAACTTGAAATTGATTCCTCTTTTCTTTTCAAAATTATACATCTCCGCACTAAGACAAAGAAAATGAAATGCAATTTTACAAGGATTTCGCGTTGTGAAACAGAAGTTGAAAACAATTTGAGATGAGTGTCAGAAGTGATGACATCACGTAATCAACGGGTTCATTCAATTAGCCGCATTTCCGCAAGAAGCAACTCATTTTGATCTAGGGACACGAGATCATCAAGTGGTCTGACTTCAACCCACTTTAGGAATTCATTCCAAGTTTGAAATTTAGGGATCAGAATTCTAGAGCAACAAATTGACTCATTAAAAAAAAAACCCATCCGACATGAAGATCTCAAGAGCATGGGGAGTTGATTACCCATCCCCCCCTAAAAAAAACAATCTGCATCTGATAGCAAACATCGTATTTTGTACAAGTTAATTGCGGAATAAGTGTCAAAGAGCTCTGCGACATGAAGATGTCGTCCTTGGGGAACAGCACGACTTTAGAAGATGGCAACAGTTTTATGAGAGACTGATGGAGCAGAAAATAGGCAATCAAACATGCAAGTTGATCCTATAAGGACTCAATCTGTCTTTTAAATTTATGAGGTTTGTGTAAATTGAGTGAACAAAATTCTTCACAAGTCTTTCAAACCAGTCTCTAGAGTATATCGAGACAGACATTTTGAAAAATGTATTTTCTATTCAACTATTAATCCTCCATCTTATTAATCATTCCCATTCTTCATTTCACCCAATCGTTGTCTGTTTATTCACGATTTTAATTTACTAGTAATGGACTTTAATATCTGGTCACGACATTATACTTAACCATACATTATGCAAGACCTAAATCTGTCTATCGCAGATCTTTCTTTAGACCTTAAATTTTACCTAAATTATTAATTAGACATTAACTTATCCAGACCATAATCAACTCATGATGATGACATCGCTAGCCTGTGATCTTTACTGGATCTGCTTCTCAGCGCTCATTCACAATTTTAAAAATCAAGAGATGGATAATCTAGACTACTTTAACTTTAGTAATGATGATCGAGGCGGGGCCCAAAATTCAATCACTAAATTCTACGTTCAGAATGGATGAATTTGACTGAAATTTTCATCATCAAAAATATAAAATCAAATAAGCTAAAAATAAAATCTGAATCAATGCAGTCATAGGTCAGAGGGCTATTTAGATACAGAAGCCTTGTGAAAAAACAGTTAGTGAAAGTGAAGATTTTGACAGTAGATATTTGTGAGCAGATAGATTTGTTATTTTCATAAACATAGTTTGTTTCTCTACACCTGGTTTATAGGTGGCGCTAGTCTAGATAATTCACCATTTAATGTTAAAACAGCGAGAAACACAACATCTAACACCAATAAATTCCCATTCTACATCGCATATATTGTTGTTTTAACGCTAAATTATTGTAATGGACATCAACCGAATGCATTTCTATAGTATTAAGGTGCAAATTTAAGTGATTTTCAAGATTAAAGAGACTAGTTAGGGAACATTAGAAACAGCAGTGCATTACTAAACATCCACAAGATGCAAAATATAGCAAATATCAATTCAAAGTGCACTCATAATCCATTATTAACATCATTAACTATCCAGTCCTGTCATCACTTGTTAAAGGTTATATGCACCATTTTAGTGAGGCCTGACAAAGACAGCACCTACTGTCTGCTCTGAACTAGGCGAAGGAAAACTGCATCACTGACAAGAGTGAAAACATACGCCAGAAATAGAAAATTCGGTTAACTAAATTGATGGGTGTGTTTTCAATCTGATTGAATCCAAGCCGGGAGATAATCTAGCTTGATTCTGTTTTCTTAATAAAATGTTAAATCTGAGTACATTTTAACATGAAATTAAATTTGGTGTCATATCCTACTTTTCCGCACCGACCTGGCTGATGAAGAGGGGTTTACCCCATGCAGTGGGCGTTTCTGCATACTCTTCTTCAAATTCCAACTGCCATGTTTCTTTTATTTGCACACACACACAACAAAAGTGAACCAATGACAAGGAACATCTCCAAGCAAGAGTGATATCAAACCACAAACACCATATTCGCTGAGCCACATAAATGGTTAAATGACAGGCACCTGAAGAATTTTAACTTTGTAACAGGTGGTCTCATTCCAGGAGATTTTTGTCATGAATTTTGCAACAGATTAGTTTAGAAACCAATATTTTTCCCCATTTTTTGTGAATTATTTTTTTTTACACCAACCAACAAGCTATAAAATTAGACTTTAATGTCATACATGATGCAGCTTCACTTTTTACCAAGTTTAATTTCTAAATGGATATATAACAAAAAAAAATTAAAAAAAATTCTAGCTGAATGAGATTGAAGATTGAATTACTCAACCAATAGTTTTAATATCAGTTTCTTCACTTTTGAAATCAACTAATCAGATTGTTTACTGAAAGATGGCGCTGACAGCTGGCTTTTACCATATATAGCAATACAACACCAGTATCTATACCACAAAAAAGGAAAAACGTATTATCTTAAGCACATGGTATTTTTTTCCCATTTATATAAATTCAATTGGATCAATAACTCCAATTTTGGTGAAATTAAACGACATGAAGCGGATGAAAATTGAAGTGGATAATAATTAAAGTAAAAATATACATTAGAAATTGTTTTCTTTGCCATCTTCCAAATTAAATACGAAGCAAGATCAAGAGTTCCAGAATATAGAACATTATCTCGCGAAGCACAGGGGCCAGTGTCTTGGGCATGGCCAACTACTCCCATCCTATCAGCCATTCAAGGGTTGAACTGAGGGGAGTTGAGGGGGAGTTGAGTTTACACTTGTAATTGAACGCAAATGAAATGGGTTTTATTATCTCCAATTTATCTTCGACAACCAGGTAAATGAAGATAGACATAAGCTTTGCGGTGAGCTACTAGGGGAATTTGTTTCCATGTAAATCTTACAAAAAAAACAAAACATTGTCAGGCACAAATTAAGACTTTGGCAAGCACTATTCCTCTAGTGTCACTCATTTTGTCTGGCACCAATTTGTGTTTCTTAATTACAGATATGAAATAAAATAGAGCCTGACAAAAAATCCATTATAGCCAGGCCAGCCTTAATATTAAGTGCAGGAGGACTGCTCCACCCACAAACAGAGAGAGAGGGAGAAATGGGGTTTAACATCCACTCGACATCACGTACAACCAGGGATTCGAAACCACGTCAGTTGACGACACAATGACAGGCTTTATGATACAGCGCAAATGTGCTAACCATTCAGCCATCCAACATCCCCCCCTACACACAAACAAATACTATATTAGATCAAGTGAACGGATCTCAGGGATAGCCATAATGTTTCCTAGTTTCTTGGTTTTTTGTTAAACACATCTTGATTGTAGATATATTATTTGATAGGTATTCCCAATAACCGGCCAGTCTCGTCTGTTTATTGCAAGTTTATTTTCATTATAAACAAACTGCAATAAAAAAAACATGAGATCTCCTTCCGCAGTATAGGCAAGTTTTGCTAGACAAATCATTCCTCTATTGTAGTTTTGAAGCCAAAAAAGAAACGCAATCTCCCGAAGCCGCCCAGATAGAGTAGGAAAAAAAGATGTTGTGTTTAAAGTCTTTTTTCTCAAACAAAAGCCAGTTAAAGCCGTATCATGGTGTCTTATTAACGTAAATATGATTAGATTTCTTTTCGGGATAATTCTTCGGCCAAACAAAGCAACATGAAAATAAACATATTCTACAAATATTGCCTTACATCAAAACCAGACAGAATATTTTAATGGAGCCCCCTCAGGGTGCGCATACATAGAAAACACAATCATAAAGCTATCAATTTCAGGAAGAAATTTCTCAAAGTATTAAGTTATTGATGTAATGCACGGTTATTTATTCAACGTCTTATAATAACATGAAATATCTTGTAATATATTCACCAGATAAAATCCACATTATTCCTGCTTATTCGACACGGTATTACGCGCAAAATTGGCTCGGCTGTGTTTTCATTGTAACGTTAGGCATTGTTTATAAATAATGAAATTCAATACAGAACTATACAGACTTGTGATCACATTTTTAAATGATAGAGAACAATTTTCTACAACAATTATTATTCCTAGTTGCGTGATGAAATGTGTGCAAGTTTTCCAGGCCTGTATAGTTTTATTGACATTTCTTTCACCATTTGCTAATGTCATGCAGTGTGCCATGATGGACTGTTAAGAGATCTTTTGCTGTATAGTCATGTTGCTATATGCATACCCGTCTTCCATTAGCCCAGGTTAGTTGCAAAAGAGTAGGATGTTAAACCCCATTTCATTTCATTTCTATATGCATACATCATGCTGTGTGTCATAAGGGTCTGTCAGGGGATCTGTAACATGCTGCCAAGTAGTTTTTCTATATGCATACACCATGCAATGTGCCATAATGTCAAGGGATCTGTAGAATGAAGCCAAATACTGCATACACCATACAGTGTGCTTTACTGCAATTTCATTCACCATGTGCTATAAGGGACTAGGGGATCTTTAACAAGTTAAGAGGGGTGGTTGGCTGAGTGGTTAAAGTGTGTGGGCTGTATCATCCCATCTGTCATTGAGTCAACAAGGGTTCACCTATCCAACCTTTTGGGTTTTCTTCCACTGCTAAAAACCCCTATGTGCAAGGGAATTATTGAAATAAAATTTAACCATATGTTAGTCCCAAAATGACCTAGTTTTTTGTCAAGTGGACATTAAACCTCATTTTTTTCTCTCTTTTAACATGCTATCAGCGTATAACATGCATTGTTCTCTGACCGACTTTCAGACCAGTAATAATACTAAATTTACATGACCTGACAATTTTTGTCACAACTCTGATGTGCAATTTATTTTCAATATAATATTTAGTTCCAATATAAAGTATGATTGGTTTCCAGCAAGATAAGATTGTAGATAACGACTTGTGACATCTTGTTGAAACGTCGCAGTGAAATAAACCATAGTAATTGTCATTCCATAAAAGTGTGTTTTTTGATTATGTTCCAATTAATAAATGCCATTCAAAGAATAAAAAAGATTGTCGAGTATAAATAAAAGATTCTACTCTCAGGTAACAGAATATAGAAATATGAGGTTTTTAGAAAGAAAAAAACTTAATTTCATCTTAGTTAGCGCTTTCACCCACTACGGGGATCATCAGGCATTAAATTACGAGATAGATATATATATCGTAGTAATAGAACCAAGTAACAACAATATTTCATGATAAATAAATAATACTCACTTCTCAAAATCACTTAAATCATTTCACGCATGACAAACTTATTTCTCTATACTATATAATGTTTAATCAAACGAGAGAGAATGATCGGTCTAAATCTAATTGTATCTTTTAATCTATATTATTTAAAGTAGAGAGAGAGAGAGAGAGTCTAACTTCTCTTGACACAAGGTCATTTTGGGACTGGGACTATACATGGCTCAAATTCATTTCAAACGAGAGAGAGAGAGAGAGAGAGAGAGAGAGAGAGATGCGGTTTAATGTCAAAAGACACAAACTTGGTTATTTGAAGGAGTAATTGGTTTGTGCGCAGAGGTGTTTAGCAGTGGGAGGAAACTGGAGGACCAAGATAACACTCACAAGGTTGCACACATACCATCTTACTCCTTGTTCCCCCCCCCCCCTCCTTGTGAGTTATAACTTTTATCTAATAATGTCACGCAAAGGGAAGTTGATCAAAATGAAGTTGGGTTTAACATTCCACTTTTTTGCACCAACTGGGCTATCAAAGATGGGTATATATATGCCATGCAGTTTGCTATGATCAGGACGAGGACATCCATAGAAATAAAACCAGGCTCTAACCCATTCTCTATGACTGAACAGCAATCAGAACATTAGACACCATTCTGAAAATTGGTAGATCTGACCAGATCATCATCCGATTAAAACACAATTCATACTAAAAAATCCTGGAGAATTTTCTCGGCCAACAACTGACAACACACAACAACACGCAAACATAACAGAATTCCTAAGGTTGAAATGAAACTGGAACATTTGCCACCATTTTGACATCATTCTGAGAACTGACCTATAGATTACCATCTGATAAAAACACAATTCATGCTCGAAAATCCTGGAGAACTTTCTCGGCCAACATGCAAACATAGCACACTCTAACAGAATTCCTAAGGTTGAAATGAAACTGGAACACTTGCCATCATTTTGAGGTCGTTCTGAGATATGGTAAAACTGACCCACAGAACACCAACCATCTGATTAAAAACACAATTCATATGTAATAATAAACTTTTATAAAGATCAGATAGGTTCAGGGGAAATTGAATATTTCCCTTGAGAATTTATCTTGCACATTTTTTTTACCGAGGAGACAGACATAAGTTTATAAAGCTATTGTATTTATTTATCAGCTGTCTGCTCGAACTATTTATTATTCATACATAAAACCAATTTTTAAAGTCCTTAGAGAAATAAAACCGTTTCTTTTTTCTCTCTTTAATATGTGGAAGCTCAATTAGCACTGGGATATGTAACATAGTATATGAAATTGTTTAAGGTCAAGTTCAAGTTCACAAAGAATTCTTAGACTTGAGTTAAGAATTTACTCAACTTTCAATCACGGTTTATGAGAAATATATTTGAGCCAGAAACATAAAACTGTGCACATAGTTTCTTATTGATGTATTTGATACATTAAAACAACAACAGTTTTATAAAGGGCTATATTTTAGTTAAAATAAGGCAAACAATTTTGAATAGATTCTGAGAATGTTTTGTGAACTCGGGCCTGGTGCCTCCATATATTGAGTATCGTTTTATCTTTATTATGATGGCTATTCACACAACTAAAAACAACATGTAGGCATTTAAAGTTCCAATTTCACTTTTTCTAAGAAAGTCAAAATATAATTATTTCTATGTTTTTTGCTCAAAAGGTTGTCAACTCACTATTATACGATCATGGACAAAATTTTGGGGGGGTTAAAAAGGGTGACACTGGTTGATTGAGGAAATAGTTACTCAATTACCTCCCTTGTTTTCCCATTCTTCTACATGGACGGCCATCTTCAAACATTTGAATTTGAAGTTGAAAATGATATTTTTGCCAATTTCTCAACTGGCAATAGTGAATTATAGGATTAATAGGATTATTCTTTAACAAGGTAGGACTGTTTATAGGTTCAATCTATTTTGGGGCTTTATTTTAATAAATTTTAAAAATATAACTTAAAAAAATGCTATTGGAACTTTAAATCAATAGAAGGACATAGTATATCTTACTTCAATAATTAGTAATCTAAGAAATATAACCACAAGGCTTTGTTACAACTTCATATACTACTCAAATGAATTATTTTTGTTTGACATTTTATTAGACACAGGGAACATGTAAATCAAAATTTTTAAGCACACATTTGGTCAGAATGGTAGAAAACAAGGTTTGACCCTTAACTTCTTTTGAGTAGTATATCATACCTAATCACTAATAATACTAATGTTATCTAATATAATAGGTAATCTATGATATTATCTGTATATACTATGAGACAGTCAGTCTGTCTTCTCACCTATTTACCTGTATTATTACACCTGAATCATTTAATATACAGGTTAATCTTCACGTAAATAAGGCAATCGTTAAATGTCTAATTAAAGGTCGTTCTTTAGGCCTGAAATGTTGTCTAAGACATTAACACACTAATAAAATACTTATAGAGTGAGAGAACAATGGGGTTTAACATCCACTCAACACAAGCGAGGTCAATTTGGGAATAACATATGGTTCAATTTTTTCAAATAATCTGCCTATGCGGAGGGGTGCTTAGCCCATGAGATTAGGAAGGCAACCCTACTCCTTTCGATAAATCAGCATATTGGATTCAAAACCAATGAAAATCGAACATCTAAGATGGCCAAAGAGTTTATTATGGTCTTTTCATTTTAATAAATGTCTAATCAATAATTTAGAAAACATTTCAGGCCTAAAGAAAGACCTGCAATAGGCAGATTTAGCTCTTGCATAATGTATGTTTAGTAAATAAGTAATTTATTAATGACTAATAATCCATTCCTAGACGTTAATAATACAGTCATAGGTATTATTCCCCAAACAAACTAGACTAGCTGTATTTCGAAAGAGTTGTTTTAATCCATGATATGTTTGACCCGTTTAACTTGTACCCAAAACGTGTCCTGGATTAATAATACAGTCACAGGTATTATTCCTCACACAAATAACTAGACACAGTGTTTAAAAACAGTAATTTTAATCCAGGACGCGATTCGGTTGCAACCCCCTGATCAGCTTGTGTCTGAAGCGTGTCACAGATTAAAACTACTCTACTTGTAATACAGTCTTTTCAAGTTCGTTTCTTGGGGGATTATTATCCATGTATTATCATTTTTGGAACAGAATTTCAACTGTCAAACATGCATGATAACATAAACACAGTACCTTTGTTTTTTGTCTCATCCAAACAACTATACATTGTTCCTTGCCATCCTGTAACTGTTTGGGGACATGATACATACATGATAGATCAACAAAACACCCAACTCTTGTCAGATAAATTTGAATGACTGTCTCCCATTATTACGTTTTACAGTGGTTTCAGTTGTGCAGGACGCAGGGCCCGATCAGGACAGCTGTCTAGTCGTTTGGATGGGACAAAAAAACTGAAGTCCCATGTTCATATTCGCGGGCAAAATTCCCTCATTTTAAACCACATTTGATTTCATTTATTACGATAAATAATCGTTTTGTATGTATAGATTATCTTACTATGTTTGTCGTAACAAGTCGGAATTAGTAAGAGATTAAATGATCAGTCATACAGGGTATTAATAGTAATACAAAAGATTAACTTCAAGAAGTTGTGACAGGGACGTCGACAACATCAAATCTAAAATCAACCCAGTCATCTTTTTTCGGTGACTAAAGATTTTAATATAGATATACACCCACCCACTCCTACAGCCATTTAGTCATACCGTAAACAACAACAAATATTCAAGCAACTTATCCGCAATTAAAGTATTTAATACACAAGGACATCACCAGTACGATCATTGAGTCATTTGTGAACAATACCGAAATATTCTAGCAACATTACAACCTTTATTTAAATAACGTGAATAAATAGTTTCTAGATCGGATGTCAGAAAGATTAGATTATAAGTTAATACCGGATAAGTAGGGGTTAAGATTAGGAAAACAGACCTTTATGTATCAGTAAACAACTCAACAATCGGTTTTTACTTTGAAGACTGTTCTATTCCTTGAATTAAAATGTAATGGGGGGTTTAATGTCCTATTTTTCGGCACCAATCAGGCTAGAAATAGGAAATTTTGTCATAAAATTCCAACTGTCAAGGGTTCTTTTACGTGCACATCAATGTGTACAAAAAACAGATTTGAAGAAATTGTGAATCGTTCAAATTGACATATTAATATTGTCTGTTTATTTTGTTTTTTGAATATTCAGTGATTAAATTCTGTTTGTTTTAACTAACACCAAATAACAAATACCAATAAAAACTAAGTTCGTTATGAAAAATTATTCAAAGCGACCATATTCCTTGTTACGTACAACCTGGGAATTAGGGGTGGGGGATGGCCTAGTGGTCTAGAGTGCCGCGCTTGGACCTCTAGCTGGCCGGTCACCTCTGGCTTGCGGCTGTGGTTTCGTGCCCTGGTGTGAGCGTATGTGGCATGGAGATAGGGGCGCCTTCTCAACCTCGTGGGTTTCCTCCGGGCACTCCGGTTTCCTCCCACGGCTAAAGACCCCTACGCGCAAGCGAATTATTGAAATAAAATTGAAACCATATGTTAGTCCCGAAATGACCTGGTTGTGCTGAGTGGACGTTAAACCCCATTTCTCTCTCTCTCTCTCACAACCTGGGAATTGAAACCACGCCAGTTGAGTCAATGACCGACCTTATGATACAGCACACACATGCTAACCCTTCGGTCATCCAATCCCCCAGTATTTGTGTGAACTCTAGCCCAGGTACACTTATTACAAGGAATAAGGTACATCATGTTTGATAGGTAAATAACATATGTCTATATCTAATGTCCACTGATTAGATTAAAATGTAAGTAGGAGACGAACGGACAGGAAGACATACCTTGGTTGATATCAGGTTACACTCTATTAAAAATACAAACATGTCAATCATAGACATTCTTATTTAATGATAAACTGAGACAACGTCTTTCTGTCATCCTCAACCCCTATGTCTATATGTCACAACAGATAACAGGCACATTTTTTGTTCCAACAAAGGATGAATCCAAGAATGTTTAGGGATATTAAGGGGGGAACAATCCTAAATACAGATAACCGCGCCCCATCTCTATTTGTTACCAATAAAAAATATTTCTTTTTGTACCATCAAAGGATGATCCCAGGAATTTTAAGAGGAACAATCCTAAATTCAGATAACCCTTTTCCGACACTCTTCCTCATCTCTATTTGTCACAGATAACTGACAATATTTCTTCTTGATCCACCAAAGTTTGATTCCCGGAATTTGAATGGGCCGTTACAGACAGAACAATCCTAAATTTAGACAACCCCTTTCTGTAGTCCCAAATTAAGACAACCCCTTTCCGTTGTCCCATCCTATCTCTATTTGTCACAGATAACAGTTACAATCCTTTTTGTTTAAACAACGGATGAATCAAGGAATATTTATTGGGAACAATCGTAAATGGGTGTATTTGCTCTAAGCTGGCCTGATAATAACAATTTTAGTTGCACTTGACAAAAGAGTCAAACACAACTAAACTAGTAGGCCTACTTGACATTCTGAACTTTGTACAAAAAATCTGTTCCACACAAAATGAAAGGCAACAGATGGATTGTGTCTTAAAAAGCATGTAATTTTGCCCGATGATATCTGTGAGAATTCTCTTATTTCCAGAGTCCGCATTATGATATGAGTAATAATGCAAAATTCTACCTAGAAGAAGAGATGAAAACCACTTTTTTAAAATTTTAAACCTGAGAAATACCCTTGTGCTACAGTATCTGTCCCTTGAAAAAATTTTATAAGTGAGAGAGAGAGAGATGGCGTTTAACGTATACATGACACAAACTTTGTCATTTCGGGACTAACACATGGTTCAATTTTATTTCAATAATACGCTTGTCACGTACAACCAGATAATTGAAAACCATGCCAGTTGACTCAACAACATACGTTACATACAGGGTGTACATGCTAGCCATTCGGACATTCACCCCCCCACTCTTTTTTAAAGGGACAATAACATTTTTGCTGGCTTGGTAGCTCCAGAAAATAAATAAAACCCTTATTCTAAGTACTAGATGTTTAAGTGTCCTACCTGTTGTGTAAATTATCCATTACAACCTATTTTACTTGTTCAGAGGGTTCGAAAATATTTTAAAATCCAAGTCACATTTGAAAAGGTTTACGTTAAGACTTTTCAAATCAATTGGTTGAATTTTTTCAATTTTTTTAAATAGGTGTGTTAAGATGAAATTTATATCATCATTTAATTGGAATATTCTAAAATATTATTCAGTTACAACAAGAGTGTTATTGGGGCTTAAAAGCAAAACTGAATGACTAAACGTCTGTCTTATATACCTAAAGATGACATCAAGTCCCTTCCACCCAAATCATGTTCAATAACTCTACTGTTCATTTGTTATTTTATTAAGTTATTAATATACCCCAGTCTCTTATACAACATTCCCTTGTTATTACACACCACACCAAGTCGGTTTCTTACCATAATAGTCTGATAAAACCGGTTTAATTCTCTCTGTTGTCTGTATAAATACACGACTGGACTTTGTTATTTGATAATAAGACGGTTTTCCTAATGGACATTACTCTATCAAATATGACTCAATAATCTCGGTAGTTGGTTTTTACCTTTCCAAGACTAGAACTGGCTATTAGGTCAAAAATTGTTAATGTCATCGATTTTATGTATTAATTTGTTTAGCAAGCCCCCCCCCCCCCCCCCGAGTTCACAAGACATTCTCAGATTTAAATTAAGAATATACTTAAAATCGTTAGCCTTATTTGAGTGAGGGTTATTATCCACTCGACACAAATAAGGTCATTTCGGGACTAACATATGGTTTAATTGTACTTCAATAATTCCCTTGCTAGGGTTAGGGTCAGTGGGAGGAACCTTATGTGCAAGCAAATTAATGACATACAATTGAACCAAATGTTAGTCCCGTAATGACCTAGTTTGTGTGTCTTATCTATTCAATATGATTATATTTATTAGCGTATAATGCGTTTTTAATAGCGTCGGAGATAGCATCTATGTTTGGATGTAATTTACATCAATTATTAATGGTAATAAGATCTGCAGAGAAATAAGCTACATAATGTGCCACGATAAAAATCTTACATAATCAACTTTCGTTCTGTCTAAAAGTAAGTAATTGTTTTTTTACAACAAAAATGAAAAAAAACAATTGAATTGGAGTTTTAATGTCTCCGCATAGTATTTACAAAAATATCATGAATTGAAAATTTTGCAACATTCAGCATTCTCTGCAGATAATACATACAGGCCCATCAAACCTTGTGGTTTTCACCAGGTCCACAAGTTTCCGCCCACTGCTTAAATCCCTAATTGGGGGGGGGGGGGGGTGAATGGCCGAATGGTTAGAGAGAGAGAGAGAGAGAAATGGGGTTTAACGACCACTCGACACAAACTAGGTCATTTCGGGACTAACATGGTTAAATTTTTATTTCAATAATTTGCTTGCGCGTAGGGGTCTTTAGCAGTGGGAGAAAACCTGAGTGCCCGGAGGAAACTCACGAGGTTGAGAAGGCGCCCCTATCTCCATGCCACATACGCTCACACCAGGGATCGAAACCACAGCCAAAAGCCTGAGGTGACCGACCAGCTAGAGGTTTGAGCACGGCACTCTAGACCACTAGCCCCCCCCCCCCCCCCCCCCCCCGAATGGTTAGCACATGCGCGCTGTATCATAAGATCTGTTATTGAGTCAACTGGCATGGTTTGAATTCCCTGGTTGCACGTGACAAGGAGTAAGGTCGTCCGTCCAACCTTGGGTTTTCGCTGCGTCCTCCGCTTTCCTCCCACTGCTAAAGAACCATACGCACAAGGCGAAATAGTTTGTGTTGGGTGGACAGTAAACCTCCATTTCTCTCTCCCTAAGCAGAGGCGAATTATTGAAATAAATATGAACCATACGTTAGCCCCGAAACGACCTAGTTTTTGACAAGTCCAAGCAAAAAATATATTCCTCTCTCTTTCTTCTTATAGCACTTTTTCGAAACCTATTAAATCCCAGCCGAGAGATTATATACTGTTGGCATTTTATTTTCTTCATTAAATGTTATATAATCAATCGGATTAAGCCATGAAAAAAATTGGACATTCTCCCCCAAAATGTGAACAATCGGATTAACAACTTTTAATGTACAATCAAAACTTTAGTTTTATACCTTACTAAAAAGCTACAAGGATTATCCATGTTCATCAATCTATGTTTATCCACAAAACAATTTATGTAGCTTGTCCGAAAATAGTCCACCAATGTTCTGTGTTAGAATTATGTTTTAAAAGCTCAGGAAATCTACCAATGTTTGAATCTATTATCAGCTTATTTAATGTTTCATTGTCAAATCCATAGAATCTAGTTGATACAAAAAGCTTTGAGTCATAAAAACACTATAAAAACTCATCAATTTAATCATGAACAAAAGAAATTGGTCATCATATGGCTGACCGTTCTGATAACAAAACATTAAGTGGGTGATCTGGCTAGAAATGTATGAATACATAATTCAAGGGATGAAAAGCTATATTAAGGGACATTTCATCCACTGAAAATCTTACTGAAAAGAAATTGTTCTTAACGTCCTACTGTCTGCTCCGAACTGGGCTAATGAAGATGTGCACACGCCATACAGTGTGCTATGAGGGAAATTTTGCCTGGACAGTGGAGCTACGGCCTACACTTCTATCGAAATCCAGTATAGGTGCAGAACAAAAGGATGTATTGTAACACAGTTCTTTGATAAAATGTCTCCTTAAAATGTACTAACATTTATTCAAATAAAATGACCAGAATCTCAAATTACTCCACGATTAATCCTGGGTGATAGATGAATCAATATACAAGGAGATTTTTATGTTAATTTTAGTAGCCAGCATTTAACGGGAGTCACCTATACAGAAATATGATACGGGGGACCCTATTATACGCAAATAAATCATTCCGTTTTCTTTATTTCTCCAACAAAAATCGTGAATCCCCGACGTTTGATATTTCAATTATCCAGTCTTCTTTAATGTCGGACACAGAAGAATAAAACGAAAACGCTTCATATTAAATATTCATGTAATAAAATGTTTTACGATTGGCCTCCCGGTGCCGTGACTTATTCGCCAATAATTTGAGAATGAAGAGGCTGATTTAACTAGGCTTTGTATTAAAACCATTATGGCCTTTCTTCTCTCTGATTGATCTTTTTGTTGTATGAAAGCGATTTGCATGATATACGGAATAGAAATCTCTTTAATGATCGCGTATCTCCCCTCGCACACCGCCAAGCTAATTGTTTTCTGGTTTTTATAGACTTGTTGTTGAATCGCGAGATCATAAACCACTAGCTATTTTATTTTAAATCACCGATCCCAGACTTCCTCCTGACAATAGACCCCAGAAAATCACATCAAAATTTTGATGTACATGTATCTATACCATTCAGCTCTTCCGCTGATAAATACCACCAAGTCAAAGAATTGCTAAATGCCGATAATAAATTTCTAGAAATCAAAGAATTTCTAAATTACCAACCATAAATCAGTGATTAGTGTGTCTGATATAAAGTCTCTTGACTCTTCTCGACTAGCATGACCCAGGGTTTGATTCCCAGCATGGGCCGATGAGAGAGAATAATTGGGTTTAACATCAAACTCCAACACAAACTAGGTCATTTTGGGACTAGTAAATAGTTTAATTTTATTTCAAAATGCGAAGGGATCATTAGAAGTTGGAGGAAACTGGAGGGCTGGAGAAAAGCTAAGACATTATTCGACAGGCAGGGGGATTGGATGGCCGAACAGTTAGCATGTACACGCTGTATCATAAAGCCTATCATTGAGTCAACTGGTGCAGTTTCGAATTCCCGGTTGTACATGACAAGGAGTAGGGTCGCCTGTCAAACCTCGTGGGTTTTCTCTGGGTCTTCCACTTTTCTTCCACTGCTAAAGACCTGTACACCCAAGCAAATTATTGAAATGAAATTAAAAGATATGTTAGTCCCAAAATGACCTAGTTTGTGTTGTGTTGAGGTTAAATCCCATTTCTCTCTATCATCATATTTCAAGAGCAACGGCTACATAGTCGATGGTAGGCCTAACCTTCAAAAAATGGTTATAAGCTATTGTTACATAATTTCAAATCAATTCTCAAATGATTGGCAATGAACACGAACATAATATTAATTAAAGTAGATTCTCAACTTTTAAAAAACAAATCTAGTCTTTTTCTTTTGACATCTCTGATGTGAGAAACATGTCGATCGGCATCCCGTGATCTTTGGGCGGCATCTTTCCGCGGAATATGACGGACAAGTAACAAGCAGAATCTATCATTGAACATCATTCCCACATTTACTTAATTACAAGAGTATCAATCTTTGTTTTCGACAGATTTCTGACTCACACCAGATTCTTGTTTTTTTACACTTCTCATAAATTCCTTAATGTTAAGCACATTAACAAGGAGAGCCTCGAAACATGGACAATAATCCAATACCTCCTGTCAAGAAATCAAGAAAAATGTAAGGGCAAGCCAAATGAATTGATAACGCAAACGAAATAAATTGGAGAATCATTCAACGTATCAGAATACAAAAATAAATGCAACAGCATGCGTAACACATTTCAGAGTTGAGTAACGGAAAAAAAAAAACCTAAAAAAAATCTTCCCCTGTGTGCAATCCTCTTTAATCTAAATTGAATTCCCCGACTTAATTCTACATGAGGGGGAACAAATTGAAAACCTTGAAAACAGAATTAATTCAGAAAATTCTCAAATTGGATCCAATTAAAACATTGCAGAGGGTTAACCTCATAGTGTCAGCAAGATCAATGTTTTTCTCAAATCCCCTGGACATTTCCAATGGGGATTGACGCTCAGTGACAAGGATAACGATGTAGTCCTGGCTGAGACCCACTCAACTGCTTGATTGAAACAAAATGACAATTATTGCCTGTCACTGGGTATACTTGACTTAATTATAAGATTGCGTTGAAATCTTACGCGACACATGGGTCAGCTACAAGTGTGACCGCAAGGACAATATCAGCATTGAACGCAAATCATCGACTGGAACTAAAGATAATCCCAAGTTATTATTATCTGCATAGCGAGACAGACGATGATTACAAATGGTAGAAAATCTCGTCCATCTTGCCCAATCTTTTATATGAGAATAAATCCATCTTTAGCTTGAAGGTTTGTGGCTGACTGGATCATGATTCATTGGGGAGAGAGAGGGGAGATAGGGAGAGAGAGATTGATAGAGAGAGAGAGAGAGAGATAGAGAGAAAGAGAGAGATAGAGATAGTGGGGTTTAACATTGGGTATAATTTCTATTTAATCTATCAGGTAGGGGTCTTTAGTAGTGGCACCTGGAAAACCCCAAAGGCGACCCTATTCCTATGCAAGCTTCTGACCCAGCAAACCACACCCCTTGAATCGAAGACATTCCTTATGATCTAAAGTGCACACCTAGACCCCTCGTTCACCAACCCCACATTGTATCATTATTTCCAATATATGCTCCGAAGGAATAGAACCTGTATGGAGTTAGCACCACACGAGAAATAGTCTTTTCGTCAAAGTTTATCTGACCTGGTCACCGAAACCGGTCAGATCTATGGCTTTAGAGGCCATCGATCATCTAAAGAAACAAAATGGAATTCAGATCTGTGTTTAAATCATATTGTGTACACTAAGCAGACACAGCTATTATTGAAAAGTACAATAATACACGGTTCTCTGGGATGACAATTTTCTACCGAGGTCTCGCAGAGTTACTCTATAATCACGGCAGAAGACTTATAAGGAAGTAAGGGGTCCGTTTAATTATATGATTCATATACAGATAGGAATAAATCGCTAACTGCTGCCAATTAATTCAACTCGTTCAATAGCTTGGTCAGCGTATAATTTACATGCGGAATGGAAATAACAGAACACGGTCACATGTAATTGACGTCCTCTGGAACAATTAATACCGATTCCAGACCAATGACGTACAATTACTGTACAAGACATATGTAATTGCAGGTTTCCGTGATAGGAAATGAATCTATATTAAACTTCATTATTTTTTTGGGGGGAAATGAGAATCAGTTGGACATTCCAGTTCTCAAAATCAAATCGTCCATTTGATTGAATGTTATATGTAGAATTGTTTTGTGGGGTGAACATCGCCCGTATGTCAATAAGTGAACCTAAAGTTGACATGTGACTGCATTTGAATTTTCAACTATCAAGATTGAAAATATAACCCCAACAAAATTATCAACTCTTTTGAAATTGTTCACCACTAATGGAAATAATATATACCCAGTTCAATATTTTATTTATACCTGAATCAGTGTTTTATATTGTTGGGTTGGAAAACATGATATCCACACGCATACCTTTTACTATGTGGACTTACAAGAACATTTAACCATACATTATGCAAGGACTAAATTAAACCTGCCTATTATTAATTAGACATTAATTTATCCATACCAAAATCAACTCTCAATGTCATCGCTAGCCTGTGATATTTACAGGATTAGGATCAGATTTGCTGGTCAACTTTCATTCATGATTTAATCATGGATAATCAAGACTGTTTTTTGTTGTACAGACTTTAGTAATGGTTATCGAGTCTAGGCCTAAAAATTCACTCGCTAAATAGTTTTTAATTATTATAGTGAGAACTGCCAGCTGATTATCTAATCTCCCATAATGCATCTTTAACAGAAGCAATATGATGAAGAGTACACACGTTGCTCTCCGGGTACCCTTTCTCTCATAGTATATTGCAAGATGTATGCCTCGTCTTCATTACCGCAGACCATCAAATCCCATTTTATTTCATTTAAGACAAACAGATCCTATCTACCTGAAGATGTCCCCGCTAATCTCTATTTCATTCGGTGTAGCCAAGAAAATCGCAACAACGGTTGATTGAACAATTGGACAATCAAGATATGACTTGGTCCCTGAACTATCGTCAAGACAACTTCCCAGGGCAGGCAATTAATATCAAATTATACAGCTATCAACGAACAATAGGATATTAATACGACTTGAAACAAGTGACCAGATAATTAAACAATATTTCTGCATAATAAATACAGTGCACCCAGGAGACCATGATCTCAATTAGCATCTGATCGGGTTACGCTATAGTTTTTGTTTTAATAACCGGGATCTCTCGGATTGTGTTTCATGACAATTATGTTGTGATTTTCATAAATGCTTGTATTACATGTTGGATCTGTCCCTCGGTTCCAAGTTACTGCTGTATCTTGTGACTCAAGCGCTAGTTTCAATAAAGCTGTCTTCCCCCATGTAAATGTGCTTACATGTTTGCACTGTCTCTTGAATTGATTACAAGGTATTCCTGGTGACTTGAGTACTAGTTCCAATAATCATTCCCCACCCCCACCACATAAATATGATGTGGGCCATGATGGGATTACATTTGGACGGCTTGGTATCCCTAGAATATTCTGTACTGTATGTCTAGAGAGTTCACACAGAATACGGTCGGTAGCCTAATCCTGGTTTCAATAACCTCCTGACCCCACCCCATATAAATACATAAGCCATAGGATTATGTTTTTCTGGTTTCTGTACTGTCTGTCAAGTGTTCACCAGGAGTAGATTCAATCATCTTTCCTGCCCCACCTCCGCGCACATGTAAGTATATGATGAGCCATGGGATTAGGTTTGATTATACAGAAACTGCTAATCAAGATGTCTGCATTGTTCCTGATGTAAAATATCATATCTAACTAATATATTAAAAGAAATTTGGGTGATCTATAGCAGGAACTGATCAATATTTGACACTAATTTATTGAACTTCGGATTTTATGGAGATGGTTCTGACCTTGTTGAAATCAAAAAGACATTTAAGATAACCTTTTCTGATGACGTACCCTGACCAAATCACAAACAAGATGGTTACGCTAGACACAGAGATCATCAAGGTTGATTCAAGATTGTCTGGAACCAAATCTATGGAGTAAAAGTTTCTACACTGATGTTGACCAAGTCTAGTCAAACTAAATCTGAGAGAGAGAGAGAGAGAGAGAGAGAAAGAGAGAGAACGCACAGGGGGAGGGAGGGGGGCTAATATCCACTAACACTTGGTCAGACATAAGGCTTATAAGATACCAAAGAAAGAAAGATATATAGAGAGAACGTAACTTTCCACCCAGGTCATTTCTTGACTACACATATTGTAATTCAATCGCATGTAAGGGGTCTTCAGCTATGTGAGGAAATCAGAGGACCAGGAAAAAACCTTCTCCTTGGCACCTAAAAGCTTGGGATGGAAACTATGTTACTAGACTCAATGGACCTTGTGATAGTATTTGCACTATATTGAATATAGGTAACAAAAAGTTGGCCAGAACTTCTATATATATAAATAAAATAAAACCAAGTACGAACAATCCAAACCATTAGTCAAAATTCGAAGTCCAATAAAAACGGTCGAGGCAAAATAGTGTAATCAGCAGATGGACTGGTCACTGTGTACAAAATACATGACAAACAGTGGTAACAGGTGTCCGGAAGAGTAAGCTTACCCTGCCTGGCGCCACACCCGCCATCGCTGCATCCAAACTATTAGACGAAATAGAATAAACAGAAATAAAATGAGGTTTAACAGCCTACTAACTGTCTGTATTATGAGGGAAATTTTACCCAGACCGATGCGCTCCTGTATTATGAGCGAAACTTTACCCAGACCGAGGCGCTCCTGTATTATGAGCGAAACTTTACCCAGACCGAGGCGCTCCTGTATTATGAGCCAAACTTTACCCAGACCGAGGCGCTCATGTATCATGAGCCAAACTTTACCCAGACCGAGGCACTATATGACCCACTCTTATATCCAATGGTTCTTTACCTACAGAACAATGTGTACACAGGACATCGTTTTTTCAACCCATCTGAATGACTATTCTCAGCCAGCGGGACATTTAGGTTAGCGATCCAACGTCTTACTCACCATGCCACTGAGGCTCCCTTTCTCTGTATATATGGTTCTGGTTAAATATAACTAAGCACATAATTCCCTTGGGTAACACCTTGAAGCACTTCACATCCATTTCCTTTAAATATTTCATGGCAAGAAAGCCAGCTAAACATTTCAAATTTTATAAGTCATTAAAATGTCTGGCGCGTTTGTTTTCTATCGATTTCAGCAGAATTCTAGTGACAAGTCTATTGAGAAAAAAAATATCGCTCAAATCTTTTTCTAGCAGATAAATAAAACATTTATTTTCTGTCGGGCCTATTACTCTTCTATCTGATGAGACGCCAAATATTTCCCTCCATTTCAAACATTGCAATTGATTTTCAAGTGAATGCACGGGAATTACTTTTTTATGGACTTCCCTAAAAACTTTTGATTTACCCCCTCGTTTTGTTTAAATAATGGAATTGGAAAGTCGGACTGGGTTTTCGGAAGGAAATTACTTTTTTTTTTCGGCTGTATTAAAAGTATAAAATCACATCTAAAATAAACAAGATTGCGTTACATCATAAATAGACTTTAAACTTTTCAATGAGATTTCCAACAAGAAAATTACGACGTTATCATCCGCGATCTACATTAATATTCGACAGGGGATACCTTCATCTCTTTTTTACTGCTGCTGATTTATCGATATAATAGCCGTTTTACGTAGACTTAACTAATCTTAACATGCTAGACACGACGCGGATTAGAGTTTTAGACAATATTGACCATCGAATCACACCCCAGATCTAGATTTATTCCAACGTCAGTAGGGAAATAAGTCTGATAAGAATTCTACCTCTTTCAGAATCTAAACGTTGTCCAATCTGATAGTTATTTTTCTTTGGTGTGTGTGTATAATAACGCCGGTGAAGAAAAGCTTTTCGACTTCTTCATCGATCTATCAGATGAAATCAAAGTCTTCTATCTGATTACAGGAATTTTGTGGTGTTTGTTAGAAAGAGTTTCATACCCAGGGGTAAAAGCCTGTCAAGATACGAGGCCTGGGGTATATTTAGAATTTTTTTCTACTGCTAACTTCTAGATGCATGACATTTTATCGAAAAGACAACATAAAATGGATAACTTCATTTTGATATTTCATTTCTTTAACTGGCAGATTTCTTTGAACATTTTTTTGTAAAGCAAGAACTAAGTGAAAGACGCCATCATAGTGCTCAAGTTGTTATTTCAGATTTAAATGATATACCAAACTTGGGCTTTCAATTTCAAATTTTGATGGATTTTATTTACCACTGATTTGCAAGAGATTAAGGACACATGCCGTAGGGTAGATGACTTTCAATTGAAATGTCAGGAATGCAATGAGGTTCACCAGTGTACATTCATGTGCACATAACAGAATCCTTGGCAGTTGAAAATTGAAAAAGAGTAAGCAGAAATGCAGTTGTCCTAAGGGCACTTGTAGACATTAAGATGAAACTGATCATAATTAAACATATTCTATTCCCAGACTGACCAAAGTATTTGTTGATCAAACATTAAACCCTGCCCCATTCCTCAAGACCTTGTCAATGAAGAAAAGAACACATAAAAATATCACAAATGTTTCATAAATCATTGGGTATTAAGGGTTTCATTGATTGCCATTAGATTTAATATCCTCAATACCAACAACACATGTTAAACGGGAGACAATAGTACAAGGTAAACAAACAATAAAACATGTCAATACGTCCTGATTTATCAACATACAGTTAATAACATCTATCATTTTATTTTAAACATGAATAACATTTTATCCACTTCCAGGTCTTTATAACCTGTCAATTCATGATGACCTGTGAACCAACAGCCGTAAGATTACCATCTATGAATGACTGATCCGAAACATGTAGGGTATTTGGTGTGTTTGTTTATGGAAGTTGCTGTCCATGCATCTGTATTGACCCCTGTTTGAGTATTGACAGCTACTATTACTAATATCATTGCAATCAATATGAAATGACCTTACTATGAATAGATCATACAATATTACCATTATTCCAATACTGACCAATCTCTATGGAACCGATTTAGTAAATTGTATTAGATATCAGTAGATTTGAATGGTGTAGTCAATGACAGCTACTTTTATAAAGTGAAGTTTAATAACAGTCGGTCTGCAGTTTCCATTAAATTCTGGGGCAGTTGCTGTGGCTCAGTGAGTAAGATGCTGGCAGTGAGCAATTAATAAGGCGCTGGCTTAGTAACCAAAGTGTCCAAGGTTCCATCCAACTGTTGGTCAAGAACCTTTTCCAGCATTTTTACCAAGCTGGCATATCTTGGATTTCTAAACAGTTCAGGGCAATTGGATGGTTGAATGGTTTGTACGTGCGCTGCATCATGAAGTCTGTCATTGTACGTGATAAAGAACAGGGTCGCCTGTCCAATCTCGTGGGTTTTCTCCTGGTCCTCTGGTTTCCTTCCACTACTAAAGATCCCCATGCGCAAGCAAATTATTGAAATAAAATTGAACCATGTTAGTACTGACCTAGTTTGTGTCGAGTAGAAGAGTGGACGCTAATTCCCATCTCTCTCTCTCTCTCTCTCTGAACAGTTCAGCTAGCTTAGACCATATTTATTTGCGTGTGCAGTTAGCGTGCATGTAAACCAACCTTGACAGTTGGAGTTCCATGATCGAAGAGTAGGCAGAAACACTAATGTCTGGGCAAAATTCACTCATATAACACTGCAAGGTGTATGTCTGTCTTCATTAGCCCAGTTGGTTCTGAATAGTAGGATCTTAAAGTCAAACCCCATTTCATTTCCAAAGTGATATGGTGTCTATATCATTAGCCTGGATTATTATAGAGGCTAGGCAATGTATTGGTCACTCGAGGAGATTCAATAGTCCATGCATGTTGTGACTGAAAGAAATATATTGAACTGGGGAAACCATTGGTATTAAATGGACAGAAAAATCAACAGCAACAGAATAAATTCCCGATCATCAAGATTGTTATCAACCAATCACATTTCCTACTAAATAGAAGCATGACACATGCACAGATCTTACTGGATACATTCGACTAAGACAGATATGAAACATGGGTATTGAATTTCTCTACAAATATTGAAAGATGACTTGATGTATTAGACATTATGATATTACAATCTTATTCCATGGATTTAATCAGAATACTGAAAACCTGCATCAGAGAGAGAGCGAGAGAGAGAGTGAGAGAGAGAGTGAGAGAGAGAGAGTGTGCTGTGAGGGAAATTGTGCCTCAGCAACACTATGACCTACTTTTATATCCAGAGAGAGAGAGAAAGAGAGAGAGAGAGAGAGAGACAACATGTTCTTAGTGAAACACATGAAGAAATGAAATATTGTTTAGTGCCAACCTGACTAACCTAATTCTTTAGCCAATGTCCAGTGGAATACATGGGAGTTACAGTTTTTTGTCCCATCCCAATAACTAGACACTTTGAAATGCCCAGCTCCTTAAAGTTTTGTTTATTTGTTTTTTTACACATGTACTGTCGATGGCCTTCTCAGAAATGTTTTTTTTCTAAATAATTTTTGTATTCCTATGAATGGTCCACCTTAAATAACGAAGCACTGATATCAAAATCACAAAATATTCTGGTTGCCAGGCTTTAGAATTAACACAAGAAATTTGTAAACATTTCTTCACTAACGCCTAATTGTAATAGCTAATTAACTGCATGAACTAAATAATATCTAATATTTCTAGATATTCTGCATGTTTTCGTTGATAAGAAACAATTGTACAAATATAAAGTATTTGACATTTTAAGTAGACTCTTATCTTGAACGTTTATCGTGTTCGTCTACACAGAGGTTCAAACATTTATAGATATAACTCTATTGAAATATTATTCAATGACTAATTACTGTATAATTATCAACAAGCCACCAAACCAATTGCCCGAGTTTGTGGAATGTTACATAATATTATATTAATGTCCCAGTGTTATGGAAACTGGAAAGTTATAAAGGGTTTGTACTGATAAGGAGTAGGGTCGCCTGCTAAAGATCCCTATGTAAGCGAATTACTGAAAATAAAATTGAACAATGTGTTAGTGTTAATGTGGACATTAAACCCCATCTCTCTCACATTATAAATGGGTTAGAGCAGTGATTCTCAACTAGTGTACCACACCACACCTGTTTGCTGCAAGGTCTGTCTAAGTGTGCCGCAAGATTTTGAATGTTACAAGACGGAAATGGGAAAAACCATGTGATCCAAATTGTGTCACTGGTGTCAAATAGTTAGTTCAATGCTGTGTTTGAGTCATTCCATGTGTCTATGGTGAGAGAGAGAGAGAGAGAGAGAGAGAGAGAGAGAGAGAGAGAAAGAAAGAGGTTTTAATGCTCTCTCACAGAAACTAATTTTTATTGCACAACCAACAAATATATAAACCTTGTTATAGATCTGTATTTCTATAAATCACTTGATAAGTAGGAGCAAACAAGGGCTGGAACAAAAACCCCAATTTGGCATGTGATTATATATATCGTGTAACATACGTTATGATCTTAAGTGCATGCAATGGAACACTCAGTTACTCTCATCAAAATCCCAAGTAATAAAATATAGAATTAGGAAGTATTAAAAATTATTTTCAAATCTTGAATAATTGCAAACAATTACGATCAAACTTGCTTGTTCATGGTTATTTTAATATTTTAAAATCTGCATTTTCTTGTCTTGAATAACAAGGAAATCGCTTGAACAAATTACCCCCCACACCCCCAAAATAATAATTTTATTGTAAAAATTTCCAGCCGTTGTAATTTTATGTTAAAGTTATTCAGTTCGAAGACAGTAAATGCTGTTAATTTGTTATTGCTATCGTATTTATTGGTCGAACAACGGCATTTAATCGCGACAATAAAATAAACCAGCTTTCCAACAGATTCTTTTAGCTTTTCTATCAGACCTAATTATTGTTCTCAAACACGTCCAATAAAACTATTATTGCATCACTTAACGCAGACTGATGATTATTCAACCATTATTCAGGCGCCGTTCCAATCACAGGATTCAGAATTGAGAAATCCCATGATACCAGCCGAATTCCTCCAGAGCAACAAATTTCTAAAGACAATTTGTCGGCAAATGAAGTTATGTGTGTTGGTACTCGGATCTTTAGTTTGTGATAATTAGTAGGCATAATTAAGATGTCTAATCGATTGATGGCGATCACCATATGGAAGTAAATGATATCAATATTGTTAAATATGGTAAAATAATCAAACTAAAGTGTGGATGATTCATGTAAAATGAATAAATTTCCTGCTATTTTCAGATTTACTGTGACTATTGATTGAGTAACCTTATAAGGTCATTGATATAAAAATCATCGAAATAAAAGGTGGTTTAATGTCTCAATATTCTGGACCAACTAGCCTATTGAATCAAATGGGTGGATGGTCAAATGGTCTTACGTTATTTCGGGACTAACATATGGTTTAATTTTATTTCAATAATTCACTTGCGGGTAGGGGTGTTTAGCAGTGGGAGGAAATCTGAGGACCCACGAGTTTTGACAGGCAACGCAACTCCTTATCATATACAATCAGAGAATTGAAACCACGGCAGTTGACTCAAATGAAAGACCTTATGATACAAAGCATACATGCTAACCATTCGGCCATCCAACCCCCCACCCCCCAACTGCAAAGTTATACAGGGTTTAGAGATAGGGTTTACCTGGAAGGCATGTAGAAAACCCATGAGGTTAGACAGTCAACTCTATTACTTGTCATGTACAACCGGGGAACAGAGATGTGAGAATAAAATGTATCTATAAGATATATGAGTAATGTCGACAGATAATAGACAGATATTTCTTTTATCTAATACAGATGGATACAGGATACGAAACGGACACAACACTTATCACCTACAAAGTCTTCTTCCACACAAAACACAACAAAATAAAAACCCTCGTGTATTTACTGAATGGACAACTGGCATGTCTTTCATTGCAATGCAAGGATTCTTCTCATTGGCCACGTGTTTGCTATAATCTGAAAGTATGATACGAACACATGTATTGTTAACTTGGGCGGTTCGTCTTAACACAGTCCAGACCGTAGACCATAGTGGACAGTATCAACACATGAACTTAAGGCGAGCAGGGCCTGGTCGAGAAACATGTGGATTGGTTCTACTGGAGGCTTCCAATGAATTTAAAGGGCAGGAGATTAAAATATCAAACCCTAGTCAACACATGCTTCACATCTTCAGACTTTTTACAACCAAATTCTCACTCAGGTCAAATAATGACCTCCAACCCCAGCTTATCAACTGAATTATATTGAGAATGAGAGACAAATGAGGTTTAACGTCCACTCAATACAAACTTGGTCATTTCAGGACTATGGTATGGGAAGATTTTATTTCCACTCAATCCCCACCCCAGTCACCACCCAACATCCACCATATATCCTCGTCTCAACCCATATATTCCAGTCAAACCACCCAACCTCCACCCACATATCCCAGTCAAACCACCCATATATCCCAGTCGCCACCCATATTTCTAGAACACTTAAAATCGCTTCTTATTCATTTCAGAAGTTCTTCGATGTTTTTAATATTTCATCTGTATACACTAGTATGTCCCATTGGAAAGAAAACAAAAATCACACCCATATTCCCTTAGCACCAAGACAACAAATACTGTTTGTCTGGTACCTTGTATACCGGTAATTCTACCGGACAAAAAACAGGTAAAGACTAGTGGGTATCTAGATGAACAATCTTAATAGGCTGTGATAGAAACAGAAAAAAGGTAGATTGCTGTGTTTTACATGTTAGTGGAGGTATGTAAAAGTATATTATTATATTTGTGTATCATTCTGTAGATCTGGTACATCTATGTAGTATGATCATCAATCTTGTCCGAGCAAACATTTAGACAAGGCTCCCCTGTGAAAATACACACTGAAATTTCAGTGAAATCCCAGTGAGATTTCAGTGAAATTTCAGTGAGAGATTTGGTCAAAATATTATTGAAATTTCAGTGAGATTTTACTGAAATTTCAATGAGATTTCAGTGAAATTTCAATGAGATTTCACTGAAATTCAAAGAGATTTCACTGAAATTCAATGAGATTTCGGTGAAATTTCAATAAAATTTTGACCAAATTTCTCACTGAAATTCAGTAAAATCTCACTGAAATTTCGGTAAAATCTCACTGAAATTTCGGTAAAATCTCACTGAAATTTCGGTAAAATCTCACTGAAATTTCAGTAAAATCTCACTGAAATTTCAATAATATTTTGACCAAATCTCTCACTGAAATTTCAGTGAAATCTCACTGAAATTTCAATAATATTTTAACTAAATTTGTCACTGAAATTTTAATGAAATCTCACCGAAATTTTAATGAAATCTCACCGAAATTTTAATGAAATCTTATATATAATATTACTATTTCAAAGTGTTTATTAACATGCATTCTGAAAAAAAACTGCAAACAATTACAATATCATTACTATATTATTAATTATCCCTCAAATTTCTGTATTCCATTTTCTAATTTTCTTTTTCTTCTGGTGTTGTGCTTTTCTTCTTCCATAATAACAATGTATGGCCTGAAATGACACAATCAAAATAATATTAAATAAAGATAGGCATATGTGTCAAAAAGAAAGCATATAAATATAAATTTTGGAAACCATGGATAATATTAAATTAAATGTGCATAGACTGTCGAGTGGCAGGCATTTACATTAACTTCTGAATAGCCCACACAAGATTTATAACACTGATAATTTACTCTTAGTCTTAAAATATCTTTCGATTTATTTTTAGTGGATCGGTAGCCTATATAGACAGAACGGTTTTACCATATTTTTTTAAAAACTAAACATAGCCAGGTAACACATATAATTTGAATGATGGAAATTACTACCAATAGCCCGATCCACACTAGCTAGTACTATAGTATATAGAATTTAAACAACTAGTCTATACTCACCATATGACTGTTTTGTAATTGTAATACGCCTTATCACTCAGTACATCCATTTTATATTTAACAACGTCCAAATTCACCCAACAAAACATTCTTTGATAGGTGTTTTGGGATCATATAGTCCAGAAAATAACGTGTACAAACACAACTCTATTATTGCTAATTCGCGCCCGTTTACGGTAATTTAATCTTCCGATTATAAATGTGGAACACTTACGCGAAACGAACGTACCATAGTATAGTAATTAGCCCGTTAATTGTATAAAATAGCAGCATCAGTATATCAATTTAGCAATAAAACATGCACGCGAGGTTCGTTTTTGTTTGCATGCGAGTTTCATATATTTACAACCATTATAGAATTAAAAATTTGTTCGTTTGTTTTCCATTCCAAAATTTTTAAAAACCATGCCGCGCGTCTGAAATACGATACTCAGTCATTGGAATCTGTCATCGTTTACGCTAATCGGCAGTGACCTCATAACTTAACTTTCGATTTATTTTTTTCTTTTCACAATAAAAGAGGTTGATTTCAAAACATGATTATATCAATTGATCGTAAAATATTTACTGTAAATGAAATTTACGGGAGCCACAATGGGTGACCTCGTTTCCAAATATGGCTATTGAAACTCACGTGTGTTACGTTCGAGAAAATAGCCATTCTATCACAATGCAACTATTATCGGAACATATCTGAAACATTTTTGATGCCGATTCATAAGTTTAGAAATCATTATATACATGTAGTTAATATTAGGCTACTCAACACGAGTTCGTGAATTACGCACGGTGATTGACGAATAAAATAAACTTCAGTGTAATTGTCTATTTCAGGAAATAAACGTGATAATAATTAATATGGAAATTAAAAACATTTAGTCTTCTCTCACTTCTGACACTCATAATTTCAAAGTGCTCTCTTTCACAAAGAATAAATCTGCATATGCAATTATTAAGATAGGCCTACTTGTGATAAAAAAACAAAAATATGACATTTTTATGTTTTGTAATTTTAATGAAATTTCAATGAAATTTGAATGAAATTTGCAATATAAATATTTCAGTGAAATTTCAATAGACCAAAATATATTTTATTTCAATGAAATTTCAGTAGATCAAAATTTTTGTTTATTTCAATGAAATTTCAGTAATAGACCAAAATATTTTTTTATTTCAGTGAAATTTTGGTGAGATTTCAGTGAAATTTGGTCATTTCAGTGAGATTGGGCAAAATTTTCAAATTTCAGTGAAATTCAGTGAAATCTCACCGAAATTTCAGTGAAATTTCAGTATCATTTTCTCTGGGGCTATACTTTACATTGATGGCTCCTACAGCTGTTAAAGAGAGGCCATTACTTACTGTAAATACAACATATACAGTCAATCTCTTCTGGTGAACATCATCCTCGACAGCAGTGTCATAAACTAATGCTCTTCAAGGGCAGATAATTAAAAAACATGAATATGCCATGCATAAACCCAGTGGTTTAACCTTCCCTGGACACAAACTAGGTCATTTTGGGACTAACATATGGCTCAATTTTATTTCAATAATTAGCTTGCATGTAGGGGTCTTTAGCAGTGGGAGGAAACCGGAGGACACGAAGGAAATCTGAGATTGGACAGGCTACCCTACTCCTTGTCACGTACAATCAGGGAATCGAAACCATGCCAGTTGACTAAATGACACACCTTGTGACACAACACATGCATGCATGCACTAACCATTTGACCATCCAATCCCCCAACACCTGGGTATAGTGGAGTAGAACATAATGAGTCCACTTGGTGGATACTGAGGATCCGGGATGAGTGATTTTTAAAGATACATTAATAATCTGAAGTAAAAAAAAATATGTCCCATTGATAAACACTTCGAGGTTATAGTCCTAAAACAGTATTTCAACAAAAGAATCATGGAGTTGATATTTTAAAGTGACAACCCAAAAGTGGTATTTTAAACAGTGGGTGTATGAAGATAATATTAGATATTTAAGTGTAAGACCTTATGAAGTATTTTAATTTGTGGGTGTATCAAGGAATGAAATGAAATGAAATGGCGTTTACATGTTTAAGACCCTTAAAGAAGTATTTTAACCAGTGGGCTTATGTAGAATGAAGGTAAAAAGGGGGTTCAAAGGCTTATGCAGATGACATCTTGAAACGAAAGCCCTGATGAAGTATTTTAACCTCAAGTGGGCTTAAAGTGTAAGACCTTTATTTAGTATTTTAACCAGTGGGTGTATGAAGATGTGATATGAACTAGTGATTAACCAGCAGGCTTATGAAGATGATATTAAATGTAAATACAAGACATAGCTCCATCCCCCACTGTTTACCACTAACCCAGTATAGTCTTCACTTTCTTCTCTTTATATTTATCTTATATACATTAACACTCATTTAATGTTCATTTGTTGCAATAAGCATGTCATGTTTTACAGACCTGGGGTCACTACATCAAAGCTTTAAACATATACTATACATGATATGGTGAGAGACAGAGACAGAGAGCGAGAGAGAGAGGGGGAGGGTTTAAGGTCCACACTACTAAAATATGATTTACCAGTATCTAAAGGAGGTGTTTGCGAGCTGGGGGTCTTAGCTGAGTTCCTAGAGAGAAGAGTTAGAGAGAGGGGGGGTGGTTTACCAGTATTTAAATGAGATGTTAGCGAGCTGGGGTCTTCGATGAGTTCCTATAGAGAGGGGGTTGTTTGTGGTCCATTCAACTAAAATATGGTGTACCAGTATTTAATTCAGTTGTTTGCAAGCTGGGGGTCTAAGCTGTGGGAGGAAACCAGAGGACATTGAGAAAACTCAAGTGAAAACAGCAGTCAACATAATAATATATACCCAGGAGTGTGAACATTGAAATAAAATTGTGCCAAGTGTTAGTCCCGAAACATAGTTTGTGCTGAGTGGTGGTTAAATCACATTTTACTCTCAATCTCTCTCTCTCTCCCCCTCTCTCTCTCTCTCGAGTTGTAAATAAACATGAACACAAGCTGAAACTATCACACAAATCTGTTTAAACATATAAAACAATATACTCACCACTACATATATTTATTTTATTCAATAAACATCATTTCTGAAGTAAACCAACATTAAAAGTCCATAAAATTAGGCAGAAACAAAATCACAATTCCAAAAATCGTTTTAGAAATAGAAGTGATGTTCCTCATCAATTCATTCCCAGACAGAAAATCTGACTTCCAATAGATCCGAGACTAGAGTCAATGATACTAATAATAGTAGACTCGTCTGCTTAACAATTCATATACATCCACGATACGGCAAATAGTCGGTTTCCTCTCTCTGGAGGATTGTTGCGGAAAGGTTTTAACGGATAATCATACATATATGATGACCTTTGTAATCTGACGGATCAATATAAACTCCTCTAACACTGATTACCTTGACAAAAGAGTTTTATGTCAGGATTTATTCTATGTTCTAAATCTCATCATCAAACAGAATAAATGATCATCGTACTAATTTGCTTGGGCTTAATAACTTGAAAAAAAAAAACAAAAGTTGGCATATCGTTCGATCAATAATTCCTCGACAAAAACGCAAATTTCTATAGATGACATTTTCCTGTGTATTTTCAAAACAAGGAATGAATACTAGTAAGAATTGAAGCTATCAAGGAATGAATGCCAACATGAAATGAATGCTATCAGAAATTTATGCTTACAAGAAATTAATGCCATCAAATTGAAGCTATTTGCAAATGAATGCCATCAAGAAATTATTGCTAACCAGAAATTTAGACCATCAAGCTAAGAAGAAATTAATGTCAACAAGAAATTAATACCAACAAATTAAAGCCATCAAGAAATTAACACCAGGCAACCTATATATTTTTGGTGCATTAATAAGGTTACATGCATAAACCATCTGATTTGTTGCCTGGCAACCTATATTGTTTTGTTTTTTATTACAATAAACTCCCTTTAATATCATGGCACAGCTCTTTAGCTCAGTATATATTAAAATTTTAAGAAGATTGAAATCCAATCTGCTGTTTTGTCCAAATTTTGTAATCCAAGAGCCTGACTGAACAACCAATTAAAATTTCCTAACAGCACACATATGATATATTAACACTCACTTGAGTAATCCTTGTAAATTGAGAATGTTAGTACATTAAGGTGGACAAGTGCCATTTCATAATGTTTAGACCAGAACACTAAAATTGACATCTACTGTGATAAATGAAGAGAGAGAGAGAGAGAGATAGGGAGAGAGAGAGAGAGAGGGTTTAACCTCCACTTGACACAAACTAGGTCATTTGGGGACTAAAATATGGTTTAATTTTATTTCATTAATTCACTTGCGTGTTCTTTAGCAGTGGGAAGAAACCAGATGACTTTGAGAAAACCCACGAGGTTGGACAGGCGACCCTACTCCTTGTCACATACAACTGGTGGTGATTCGAAACCACGTCAGTTGACTCAATGACAGGCACATGTTTTAGATATAAGAGGAATCAGAATAATAATAATGAACAAGTTGTTAAGAAAAACTGCTAAAATTGATTCATTTGAAAAAATCAAATGATCTTTTTTAACTTGTCCACTTATTGCACTAGCATTCTCTTTTGTAAAAACAATTAACAACACAGTCCTTCCACAAACCATGTTTTTTTCAAATGCAGCCATGTAAGGACTCACTGTCGTCAACAGTCATTAACAATTACTGGAAGCCACTAGATTTTTGCTACTATTTCTCCCACTATTCGATATAAGAATTTCTTACCCCGCGAGACAGAGGGCCTGACAAAGCACAGCTGTCTAGTGGTTCAGATGGGACAAAAAAAAACAACTGAGGTCCTGCATACACATTGGCATGCATGTAACAGATTCCTTGGCAGTGGAAATTCGATATAAGAGTAGGCTGTAGAGGCTCTGTCCGGCCTAAATTAATATAACAGGAAATATACTGGATGACTAAAGCTTTGCCCTTACCAAGTTACCCCGGCAATCGATAATATACAACTCGAGACAACAGCTTTTTTTATTCATGACATTAACTGAATATTCTTCATGTTTACTTGCTTCACCTCTTCAACAATAACCACACCTCGGTGGCGTGAATCTGGCCGATGCTCAGATCAGATTTCAAAGAATCAATTTAAACGTCGAGAAATAATTAACAAGTCTGAAAGGAAATACATATTGAATTTTAGGTCTTCGTTAATTCGTTTGATTTTTTCCTGCGCTTATACTGACATATTGCACCTTCACAAGGCAGGGATTTCCTGATAGAAAGAAGCAAAGAAATTTTTTTCAGGTTTAATCATTAAATAATTTAACATAATTTTTATTTTTTGGGACTAACACATGGTTCTATTTTTTTTTTAATAATTTGCCTTAACGCAGGGGTTATTAGGAATGGGAGGAAACCGGAGCACCCGGAGAAAACCAACAGAGTTAGAGTAAGAAAGTTCGAGATTTTCCAGGGTGGTTCCCTCTTGTCAGTGGTGCAAAATGGAGCATCTGACAAGGACAGCAGTCTAGTTGTTTGGATGAGACAAAAAAACTAGGTCCTGTGTACACAATTGCATGCACGCAAAAGATCCCTTGGCAGTTTGAATTCAATATAAGAGAATGTTGATTTTAACGATTCACAATTTCTCGAGCTGAAAATCCACCACAAAGAACCCTTGACAGTTGGCATTTGATAAAAACTACACGGAAATGACACCGTCTGCACAAAACTTCCCTCATAGCACACTCATCTTCATCAGCCTAGTCGGAGCAGAACAATGGGATGTTAAACCCCATTTCACTTCATTTCTTGTTGCAACTGAAAAATATGTCCCAATCATCATTCTGGTCAACAAATCGTATTATTTTAGAATATTCCAATTAAATGATGATATAAATTTCATCTTAACACACCTAATTTAAAAAATTGGAAAAATTCAACCAATTGATTTGAAAAGTCTAACGTAAACCTTTTCAAATGTGACTTGGATTTTAAAATATTTTCGAACCCTCTGGACAAATAAAATAGGTTGTAATGGATAATTTACACAACAGGTAGGACATTTAAACATCTAGTACTTAGAATAAGGGTATTATTTATTTTCTGGAGCTACCAAGCCAGCAAGAATGTTATTGTCCCTTTAATAACCTTTCAGCACTGAACCCCTTCCCTCACCACCCCAAAAACCAATGTTTTGTTCATAATATGACATGGTTTCTTCATAACCACACTGTAGCCAGAATCCTCGGGCTCCTACTTGAAAAAAAATATAGAGTTTCTTCAATACCTTGTTTTCAAAACAAAAACTACTGTCGCCAAGTTTTCCAATGTTTTTTTTTGTTTGCGTAATGATACCGAGACAAGAGTATCGATGCATGTTACTTCACTACCATCACACTTTCAAATAAGGGCTGTCGAAATATTTTGCGATAATTAAATATTGAACGGAACCTACCTGCTATAATCACATTTTGCGCTTGAGAGTTATGTCCACTTCACGGCATTAAATCTCCTCGAACGCTGTACAACCTGCCCTAAAACCATCTACCACTCAAAGAATTTACGCTTGCACATTCAGAGATCCACTTGGTCCCTTAGCAATTTTATTTTCCTCGATAAGACCGTATGTATAAGGTTTCACTCTTTCCGACTGTCCAAATAGCATTCTTATGTCCAATAACACTAGGCTATTTTCAGCAATGAAATTTGCTCTTTAGAAATGAAAACCAGAGAGTAACTATATAACCCAATTGAGGCGAATTATTTGGAAACCTCTCAGTTGACAAGAAAACGTATAACTGTAGGATATACCAGGACGTATCCTTCAGCAGGCACGCAAAAAATCAATCGTAGTTCCATCCAACCAAAGCTGTAATTGCAACTCTAGATTTGATCAGATTTTCCTGCTCGAATTCAACAAGTTTTTTTTTCCTTATTTGTAGCATATAGCCACAGTGTCAACGTGCTCTCAAACTAATCAGATTTGAAACCAAAGAAATTTATATCAGAATTACTTAAATAAAAACATGGACATTTTAGATGGCTGAGGTTTTCTTATAATCATATTCAACACATTGTATTGTTAAAGGAATAAATAACAAAATCATCCTCTTTAACAGTATAACATGAAACACCCACTGTTTGTTTTGAGTTGAATAATGTTTTAACAGCTAGTCAGCAACCTTACTTTTGATATTTTGAGACTGATAGATGCTATAAAACTGTTTTAATAGCTATTCAACATTACTATAGACATTTTGAGACTATCACATGCTATAAAACTTTGTTTTAATTGCTAGTCAACATTACTATAGACATTTTGAGATTATCACATGCTATAAAACAGTGTAACCCTGGTATCATTTAAAGGGGGTATGACTCTATTTTTTTAACCCTTGAAATAGACAGAAATGGTTCTAAAAGCACATATTAATGTAATATGGATGTATATAAAGCGATTTATATTCAATGTTTGACAGACATATTGTAATTTCTAATCAGTTATGTTCGGTGAAATATGTGAACAGTTCAAACTGATCGGCAGTCGTTTACGCCTGCATTCTACACCTTATTATTTTGTCACTTGTAAATCAACCTTTACCAATTACTTCAACAGTGTGTTGTAGGATATGTTTTTATTTGTTCATTACAAAATGGCACCCGAAACCATAGGGTACACGACTTGTGTACTGATTATAAAATGTTAATTGTGTCTTACATATTCGATATGAGGATCCTATAGCTTCACGGCAAGATAACAACATCAATATTGAGCACTCAATAGTAAATTTCAATTTTAAAATTCAATAGTCAGCTTTAAACTGGACAAAAGTACAGGGCCCTGTTTCACAAAATTTTAACTTCAGATAAAATCCAATTTTAGTAGATACTTCAATTTTGATTGGCTGAGCACTAAAATCAATCTAATATTATCCAATCAAATTACTAAAATTGGGATCTTATCTTAGTTAAAATTTCGTGAAATAGGCCCCAGATTAGTTGATTTTTGCAGATTTTAAATGATGTTTACAAATTCTTAAACAAAAGTTTTGATTTTGGATGAATGAGAAAGAAATTAATGTTAAATACACAAGATTAAATGTTACCAAGGTTACAGTGAAACATCCAATGACAAATGAAATAAAATGATATGGAGAGCGAGACAGAGATGGGAGAAATGGAGTTTAATGTCCACTCAACACAAACCAGGTTATTTCGGGACTAACATATGTTTTAATTCTATTCCAATAATTCGATTGCATGTAGGGGTCTTTAGCATTGGGAGGAAACAGGAGGACCTGGAGAAAACCCACGAGGATTTGACAGACGACCTTACTCCTTGTCACATACAACCGCGAAATCGAAAACCAACCAGTTGGCTCACTGACAGACTTTATGATACAGCGTGCACATGCTAACCATTCGGCCCATCCAACCCCAGAAATAAAATTGGGTCTGAAGTCCTACTTGTCTGCTATAATCCAACTGGGTTAATGAAAACGAGAGTGTGGTGGACAATTGAGGACTGATTTATTGTCCCACCCAAAAGACTAGACACTCCTGCATTTATATTTCCAAGTTAATGGCAACACTATTTTTGTCATTAGATTTGAATACTTTATTCCACTGGTATCAATGCATATTATGAAATCTGGACGTTTTGCTTTAAGAAAATGCAAACCTATCGTTTAATTACATTTGGCCATGAAATGTATGTATTTGCCTGTCTCCCGAATTAACTTTAATAAAACTTATGGGAGAAAAATCGAAATCGAGGACGATCGCCAAGTTGCAATTATTTTTGGTATTTGTTCAATGTTACTTAGTGCAGTATCCTTACAATTGTCCATCGTAAAAAAAAAATAACTGAATTACCTCCCCTCGAAATGTCAATCAAAAGTGCCACGAATGCAAATAAAGTGAGGTTTAATGAAAAAGAAAATAGCGATTCAGACATAGAAATGAATTGAACTGAAAATTTATGTGAAAGGAACTTCTCAATGGTTGAACTAAAAACTTTTTATTAACCGCAAAATTTGTAGATTTCTAAGCAAAAGATATATGAAAAACACAAATCTAAATAAATTGAAAACAAAATTCCATCCAAAACAACCTATTGCAATGGATTGCTTAAGACGTTTTTTTTATGAACTGCAAAAACTGTAGGTTTTTAAGAAAATATACTAATAACCCCATAAGAATACAAATCACAAATCTAAATAAATTGAACATAAAATTTGATTAAATGCAATGGTTTGCATAAGAACTTTTTATTAGCCTAAAAATAAAGAGCATGATTAGTCTAAAATTTCAAGAACTTTTTATTGGCCTATAAAGAACATGTAATTAGTCTGAAACTTTGAGAACTTTTTATTAGCCTAAATCATAATGGACTTTTTATAAGACAAATTTTCCGTTCAGACGCTTATTTCTAAACCAGTTCATAATCGCCAGGGTTTTTAAGACAGGATCATGTACTATGAGCCAAACCAGTTTAACTGTTCTGATCTCTTTGGTCTGAGGTTAGGGTTAACTACGTATGGGTACCATCATTTCCTTTCTTTGAGTCTTGCATGCTTTCGATAACACTGGCACTGCCTGACCACAACATTTTCCCAGGACTGTAACTGTTTTAAAGCCAACCCGTTCAGGCAGTCAAGATGAACCAGTTTTAAATAAAAGGCCTTCTCAAAGACAGGTAACAAGTAACGAAACTGGGGTTTTCAAACCAGTTTATTTGCCCCACATTAACTTTCCTGTGACAAGTTCAACATTCAGTGTGCCAGGCACGGTTCAAAGAGCACTTATTGTATAGCAGTGGTAACAGTAATTTTGAATTTTGTTCTGGCCTGGAAAGTTCCTGAGTATCAATCCTTATCGCAACCTTGTGTAATCGTGGCTTTTGACAGTTACAGTTGTTTTTTCGGGTGCAGAAGGGAGAGAGGGAGAGAGAAATGGGGTTTAACATCCACTCAACACAAACTAGGTCATTTTGGGACTAACATATGGTTTAATTTTATTTCAATAATTCGCTTGCGCGTAGGGGTCTTTAGCTGTGGGAGGAAACCGGAGTGCCCGGAGGAAACCCACGAGGTTGAGAAGGTGCCCCTATATCCATGTCACATACGCTCACACCGGGGATCGAAACCACAGCCGCAAGCCAGAGGTGACCGGCCAGCTAGAAGTCGAAGCGCGGCACTCTAGACCACTAGGCCATCCCAATGATTCCCAACCCCCGGGCGCAGAAGGAGTGGGGACCCACAGATTTTTGAATAGAACATTGACCTAGTGACAAGCAGCAAGGGGTCTTAATTAAAGTGCCACCAGTATGCCCTTTTCAAATGTGACTTGGATTTTAAGATATTTTCGAACCCTCTGGACAAGTAAAATAGGTTATAATGGATAATTTACACAGCAGGTAGGACCCCTAAACATCTAGTACTTAGAATAAGGGTATTATTTATTTTCTGGAGCTACCAAGCCAGTAAGAATGTTATTGTCCCTTTAATAAACCAGTAATTGTAATTCCATAAATAGTTGTTAGTGTGTAACTATTCAATTACTTAATGCCACTCAAAGAAATGCTACATATAGTGCTATGACTGAGTGAAATTTTGCCTCGATGGCAGCATTGCAGCCGACTCACATGTTGAATTCAGGCCCTTCATTACGCACCACTGTCTAGTCCCAAAATGACCTACTTTGTGTCGAGTGGACGTTAAACCCTCCTCTCTCTCTCTCTGCACCGCTGTCAAAGGGAAACTATACCAGAAAAAAACCAGATGATCCTTCTTGGCCAACACCAGTAGTTATCCCAGAACCTCACTCAGCCACCGCTGCTCTCATTCATTATTTAAGACAAATCTTTACAATAAAAAAAACCTTCTCAGACAAATAAATGTAATAAAAATATATGTAAAATACAAAGTGGATAGTAATGGCCTTATATTAGAATTATGTTGTTAGACTTTGGTGGAGAAATGACATTTATTATACCTACAAACTAAATATTTCAAATGGTTTGATATACCAGTTGTTTTTTTTATTGTTTCTACCGACCATCTTCCCCGCCAGTTTTATGTCAGTAATTTGTGTTGTTTTTTATTGTTTTAGAAGAAATCACTGCGAGTCTGGGTGTATTGATGAAGAACTTTATACAATGGAAAAAATAGAGAGAATATACTGAGGAACAACAGAGCGAGATGTGGCTTTTAATTCAGGACTAAGAATGGTTCAATTTTATTTTAATAGTTCGCTTGTGCGTAGGAGTCTTTAGCAGTGGGAGGAAACCAGAAGACCTGGAGTAAACTCACAAGGTTGGACAGGCGAACTTACTCCTTGTTACGAACAAGCAGGGAATCAAAGCCACACCAGTTGACTCAATGACAGACCTTATGATACAGAACACACATGCTAACCATTCGGTCATTCAACCTCTTGACAAGATATAAACGAAATGAATTTAGCCCCATCTACAGGCCGAGGTCATTTGAAGACTAACATACATGTTCCGAGGAGGACAACTTTGCCGAGGTATGTGACTGAGGTGTTATTTTGGATGAGATATCAAATTTCATTTCATTCCAATAACCAGACAAATTTCTTTTAATAATGTAAATCCTCTGGAAGAGGTTTTACACATTCCGGACAAATAAAGATGCACGATTGGGCAAAATATTTACCAGGAAAGCGACTTTACCATCTATGCTTTTTTAAATCCAACTGTCACAAGGAGAAACCAGACCTCCAGTTGAGAAAGCATTCTCAGACTCAAGTTAAAAATTTACTCAACTTTCAATCACTGTTTATAAGCAATTTCTTCGACCCAGTAACACAAAACTTTGCAAATAGTTTCTTATTGATGTATTTGATACATTAAAACATCAAATATTTTACAAAAGGCCATATTTTAGTAAAAATAAGGCAAACAATTTACAATAAATTCTCAACTCAAGTCTGAGAATGCTTTGTGAACTTGGTGTCAGGTGAAATCTGATAAAATTCTCTGGAATTCTTCAGCTCTGGTAATAATACAACACTTTGTAAAATCACAATAGTGTGATATTTAAATATTTCAATGCATAACAAGTCTGCATGTTCAATTTCTTCTCCAGATACTGACAACACATTAACACTTGCGTCTTCATTATTTTAAATTATAAAATAACGTACAATTTTAAATCTTCCACAAGTGCTAAAGAAATTGCTTCAATTGCTTAACATCATCTGGAGTTTGTCAATAACCAATTTTGAAAATAATTCTATACAAATTTGACAAAAAGCACATGGTTTAGCTAAAAGATCATTCTATCACAAGTTTTGACAATAGTAATTTCGCACGATAGCAGTTGATATTGAAACATAAATTGTGAATTGTATTCCCATCTGTTTTTTTTTTGTTTCTTAGAAATGAAATGAGAAGATGTTAACATCCTGTTTTTCTGCATTTACTGGCCCAGTGTAGCCAGGCATAAAACATGCAGTGGTCATTGAATTCCTGCTGTTATTGTTTCTTTAATGTGCATACCAACATGTTGCAGGATCCTAAAATTGAACCTAGGACCTCTTAGTTAATGTGACAACATCTCATTTTAGGTGGCATCAGTTGAACATTTAGAAACTGAAAGAGGTTGATTTAGCATCTAAAACCGCTTGAGTACGAGTGAGCTACTTAGCTATTAAAACGAGCAGTAGTTTTGTGTCGTTTTGAAAATTGAACAAAATACGTTATAAAAATTGTAGTTCATATTAACAATGTACTGCAAGGTGCCAAAGGGTCAAATAAGTTTGCCTAAATTTACTTTGATCATTTCAACCCCTGCCCCCCCTCTTTTTGATTATGATTTTTCCATTGCATTTACTGAATTTTAATGTGTATTAACAACCCATGGAACCTATGTAACCTTTACAAAATGTCTAAAATGTCACCAAGCCATTAAGAAACCACAGCCCTCTCCCCACACCCAGAAATAAAGCCCGCCCAAAACTGAATCCAATGTATGAAAGACCACCAAACAAATGAAGAAGTCCCTCTCACAACTAAAACCCGCCTAAAACTGAACCCAACGTACGTCATTCAGCAGTTAATTTCTTCTATACCATCTTCAATCTCCATCAAAAGGAATCAAAAAAATGTATTTCCAATTAGAACAAACATCTATCTCAATAATAGTAACTATTTTTAAATCATAAACGCTCTTATACAATGATCAATTAGAGCAATCAAAGATCAAGAAATCACATCAAAATCTATCTGACTTCCTGGAACATAAGCCGCCTTGACAAACCAATCAACGTAATGTCATTAAACGTATAGCTGAAACTCAGATTTATTTTTACGCTTGACGTAATTTTATCATTCAAGTCAAATTTCTATTGGTGCCACGACGAAAGATAAATAGCTGTATTGCATGTACAGGTAGAATTAACTTTTTGTTTATTTATTTACCGTCGTTCGTTCATCAATAGCAAGAGTGCTCCAACAACAATGATAAAGATACGAACGTGATTTAATAATGATATTAATATGCGTTCTATACAATGTAGTGGTGTGCAAATAAACATTAGCAAAAGTACCACAAAAGGGAACCACAGTGGCTAACATTATAGTGGTGTGCATATAAATATTAGCAACAGAGAAATGAAATGAAATGGGGTTTAATGTCCTACTCTTTTGCGCCTAACCTGGGCTAATTGAAGATGGGCATACGCCATACAGTGTGCTATGGGGGAAATTTTGCCCAGGCAGCGGTGCTACGGCCTACTCTTATATCGAATTCCAACTGCCAAGGGATCTTTTACGTGCACTTCAATGTGTACACAGGACCTTGTTTTTTCGTCCCATCAAAATGACGAGGCAGCTGTCCTTGTCAGGCCCTCCTTCTGCATCACTGACAAGGGGAAATCACACCAGAAAATCGAGATGAACTTTCTCGGCCAATGCAGGGATCGAACACCCGACCTCCAGGCTAGCGAACCAGAGCCTTATCCACTTAGCCACCTTGACCCCCTAGCAAAAGAGAAATAGTGGCTTAGTGAATGAGGCACTAGCTCAAATAGTTAACAATGAGAGGTCAGAATTTGACTTAATAATATTTATACTCAGTTGATAGTGGTGTGAAAATATACATTAGCAAAAGTACCACTAAAGCGAGAGAGAAATGGGTGTTTATGTCCACTTGACACATACTAGGTCATTTTGGGACTAACATATTGTTCAATCTTATTTCAATAATTTGCTTGCACGTACAGGTCTTTAGTAGACTAGGAGAAAACTCACATTCCACATACGCTCACACCAGGGATCGAAACCACAGCAGCAAACCAGAGGTGACCTCTTTGAAATAAAATTTTAACCCTTCGAAGGATTTAAATCAATCAACTCTTACCACACCCCACCTATCTCGCCCATGCAATAGTTAATTAACCAGGCTAATATAATATGAGGGGAATTTTGCTAGGACAGCAGCATTTCTGCCATATCAAGAATGAAATGCTTTAATAACACAATAATCTTGTTCTAAAACAGTTACCTTTACAGTCCAGCGAGTGACTGAAAGATATCATTGAAATAGATCTGAATTATTAATCTTAATTAAATGGCATTGGGTTGATCTCTATATACACTACAACAATATTAACGGTTAATCACTAGGAGAAGTTCACAGTTCATTTACCATGCTACAGTATTGTGCTGCAATCCTTCCATATATACTGCCATACAGAGGAAAGTATTCAATCTTCCTGGACTGACTTAAGGAAACATTAAACCAGAATGTCTCTCATTTAGTCAAGTGGCGTCGTTTTGATTCCCTGCATCTAGGTGACACAGAGTAGGCTGACCTGTCCAACCTCTTAGGTTTTCTCCTGGGCCTCCGGTTTCCTCCCACTGATAAAGACCCCCTATGCACTTAAGAATTATTGAAGTAAAATTGAACCATGCTAGTTCCGAAATGGACTAGTTTGTGCGGAGTGGATGTTAAACACCCACCCCACCCCTTCTCTCTCTCTCTCTCTCATGCTAGTTCCTGTCATCCATATATATCTATCTGAACTCCTCAAAGGATTCAAATCAATCAACTTTTCCAACACCGTTATTCGGTTCCAGTATTCGACATAACTCGCCTTTTTTACCATGCTACAATATTGCGCTCCTGCCTTCCATAATACCGCAAAATATATATATCTATTTTAACCCTTCGAAGGATTTAAATCAATCAACTCTTACCACCCAGTTATTCGGTCCGAGTATCCAACATAACTCACCTTTTTAATTTAGTCTGTCTAGCTCGTTAGTTGGGGTTTAAATTAAACCTAATCAAATTAATTGACCTGTCTGGCCAGTCACAGATTAAACCAGAAAACAAATTAAAGATGACTGAATATTTTGCACAAGCTCAATCTATAAAACAGTTTCAGAATTTCTAATGCAGAAGACGAAAAACCAATGTTTGTGAATACCGTTGGTAGGACATTAAAGAAACGCTGACCTTTGTAAAATAACATATATTTCCAGATTTTTTTGAGGGGGTTGATTTCCCAAAATTCTGAAAATTGACCCACTTGACATCTGCCCGGATAGTAAAAAAATAGTTGACCTTAGATCTCATTTCAATTTCTTTCAAATTCTGTAAAAGCCTTTTTTATGTTTTACGCATGTACACCTGGATTTTTCCTTCTTAATAGAAAGACTACCCAACGCATTTGGGCAATTCTTCTCAGCATAACGTGGATTCAAATGTGGGGTTGGAAAGAGCTTAAAACAACCCTGTAATTTTTACAAGAGCCCTTCCATCTGGCGCCTACTCTCTTTATCGAATTGTTATTTTACTTAACTATGGCCATCTGAATATATGGCAGCCAAAATCACCATACTGAAATGGGTCATATCTCAGACATCCTTTCTGTGATCAAGTAAAATGTTGAATTCGAACTTTTACAGTCAAAATAAGTATATAAACCAAAGTTTGCCTTATGTGATTAAAAATTGAATGACCCAGGTGGTACCCTTGACATTTGGGAGAATCTTCTCAACGTGCAGAGATTTATAAGGAAGATTTACTCCTTCAAAACTGGACAGATTTATAAGGGAGATTTTACCCATTCCACTGCCTAGTTGAGAAGAGAGATTTTACTCATTCCACTGCCTAGTTGAGAAGAGAGATTTTACTCATTCTACTGGCAAGTTGAGAAGAGAGATTTTACTCATTTGACTGCCATGTTTATAAGTATTGACCGGGTTCACCAGCAAATATAGTTAATAATCAATTACCACAGTTTTAGATTCTATATAGATTAATACCCTTGTTGAAGAGACCCTTTCTTTTAACCCACAAAGCAAATCACTCTTCATAGAGAAACAAATCAAATGAATCAAATAAACCGAGTAGAAAAGAAAAAGAAAACCGGAGAACGCGAGAAAAATAATGATATTTACTCAAGATAACAAATAGAACAACCCTATTAGTACTTGACTTAGGCCACACTGATTTGAATTTATGTTCTTTAGTAACACTTATTTCGTCAGGGGGAAGGGAAATTATTGAAATGCAATTAAATGGGGTTCAACATCCTAATGTTCTGCTCTGACTGAGCAAAAAACATACAGTGTGCAATGAGGGAAATTTTGTTTGGACAGCAGTGGCACTATGGCCTACTCTTATATCGAATTGCAACTGCCAAGGTATCTTTTACGTGTATACAAGGGACCTCAGTGTTTCTTCACATCCTAACAAAAAGACAGCTGACCTTGTCAGACCCTCCACCATCATCCTGCACCACTGTCAAGAATGAGCCACTTTCTTGCCCTCATACTAAATAAACCAGGAATCAACACGAACTAGATCATTTGGGGACTAACATATGGTTGAATTTTACTCCAATAATTTCCACATAGCTGTGAAGAAAACCGGAGGACCAAGAGAAAACCCATGAAATTGGAAAGGCAAACCTACTTTTTGTCACGTACAACAGAGAATCCAAACCACTCCAGTCCAATGCCTAAGCAAGGGAAGTTTCAAATCAATCTTATTACTTGAAGTGACAGAGCCTAGGATTTTTTTTTTTAAATGCCTTGTCCAAGATTACAAGATGTATGAAACCAATTTTGATAAAAAGATTTTTTGGAAATTTTGAAACACAAACACTGTGCAAGACACAATCAACTATCTATTAATCAGGACCTAGAAAAGATCTTCAAATTAAATGGGTTTGGCCTTATGAATGATTCTCTACTTGAAAGAGAATAACATTTGGTTTGATGTACAGCAGTACCGTAGTTCCATTAAACCTTCCCTTACAGGAACCGACATGAAATCAATGTTAATACGGACATTTGGATCAGAAGTCAATAAAACACACCTCCAAATGCCTCAAACAATTCCAACAGTTCAAAATATATGGGTAATCTCTACTGGCATTATCAACAATTAACTTAGCTTCATACCAAATAAGAAATGGGTGGGAAAAAAAGAATATCCAAGGAAAATAAGAGAGAGAGAGAGAGAGAGAGAGAGAGATTTAACTGCACTCAATAATTCGTTTGCACATAGGAGTCTTTAGCAGAGGGAGGAAACTGGAAGACCTGGAGAAAACCCACGAGGTTGGACAGAAATAAAATATTATTTGTATGAAATCCCTTTTTGTCTTTATATGCACTAAATATCACAAGCTAACATGGCATCAAGAGTTGATTATGGTCTGGATAAGTTAATTAATATCTAATTAATAGTTAAAATAACATCTCAGGTCTAAAGAACCACCATAGGCAAATTTAGATCTTGCTTAATGCATGTTAACTTTTTATTTTAAGTATGCACAGGTTTGGTAAGATTATAGGGCCTGTTGTTTGGTATTGTTTAGTTATGACGTCAGTGCTCTAAATTCACGTTTCTGCTTATCTTTTTTACTTATACTTTGTATATTCCTCAAAGGATGTTTCCAAGCAATAAAATTCAATTCTTTTCTATTCTGAAGACATACACCTAGGTAATAACCTCAACTTTAGTCTATGAATAAAAAACATATGCTGTTTATGATACGATAGACTAAATCCTCGATCGTTAGGAATAACAGTATTTTAAATATATTTTGAATTATTATCAATATCAAGATGACTGGAATCCAGTCTAAATCGATGTCTGTCGAGACCTTACAATGGTGAAGGAACAAGGGATATATATGCTGTAATTATTCTATGTACGATTAGGCTTTATTACGCACAGCCCAACATTGATCCACGCCCAACTTACCTTGCTAGGTCTCTCAGCTGCTGTATTCAAAACCAATCAGATATCCTTTTTTGTCTGAAAATACAAAAAAAAAGGAGCATGACATGATCACAAAGATGTAACATCTTGTGGCACACGCTGAATGTCACCACATTATAATATCCTTTTAAATAGACACCTGGTTTCTGTCAAAAAGTCAAAATGTATCAATTATCCTTAAACATCAATTATCCATTCTAAGAATTCATAAACGTAGGATCAATAATAGGGTTTACGCTCGACTGACCGTGAAAAGGTGCACTCTCTTAAGAAGCATTTATTAATTTAAACTTCCCCATTATCCTCATTCAAATATTCTGAGAGAGAGAGAGAGAGAGAGAGAGAGAGATGGGGTTTAACCTCCACTTGACACAAACTAGGTCATTTTGGGACTAAAATATGGTTTAATTTTATTTCATTGATTCACTTGCGTGTTCTTTAGCAGTGGGAAGAAACCAGAGGACTTTGAGAAAACCCACGAGGTTGGACAGAGAGAGAGAGACTTGCTAGAAGATTTGTCCATCTGATTAAAGACAATTAGTTATATATAATAGCAGGTATTGTGAATGAAACAGGGCATGCTTACAGATAGATCAAATTAATACATGTTCACGGTCAAATTTAGAGAGTATGTCCACCACAAATTTTACAATGTATGAATTTCTGTACATAGGAAATGAAATGAAAGAGAGAGAGAAAAATGGAGTTTAACCTCTCCACTCGACACAAAGTAGGTAATTTCGAGACTAACATATGGTTTAATTTTATTTCAATCGTTCGCTTGCGCTTAGGGGTCTTTAGCAGTGGGAGGAAACCGGAGTACCCAGAGAAAACCCACAAGGTTGGACTGGGGACCCTAATCCTTGCCACATACAGCTGGGGATTCGAAACCACACCAGTTGGGAAATGAAATGAAATAGGGTACAATGTCCTTCCTATTGTTCGGCTCCGACTGGGCTAATGAAGACGGTTCTATAAATATATTAATCCAAATATATGTCATAATCACCAAAGGCAGGGGTGTATGGAAGGGTATCGCTGCCAATATTAAATGCTCTGCTAAAATGTCTTTTCCATTGATTACGTGTAAAAAGTACAATGTACAAAGTCTTAATACCGGTAATGATAATGTCAAAATACCTCTAATGCCAAAGTTAAATGTAAAACGTTAAATGCAACGTGTCAAATGACAAATGTTTCATCGGAAAATGCTGTTTTTGACGTGTGTACAATAGACATTTCCCTCATTACATTTGCGCTCTGCCACTTCTCATTTGCCGTTGACGCTTTGTATATATCATCTTACGCAGAGCATCATCTACGGGGTATGCAAATGTAGATATCACGTGACTTATTAACATATATGAAAACGAGACCGGGATCAATCTGGCATACAGTAAGCCAGCACACGATAGCGTTCTGCACGCAATAAAAAAATTATTTACCTTGAACAATATACACAATCAAATTTGGATGGTACCAAACTATTACGCAGAGGAGGTATGCAGTCATAATACGATATCATGTGACATATACCAGTGAAAAGCATGTACAATGTATAACCTACTCTTTCCTCTCTTTTAGTAGTCTACATGTGTTGCTACCCGACAGTTACCTAATTGCTAAATATGTACTTTCAATTTAACCGAGGTCCCGTGTACATATTGGTATGCACGTAAAAGATTCCTTGGCAGTTGGAATTCGATGTAAGAGTAGGCCATAGTGCCGCTCAGGGGCGTACCTAAAGATTTTGTTGGGGCGGGGGTGGGGGGTAGCAAAAATGCGACCGACTGATGCACATGTCCCTAATACAAGTGGGGGTAGGGTGGCCGAACGATTAGTACTTGCGCGCTGTAAAGCCTGGGTCGTGGGGCGTCAGACGGTACAAATGTTCTAAAATCTCTTGCAAAGCCGGTGGGGTTGACAGGGGCAGATTTCGAGATGCTGTCCCACTGATTCCTGTCACCGGGTCTCTTGTTAACTAGAATTTACTCATAGCAATGATCTCAAATGCAAGAATATTGATTCAATTCTTCAAAATTTTCTTAGGTTGTTCAGTATTATATATAGCCATTGCCCCCAAAGTTCACATAAATTTAATAACAAAATCAACCGGGCCCTAGAAAACTATCATCTGTATAGCTACGATAACGTAGCTAAAATCGTTGAGATATACGGAGGGTTGAGAGATGAGGTTTCTTATCTATCATCTGTGGTGCCCGGTTCCTGACCAAGTCAATCGTATTAACAGAGAGAGAGAGAAATGGGTTTAACGTCAACTCGAGACAAACTAGGCCATATCGTTCTATTTTATTTCAATAATTCGCTTGGGGTCTTTAGCAGTGGGGGACCCGGGGAAAACCCAAGAGGCTGGAAGGCGACGGATTCCGTTTCACGTACAACCTGGGATTCGAAACCACGCCAGTTGACTCAATGTCAGGCTTTATAATACAGCGCGTACGTGCTAACTGTTCGGCCATCCGACCCCTCAACCACTCGTATTAGGGACATGTGCATCAGTCGGTCGCATTTTTGCTACCCCCCATCCCCCAACAAAATCTTTATATTCCCCCTTGCTGAGCGACACTATATAATACGGCCTACTCTTACATCGAATTCCAAATAACAAGGAATCTTTTACGTGCACACCAATATGTACACGGGACCTCGGTTAAATTGAAAGTACAGTCTATATTTAGCAACCAGGTTACAGTCGGAGAGCAACACATTTCTTTCAACAAAACAAAGAGGGTTTTCAATTTCATTCTCTAAAGTAAGGACTGGCGGATTCAAAACGCCACAGAAACTGGAATTGTGTATTAAGTCCTGTATTTTGACATTTTAAACCCGCGCCACAGGCCCCTCTCTAGAACAGGCTAATTAATCATGGTGCCAAATAAATAATGAATATACACGAAGACTACTTAAAGAGAGGAAAGCGTATACATTGTACATGAACGTGCTTTTCACTGGTATATGTCACATGATATCGTATTATGACTCGGGTTTTGACACTGCATACCCCCCCCCTCTCCGTAATCATGGTAATATAGTTTAGTATTGTTCAAGGTAAATAATTTTTTATAGTGTGCTGGCTTACTGTATGCCAGATTGATCTCGGCCTCGTTTCCATATATGTTAATAAGTCACGTGATATCTTTATTTGCATACCCCGTAGATGATGCTCTGCGTAAGGTGATATATACAAAGCGTAAACGACAAATAAGAAGAGGCAGAGCGCAAATGTAATGAGGGAAATGTCTTTTGTACACACGTCAAAAACAGCATTTTCCTATGAAACATTTGTCATTTGACACGTTGCATTTAACGTTTTACATTTAACTTTGGCATTAGAGGTATTTTGACATTATCATTACCGGTATTAAGACTTTGTACATTGTACTTTTTACACGTAATCAATGGAAAAGACATTTTAGCAGAGCATTTAATATTGGCAGCGATACCCTTCCATAGGGGTGGATCCAGGATTTTCATACTAGTACTGTACATTAGGATTTCCAACCTTAACTATTTTGTTCTTCTTTCCAGCGAGAGTATATTGAGCTAAAAATTGTTTGCCACCTAAAAAAATAGAGGGGGCGTGCGCCGGGTGTGCCCCCCTCTGGATCTGTGTCTGAAAGGTATTGATCAATAACTTTGCTATGTCCAGCAGATTACAAAATTTAAATCAAATAACATAAAATTTAAATATATTAGGGAAAACAAAAAGGAAAGACAGACAGACAGATGGACGACTAAAAAAGAAATCACGCTTACAAAAGACAAGTATGTTTATAGCAATTTTTCCACCTATACGGTGCCCCTTGAGGGAACTAATTACATAGATTGCCATATTAAGAGCTTATGTTAAATGCCACGAAGTAGGGGGACTATGTGACGGATGATACTGATAAAGTAAATCACCTGACAGTATGATAGATAACAACTCCACTCTTATGGCAAAAAAATCTTTTCATTATCGGGTTTTAACTGAAATGATGGCAATACTAAGCCTAAATACATGAAAAATACAGATTTGTATTGCTGACTTTCTGTCAGATTCGTCTTTCATGTGAAGCATAATCCCCGTCAAATTTGACAGTATACATCGCAGTAATGATTACGGATGGTGTACGCTACTTATTATCCTCATTACATCAAATACTATTTTTTTCAAAAAGCTCACGATTCCATCTTTCTTCTGGCCGTGAAAAGCAGTTGTTACTGGGAGTTTTGTCGTTTGTGCATATAGCCATTATTCGCTATAAAAGTCCGATCAAAAGGGAAATTGTGGAGATAAATTGATCATCAATTTGGTTAAATTACGGAAGTAAATCAACATCAAAACATACAGGTTGACATCTTTATGTATGACAAATATTCAATATCTTTCTACTTGGTGTGAAGGGAAATGAATAGAATGAAATGGAGTTGAATGTCCTACTATTCTGCTCTGACTGGGCTAATCCTATGAGGGAAATTTTGTCTGGGCAGTGGCACTACGGCCCACTCTTATATTGGAAATTCCAACTGCCATGGGATCATTTAGTTGCGCACCAATGTATACACGGTACCTCAGTTTTTCGTCCCATCTGAATAACTAGAGAGCTGTCCTTGTCGAGTATATTTAGTTTGAAAATGAATGGAAGAGAATGAAATGGAATGGGGTTTAATGTCCTACTATTCTGCTCCCCCTGGGTTAATGAAGACGTGCATACGTCATACAGTGTGCTATGAGGAAAATTCTGCCCGGGCAGAGGCACTATAATATGACCTATTATTATAGCAAATTCCAACTGCGCCAAGGGATCTTTAAAGTGCATGTGAAAGGATACACAGGACCTGTCTATCATACCATCTAAAGGACTAGAGAGCTGTACTTGCCAGACCCTCCCATCTTGCACCACTGATCAAGGTGAAACCACGTCTGAAAATCACTGCCTACTTAAAGCTGAACTCTGATTACAAAACTACAGAAATAATTAAATAAAAAAAATACTGCCGTACATAATCGCCATAATTGTATGGTGATTATGTACGGCTGTAATTTTTTTATTTAATTATTTCTGTAGTTTTGTAATTGTAGTTCAGCTTTAAGGTATAAGGACAGAAATAGAATGAAATGGGGTTTAATGTCAGACTGTTCTGCTCCGACTGGGCTGATGACAATGGGCATAAACCATATAGTGTGCTGTGAGGGGCAGTTTTGCCAAACTTAATCTTATTAAATTCAACTGTACTGCAGCCCCGCCCTCCCAACCCACCAAGTCAAATATTCATATACACCTATAATCAAAACCTCAGTTCAGATTCAAGAAAATTTCTGATTTATGGCAACAATGTTTAATAATGCATGTTCAGATTTTATATGTAAACCTTGTCACACGATTCTGGTCACCAGACTGACTTCAGTTCCATTAAAACCAACTGTTTTTGTACATACGTATAATTTATTGTAAAAGCTTTCCTCACATACAATTTCTATATTTCTAATACTATACAGTCAACATCTTTTTTTTGGATTTGATTTCATGATCAGAAAAGCTTTTGGCTCTCAAAGTGTTTTAGATTGTTTGGATTTTTGTAAACAACATTTTGTTTAGATGTTTCAATGTTTTTGGGAAACAAGCCTCGGTTTCACAAAGCATTCTCAGACATTGGTTAAGAATTCACTCAACCTTAAATCACTGTTTTTGAGAAATATCTTTGATCCAGCAACACAAAAATTTGCAAAGTTAATTATTATTGATACATTAAAACAACAAAAGTTTTATAAAGGGCTATATTTTAGTTAAAATAAGGCAAACAATTTTGAGTAAATTCTTAATCTAAGTCAGAGAATGTTTTGTGAAACTGGGACCTGGTTATGTAAAACCCTTCTACCATAAATTTGGTGAGTACGGGGATAGCTCACCAACCGGGAAGTCAAAGGTTTGATCCTTTTGTTTACCGAGAAATCCGAGATGATATTGCGGAACCATGTATACAATTGGAAACATGTTTAACATGCCTTGACAGTTGGAATTCGAAATAACGAGTTACCCTAAACGAGTCACCCTAAACGCCTGCTGTACGAATGATCCTTCACTAATAGCCTACTGCATGCATTCACCTCATGATCATTAGTCACATTAGTGCAAAAAAGGAAGACATTAGATCCAATTTCATTTCGTTTAAACATGACATCATACCGAGTAGTTTTTAGTTTTTGTGATGTATATTTACTATGATTATAAATGATCTGGATAATGAAATATCGAAAGATGAGAGAACGTTATCGCTGGTCTCTCAACACCATGATGTCATACAGATAGTCTTTGTAATCCAAAGATGACAGAGCGACATTATTAGTCTCCGAACACCACTTGTCACAGAGAAACCGTTTTCGAAGCGATTCTGGACCGTGATTATAATTAATGATTGATACCGTCGTCATTATGGGTATGAAAAGAATCAATTAAAAGACAATAGAGGTTTTATACAATTTGATATCATGAATTATTTGCGATATCTATATGGGAGTAAAAAAAACGAAACCCTTTATTTGAATGGTAGATAAAATCTAGATTGTGGCTCCAGAACTGATAGTTAAACCCATCACTAGGAGACATCAGCCGATTATGTTGTTTAAAGTGTACGTTAGGGAAATCATTTTAAGCCCATTTCGTTCCGCGTGAATGGAGAAATGACATAAATATCTACTTTAAACGACAATATCATCTCAAAACAATTGCGTCAGGAATCGTGGCAGGAACAATCAAAGAAATTCTCCTAGGTAACGACGAGTGCCTCTTCCATCATAACGACACATAAATATATTATAAAATCTACATTCTGAGAAAATAAGCGAGAGAAAAACGCAAATCAATAAAATAAAAAGATTTGAGGTCTGTTACCAGAAGAATAAAAATCATTTGAAATGGATCTTGGCAGTTGTGATATATTGGTACAGGGTACAGATATCTATCTATCTTTTCATTTTTTGGCTAGATTGTATAAGTCATATACAGACAGCCACCCCCAAAGTTTCACAAAGGGGGGGGGGAGAGAGAGAGAGAAAGAGAGAGAGAGAGATGGGCTTTGAAGTCAACTCAACACAAACTGGGTCATTTCAGGACTAACATATGGTTCAATTTTATTTTAACAATTTGCTTGTACGTAGGAGTCTTTAGCAGTGGGTGAGAACCGGAGAAAACCCATGAGGTTGGACAGGGAACTCTACTTCTTGTCATATACAACTAGGGGATCGGCACCATGCCAGTTGACTCAATACAGCAACAGACAAGAAGAAACCGAATATTATACCTTGACAAGTACAAAAGACCTCAGTTTATCATCCCATCCAAATGACTAGACACTTTCCCTTGTAATGTCATCTGACCTACACCACTGACAAGGAGAAATCAATCGACCTTTTCATACCATCCTAATAACAAGACGGTTCACCTTGGGCTAATGAAGACAGACATATGCCATACAATGATGTATGAGGGAAATTTTACATGGGCAGTGGCACTATGGCCTACTCTTATATTGAATTCCAACTGTTGAGGGATCTCAGCTTTTCATCCCATCTGAACGACTAGACAGCTGTTCTTGCCAGGCCCTCCGTCCTGCATCACTGACAAGGGGAACCACACCGGAAAATGGAGATGAACTTTCTTGGCCAACGCAGAGATTGAACACCTGACCTCCAGGCTCCGTCCTGCATCACTGACAAGGGACCCACGCAGGAAAATCGAGCTGAACTTTCTTGGCCAATGCAGGGATTGGAGTTGAACACCTGACCTCCAGGCTAGCGAGCCAGCATTTCACCCAATCTATATTGAATATTACATGCTGACATGTAGATGTTTTAATAAATAGTTATTTACATCTGTAGATGAGAGACTTAGTGTATGTAAACATACACTAAAGAACAAATAATCACAGAGATATGGTAAACGGTCATCCTTTGTTTGAGGGTGAAATGAGTTTTTCCTGTTTATTGTTTGATAATACAGGTGACGACAGTCGATAATCAATCCAAACATTTCACACGTTTTTAAATCACCATTTACACCTAGTCTTAATGTTTATATAATGTGCAGTGTAAATAACATTATCCCACTGTTATTCACACCTATGAGGGGGTGGATGGCCAAATGGCTAGCGCATGTATGTTGTATCGCAAGGTCTGACATTGAGTCAACTCGCGTGGTTATTATTGCCCAATTGCATATGACAAGTTGTGTTGTCTGACCAACCTCGTGGGTTTTCTTCGGGTCCTTCGGTTTCCTCCCACTGCTAAAGACTCCTATGTACGAGTGATTTGTTGAAATAAAATTGAACAAGATGTTAGTCCCGAAATGTTTGTTGAGGGGAGGTTAAACCCTCTCTCTGTCTCTCTCCAAATCTTTCTCTCTGTTGTTGTTTTTAAGTGTCAAAGTGGGCTATTATTACCTTTAATGTGCTACCCGGTTTGATTGATCGACTTCTTAACTTTAAACACAGCACTTGTTCTACCCAAAACATTTCTTTTCTACTTGGGGTAATAAAAATACCAGAATCTCAAAGACATACATAAATATTTGTTGAATGAGATCAGTCTACTAGACAACGTGATCTAACTCTACAATAAACTCTTCTGGTGTCTCATTTCTCAAGTTATTCAGCACCCAAACAGAAGAACACTCAAACAAAATATACCATCTGTTGGGAACTTATTGTTGGTGGTAATAGAAATAAACGTAAGAATATTAGGTAAGAGGGAGGTTAATCTGAGGTTAATCTTCCAGGGTGGAAGGTGGGGGTAGGGGGCGAGAGAGAGGGAGATGGAGTGAGAGAAGAAGAGAGAGAGAGAGAGAGAGAGAGTATACCATCTGATATACCCAGAATTGCCACTGCCTTGTCCCTCTCACTACACAAGTATATGTAACCACAGAACAAAAACTTCTATATGTTAGTCTCAAAATAACTAACCATATTCAATTCCATTCTACTAGGGGGATTGGGTGGACAAATTTTAATGGTCTAATGCATGCAATTTAGATCATAAGTTCTGTCATTGATTCAAGTCACTTAGTTTCGATACCAGACTTATACCTGACAGGGAGTTGGGGGTAGAATGCCTAATCTCCTGGAATTTCTCTAGGACCTTTGGTTTCCTCCCTCTGATCCTTACACATAAGCAAATTATTGAAATAAAGTTGAAGCATATGTTAGTCTCACGATTAACAAGTGGATTTTACACCCCATGCCTCTCTCGCTCTATTTTACTACTGTGACTTAATGTGAACCCTCCCCTGTTGTTATAAGACAATATGGTTATACTTAAGATTAAATAAACTCACTGTTTGGTATTTTACTAAGAAAAATATTGTGGTAGTTCACTCAAAGAATGGAACGAAACATGTTGAAGGTGTTTGTGGGTGTCTAAGTTTGACTGGAAAAAACTAAATTTGATATCCGGGCCCAGGAAGGACATTTGGTGTAAATCTAACTCCCAAATTGTTGAAGTGAAAGACATTATTGTCCCTCGTCACCCTAAAACATAAACAATGAAGTAAAATTTGCAGAGATAAAGTTTCTAATAAAACAAAAGACTTGGAGGATATTGAAATGCTTGATTCACAATTCCTAATATAATTCTCCTGAGAATTGAAACAGTAGATAAAATGCATATCGGAGAAAATTACGCAATATACAGCTTTATATATGTGATCAGCTCCCATAAAACCAGACTCGAGGAAGAAAATGGTGCAAGATATCGCTATATATATGATTAAGAGAGAGAAAGTTTAACGTTCACTCGACACAAACTAGGTCATTTATTTCAATAATTCGCTTGCACGTAGGGATCTTTAGCAGTGGGAGGAAACCAAATGACCCTGAGAAAACCCACAAGGTTGGAGAGGCAACCTTACTCCTTGTCGGGTACAATCCGGGAATTGGAATAATGACAGATCGTCAGATCCAACGCGCACACTTTAACCATTAAGCCCCCTCCCCCTTCAGCGAAATATATCTCATAAAGCAACTTGATCTCAAAAATGTTAAAATTACCGTTTTTTACATTAATTTTCTTTGTGTCGTCATTATTTCTACTGTTTATAAGATGAAAGAGAAGGCTCCTGGCTGTATTCAAATTAAGTATAAAGGTTTTAAGATCATCAATGGGGTTTGGTATCGACAGAAAACGACTAGGGGGGAAATGAAAGTATTGGACGGGTTATTTTTCTAAGTAGACTATTCAAGATGCGGTATGATAACAAGACAGATAAAATACATCGATTAATCGCTAGAATCAACAGCTGTTTATTGCTGGAATACAAATATACCCCTAACGTGCAATGCAGAACTCCGTGAGATAATATTGACTCAAAAACGTCAATACATGCTTATTTTTGTCCCAGCTATTGAAAACCCGCTGTGAATTTCCAAGCGTATGAAACGGAGCAATCTGGCTAACGATTGGTCAATATTATTTTATTTCAACGCTATTACCGTTAAATTGTTATTTAACAATAAGCGAGGTGTTCATGAGTTATTAATGTTATATAATATTTCGTAATTTACACATGATTTTTTATCAATCTATTACGCGAGTGTATTTGATTGGTCGACTAACAGCGGGTAATATTTGGAGACATGTGTCTAGCTATTCAGCGTTATGATGTAATTGGTAGTAATTATTGATTCTTTTATCAAAGGCAATCATAAATACATTATTTGACAAGAAATATATTTACAGAACGAGAGGTGACCATTTAAAAATGAGAGGCAAAATGAAATGGTTTCTTTTTAAAATTTATAAATACTCTTTGATAATTACAAATATTTTTTTGAGAAATAATTAATCTAAAAATATTAAGTTTCAAATTTAAAGGGTTTACTAGTGCTTTGTTAGGACGATGGCCTATTCACTAATTTTCAGATTTTTCAAAAGTCAAAATAAGCACAGAGGGGCTCACATAGCTTTTTTCTATTTTATCATAAGGCCTTTTGATATTTCAAGTTTTGGCACCTGAAGGAATTAAATGTTTTGCTTAACACAGGGTCTGCATGGAGAAAAAACGTTAATATTACACTTGTGTTGTAGTTAAACCAAATCTAGTTAATCACAAAAATAATCATTTTTACTTTTTGATTTGGTTACCTGGGCCCTGTTTCACGAAATTTTAACTTAAGATAAAATTCAATTTTAGTAGATACTTCAATTTTGATTGGCTATAAGCACTAAAATCAATCTAATATTATCCAATCAAATTACTAAAATTGAGATCTTATCTTAGTTAAAATTTCGTGAAATAGGCCCCTGTTTACTAAAACTTGACTAGTAACACCCCACACCCCTCAGCCTGATTCCAGAAATAAAATCTACACCCAATGACAGGAATTTGTGCAGCTGTGTAGTTTAACAGGACCAGATGTTAATAGTCAGGGAGTTTTATCACCAGGGTCACTGTAGGTATAAACAAACAACTATCAGTAATAACGTAGATAACATTGTATATAGACAGAGATAACATTCAAACACAGAATACATCAAAACCAATAATAGGCCTCATATCATCCCTTAGATCGGACAATAAAAAGGTCCATATCAGACCTTACATCTGACAACAATTACCTTCATTGATACAAACTCTACGGTTCAAATAAAAATGATCCCATTTACAAGTTGATAAATTTCTACACAAAACTCATTGACCAATAATTATCTATAATTTTACTTATACATGTATGTTCCTGTATACAATGTATGTGCATTCCATGTCCACTTAAAGATAACGATAACAGCATTGTCCTTAGAATATCTGGGGTCAGGAAATCTTTTAAAATAAATAAAATGATAGTACAATAGACCACAAAATGTTATTTTGTTTGAAGAATGCAAATACAGAATGAACTGTCACATTTTGATCATTAAAAGCCTGTTGTTCCAGACTTAATAGCAAATACAGACTGTCTATACACAAAGTAGCCATACCAAAATATATTGGAATTTACCAATCCTAATGTAAACTATACCAATACCATCTACAATTGTCCGTTAATTACTTGTAATTGTATGTCTGTAATTGATTGTCATCTTACTTCTTTCTATCCATGGTCATCAAGACTATATGAGTAATTGTGTAAAATGAGGGGAGAAAGAGTTGGGTTTAGCAGGAAGGCATTTACATTTTCTCCAGGGCATGCAGAGAGAGAGAGAGAAAGAGAGAGAGAGAGATAGATTACATTATTTCAACATTTCGCTTGTATGCTTAAAATAGCATTATGCAAGAGCAAAATCTTCTTATTACAGGTCTTTCTTTAGGCCTGAGATGTTATCTAAATAATCAATTAGACATTAATTAACATATCCAGACCATAATAAACTCTTAAAGTCAAGGCTAGCCTTCAATGTTGGCGGATTGAATTCCTATATGCCGCTTAATGGCCGTTGATAATTAAATCAATCAAGTGGATAATCGAGACTATGCTGTTTATATTAATGATTTGAGTAATGATGACCGAGTCTATGTGAATATATTTCACTCGCTTCGTTCTCGGCTAATAGTGGACGAATTTGACTGAAATTTTCAGCAAATTACCTTTACACTATCTAGTTTTTAACCCCTTGTGGATGGGATTTTCGACGAAATTTCGTAACCCTGGACGGGATTATTTAGGGGAAAAAATCATTTTTTTTAAAATGTGAATTTATCTTCAATCTGCTTGGCTTAAATTCTTAAAAAAGAATTCCTGTTGTAATTTTATAATGTTTTGAGTTCACAAAATGAATTTTCCTTGCCTTATTGTCTATTTTACTTCGTCGAAAGACAGTTGGCGCTTCCTGGCAACCGCTATTGTTTACATGTCGTAACTATGCAGAAAATTCGGGAGATAACTAGTTTATGATCGAAAGGCAAAAGGGGATTCCCCGTGCTAAATTTAGCATATTTAAATGAGGACTGATTCAGGGTGTCACGTGTGACGTACCAACACGTCAACCGTCTCTGGGCACGGAAAATATTTGCGTGTCAACACGTCATCCGTCCAAAAGGGGTTAACTATTATAGTGAGAACTGCCATCTCTTTATCTTATCTCCCATAATGTAACTTTACGTGTGGAAGGAAACCAGAGAAACTGGCAGAAAATCCAAGAGATTGTGTTGGCATCCTTACTTCTTGTCACCTACAAGTATGGGATCCAAACCACTACATCTGACTCAATGACTGACCTAATGATCTAAAGTGCATGTTACAGCATTCATACACTCATCACGTATAAGACTGGAATCCAAACCACTACATTTGGCAGAATAAACAATCTACAGCTCATTTTACACGGAATAGCCACTACACTTGATAGACCTTGAGATCTAAAGCTCATGTTGTTACCCCATCTGTCCACTCATCAATACCTTTCAAACACTTAGTTCCCGCGTATACATTGGCATGCATGTAAAAGATCCTTTGGCAGTTGGAATTCGACGTTAGAGTAGGCCGTAGCCCCGTTACCGGGGCAAAATTTCTAATAGCACACTGTATGGCGTATGCCCGTCTTACATTACCCTATGTTAGGTGCAGAAGAGTAGGACGTTAAACCTCATTTCATTTTATTTCAAACACTTATTGCTTACTGACCATCAATCGCACTGCATCTTTAATACAAGTTGCTTTAATATCAAACAATAACACAATTGGTTTGGGTTTTTTTTTCCCCCACATCTTATACCATCAAATGAACAGTTTGCTCTTTGCCCTTTACGGTTGAACAATAGATGTTTGTATTGTGTTAGAATTGTCAAGAGATTCTTTGTTAGGCAACAGGAAGAAGTTTTTTTTTTTACCAGATCATGATGGTTAGATAGAATAACGGACATCATTAAGTGAAGAGGACGGAAGGAAACTTGTGACAGAAATAACCACATCTTGTGTTCAAGAATTGTTCCAGTATTCTTATGCTTCAGAATATTTGGATTATCTTAAAGATATTTTTCAACATATATTTTGGAAGGGTAATATTAAATATATAACTTTGTTACTGAATAATAAAAAAAAAAAAAATTGGGAGGGGGCTGTCAAGTGATTTAAAGTATGTGATTTAGATCATAAGGTCTGTCACTGATTTAACTGTTGTGGTTATAATCCCACACTTGCACGTGTCTAAGTTTGCATGCATAACCTCCTGGGAACTCACTGGTTCCTTTAGTTTTCTCCCGCTGTCAATGACCAATTTTAATTACATTGTACTATTTGTTAGTCCCAAAATAACCTAGTTTGTTTGAAGTGGATATTAAACCCCATTCCTATCTCATCTTAAAGATATATTCAAATTCCAAAATATAGGCCTATCCCAACCTTGTCTAGAATCAAAGTCTAGCATTTGATTTGACATTTTCAGCTTGCGTTTGGTTAATATTTGTGATTTAGAGGCGGAAGGACAATAGAGTTGAAACATTGGTTAGGGTGACATGTACTGCCTAGATAGTTAACTGTTTATACTTAAGCTTGGTGCATCTCAAAATTTCCATGGTCAATAAGCATTGGATAAAGGCATTGGCAGATATTGGAGAGAGCATTCATGTGAACGAACATTTAAAAAAACATTAAGAGACAACTTGAAGCATGTTATAACTTTACTTCACATATAAAACAATTGGGATCTGAATCCTGTATGTACAAGTGTCAGTATATAAACCAAAAAAAAAAAGCCAATTCCTGTCCTTGTCCGATAAACTTTCAGATAGCCTTTAGTGGTTTCAAGACTTCTCTAGTCAAATAAATAAATCACAAACACAGCTTTCTCATTGTGTGCATCTGGTATTTTGGTCTTAGATATTTTGACATTTTTATCTAATTTTGAATTGGTTGTTTATTGTAAATTTTATCACGCCTGTTTTTTGGGGTTTTTTTTATTTGATGAAGAAATAAACACATCACTCTACCTTTTCATACTAGAAGATAGATGGTTCATTGAGCCGATGAATTATCGAGTTCCAGCAGAAAAATATGCATGACAATCTAGACAGTATTTCGATAAGAATGTCATAATTGTTTTAAAAAGGTCAGCTATCATAAATCCTGGCAAATTATTATTGCAGTGGGAATGGTTTACAGATAGCATGAATCAGAAACTTGTCCTCAGAGTGAAACAGAAGATAAAGTCATGGCATAAAGCACCCTTAACAGCACATGAGAGAGAGAGAGAGAGAGAGAGAGAGAGAGAGGGGGACGGGGGTTCCCACCCAACAAAAACTTGGTCATTTTATATAGGAATAACATTGTAAAATTTTATTTCAATCAATCTCTGGTAGAGATTTTTAGCCAAGGAAGGAATCCCAAGGACCCAGGGAAAACCCTTGAGATTATAGGCAGGCAACCTTGTCATGTACAAGTGTGGAAGTGTGGATGGCATCAGCATTTTATTTCAATAATTCCGCTGAGTATGGGTCTTTAGTAGTGGGTTGCTCAAATTAAAGAACAATAGAGAGGGGTTTAACAATTACTCAAATTGACTCAATATTAACTTGGCTTGTGGAACAAATGAGGCTTCAATATAAACAATGTCATTTGGGACCAACATGTATATTTCATCTCAATGATTCCCAATAACAAACATGATTTTTAGTACATTTTAGCATGGGTTAAGCAATAATAAACATGATTTCTCTTAAAAATGCCCGAAGGACGTTTACAGTTTTTAAATTCATATACATTCCTAAAACAATGTTATTTCTTTGTATTTGTAAGATTTTCATTCTAGTAAGATTTTGTATCTTTCATTTTACTATTACCATAATATATAGATGAAACAGAAATGTCAATATGCCCTTATAAGGAGGAAGAACCAGATGCAGTGTAGAAGGTTTCTACTTGAGAGTGGTTGGAGTAGTAGTGTGAACTGAATATCAGAACATTAGTTCAACATTGCCAAGACGTCTCTGTTAAAGGAAAACTACTTTTTGTAAAAGGAAACACAGTAAATGCGAATCTAAAAGATTTACATTAAAAAAATAGGAACTCTTTTCTTTATCATTTCGTACAGTAGATCTAGCCAGCGGCATAAAACTTTTACGATTAACCTCATCGCACGATTGAGTTGGTTTCATTAAATAAATATAATAAACGTAATACATCTAGCAATTAAACTGCGATATTACTACAAAAGATGATTTAACATGGACGAAAACCCACATATAAATAACACATATCCTGACAATTTCCATAAAAATAATTCATAAAGCATAAAAAAATCTGAGACTTTACAAACTAATTCAAACCTTGAATGTTTTGTAATTGCTTCTACGGCAATAAAGAGTAGACATCTTGTCAGCCATCTTGCTAATGTTTAGATAACGAAGATAAGGAAATACATTAACGCATGTCAACATCAGGAATCACTTTTAGTCTTGGTAAAAACTCTATTTATCATAAACTCATATATAGAAATCTTTCAAGTGAGTTATACAAATAACACATTAAGAATCAATTTGAACACTGATGTATGTTCTCGATTCAATAGCTAAAATATATTCTATGAATGTTTATTAATGTTTATAGCGCACAAAAACATTAAAAGAGACCATTAAATCATAGATATGAATATTTCCTTTTGTTCAAAATGTGTGATGTTATTGTACATTAAAGCATGCAATTGGATGATCAGAAACAAAAGAAACATTTAATGAATAATGACTGACAATGGCTTTCGGCCTCTTCAATGCCCCTACCCGCTAGTAACATTTCAGAACTTTTCATAACAGATTTAAATATCCTAAATGTCATTGTTATTTATTATTCCTGTGAGTGTAAACTAAAATTGAGAACAAAAAAAGGTTCATTTAATATCTCCGTGCATGATAGTAATCTTGGCTAATGTATACTGAACTCTTACTTCCATACCTCTTATATATAGTGTGAGGGGTTGCATGGTGCGTTGATAGTTTGAGGGGTTGCATGGTGCGTTGTATCATACCGTCTGTCATTGAGTCAAGTGACATGGTTTCGATACACTGGTTGCATGTGACAAAGAGTGGGGTCGCTTGTCCACCCTTGTGTCTTTTTTCCAGATCCTCCACTGCTAAAGACCCCTACTTGCAAGCGAATTATTGAAATAAAATTGAACCATATGTTAGTCCCGATATTAACTGATTTGTGTCGAGTGGATGTTAAACCCCATTTATCTCTCTCCACTTCGATTGTGAATGAATTGAATCGAGTCTAAGCAATATTTTCATTAAGTATCTTTTAATTCAATTCTAGAGCAGGCCAAGAAAGTTCCTTCAGATCTTTTTAGCATGATTTCCCCTCGTCAGTCCTAAGAACTGTGTCTAGCTGTCGAATAGTTACAAAAACTGAGATTCAGTTTTGTAAAAGAGCAGTTGTCGGGGAAAATTTTCGTTATTGGTAGGTACAGAAAAGTAGGATATTAAACCCCATTTTATTTTGTATTCTGACATCTTGTTAGTACTGATTGGACTGAAGTTTTATTTTTATTTCATACTTCAAACTTTGTGACAAGTAGTTCTGAACCACATTTCTACAATCTGAAATAATCCCTGGACACCAAACGTCAACAGCTCGCTAACCTTGTGGTCTCGTGTTTGATCACTGCCTTGGCCAAAAATGTTCATCAGTATTTTCCGATGTGATTTGCCCTTGTCAATGATGCTGCACAGAGTGCCTGCTAAAGGGGCAACATATAGTTGTTTGGCTGGGACAAAAACCCAAGGCCCTGTGTACACATTGGCTTGCACATAAAAGAACCCCTGACAGTTTGAATTCAAGATAAGAGTAGGCCATAGCCCTGCTGTCTAGGCAAAATTTCCATCGTAGCACACTGTATGGTAAATGCATGTCTTCAGTAATAAACACAAAACATGGAACAGCAACATTTTTATGAGGATTCTCTCTGAGGAAACATGCGCCCTCACAAAATGTTGCTTTAATTAAAATAGTAAATGTGTTGCATATAATTTTTTTGTGTTTATTATTATAAAACAAGATCTTTTACAGGACATCTCAATATATAATTTAATGACACTAAAGGAGCTAATTCACAGACTTTGGACGACATTGAGTTAGAGACTTAGCTACTTTAAGGTTATATATATTTTCATGTATGTGTATGACAATGCAGATTCATAGTTTTTATAGGTTTAGTTGATTTGGGGGGATATATAAAACCTATTAAAATAAGATTATTCCCAACAATCACATTCTTAATGGCATCAACTACTTGTTGCTAATTGCACGAAGATCTATGTGTATCAAAATGCCTGCGGTATGTTAGAACAAATTCTATGAATACAATACACAATGGTCTTCATAAATAACACAATTCATTATATTTTGAAAGTAATATGCCATGGGGGTGTTTTGTGTAGAAGACAATGCAATCTTACACAGTCTTTGGGTAAAATTCTTGTATAAATTTGAAGTGATGAATTAGACATGATTTTATCCCCAATAATGACTAAAAGTATCCTCGCATTATTGCTCCTTGATCATGATCTCAGAAAAAAAAAATTGCCATAGATTTTTCAGTTGTTGAACATGACTAAATTACACCAAATGGGGGCATTTAATGGGCACGCATGTTCTGTCCCAGATACAATATCAACAGAGAGAGAGAGAGAGGGGGAGGAAAAAGGAGTAATGTCGACTCAACACAAAGTAGGTCATTTCGGGACTAAAATATAGTTCAATTCTAATTTCCTTGTAAATAGCAGAATCCAAACCACGTCACCTAACTCAATGACAGACTTTCTGATCCAACGCACATACGTTTATCATTCAGACTCCTCTCCCCCCCACAGACAGAGACTTAGCCGATTATGCTGATCAATGACAGTGACGCTTTATTCAGTAGGATATGAATATTGATAATATTAGTCAGGTTCTTGGTACAATAAAATATTATTATTGTCTAGAAGATTTTTGAATCAAACTGGCCCTTTATATAAAAGTTGACAATTGCGGTGCAATGATTGCTTAAATGTCTTGCCCAAATTTTCATTCTCCCAGCCAAATGCCACTGGCAGTCACTACCTCTGATATTAGATGGAAACAGGTGTTTAACATCCTACTGTTCTACATCAACCACGCTTATTGTGGGTAGGCAAAAGGGTGAGAGAAATGGGGTTAAACGTTCACTCGACACAAATTAGGTAATTTCGGGACTAACATATGGTTTAATTTTATTTCAATAATTCGCTTGTTCGTAAGGAACTGTAGCTGTGGGAGGAAACTGGAGGACCCGGAGAAAACCCCACGAGGTTGGACAGGCGACCCTACTCCTTGTCACATACAACTGGGGAATAGAAACCACGCCAGTTGACTTTACGACAGGTTTTATGACACAACGCGCACTTGCTAACCATTCGGCCATCCAACCTCCTGAAGATAGGCAAAAGCAATGCAGTGTGCTTTGAAAGGAATTTTGCCCAGGCAGTGGCTTTTCCTCCAACTCTTCGTCAAGTTTCCAATTGTCAAGAATCCTTTTACATGCACACCATTTCAGATGGCAAAGCTACATGGTCGGAGATAATTTTGCTATCTGCCAAACTGCTCAAATACTGGCTATTATAATAATTTTAAAACCCTTGTTCAGATTATCAATATTAACATTTACAGCTACATATCTTGAGTGTGAGCAAAGATTGATCAGAAAAAATTTCAATAAATAATGCATCTTGAACTACGTAAATAAAATCTATGTCTAAATAATGCTAATTAAGATAGAAAACAGACAAGCACAACATAAAAAATTCTTCCTTCAATTCATCTGCTCTTGCAAATTGATCAACTTACATTGGGCATAGGAGCTGATTAATATGTAGTGTTGGTTTGTGTTTGGTATCTCTGGGAATTGTCAACCAGAAAGGTCTTAATACTATTATGTTCCACAACCCGAGACTCTGTCACTTAGAGATTTAATAAAGCACCATGGGAACTCAAGAGTAACACAATCAAATGTTTTATTCAGGACATATTTATTCGTACAATCGCTCGTAAAACCACCAGAGACATACTGACAACTCGAACCTTCTGGTTGTGTAATCATAAACAACTTTCAGTTGAGTTTGGGTTGTTTTTTAGCATCTGATATTTTAGTTTGTTTGTATACCAGTTAACCTGTATGAGTAAAATGTGATCAGTCCAGGAACTAAATCTTAAAGACTTTCAAATGGGTTACTGAGCTGTTCTGCAAGCATCCCATTATACTTTATATGCTTCTGAAATTTTCTGAGGATTGTTTTTGTGTTCTTGTGGAGAAAAATGAGTTTCTGGGTTGTTCTACAAGTATCCATTTACATGAATGCTTCTGTTGGGACTGAGACATCATGTTGAAATTCAAGCGCTCTATAATCACTTAGAAACTGGCACACATTTCAATTTCCAAAGAAGGTCCTTATTCCCCCAAGCACCCCCTTATGCCCCAAACATCCGCTTATGCTTATACTTCAGTATGGGGTGAGACACCAAATGTTAAAATTCAGGTGCCATAAAATATGAAAGTGGCACACCAGTTTAAGAGCCAAAGAAGGTACTTCAGCCACAAGCACCACTTTCTTCCCCAGGCACTATATGCACATTTAACACCCACTTATGCCACAAGCTCCCCAATTTGCCATAAGCACCCCTTCATGTCGCAAGCACCCTTTATGCCACAACACCCTTTCAGCACCCCATTCTGCAACAAGCACCCCTTTATGCCAAAAGCACCCCTTTAACTATACTCTCTGTCTAGAGTGGGACAATGAAATGAAATGAAATTTAACGTCCTACTCTTTTGCACCTAACCTGGGCTAATGGAAGACGGACATACGCCATACAGTCTGCTATGAGGGAAATTTTGCCCGGGCAGAGGGGCTACAGCCTACTCTCATATCGAATTCCAACTGCCAAGGGATCTTTTACGTGCACTCCAATGTGTACACGGACCTCGGTTTTCCGTCCCATCCGAACGACTAGGCAGCTGTCCGTGTCAGGCCCTCCTTCTGCATCACTGACAAGGTGAAATCATGCCAGAAAATCGAGATGAACACTCTTGGCCAATGCAGGGATCGAACACCCGACCTCCAGGCTAGCGAACCAGCATCTTATCCACTTCTATAGCCACCGTGATCCCCTTAGAGTGGGACATCAATGTTGCAATTCAGGTTCTCTATAACAGTTTTATTGCATTACAATAGAACCCATGTCTACCCTTAATTTGATTGTCATTTGATTGGTTAGTGAATACATACAATTCTCCTGTTCTTTCTCCGCCTTATAATTCAATTTGTGTTGAAGACTGACCAGGTCTTGGCAGGTGCCCTATTAGATAAGTAACAGACATTTATTTGCTGATTCTATTATCATTACACAAATGACTGTCTGAATTTACTGGAATATAAAGTACAATTACAAGCTGGTAGGAATGGTAGGAATTATAAGCATACCCTGCCCCAGACACAACACACACTCATCAGACAAATGACTGAACTACTGGAGTAAAGTACTATAAAAAAAAACTGCATGAAATTTCATGACGTCTTGTAGGAATTGTAAGCATACTCTACCCCAGACACAACAAACACTTAACAGCAGTATCAGACAAATTACTGACTGAATTTACTACAGTATAAAATATCATAAAAAGCTGTGTGAAAAGTCACATAATGTCCTCTAGGAATTGTAAGTAAATTAACACAAGTATAAAGTACTATAAAATGCTGTGTGAAAAGTCGCAGTTGGTTTCGCAAGCAGTATCAGACAATTGACTGTTTGAATTTACTAGAGTAAAGTATGGTCCTGGATTGGTTGAGAACCGACATTTTATTATATTGAAACATTTATAGATTAAGATTGGTTCTCTTTTTTGTCTACTAATCCTTACCCCGCCCACTCCTTTTGTTTGCATGGCCAATTTTTGTTGACTTTTAGATCTAGGATCAAGGAAGAGTGTTTGAATTTACATTGAATATTCATGATTTTGAGGTAAAAGGAGTTAGCATTGAAGTGTGCTATGAAGTAAATTTGACCCGGACAGCCGCGCTATGGACTCCTCTTATTTCATAATTCCAACTGTCAAGGGTTCTTTTATGTGCACACCAATGTGTACATAGGACCTAGGTTTTTCGTCCCATCCAAATAACTATAAGTTATCCCTTGCCAGGCCCTTCATCCTGCACCACGCCAGAAAATCCCAATGATCTTTCTCTGCATAGGGTCAATGGGGGAGAGAATTAGTGGTCTTAACCCTGACAGACAGCCCCATCTGGTATAAACCCTCATGTTCCACTATACCTTGTATAAATTAATGAAGATTATCAATGGTGTAAGGTAGTCAAAAGTCATGGATTAACTAATTCATATGTCATGGAGTTAACACTGAATTCAGAGAATTAGTGGTCTTACTCTTGATAGACCACCAGCATCTGGCATAAACACTCATGCTCTGCTGTAACCTGTATAAATTAATTAAGATTATCAACTCACACAATGGTATGAGGCAGTTAAAAGTCAAGAGGCATGGATTATATATGTCATTGTATTTACAATTATATACATACATACATACACCTATATCTAGAGACCACACAACAAGTAGCAGCATATGGATTCAGCATTTCATTATCTTTAAACATATAAATACCTTGTCTTTATCTCACAACAAACACAGGGTGGCCCTTTAATTTATACCCATATTACACATTTCTCCTCTACCAACCAAAGTCTTAAAGGAGTTAAAGTGCCAATCCCGATAACTTTTTGGGGAATAAAACTGCTTAATTTTGTGTTAAAATCCTTTAAAATCCTTAACCTAAGGCCCACCTACTAACCCGATATTTGTGATACGCTTGTAAATAACTTAAACCTGACAGTCTTCGTATAGAAATGGAGAACGTTTTATTATACAGTATCTGGATAAAACCAGACTTTTTGCTATAAAAATAGTATGTAGGTGAAATTTACCTTTTGTTATCAAGTACAGGGCATGGGTCATTCACTGTATAGACCTCTCAAGAAACATTAATCGATTATCAGGTCACCCAATGAAAAAATTGACCCGAAATCTTAAAAGGGTTACGTGTCCGGATAAGCAGTGTTGACATTCACGTCCAAACGACTCAATATTTTGAGCTGAAATTTTGAGACAAGGTAAATACACCATGCCACTATATTTTGGTCCATAAATTTCATAATTACTCAGACTTTAATTTTTGAGACTCTGTTCTTATCGGGATTGTCCCTTTAAATCGCTAATATTTGGCACTTAGAAATGGACACATATTACACATTTTTCCTCTACCTATCAAAGTCTTAAAGGACCTAAATGGCTAATATTTGGCACCTAATAATGGACACATATTACACATTTCAACTCGACATATCAAGGTTTTAAAGATGCACCTAAACCACAAATCTATTGTCTCCAAAATATGGACTACTCACGAGATGATCAAGATGAAATGAGATGGGGTTTAACATCCTACTGTTCTGCACAGACTGTGTGTGCTCTGTGTGACAATTTGTCTTGACAGTGGTGCGACTACCTACCCCTATAATCAAATTCAAACTGTCAAGGGTTCTTTTACGTCCACGTCAATGTGTACATGTGATGATCAAGATGAAATGTAATGGTTTTTAACATCCAACTTTTCTGCATGAATTGGGCTAAGGAAGATTTGCATATGTCATGCAGGGTGTTCTGTGTGACATTTTGCCCTGACGGTTGCGTGACTGCCTCCCCCTATTATCAAATTCCAACTATCATGGGTTCTTTCATGTGCACACGAACATGTACATTTGATCTCAGTTGGAAAGAAGGATAGATCGTAGGGTCTCTGTCCGAGTATATTTTCAGATCGAACGCAGAGACATACACATCGAGTCACCATGGCTCCCCTTTAAAGCATTTTACATTACAAAAGGTCGTGATAATATTTTTCATAATAATATTTACTCCAGTGAACTAAACAATCAAGATTGGTCTTTACCTCCACATCAACCCCTTTTCTTTCATGTGACTGGGGGTTACTCAGAAACTCTCATCACCCTTGCAGTAGATCTTTAAATGTTTACTGGTTTTCAAATGATAAAATCTATAGTGTTTATAAGCAACCCATTTATCAATTTCCTAAATCAGATCTAAACCATTTATGTAAACTTCTTGATTTGCGAATTAATGAAAGAAGAGAATTGATGATGCAGGACTTATATATTACTCAAAACAGCTTATGATGTGTAATAGAGGGCAAACCACAGCACTTCAGCGATCATTTTGGGACTAACATATGGTATATTTTTTATATATTAAGCAGTGGGAGCAAACTGGAGGACCTGGAGAAAACCTATGAGGTTGGACAGGCAACCCTATTCCTTGTCACGTAAAACAGAGGATTCAAAACCACGCCAGTTGACTCAATCACAGTCTTTATGATATAGCTAACCATTTGGCCATCCACCCCACCGGCCAAGTAATAAGTTCAGTGGTGTAGGAGGACAAAGAGCGTACAGTGTTTAGTTGTTCAGATCAGATTTAAGATCAAGGTCCTGTGTACATATTGATGTACATGTTAGAACATTGCTTGAAAGACTTTCTATGATTTTAATCTCCATCTCTAGTATCTTGTACAGTCAGAGTGTGCTTACTCTTTCAGAACACATGGTACCACTTCTCATTTAAGGAACACATGCTACCACTTCTCATTTCAGGAACACATGGACGGTACCACTTTAGGAATAATGAATAAAACACATCATTTTGATACAAACATGGGGACTTTGGTTTTGTAAGGTTACATATCAAAGACTAGAGAAAGACACACAGACAGAGACAGATGTCCACTCTAAACAAACTAAGTCATTTTGGGACCAACATACGGTTCTGTTTTGAGCATATGGGTCTTTTGTAGTGGGAGGAAAATCCACAAGGTTGGACGGACAATCCAACTCTTTGTCATGTACAAGCAGGAAATCAAAATCATGATACTGGACAAGTCTGTTGAGAATTCTTCTGTGCTAGTAAAAGATCCCTTGGCAGTTAGAATTTGATATAAGAGTAGGCTGTAGCACACTGTATGGTGTATGTGTGTCTTTATTAGCCTAGTGGGAGCAGAACAGTAGGATGTTAAACCCCATTTCATTTCTTATCAAATGCATGCCCATCTGAACAAAGGTGGATAAAACTACCGCAGTTCCAAACGTTTGGTTTCACAGATGTATTTAAACTCAAAATGTTCCTTCAAAATACATGTTGACATGGATATATATTTTTTTTTTGAATCTTGTACACACATTAATCTTATTGTTCAAAATGACCTAGAGATCCCGAGAGATCCAAATCCTTATTAGAATAAAAACATATTATGGATTACTGGTTGGTTTCTTTATCAGTTTACTTGTAATATGTCAGCTGACATCAAATAATGCATTTGTCATCGAGCGGAATAATTTAATGCTAAAGTCTACATAAACCAATACCTTCACCCATATTAATGTAGCCAAGTCTCTAACTCAATATCATCCAAAGTCTTCGACATTGAAAATACAAATTATTGATGTTGTGATCTTCCTGGGAAAAGATGGGCTTCTGACATCCAATATTTAAGACAAAATAAACATTTTACCATTGGTACACGAATTATGTACCATAATGTGTTTCAGGCCCATTTTTAACAAGGGACTCAAGGAATGAGGGTAGCCATATTCCACAAGTCATGTCAAAAGGTGACAGAATTTTCATATTACATTATTACATGTGTTGCGATCCATTTGTGTAACACACACCCAACAAAAACTTGGTCATTTCGGGAATAACATTGCACAATTTTATTTCAATAATAATTGGTTAGAGGGAAAACCCTAGTTTGTATCAAGTGGAGCTCTCTCTCTCTCTCTCTCTCTCTCTCTCTCTCTCTCTCTCAACAATGTTACAAGTACCAAAATGTTTCAATTAATTTGTATATTCAAAAGTGACCAATGAAGACGATTTATTCCGGTTCGCTTTTTAGACTTAGACTTAACTTATGGCTGCTTTAAATCACCTTCAACTCTAACTTACCTTATTTATATATCTGAACATTAAATAATAAAATTCCTTTCAATCTCTACTTGACGTAGCTTGTTGAATAATTCACATATATGGCAATTAGTAAAACCTTTACACTTGAACAAGTCACATGCCAAGATATGTAGACGATTTGTAGCCAGGAAAAGTGGCTTTCGATGGTAAGAGGAAAACGAACACTTGACAATGCAGACAAAAAAATTATAAGTCTTTTTGCTAAATACTTATAAGATTCTCGGTTACAGAACAGACAGTGTGTGCAGTGCACGGTGGGAAAATGTCAATTTTTATCTTCCTCCTTCTGCTCTGCCAAGATAAACAGACGAGGCAGGTGAAACTGAGGGTGAGGGACCGACAGTGTGGGTCTAAAATTGGCGGAGTTTTGGGGGATGGCGAACAGGTAGTTTAGTTAGGGGTTTGTCAATAACAAGATCATGCCACAACACACACATACCAACAGGATTCAAAGACTATTGTTTAGTTGTTTAATTAACAAATCAACGCACAGGATATTTACGCGTTTCTTTTACTCGACAGTCAATGCAAAATGTGGACATTATCTTTCACTCTTTTACTTTGAAGCCAAGAAATGAACAACGTTTTACAAAAATTTTGTCCTCAAAAAAAGTCGGTGAAATCTCTAGTGTGTTATTCATACACTCCTTGTTTACCAGGTCACAACAACTTTTTGAATTGTCATCTGACCTATAAATTTTAGGAATTCTTTAATAAAATCAATTTCAATTTAAAGTCTGCGATACCAATCGGTGGATATTTCGAACAACATATAATTTTTTCATGGCTTAATCCATGCTTGTAAGGAACAACATATAATTTTTTCATGGCTTAATCCATGCTTGTAAGTACTGAAATTTAATATTACAAAAATAAAATAAATATTAACGGTGGATAATCTTACATCTGAACTAGAATGGATCAAATTAATAAGAAGCCTGCCAGAAATAAAATGAAATGAAATGGAGAGTTAAACATCCTACTGTTCTGCTCCGAACTGGGATAATGAAGTCGGCCATGGGCTATGAGGGAAATTTTGCGCGGACAGCGGCACTATGGCCTACTCTTATATCGAATTCCAACTGTCAAGGGACCTTTCTCTACCTCCTCCTGGTTCCCCTCTCTAGCGTTCTTCCCCTCCTTCTCCTCAAGAACCAGATGTTAAACCCCATCTCCCCGCTCTCTCCAGCTATCTCTTTCTGTCCAAGAACCAGGTGTGACCACCATACTTTGTATGTTTTGTGTTTTACCTGTACTAATTATTGTTAATTAGTAATTGATACTATGTTTGTGATAAATATTGATAGTTTGTTGAGTGTTGTATTAACAAACACTGGGGCAGTAACTAGTTAAAATACCACAAGCGAGTAAGATCGATGGCCGGTATTGTTGTGGAAGATACTAGATACATACCACATGATACCCAAGTCAATTTCTACCACAAAAATTGATACAATAGATTTCTTGTTTTTGCAAACAAACATTTTGTTACAACCAGCTTTATGGTTCTCAAGACTTGTATGATAAAAATATAACGTGACCCTTTAACAATAGGCTAGCTAAATGGCAGGAACATACCACAAACGATATTCTTAATTAATTAAGACAATATTTGCCTACTAATATAAATGACCTGAAATGATATAGGGGGTTAACATCCTACTTTTCAAATTCCAACTGCCAAGGGAATTTTACATGCATACCAATGTGTACACTGGACCTCAGTTTTCCAGCGCATCCGAATGACTAGACAGGTGTCCTTGTCAGGCCCTCCATCCTGCACCACTGACAAGGGGAAACCATGCCAAAAAAAAGATATCGAGAAAGAGAGAGAGAGAAATGGGGTTTAACGTCCACTCAACACAAACTAGGTCATTTCGGGACTAACATATGGTTTTTAATTTTATTTCAATAATTCGCCTGCGCGTAGGGGTCTTTAGCAGTGGGAGGAAACCGGAGTGCCCGGAGGAAACCCACGAGGTTGAGAAGGCGCCCCTATCTCCATGCCACATATGCTCACACCAGGGCTCGAAACCACAGCCGCAAGCCAGAGGTGACCGGCCAGCTAGAGGTTGAAGCACAGCACTCTAGACCACTATCGAGAAAGGAATTGGATTAAACTTGAACTCAACACAAACTGGGTCATTAATCCCCTTGCTCGTAGAAAAGCCACAAGGTTGGACATGTGACCATAAAGTTGACTCATTGATAGACTTTATAATTTAGGGGTCTTTAGCAATAGGAGGAAACCAGAGCTGAGGGAGAAAAGCCACAAGGTTGGACATGTGACCATACCAGTTGACTCAATGATAGACTTTATGATTCACTGCGCACATTCCACCCGCTACGACAAACTAATTAAAAGGATAGTTTGGTTAGTTTTCTGTATAGACCAAAGGTTTAATCTACTGTAAACACAAATAATAAAAATATTGACCTGTTTGTGTTTCTCTTACCTTGTTTTTGTAAAATTTTATTTTAACACGATCGTGTAAATGAAAAACACGATTGGATAGTAAACGGTCAAACATGCTCAACAAACATGACAGGTACGTGTGACAATTTGTACTTTTATTGCAGTAGTCGATTTCGTTATAGGTTTAAAAGGGGACAAAAGGGTACAGACTGATCATTCTTTTCATTTTCTCACATTATTAAAGTGTGTTTAACAGGTGTTCAGATCAAGTTTTGTAGGTGGACATGATAATCCCTTCAATAAAACATATTGGTATCAACCCTTACATATTTACATGTATACATTCTTATTAAAAGACAAAATGGCCATTTGGATTGTTTTCTTCGTTATTAAATTACCCAGGTGTTCTGTGAATAGTCACATTCTAGTTCTCATACAAAAATAACATAATTAATAGTATGTGCAGGAGGAAGGCACTACACACAAAAGTGAGAGAGAGAGAGAAATGGGGTCTAATGTCCACTGGACACAAACTAGGTCATTTCAGGACTAACATATGGTTTTAATTTTACTTCAATAATTTGCTTGCCCATAGGGGTTTTCAGCAGTGGGAGGAAAGCACCCCTATCTCCATGCCACATAAGCTCACACCAGGGATCGAAACCATAGCCACAAGCCAGAGGTGACCGACCAGCTAGAGGTCGAAGCGCGGCACTCTAGACCACTAGGCCATCCCAACCCCTGTACACATAAAGCACTGATCAGACAAACCTGCAGACAAGACGATTGCAATGTGCCAACAACAAATCTCAAATCAAATCAAATGTTACTATCCTTTGATCAGTTAGAGAGTAACAATATTTATGGTTGCAGTGGTCTGACAAGGTCAGTTGTTTTGATGGGACAAAAAATCAAGGCACAGTGTATACATTGGAATGCAGGTATAATATCCCTTGGCAGTTGAAATTTGATATTAGAATTGGCCATTGTGCTGCTGCTTGGTCAAAATTTCACTCATAGCACAAACCCCTCTTCATCAGTCCACTCTCAAGGTTATTTATTCAATGGAAATGAGAGAATTTTGATATAGTAGTGTATCATCTCACTCTTCATTGAATTTCAACTGCTGAGGGTTAAACAATATTCTAGATTCAAAGATACTAATTGATATCCCGCCGTCATGTTGGTTTTCTCTGAGGTAGTTAGCTGATGCCTGTATAATATTTCATTTTAATACCACAGGTGGTACCTGCACCTGTATTGAAACACTGAACATTCGTTTGATTAATTATTGTTTTAAAGTTTTATTCTATTCTCTCTCTAGAGAGTGTTTAACATCTACTAAACACAAACTGAACATTCGTTTGATTAATTATTGTTTTAAAGTTTTATTCTATTCTCTCTCTAGAGAGTGTTTAACATCTACTAAACACAAATTAGGTCATTTCGGGACTAACATAATTATTTCAATAATTCGATAGTGCGTAGGGAGATGTCTTTAGCAGTAGAAGGAAACCGGAGGACCCAGAGAAAACCCACGAGGATGCACAGGCGACCCTACCGCCTGCCACGTACAACCCGGGGAATCGAAATCACAACAGTTGACTCAATGGCAGACCTTATGATAGCTTAAGGTACAACTCCCTGACATTACATGTCCAAATGATGAAGGCTATGACGATCTCAATCAGACATCTGTTACCAGACAGGATATTTTAAATTCTAGATAGTTATCACCCATGATCGACAATACAATAGGTAATGTCAGCCATGTCGGAGTATGATAAATGACAAAGCATGTGAAATATCAACTGTAACATTTATCATATATTTCAACATGCAGACGTGATATTAAAAAAAAAACATAGGTATTGAGTGCATCCTAAAATATGAATTAATTTATAATTGAGTAGCTTGGAATATTGTTTTAATAATTTACATATTTATCAAATACCATATTCAGGTGTTCAGACATGCATAATGAAGTTTGCATAAATTTAAATCTAGCTACAACTTCAAAAAGCGAAAGAGAGAGAGAGAGATGGGGTTGAACGTCCACTCAATACAAACTAGGTCATTTTGGGACTAACATTTTGTTTCAATTTTATTTCAATAATTCGCTTGTGCGTAGGGGTCTTTAGCAGTGGGAGGAAACCGGAGTGCCTGGAGGAAACCCACGAGGTTGAGAAGGCGCCCCTATCTCCATGCCACATACGCTCACAGCAGGGATCGAAACCACAGCCGCAAGCCAGAGGTGACCGGCTAGCTAGAGGTCGAGGTGCGGCACTCTAGACCACTAGGCCATCCCAACCCCCCCACTTCTCAGACTTAAGTTAAGAATTTACTAAACATTCAATCACTGTTTCTGAGAAATATCTTCGATCCAGAAACACAAAACTTGCACATAGTTTTTTATTGATGTACGTGATACATCAAAACAACAAAAGTTTTATAAAGGGCCATATTTTAACTACAATAAGGCAAACAATTTTCAGTAAATTCTTAACTTGAAAATACTTTGTGATCTCGGGGCCTGGAAACAAATTCCCTTAGAGGAATCTGGGGGAACCAAAACAAACCCACAGGACTAGACAGAAGACTCTACTTCTTGTCACATTCAAGCGAAGGAATCAAAACCATGCCACTAGACTGAATGACAGAACTTGTGATTTCATGCACAAGCATTAGACCCCCGCCACCCCATTTTTAAAATAACATTTACAAATTATATTTAATTATTTTAATTATTCAGTTAATTCAGCATCTGGTGAAATTTGGGCTGAACAAAATCAAACAGTTCCATGCAAACCACGCTCAAAATCTGTAAATGGTGTAGTCAGTGTGCACACTATTTACAATAATAAATGTACCACATGTTTTGTGGTTTATTGGCTCAGTGATCTAATATGTGCTTTAGACTGTAAGGTCTGGTATTGAGTCAAGCGGAGTGTTTTCGATCCCATGGATGTACATTCGAATAGACGTGGTGTTTGTCCGAACTCATCAGGTTTCTCTGAGTCCTCCTGTCAAGGATCAAGGCATTATCAATGTACAACCACACATGGAGAATCGATGTCCTAAAAACGAAGAAGTTCTGAAACTTATCCCAAAGTATGTTGACACTCCTAGAGGATGACAAATAAATAAATAAATAAATATCTACTTTTTAATCGAGAGATAAAAATTGCCACGATTGCAACAAAAAACGTAACAGATTGATGAAGACTTTGTGTGGAATACTCGGAACTTGTCATTCACACAGAACGTGTTGTACCACTTTCTGTACTAAAAACACACTATTTTATTCATGCTAAATGCTAAAATAACAATATTCTATAGCCGATACAGTCTTTTTTACAAAGAATTCAAACACCATTAGGAAACATATTGTGTGAAACTCTGTCTTATTTTGAATAAAACATCATTTCCTGGCATCAAATATTCAACACAAACTCAACTGAAGCCTGCAAGAAAAGAGAACGCAATAATAGAGATTCTGTGACAATCTGACATTTTGCTGAATCGGAATCAAAAAGTTTCATAGACCAGTGAACGTTCTTGGTTTTATTCAGATTACTTCAAGTTGATTTCTACTTTTATTTTATTTTCCTTTCTACTTAATAAAGGTGTCAGAATTTTTTAAATATTAAAAACAGGAATGGATTGAAGTGGAATGGAGAGATTGAAGTCGAGTGACATGTGAAGACCATGCACCCCTTTACTTTATTTTCTTAAATGACTTTATATAATTAATTTAAGAAATATTTTAGGTTTCAATTTTATAACTGCTTAGGTGTACACAGGACCTCTAAGAGCCTCACATAGTCTAAATCTGACAAGGACGTTGCTTAATATCAAGTATCAACTATCAATATACATGTTCATATTATAATGGCTATAAAGCAAAGAATAAGGGAGGTAACTGTTGTGTTTGAACCAGTTGACAGTTCCAATATGATTAAAATACAGATCTATATTTGGCTTACAATACACTACATGAAAATTTGACAGTTCAAGTGAAAGGTTGTGTCAAGGGTCATACGAGCAGCTTTTGACCCTATCACGTCACACATTGATCAATCAATCTACATGTTTACTAACACTTCTGTGCAGAGCACACCAAGAACTCGTCATAGCAGACTGTTTTACTGGCTAATTGCTCATGATATATTTTTTTCTTTTTACAAATATTACAGAACTGTTAATCTGTTTAAAACATAAACACTATTTTGTTTCGTTTTTTTATTGTTCAAAATTTCGTTTTATCTATCTTTACATCATTAGGATCTAAAAGAATTGTTGTATGACAGGCCTTAATTATAGTTGATGTCAAGTGGAAAAACATTTCGACTAGACTATACTAGCAATAATAATTTACATTTTACCAGGGTATCCTGTTTCAAAAAATCTATGCAAAACAAAAATAAAATCATGTAGAAAAGTTTTAATTACCTAATCTGATCTAAAGCTTAGCTTTTTTTTAAATTTTTAAACGGTCTCCACTCCGTTTAGATCTGACCAGTTTATGAGGAATGACTGAGTGACGCAAGTTATTTTTTATTTAATCTTTGTTTCCTTTAGTTCTTAGATGTCACCCAAAATACATTACAAACCCCTTTTTGCTCAATCTAATAGTTTCAGTGGTGTAGAACAGGCCTGGAGTTCACTAAGCATTCTCAGACTCAAGTTAAAGACTTTACTCAAAATTAACTAAAATATAGCCCTTTATAAAACTTTTGTTGTTTCAAATTTATCAATAAGAATGTGTACACAGGACCTCAGTTTTTCGTACCATTCAGAAAACTAGACAGGTCCTTGTCAGGCCCTCTGTTCTGCACCATGCCGGAAAATCCCCCAAAACTTTCTCAGTCAACATTGGGAGCGAACCTGGCAATGAACAAAGTCTAGTTATTTGGATGGTGCCCTGATAGCTTGCACATGATGCATATATCCGTCTTCATTAACCTGGTCGGTACTTAGAAACGTAAGACGTTAAACCCCATTCCATTTTTTTTTCATTTCATCAGCGATTAATTCACTAAATTCAGCATGGAAATATAAATTTTAGATCTCCCACTTCTTCAAAGAGATACTGTATTCATAAATGACCTTTAAAACAATAACTATGAGGAATGTAATTTTTTTCTGAATTTCCTAATCAAATAACGTTCTTAATTGGCTTTGAAGTACAAATCTATCAGTAGAAAGCCATTTTCTCTGGTGAATTTAAAAAAGAATGGGGTCCTGCATTATTACATCAAAAATATTCAAAAACCTGTAAAAATCAAATAATTAACAGACTCGTAAAAGGTTTTCATTCTAGCCGATTGAGTGAGTTTCATGAAAAATCCTGCAATATGAGTTAGTAAAACTCATCTCGTCAGCCGAGCTACAAAGAGATGAAAGGCTCGCAGTAATTACAGGGCAAAAATCGTGGAGTGCCGTGAAAATAAACACTGTTAATTGTGTGGCATCATTACACCGTAAATACAATGTAAGCGCTTAGCTTTGATATGTACATAGCAGTAATAAGCGCAAAGCAATCAGCGCTGAACATAAGAACATCGACATGGGTATCGACGGCTCAACCAACTTTTGACATCTCCAATCCATAAATCAATATCTCCAAGACTAATGTTAGAAATATCAAAAATATAGCCATATGCAATGGTTTGTGATAAACATCAATTATTGTCAAAACCATCGTTAAAATCACCAGAATAGAAAATTATTTGGATTCGGAAGATATTTTTCGAAACAAAAATGACAAGTGAAGTTTGTTTTTTTCTTCAAGTCAATAAAAGATGTACGCCACATCAAAAGTCATCAATTGAAGATTTAAGGAGGGTACATTAGACACATATTGGAACAACCATTGAGAGGTAATGTTTTGTAAATATTGGAAAAGATGATTTAACAGCTCAAAAAACATTTCGTCTCTTCAAATCACAGTAATTGTGGTTTATTCTAATGGATCTACTCAGGATTTAAGTAAAAAGAATAAAAATCTAGATTTGAGAACATTTAGATAAATATTTAAGTTTAATTTTCTTTTCAAAATATAAATTCACCAATCCTTATTTGTAATCTTTTATAAAGTGTTAAGTTTCTTAATAGATTTAGAAGAGAGAGAGAGAGTTTAACGTCCACTCAACACAAACTAGGTCATTTTGGGACTGGTTCTATTTTATTTCAATAATTTGTTTGCACATAGGGTGTCTTTAGCAGTGGGAGGAAACTGGAGGACCCGTAGAAGAAATATAAATGACTGTTATTGGCAATGATCATCATTTGAAATTTCAGACAATGTCTAATTTTTCATGGCTTAATCCACACTTACAATATATACTCATACTGATTATTTAAATTAAGAAAACAAAACTCAAATGAAATAAATTGGGGTTTAAAGTCCTTTTGTTATGTCTGACTGGGTTAATACAGTGTGCTATGAGTGAAATTTTGCTCAGACAGCGGTGCTAAGGCCTAATCTTATATCGAAGAATTCCAACTGTCAAGGTATCCTTTAATTGCACACCAATGTTTTCCATCTCTTCCAAAGGACTAGACTAGCTGTCCTTGTTAGGGCAACTGTCCTGCACCACTGATTAGGGGAAATGATGCCGAAACCCCCCCAAAACCCTAAAATGTTGAAAGTACATCTCTCGGTATACATTCATGCAGATTGAAAAGGAACCCTTCAAAATATTTTAGCCAAAACTTAAAGCTGCCACTGGCTTATTCAACAAAAGAAAGCGAAAAAACAATTCTACTTTCAATTTAACTAACAACATTAAATGCAACTAAACAACAAGTTCTCCTATTTCTAAGGCAATATCCATAAAGATAACTAAAATATTTTGACATTTCAAAATACGTGTGTAATTGCTGTTATTTTCTTTAAGATTATACAAGGATGAGAAATGAATTGTCAAGGAAGGAAATTTTGACTTTCCAAGAGTGTTTCAAGTGTCTATTGTAAGAGCTTTGTATGATCCAATTACAAAACTGAAGAGCCCTCAAAGCATTGATCAGAATTCTACTAGTTAAATATAAACACAAACTTTGTTGTCTTAAGTCATTCAGTGAAATTCAATCGCGAACATTAGTAGATATGACCAGCGGTTGTTAGACGGGACTTGTCAAGGGCACCTGTCCGCATCACACACTCGTCACACGTCCAAACAACGTCCCAGAAATAATTAACAATTCTGTAAACGTTTCTCTTGATAGGTCAAGTGAATAGAATTTCCTATTCTGATCAGTTTTTAAAAGCTATGTACAACAAAAGCCAGAAAATTAAAACGGAGCAGACAAGTTTACAAACAGAAGTTGATGGTCAATTGGTATTTATTGTTCCTTTTACTTTGTTTGTCCTCAATTACATTCCTGATGGTCACATGTCTTCATTAAATAGTTAAATAAAAGTATGGCATGCCTTTGTTTTCTTTGTGGTGAATTTATGTCTCAGCACAAATTGTGACTGTCATGACCAGAATGATCAAATTTCCTGTCCACAGACAATCCATGACCTTAGTATACATCCAGATATAACACTAATGAATTAATTAAACAGCAGTCGATATCTCTGTTGTTCCAGAGAAGTCCAAAGAAAGGAATCATAGATGGCTATTGTTCATATCATAATAAAATTTTTATGGGGAGTCGCCTGAATAACTGATCTAAAGGAGAGAAAGAGAGAGGAGCGAAATGGTGTTTTACGTTCAATCGACATATTTAAACTAGGTCATTTTGGGACTAACATATGGTTCAATTTTATTTCAATAATTTGCTTGCGAGTTGGGATCTTTAGCAGTGAGGACAATGCAGAGAGTCAGAAAATCCCCACCGGGTTGGACAGGCGACCCTACTCCTCTTCACGTACAACTGGGGAATTGAAGCCGTACGCCAGTTGACAGACATTATGATGCAGCGCACACCCTAACCATACTGCCATGCACCCCCTCCATCCATACACCCACAGCCAAAAGACTTGAAAAACTTGGCATAAAATGCCCAACAATTTCTTTGCCTACAAACTGTTATCCTTGTCAATTTAATTCAATCATAAATGTCTCAGGAAAAAAAAATGGTATAATTTCTAGCCATAAAACTGTTAGTTTTTTTATGGATTGAATTCAATTAGTTTAAATTAACCGCGACGAGTCTAGAAGTAAATGAGAGGTTTTAAGAATAATACAAGTCTTTTTTTAAGGATGCAGCTGTCAATCACGGAGAGATAATAATTGCTCATGTGTATTTCAACATGACCAGGATTAGGGTTTCACGACCCCTATTCTCTCATCATGTCTAATATTATCTGACATTCATTCTTTTTTTTTAATAAATCTGATTACAAGAAAAAGATGCCATCTGGTCTTGTCTTTAGATTCAAGGTAAAATTCAACTGAACAGTTCACAGGACATCTATACATAAAAAAAGACAACAAAAAAAAAACAGAACAAATTATACTGTATAGGGATTTACACAAACTAGGTATTTTGCCACAAGCATAATTATTTGACAGCATATTTCAATTTTTATTATTTCTAAATTTGTTGACTTTTGGCAATTCTAAGGTGCATTTTAGGAATAATTGTCTTTAGAACCTTTCCTGATAAGTCTGTTTATTTAATTATCTAAAAGGGACAGCCAAGCTGTTACGTCCCACCCCTTTACATGAAATGTAGTTATTAGGTATTTCAAAAATACAATATATAATTCTTTCTACAAATACCTGCATGAACAAATACTTGAAGAATGAAAAGTACTGAATAATGACAAAACATTTAATTGATTGATTTTCAGAAGGAAAAACGGAAATTCAAAAGTCCTTGAATGACCCCAAACAATTAACAATAAAGAATAAACAAAAGTAAACTTCCATTATTCTCTCAAATTGTTCATGAGAAATTATAACAAAGATATCTCATGAAAAGAAAAATGAATTATTTACTTCATTTTCTAATTCTCTCACACTAAATACAATGACACAGTGCTGTGAAATGATGCTGTCCACTTCTTAAGACCAAAAGGAACCAAAAAGCAGGTGGAGTATGAAAGCTACAAGGATAAATACCTATAATTATAATTTAACTATGACCCATCAAGAATTCTAACCACGTAAAGAATGACCAACAAAGACAATACCCTGTCCTAATGCAGACGGCATGGATTAGTCTGGACATGGTCTTGTGTTTACACTGACTGGTCTGAACATGGGTCAGCTCTTCCATGATGTTTCAAACGGTCAATTGATGGTCAAAACGCTTAGTTTTCACACACCTGCTGAGAGTAATTGATCCCTGCTATTAATAATTAATGAAAATCACAGAAGGATAATATTATAAACTGTTTCTATTGTGTTCCGTGGAGTGTTGCCAATTGATGATTATCTGACTTTCAGTCACGCTTCAACGATTCTGTCAATCAATACAGCCTCATCTACACCTTTCACCTTAATTAGCCTTTACCATATATCACGCATCAGTGATTTTATCCTATTAGTTAATTGTGTGCAATCCAATCAAAGCTTCAAAGATTGCAGAGTGAAAGACAACACAATATCCATGAATCAAGATATGTATTTGTTTATTAGCTAGCAGTAGTTATCAATATAGATGTATATATAATGTATGTCTAGAAAGAGTGACACAAACTAGTTAATTTAGGAACAAACCAAAGAATGCTGTGAAAACCCATGAATATCGGTCATAATATTGCATTACTTAATAAGGACTAAGATTTATGTATATGTGTGCCTAAAAGATAGCACAATATAGGTCATTTGTAACTAACATGTATTTATATTAGTGTGAGTGTATGTGACATGGAGATAGGGGCGCCTTCCATCCACTGCTGAAGATCCCTATTATTGAAATAAAATGAAACCAATGTTAGTCCCAAAATGACCTAGTTTATGTCGAGTGGACCTTAAACCCCATTTCTCTCTCTCTCTCTCTCTCTTCCAATAGAAGAAAATCGGGGCACCAAGAGAAAACCCTATAGTTGTCCTGAGCAAATGTTGGACCAAAACCATGACTCGATGACACATTAGACCATGAATAACATTTTTTTGTTTATAATGAAAAGAAGAGATCTATCATATTCAAAGTCTTTTTCCAATTACAGAACAACAGTAAAACAAAAACAAGTCCAAGAAAACTATTTGTTGCATTTTTGTGCAAAGTAAAGATTCCATCTCTTTTTGTTAGCTTAAATAATAATTGCCTCCATCTCTGAAGATTACAATTTCATTATGGACCACAAACACATCTCCATATATTGCCCATTAACCTCGCGTAATTACCTCAGAAGTAGCTTTATATCAAACCTCTGAGGATCTTTCAAGATTTGGTGAGTGCATTTAAAAATTTACTTGTGCTCTCTAAAGACACCATTTTTTGTGTTTTGTGTAAATTTAGAGGAAACCTGAGCATTTAATTTATATTCAAAAGTTAAAAAGGCAGAACCAAGAGAGCTTCATCTAATGAAGTAGCTAAATAAATTGGGAGCAATCATTCAAAAAGATAAAAATTCTGAAACAAAAAAGAGCAATGCTAGAGAATCTCACATTAACTCTTTAGCACCAGAAACAGATTCTGGAAGAAAAGGTGCCGGGGGTGGATTGCAAAATGGTTAGCATGCTTGTTGTATCATATGGTCTGTCATTGAGTCAACTGGCATGGTTTTGATTCCCCAGTTATATATGACAAGGAGTGGGTCGCCTGTCCAACCTCAGGGTTTTCTCCTGGTCCTCCAGTTTCCGTACACGGCTAAAGACCTCTATGCGCAATTGAACTATGGAATTTCAACTCCCAAGGGTTCTTTTTTATGCATGTCAGTGTGCACACAGGATATGAAGCTTTTTGTCCCATCCAAATGACTAGACCCCCAAAATTTAATTGCCTCTTGAATTTGGCAGTCAAACTCTGAACATCTTTCAATGTCAACCTTTTACTTATCATTGAAGGTCTTTTAACCTTTAACCTCAGTCAAGTTAAATAAATAACTGATATAACATAGAAACCATAGAACGCTAAATACCCATAATCCTCTATAATCGTGTAGTGACTGTAGCCCCTTTTATTGATGATTCCTCAAAGATTGTCGGACTATAATTAAAGACTGATGGACCTCCTGTTACTAAACAAAGCTAATCCTTTCAATAAACAAACAAGAAAGGAGCAAACATCAGCATTCTAACTTTTATGGTACAACTATCCACTACAGTCCTAACTATATGGCCTTTAAGTTAACAGGTGCCCTTTTTTATGTTTAAAAGTCTGTGATTTATATCAAACAATTTGTTGGGGTTAATAATAATATATACATTAAGGACACCTACATTCTTTCTTCAAATATATTTTGTTGGTACAAATATGCACCCATGTGTTGCTTACAGAATTGAATGGGGTTTTAATGTTACGTCAACACATGGCTACATGAGCAATGGAAAGTGGGAGACTTAACATGTTTTGGGCCTGTGTCGTCTTTTTAACTTGTGTACATGAGACCTTCATTGTTTTTCCCTTCCAAATTACTAGACACTTTTCCTCGTCAGACCCTCTGAGATAGGGAACAAGTCTGTAAAATCCTGATCCCGAATTCATATAGCATTCTCAGATTCAAGTTAAAAATTTACCCAATTTTCAATCACTATTTATGAGAAATGTCTTTCATCCAGGAACACAAAACTTTGCAAATAGTTTCATGTTCATGTATTTGATACATTAAAAGAACAAAAGTTTTATAAAAGGCTATATTTTAGTTAAAATAAGGTGAACAATTTTGAGGAAATTCTTAAGTCTGAAAATGATTTGTGAAACTGGGGCCAGCAGGTTTTTTTTGTCCATCCTGAATGACTAAGAACACTTTCCTTGTTCACTCAGCAGAAGCCACCCCCTGAGAAGTAATGACAAGGCCTGAAATATCAGAAAGGTTCTAATCGGCCCATGTCAGAATTTGAACCCAGGACACTTTTGTGAGCTTCCAGTATCCCGATCGCTCAAATACTGGACAGAATTAATTGAACATGTGAATTTCTTAATCTGTATATTTTTCCTTTATTCACTATATAAACGTGCAATACTGGTATAATGGAATGCTGAACAGATTCTGAAAACTGAGGTCATTCTGAAAGTAACCCAAGATATTAAAATCACCAATCTGTTTCCTGCTCGGACATTTAGATTTTTTACTTAACCCCCGAGGTCAAAGGTCATGACATGTGAAGGTTAATTTCAATAAACCATTTTAGCTTACACCTGTAAAAGATTATAGAATTAACTCCTGTCACCTGTACATTGTTGACAGAAAGTAAAAAGTAAACAATAAATCTGATGATCACATTAACTTCCTGAAAGGACATTTTACATATATTTGAATTCTTTTGCGTTAAATCATGGCTACCACATGGAGATGGGTGTTTGAGGGTGTCATGTGCACTTTTTCATAGCATACAACACTGTTATTTTAAACAGACAAATATTTTGCAACTGTAAGTCCCAAGCAATTTAATTTTTAGTTTTTTAGAATCTCTTGAACAATGTTTTGTTCAATATTTAAAAAATTGAACTAAAACCTTTGTGAGAATAGTAACTAGGTATTACTTGTTTCTAAATTTATAGTCCCCCCCCCCCCCCGGCCCCGCCTCAAGCAAAGGTAGGATGCAAGATTTTCATAGGTGTTGTCGAAAAAGAGAGAGAGACTAGTTCATTTGGAGACTAACACAAGATTCAATTTTATTTAAATATTTCGCTTTGCCCTAAGGGGTCTTTAGCAGTGGGAGGAAACCTGAGGACCCAGGGCAACCCCCAGAGGTTGGACAGGAGACTATTCCGTGTCATGTACAACCGGCGAATCAAGACCTCGCCAGTTGACTCAATGACACACTCAGCTAACTATTCGGCCATCCACCCCCCCCCCCCCCGTTTCTAAAAAACAAAACATTTATTTGGTAGGGCCTAGTAACAGTGTTTATTCAGTTCTTGTCACTTGTTTCTTAATTTTGCACATATTGTTGTTTATTTAGTGCCAGTGTCTGTACCACCAGATTAGATATTTCTATTCATCTGCTAATCTGCTTCTGTGTCGACTTGCCGAGTGAAATGGATGTTAAAAATTTCATTAGCCTGCTAAACAAAAGAGATTTGACTGTTCTCACGTTTGGGATCTAAACATAGGCATGACAACACACTGCAAGGATGATGACACCAAATGGTCATTTTCTGTTCCTAAACCGGTGATGAATTTTGTTAGGGTATTGGATATTTACATCCTTCATAATAAAATTTTATTCAAGCAATATTGTAAAGATATGAGACCAAAGAGATTTTATTGGGAGAAACAAAGAGAAATGGGGTTTAACATCTACTCAACACAAACTAGGTCATTTCAGGACTAACAGATAGATTGGCACCACACCAGTTGATTCAATGACCTTACGATACAGCATTCCAACCCCCCTGATTCTATTGGGAAAGGGGTTATGAATTTTGATGATGTGTTTGTAAGATTTTTTATTTTTCAAGACGCTGAAAAATGATTTCAAGGCATGCATTAAACTATTTTTCAAATAATATAACCAATTTTAAGTGAATTGTTTAAGTGGCATTTAGTAACTGGGTTGTTTATTTCAGGGAAGTTTCGACGAATGTTCTTCCATCGTCACTAATAGTCCGTTCAGACGCTTATTTTTATAAGACAAATTTTCCGTTCAGACGCTTATTTTTAAACCAGTTCATAATCGCTGGGGTTTTTAAGACAGGATCATGTTGCGTTCACACGTACTATAAGCCAAACCAGTTTAACTATTCTGACCTCTTCGGTCGGAGGTTAGAGTTAACGACGCATGGGCAGCTTCACCATCTTTATCCGGTTCTCGCACGATTTCGATAACATTGGCACTGTCTGGAGCTGGGTTTATTAAGCCAACCCGTTCAGACGGCTAAGATGAACCAGTTTAAAATAAAAAGCCTTCTCGAAGACAGGTCGCGAGCAGGGTTTTTTAAACTGGCTTATTTGCCCCACATGTGCATTCAGACGCTTAAGTTAAACTGGTTTAACGATCCCTGGGGTTTATAAACCAGTTCACAATAAGCGTCTGAACGGGGTATAAGCAATGATGGGAGAACCCTTGTCGAAACTACCCTGAAATAAACTCCTCATGTGTTACAATGATACAGCATGCATACGCTAACCATTCAGTCATTCAACCCCCGTAACCAACAAAGATAAAAACATGGCGGTTGTCATATTCCTGAAGCAATGGCGCGAGAAATCCCTCTCTTACCATTGCTGGATAGAAGTCATATTCTTGAAATTGGGCGGGGCGTGTCTCTTTTTAACGTCCAATCAAATCCCTCCTCTCTTCTCGCATTCGGCATAATTTTCAAAATGGCCGAAGAAGAAAACATGTTGGCACTGGATAATCGAGCATAATAAATTTCGCGGGTTATGACGTAAACAAGTCGCGATTGTCACTTGATACATTGCGGTAACATATTTTGAGGTCTGGTTAACCCCGATATTGTTTGTTACAATGTAGGTCATTGGTTGGTAATGGCACTACTGACCAATAATAATTTAGCACAACAATGTTCACTCAAGATAGCAGTGTGAAGTGGATTAGTTCTAATCAAACGAAACACTGCGCAGGAGTATGGGCGGTTGTAGACTGTTAAATCAAGTAAATGCTTCTCATGGCTTGCTGTAAGCACATTGCAAAACATTGCATTTATATTGAAAGCTTCATTTGGGAACAGAAAAAAAAGATCTAGTGTGGAATCATGAAAGAAAGACATTAAATTGTCTGAGGTCTATTATCACTTTGTATTATATCATCAGTTGTTTCATGATGAATGAGACTGTTATATATAATTTCTGTTGTATCATAACGGCCCCTTTGTGTACTGGAATATCTCCCAGTATTTATGTATTGAAGCATTATTCTAAGTGTTAGCGGTATGAAAACTTTCTTATTGAAATCAAGAAAGAGAGGGGGTATTAGGAGGCAGTGAGAAAGGCAGGGGGTGGGGGAGCAGTAGGTGGGAAAGAAAGAGAAAGAGCGAGAGAGGGAAGTAGGAGGGAGAGGGAGACATAGGAAGGGAGAGGAAGGAGGGAGTAGGGGTGGAGGTGGAGAGACAGTGTGTTTAAGATGGAGAGGAAAATGGATGTCAGAGTGTAGGGAAGGCAAGACGAGAGATAGTTTAAAAAGGTACGCAAGGTTGGAAATGAAAAAAATGAAAGCAAGCCACAAGAGAATGAGGAGAAAAAAAGAGGGAAGTAGGAAGGAGAGGGAGACATAGGAAGGGAGAGAGAGAAGGGAGTAGGGGTGGAGGTGGAGAGACAGTGAGTTTAAGATGGAGAGGAAAATGGATCAAGTCAAGAGTGGGGGGAAGGCAAGACGAGAGAGATAGTTTAATAAGGTAAGCAGGGCTGGAAATGAAACCATGAAACCAAGATTCAAGGACAGACCTCATGATCTAAAGTACATGATTTACAATCCACTGGACCCCAAAAAACAGATAGGGAAATAATGTCCTATTTCCTGCTCATGTGCAAGTAAATCATTGATCAATATAAGAGAGAGAGAAATGGGGTTTAACATCCACTCAACACAAACGTAGTCATTTCGGGACTAACATATGGTTTAATTTTATTTCAATAATTCGCTTGAGCGTAGGGGTCTTTAGCAGAGGGAGGAAACCGGAGTGCCCAAAGGAAACCCACGAGGTTGAGAAGGCGCCCCTATCTCCATGCCACATATGCTCACACCTGGGCTCGAAACCACAGCCGCAAGCCAGAGGTGACCGGCCAGCTAGAGGTCGAAGCGCGGCACTCTACACCACTAGGCCATCCCAACTCCCCTGATCAATATAGAATACACAAAATATTAATGTTGATTGGAAGTTATATCAATCTCCCTATCCTCCCTGTTTATCTCTCTCTCTCTCTCTCTCTTCTTCTTCTCTTTCACCCCCCCCCTTGCCCTCTATCATCAGCATTTTAGAATGGTGTGTCAATCAATTAGAATCTACCTATAAAAGCATTAATAGTTCTTCCCCGATCCAGTACTCAATAACAGAGATGCATGACTAATTCCATGCACACAGTTCAATATATTAAGGGGGTAGTCAATATAATGTGACATTAATGTTAAAGCTATTTTATTTTTTCCTATCATGTCACTCACCAGGGAGGGTTTATTGCAATGGATATGGACCATGAGTCACTATGTATAGGGGTGAATTCACCATTACAAACAAATCATAACATCATCAATATTAATAGTCATGCCAGCACTTATATTCTGACCCCAGTTGTTGTAATGACAATATTTCATCTTTGATTTACAAATTGTTATCTCTCAAAGCAGATTATAAAAGTGCTTCCCTTGAATCGTGATATTAAACAGTTTTATTTCTTTGACTCAGCGGGACTAAAAAAATTCTCTCCATAAAAATATCAATCATTCATTTATTCTGTTATTGTCTTAAAAAATATTGACCTGGTAATGAATCGCAAAATGAATCGCATCTTACTACCTGGACTGCAATCGCAACACCTAGCACTAATTTGAAAGAATAGAACTGGTGAAATTTTAAAGACAAGACCCTGTTCAATTTGAAATGTGTTCCTATATTAAATACACATTTCTAGATGACAAATTAGGGGAACTCTTGCTCTTCTTTATTCTTATACTTGGGTCAGGGCTGTATGTATGATTTTAAAAGGGGGGGGTGCATCAGAGTGGTGGTTGCCATAGCCTCCACATAAGTAATATAAGAAAGTTTGGGCCATGGACGTATGTACGATTTTAAAATTGGGGGTGCAGTGGTGTGGTGGGGCGTCATAGCCTCCATGTAAGTAATATAAGAAAGTTTGGATCAGGGCAAACGAACCCATTGGCGTGCGGACGACCTAAAAACCGGCCGACTGATCAGTGCCTTAAGAGCATCACTGTGTGTATATAATCAAGTGTATCTTTTTTATAATTTAGGGATGGGAGGGGGCGCCATTTTTTGGGGCGCCATTTTTCGGGGCACCTTATTTTTCTGGGGGTGCAATGTACCCCCTGCATCCCCCGCTAAATATGGCCCTGATTTGGGTGGTAGTAAGGACCAGACCAGGAACCAAACATGATATGTTAAATTGTTACTTTGTCAGTGGCACGCGTTAAATATAATGGAATGGGATTTACTTTTGTCCACTTGAGACAAACATACGCCAATCTTTATTTCTGTAGTTATGTGCATCCAGAGCCACTTTTTGGCACATGTTGGGCCCCGCACTAGAACGGGGGCCCAATAGTTCACTAACTTAAAAACTTTCCAGGCAGTCTAATTGCCAAGTAAAGCATAGTTGGTCTTAAACATGAATGAATATAGGCCTAGTATTTATATCATGTTACTTCGGCTCTCCCAAATTAGGCCCCGCATTTTCTTCAACTGGCCCAGGGTACATTATAATAAAAATGAAGTCAGCCACATAGTATTATCCCTAATAATTGGTTGTAACAATAAAACAACATTTTTCGATGATACTACTACCATTAACGATGTGTACAAATTAGGGAAAAATAGTGCCAGCTGGTTGGCTTCATGGATTAATACATTAAAGTAGTAGAAGAAAACTTCATAAATTGCGGAACTTCCTGAACCAGATCTGACCATTAGCTCCTTCGAGACTGACCACAGGATATGGCTTGTGTAAACAAAAGTTGCTGATAGACAATAGATAGGATGGTTGCTAATATCACATTCATCATGCTAAAACAACACATCATGCCTTGGAAAGCTGACATGGGGATTTTCTACTGCTAGTGATACCAGAAATTAACTCTGTAGGGGATGTTATTCAGTCCAGTAAATTATACAGTCAATCAGTTTCAACATAGCTATTTTTCTACACAGATAAGACATCGTGTTACAGTTTCTGGAATTAGCCGACTGGCATGTATTTCATCCCTGAAGGTGCTAATCAATAAGTGATGTACAGCTCAGACAAAAGATGCAATCAGTGGATTGAACAAACATAGATCTTACTTTATTAAGTTGGTAATATTCTTTCTCCTCACCCCCAACCCCCTTCTTGCCTAAGGTTTTTGTCATTCCAAGACAAGTATTGGTAGTGTGGTTTTGATTCCTGTTTGTATTTGACAAGGAGTAGGGTTTTCTGTCCAATCTAATTAAAATATAGATCTATATTTCGTTTTGTTTTTTTATACTTTCGATGGCCTACACTCATGTAGATCTAACAAGTTATAGTGGGAGCTCACGTTCTATGACGTCAGGTATCAAGCACGGGACATTTGACCCAATAAGGTCAGTCATTCGAATAACCAATTAGCGACCGCCATGCTTTTTAAAATCTACTTTTGTTTTGTTTTGATTTCTATCCGCTGGTAATATTTACCCCCAGTTCCACGCATGAAAAGGTCAAACGGTCGATTCGACAGACCATTTGATTGGCTGACCCCTCATTTCAGGCAGAACACGACTTAAATAACAAGTCCTCCAGATCCAAGAGTAGTAAAGACAAGTAATAACGAAATTTTGAACTATAAAAAACGAAACGAAATTGGATCTGTGTTTTAATCAGATTGGTTTCCTGTCCAACTTGTGGGTTTTTCTGTAAGTCGTTTGGTTCCCTTTCACTGCTCAAGACCCGTACATGTAAAACTCATTGAAATAAAATTGAACCATATGTTATTTATAACTTTTAACTTGTATTTATAACATTTAAAGACACAATATGGGAGATTAGATAACGAGAAGGCAGTTCTCACTACAATAGTTAAAACCTAGCTAATTAGTCCACTATGTTCTTAAAACTAAGCGAATGAAAGTTCCACTTAGCCTTGGTCATCCTTACTAATCGAACTACAATCCAACAAAAATCTCATGCTAACCTCGACATCGAGAGTTGATTATGGTGTGGGTAAGTTAATTAATATCTAATTAATAGTTTTTATAACTTTCAGGCCTAAAGAAAGACCTACAATCGGCAGATTTTACTCTTACATAATGTATGTTTAACTAACTTGTATTGATAACTTTTGTTACTTTTCTGTGTATATATATATATATAAATATATACCTCCTCCTGAGTTTTTAAGTCATATATATGCCTTCTATAAAACTTTCTTTCTCACCATGGCAGTCAAAAAATATATTCCCCTATCAATCCAAATGCACAGTTGTCGAAAAATAAGATTTTTCATGCAATCTTTAGAAAGACAAAAGAAATTCTATTGGTAGGAGGAGGTTCTGATAAATATTTATATGTACTTTTTGCTTTTTTCTGCAGGTGGTAGTGTCATGGAATATAAAAGAGATTTTTAAATGGAATCCCCTTACATGTACACTTGGGGGAAAATTTCACGATTAACAACGAAAACTGAAAAGTCGAGCAAATGTTTGTGGTGGTCTATTTAAAAAATAGACTGTTCAATATAAGAGTCCCCAAAACTTGAAAAATTTGTTTTCTGTACTTATTTTACCCCTTCCAAGAAATAATGTCAGTAAGTATTTGGAAATTTCTTAAAACGCTGATTATTCTACAATAAAAGAACAGAAAAATCCTCATACTGCCATTATTTGCATGCTATTTCTTCGCCTTTTTTCTCTCTTTTGTATGCAACAAACAAACAAACAAACAAAAAGATAGAGAAAAGGGCAGGTTTGTTTACCAGAGCTTCGAGACATTCAGCGTTGTTTGTAGCTATTTCAAACTGATTTCCCTTTACCCACGATCAACAAAATAACTCGTTTATCGGTAGTTAGACAAACCTGTCCCGACCCTGGGACCACAAAAATTTTGAACGAGGGGAAATTTGTTTCACGTAACGTTTTCAAATGATCAACAATTCGTGGAAGTTCGTCAGGATAAAACAAAACAACATCAGACGCTACCTGCCTTCGTTTGCAGAATGTCAAATATGAGAAACAGACCTGCGATTGTTACCGTAGTGACAGTGTTTAACCCAACCCATTAATCCCTCTGTAACATTCCTCGCTGACTTGATATAACAGATTAACTGTTCAAAGGGATGAGTTGTCACCCTTTCGGAGGTAAAACAATTCCAAATATGGACTGTATGTACTAAACAAGTTCCTCAAACAAAGAAACATCCTGTAGGGACTAAGATTCTATAGGGTTTAAAATTCACATGCTTGTGTGTTGTTTTGCTGAATGCGGATAAAAAAATAGAACTAAACACACAAATTAAGCAATTATCTCAGCCAATATATAAAAAAAATCAATTGGCTGTGCAGCTTTTCAAAGATAAAATTCAATACTTCTAGACAGAGAAAGAGAAATGTGTTTTAGCATCCACTTGTTATTAAAGGAACAACCTCACCTAAATTATGAGACGGCTCACAGCTCGAGTTGCGAGCATGACCTGTCAGGTGCATGATGCTCATTACAAATGTACATATTGATTTTGACATACAACAGATTTTTCTGGAAAATATTGAAGATAAAAGTCCCGTCTCCGAGTTCACAAAGCATTCTCAGACTTTACTCAAAATTGTTCATTTTATTTGTACTGAAATTTCCCCTTATAAAACTTTTGTAGTTTTAATGTATCAAATAATTATGTGCAAAGTTTTGTGTTTTTGGAAAACGATGTTTCTCATGGACTGTGATAGAAAGTTGAGTAAATTCTCAACTTAAGTCTGAGAATGCTTTGTGAACTTGGAACCGGTTAAATTTGAACCTTGTCTAGTGTCTCTTATATCATGAAATACATATGTCCAGATGACATATTTGCGGTGCTCTTGCTTTAATTTTTTCTTAAATTTAGGTGGTAGTAGGGACCACACCCAAAACCAAACAGATCAGAGGCACACGTCTATGTAAGATATAATGGAAAGAGAGAGAGAGAAATGGGGTTTAACGTCCACTCAACGCAAACTAGGTCATTTCAAAAGTAACACATGCTTTAATTTTATTTCAATAGTTTGCTTGCACGTATGGGTGTTTAGCAGTGGAAGGAAACCCGCAGACCCAGAGAAAACCCATGAGGTTTGCTTCTTGTCACGATCAACCATGACTCAATGAAAGACCTTATGATACAATGAGCACATCAATGAAAGACCTTATGATACAATGAGCGCATCAATGAAAGACCTTATGATACAATGAGCGCATCAATGAAAGACCTTATGATACAATGAGCGCATCAATGAAAGACCTTATGATACAATGAGCCCATATCAACAATTTGGTAATCCACTCTCCTAGCTCAATAAGTTTGATGTAAGTTTATCAAGGATTTCCCATTGTAAGAGATGCAGGAAGGAGGATCTGGCGAGCATTTTTAAAAAAAAAAAAGTCTATGAATTCAATACCCTAGGTTTTTAGACTCTTGTAATGGCAAAATAAATACCAACTTATACAATTTAATGTCTACAGAAATATCACAAAAAAAACCCAAAGGTATCCTGTTCGCCCATTCTGCATATATCAAAATCTAGTCAGACAAATTTATAACCAGTGACATGATCATTGATCATCAATACAGAAATCAGGCATTAATCAGAAACACTACGATCTGATTAGGCAGAATTTAACCATGTGTGTATAATTACCTTCATAAAAATTCAGTTACTTTCCAATAAATTCCTTTTTTCTCTCCTTCGACTTAATCAAAGCAAAGTTATATATTCTCATATTTATTGTAATAAAGTATGAATCGTGTTATATCCATAATAGCCTTATATGGCAGTCATATAGACATCTTGGGATTAATTCCCATAATTCCCTATGATATAGACCTTCGTAAAAATCACGCTTCGTTATCTTTAAGAGATGTGATTAAGTTTAATGGCTGGAGGAGATGTAGATTACCATAACAATAATGGTACACATGCATTCATATTCTCCATAAATGGCCCATTAGGCATCACACAATGGAGACACAAAGTCCTTTGAATTCAGAAAACTTTGTAGATCAGACTAATATTAACGTCCCATATGAAAGCCCAGAATAAAATATACTATTATTATGCAATCCTGCATCATTAAAAATTGTATAACAGTTATATTCATTTAAATAGAAATATTGAAGGAAAAAATCATTTTCAAAGAATTTCTAGACCTCATCTATATAACGTCTGCATTTATTATTCACATAGAAGAAAGGGGAAGGACAGAAACAGAGAAAATGGAATGAAATGGGGTTTTATCTACATGTACCTACTGTTCTGCTCGAAACTGGGCTAATAAAGACAGGCAAATGCCATAGAGTGTGCTATGAGGGAAATTTTAACAGGACAGAGGCAGTATGGTCTTATATCGAATTCCAACTGCCACGGCATCTTTTATGTGCACACCAATGTATACATGGAACCTCAGTTTTCCATCTCATCCAAACTACTAGACAGCTGACCTTGTACTCTGACCCTGGGTTTCCGTCCAGCTTGAATGACTAGACATGGTTTCATTCCAGATGATCCATCCTGCAATACTAGCGAGGGGGAACAATGCTGGAAAGTCATAAGAAACTTTTCCAATGAACTCCAGGATCGAGCCTGAGACTTATCGGCTAGTGGGCCAGCATGTTAATCACTGAGGCTCTCGAATAAACAGAAACCGCGATATAGCCGCCATCTTCCCTTCCTCCCACGTAATATTCAATAAAGTCAAATTTAGAATCAAGGAATCAATACATAAAATAAACGCACCTAATTACAACTGATGCAGACAGTATTTTATAAAAAAATATTGGCATGTTGGACACTGCATCCACCTCTTAATTAAAGACGTGATTTAATGGGAATTGAAAGTTGAATGCACAGAATGTTGTAATCGTTCTTGGGACAATATGTTACTCCGATTTTTATCTGCTGCAAGAGAATTCCTGCAGCGCTGATTACGCTTAAGTCGCCATGTTAATGCAACAGTTGTCCTTCCTCAGTTCCTGTGGACTCCTATCTAACAAGTTCATCAAATCAGCCATTGAATTAAGATGACACACGAGTCATAAAAACACAAGGAATGGTTTGGCTATCAGCACTGCCAAGTGACAATATCACCAACTGCGATCATGACTCCGAAAGCCCTCTATCATAAGTCAACGGAAAGGCTACCCATGAAATACACATCTCGTTCATCACACTATAAGAATAACGAAGTTTTGATTAGTGTCGTCATTAATTTGCTACAAATGGTACGCCTAGCCACTGAATCATACCCATAAAATTGCCATATTGCATGACGAATCAGAATGGGGAGGTTGGTTGCGCCACCTAGACCTGACCATTAACTTCTTCGCTTCATTTACTACGGTTCACATTTTCTTCGCAATCAGGAAAAACTGATGAATATTTAAGTTATTGTGTGAAAAGTATGGACACGGTTTTCCCTCGTGCCATGCTTTTTTAACACCATTAAACAAGGGTCATTCATCAGAATAGATATTCATAGTCCTCAGACGAAAGGTCATTATATTCAATTAACTACACCCAATTCTAGCAGCCATGCAATAAATAAATATTTCAAACGGAGAGAAAAGAAGAGAGAGAGAGAAGGGGTTTAACATCCACCAGAAACAAACTAGGGCATTTCGGGACTAAAATATGGTTCAATTTTATTCACTTGTGCATAGAGGTCTTCAGCTGTGGGAGGAAATTGGAAGGCCTGGAGAAAAAACCCACCAGGTTGGATAGGTGACCCTACTCCTTGTCACGTACAACTGGGGAATCAGTTGACTCAATGACAGACCTTATAAATACAATGAACACGAATTAACCATTCCGACACCCAACTCTAAACAACACATGTTAGACCACTCAATCACCCAATTCCCTAGGTATTGAAAGACTAAGTAGACTTGAACAGATACATAAAACAATAGAATCCGAGGTTTTGACAGTGGGAGAAAACACCTGTTTATTTTTGATAAATTTCACTCGCACCTACTATCAACAGATAATGGTTTAACAAAGTGGCACATATTCACATAACCATTACTAAGACAAATGATATCATTAATACAATTAAAACCAGCATCATTCACTATTAAAGCGAGAGGGTAGGGGTACTGAGAGGTGGGATGGGGTAAAAGGGGAAGAGGGGGGGGGGAGAGGAAGTGGGGTTCACTTAACACATATTATATTATTACCACAAATCACATTAACTCAATTAAAACCAGCATCATTCACTCTCAAACAGAGGGGGTGGTGGTTCTGGGGTGGGGTGGGAGAGGATAGAGCGAAAGGAAGTTGGGTTCACTTAACATATACTATATTACTACCACAAATCATATTAATTCAATTATAACTTAAAATTTTTCAATTTTTTTTTTGTGAAAATACTAATTTAACAATGGAATCAAGGAATATAAAAGTGCTTTATACAGGGAAGTGTTCACATGGCATTTAGAGCATTTTCAATTACACCGATATAAATAATCCAATCAAATTCCGTGTTGAAAAGAAGGCTCTACTTACGATGATCTGGTTACAGTTTAAGTCCTATTGAATCAGATATAAACTTAAAGATAAATGAAAGTATCCTTTTTACGTGGGGTCTGATAACAGACGTCGAGTACGATCTTAAAACCAACTCATTTCAGGAAATAATAACGAAGTCAATATTTTTTCTTTCAGAGTCAATACTAAGTGAGAAAACTTTGTGAAGATTATGGCCATGTCAACAATTGAGGGCAGACAGTATTTGTGTACGCAATCTCTGAATGTAGCCAAAACTTTTGTCCAAAAGGATTACCTGCTTGTGAAATCACATAATAGCATTCCAACACACATCCCACCCGAGCGTGAATTGTCGATAGAAAATATTATTATATCAGTTGCTGTTGAAACAGTCATTTCGATATAATTCTATGTAAATTTGTTTGTCGTCAAAAATTCATTCAGAAATCGTTGTTTAGACGATGATCTTCAAACATTTGGCGTCTGCTGAACATTTTTTGAAGGAAAATAAACAGATTTTCTTCAGATCCTTTATTTTTTCTTTCATTGCTTAATATGTACCTCATTAGGCCAAAAACAACCTAGTCTGTGTTACAAAAGGAAATAAACATTTTTTTTTTCAGAACCTCTGGTTTCCTTCTATCACTCGGGGGGGGGGGGGGATCCCAACTAAGAGGGTAAGGCGTAGGCTCGATAGCCTGGAGGTCGGTAGTTCGATCCCTGCATTGGCCGAGAAAATTCAGATTTTCCAGCGTGTTTTCCCCTTGTCAGTGATGGAGAACGGAGGGTCTGAGAAGCACAGCTGTCTAGTCCTTTTGATGGGATGAAAAATCGAGGTCTGTGTACACACATTGGCGTGCACATAAAAGATCCCTTCACTCAAGACTCTAAATGAATCATGGTTTAACATCCTACTGATCTGGGGCCTGTTTCACGAAATTTTAACTGAGATAAAATCAAAATTTTAGTTATTTGATTGGATAATATTAGATTGATTTTAGGGCTTAGCCAATAAAAATTGGAGTATCTGCTAAAATCAGAATTTAACTTTAGTTAAGATTTCGAGAAACAGGGCCCTGCTCCGAGTGGGCAAATGAAAATGGCACAACTCACAAGGGGAAGCAAATTATTGTAATAAAGTAACTAAATAGAGAGAGAGATAGAAATGGGGTTTAACATCCACTCAACACAAACTAGGTCATTTTGGGACTTACATATGGTTTAATTTTATTTCAATAATTCGCTTGCGCGTAGGGGTGTTTAGCAGTGGGAGGAAACCGAAGTGCCCGGAGGAAAAGTAACTAAATAATCCAACATGTGTACCATGGACTTATAATCTGATTAAAACACAGATTCTATTTTGTTACATTTTTGCAGTGGGAGGAAACCGGAGGACCCGGAGTAAACCTATGAGGTTGGACAGGCAACTCTACTCCTTGTCAAGTAGAATCCAAACCACGCCAGTTAACTCAATGACAGACCTTATGATGCGACATGCACCAGAGGAATTTTACCTGACAAAGCCTGAATCATGCCCGACATTGTCTGTGACTAGGTGCCTATTTCCAGGCTTGACTGTATAACATTAACAAAGGTAAGTCTCGAGATTACTTGACTCATTGTTGACAATATTGGCTAAGTCCCAATTCTTTTTTTAATCACTTGAATACAAATTACTCAAATATTGTTAGCATGTTTAAGAAATTAAATTTGAATTTTAAAAGCAATTTAAGGTAATTCCCTATTTTCAATCAGTTACATTATAAAGGGAATAAATAATCAGCTAATCTGTTATTTTTTTTAAATAATGAGGCTGTGGAAGCATGTCCACAATCATCTATCCAATGACCCTGAATGACCCCTAAACCTCCTGTGAACTTCTAATCTTCCCATATGGTGACTTATTGACAAATTAATGAAGAACAATTGACCAACACATTATAATTAGGCGGGAGAAGCCTCCTGATGATTTGGTTAAACATCAACGATTTGATAACAGTGATAATGTCTCAATGGAATGACCAATTACTGGAAACTGACAGGTTTTAAAATACTGTTCAGATTCCTCAGTATATCTCATAGATATTCTATCTGTTGGTAAATTGATATTGTAGCTTTTTGTTACAAACTCTGCCAAATACTATTCATTATAACAAAGAAAACACTTAAAGTAACCACATTGTTATTATTTGATAAAAATAAAATTAGGGGAAAAAAAAGGGTGTTTCAATTTTGAAATGAAATGAAATGGGGTGTATTTGTTGGTAAACTGATATTGTAGATTTTTGGTATAAACTCTGCCAAAACTATTCATTTTAACAGAGAAAACACTTAAAGTAACCATATTGTTTTAATTTTGAAATGAAATGAAATGGGGTTTACTGTATTTAGTTCTAAGAACATACCAAATGTATTTTCATGATAAATAATTATAGTCACTAGAAACACAAATAAAATAGAACAGAACAGAATTTTGTTGCATCAAAACATCCTTTGAGGACAGCATATAATTTTACAAGGTATAAAAAAACAGTACATTTATGGAAGGGCACAAATTCAGGGCATTAACATAATCAGACAGTATAAAACCCACATCCAGGGTAAATATTATATACAAAACAATATGTACAAAGTGAAAAATACCAGCAGACAAATTATGGACGGACATAATTATTTGTTTTGTTTATATTTCCAGCACAGCAATCAGGCTTCTTCCCCACAAAGTCCACCATAGTGACCAATTGGTGTCACACCCAATTTTATTTCATTGCCACAGTAACTATTTCCCATTCAACCCCTAAAAAACAAAGTATATCTTTCTATTTACCCGGTTTGAATTCATGAAATAAGCTGTGACCCCTCCCCAAACAAAAGTATGTCTGAATTGAATGTTCACCGGGCCTGTATATTATATGAAATAACCAGTAACATCCTCCCTCCTCAAAAGTATTTTTGAATGTTCACCCAGGCTGTATTTATGAAATAACCTATGCCCCCCTCCTCCCCAATCATAAGTATTTCTGAATGATCAGCCAGCCTGTATTTGAAATAAACTGTGACCCCCTTCCCCAATCAGAATTACTTCTGAATGTTCACTGGCTGTATTTATGAAATAACTCATGACCCCCTCCTCCACAATCAAATGTATTCATCCAGCCTTGTCATGAAATATACCCCCCTCCCCAATCAGAAGTATTTCTTATTGTTCACCCAGGCTGTATTATGATATAAACTGTGACTTAGTATGAAATATTTCTATCTAGATGTCAGATGATATCATGTGATGATGATGACATGTGACTATCAGTGAGTTGGTGTCTTATCAGGCAGTTTCCAGTTAATATAACTCTGGATTAGAATATTATCAGGTTCAGGGATGTTAAGTGGAACCATACCATCTGTATTACTTCTGACTAGCTTTTACTATTATATAATCTTAATTTGATCCACAATGTTCTACTAACACTTAAGGATGCCAGCTCAGGATCTTCTAGTGCCATGGTTTTCAACATTTTTGAACCAATCCACCTTGTCGGTTTTGCTTACCAACTATTCACCGCCCCTCCCCCCTACCAACATTCCACTTTCACTGTGTCTTGATACACTGACTTCCATTTTAGTTAGAGAAATGAAATGAAATGTGGTTTAACGTCCTACTCTTCTGCTCCTACTCTTATACAGAATTCCAACTACCGAGGGATCTTTTACGTGCACGCCAATGTATCAATGTGGTCCTTGTTTTTTGTACCTTCCAAAGGACTAAACAGCTGTCCTTGTCAGACCCACCATTCTGCACCACTTACAAGGGGAAACCATATCAGAAATTTCTGATGAACTTTTTCGGCCAATGCAATTTTAGTTCGAGTGCTACATCGTTGGGTAAGCAGCATTAAAAACATGCTGAGCATTAAAGTTAATTAGCAATAATTTTGGATGTGATATATATATCTTCTCACTCTTGGAGAGAGAGGTGTTAAGTCCACTCAACACTAACTTGGTCATTTTGGGACTAACATATGGTTCAATTTCATTTCAATAATTTGGTGCGTAAGCAATGGGAGGAAAGCAGAGATCTTGGAGAAAACCCACAAGGTTTGACAGGTGACCCTACCACTTGTCATGTTATTGCATGTAAAAATAAGCAAAAACATTGGATGGTTAAATACAAAAACATTGGATGGTTAAATACAAAAACACAGAACAGAAACACGATTAATTTTTAAAACATTTTCTCTTGTCACCTCGGTATCATTCTCTCCTTCACACTACACACTACATGTATCATTGAAAACTGTAACTAAATTATTCAATCGTGAGTTAAATGAACAAGTATTATAACAAGACTAATCATATTAAATAACTGTGGTGGCGGGTACAGCTCGCAAAACATGATGGTGTCACCGTGATCTACTAAATCATGTAATAGGGGTACTCTATTCAAACCATTACTGTATTGAACATTATAATGCACAGCACATTGCACACAGAGATCTATCTATAACTTCATACATTGAGCTAACTGTATACAGACAGCCTAAGTTTGGGAGGGGATTCAAACCATTACTGTATTTAACATTGAAGTCTATAATACTGCATACAGAGATACATCTATAACTTCATACATTGAGATAACTGTATACAGACAGCCTAATTAAAGTTTGGGAGGGGATTCAAACCATTACTGTATTTAACATTGAAGTCTATACTGCATACAGAGATAAATCTATAACTTCATACATTGAGATAACTGTATACAGGCAGCCTAAGTTTGGGAGGGGGATTGGAATTTACTCAACTTTCAATCGCTGTTTATTAGAAATATCTTTGATCCAGAAACATAAAACTTTGCAGATAATTTCTAACTGATGTACATGATACATTAAAACAACATATGTTTTTTTTAAGATCCAGAAACATAAAAATTTCTAACTGGTGTATATGATACACTAAAACAACATAAGTTTTTTAAAGGGGCTATATCTTGATGTGTTAGCAAGCAGACTCTAACCCTTGACTTGGGTTTAAAGAGAGAGAGAAAGAAATGGGGTTTAATGTCCACTCGACACAAACTAGGTCATTTTGAGACTAACATATGGTTTAATTTTATTTCAATAATTTGCTTGCGCGTAGGGGTCTTTAGCAGTGGTAGGAAACCGGAGTGCCCGGAGGAAACCCACGAGGTTGAGAAGGCGCCCCTATCTCCATGACACATATGCTCACACCAGGGCTCGAAACCACAGCCGCAAGCCAGATGTGACCGGCCAGCTAGAGGTCGAAGTGCGACACTCTAGACCACTAGGCCATCTCAACCCCCGACTTGGGTTTAAAACCGTTCCATCTGATTTAATAGACAGTACATATATGCTTGTGTTTACATTCTTGTAGAACACTGAAACTTTATTGCATATTTAAAACTTAAAAACAAAAAACGTGCTTGCATAAATAATTTAACTTTACAGAAAACAATCATCCAGCCAACAAACAAAAAACAAACCAAACCACCAAACCTATATCACCAACATGCAAAAACATCAACACAAAAATATAAACTACAATATAAATTAATGATAGTACACAAAAGCTCCTAAGCATTTTAATAGCTCTAAATCTATGTCAACCATCAATATTTAAGAGGTTAGGTATTTAATACAATATAACAACCAAACCAAACAAATGCTATTTATTGGAATTGGGATTTTATTACAATCAATATGGTATTTTGAATAGGATAAACACGTTTCTTTTGCTCCCTCAAGAAAAGATTGCTATTTTCCATTTTTACACTTTCCAAATGACAACAAAGAGCTTGTATAAAACTAACAAAAGAACCCTTGATGTCATTTAACCACATTGCATTAAGTTAATTATTTCCCCACTAAATTCATACAAAAACAACCAAAAAACGTAAAGACACTAGAAATGTAATTGAATTAAATGACATAAATAGAGAGAGAAATGGAGTTTAATGTCCGCTTGACACAAACTAGGTCATTTTGGGACAAACACATGGTTCAATTTTATTGAAAGAGTCTTTAGCAGAGGGATTAAATCGGAGGACTCAGAGAAAATCCACAAGGTTGGGGTAGGGTACTCCTTGTCATGCACAACCCGGGAATCGAAACCACACCAGTTGACTCGATGACAGACTACATGATACAGCGCACAAATGCTATATCATTTAGCCATCCAATGGGGTTTAACTATTCCTTGTACCATTGAAAAGGAGAAACCAATTTGGAAAATCCTATCTATCTAAAACAATGAATGAATAAAATGTTGTTTAATGGCATGTCAGCTCCAACCGGGCTATATTACGCCAAACTATCTGAAACAGCTTTTGTAATACCAGTAGTGTACTATAGCACCTTGGACTGCCCATTTAATAAAGAAATATGAATATAGTTTAAAGGGGATTGAATTGGGTCCAACTTTACCTCCTAAGCTATCCCTCCTCCCCCCTTTTCCAGTCAAGGTGACTATTGTCTATTTGTGAAGGTAGATGATGGAACTGCAATGAAATGGAGTTTAAAGGCCTACTTTCTGCCCCATCCAAACTGGGCTAATCGAGATGGGCATACACCATACAGTGTGCTATGAGGGAAATTTTGCTCGGATAGCGGCACTATGACCTACTCTTATATCAAATTCCAACTGTCAAGGGATCTTTTACGTGCACAGGACCTCAGTTTTCCATCCCATCCTAACGACTAGACAGCTGCCCTTGTCAGGCTCTCCGTCCTGCATCACTGGACAGGGGGAACGACGTCGGAAAATCTGGATGAACTTTCTCGGCCAGTGCCTGGATGATGGAACCAATAAAGATGTAATATAATTGATGTATTGAAACTGAAGTCAATGATGAGGATTATACGACTATTAAACACTGTTAGTTCTTAACAGGGGGTTGGTAATAAATCTGTCCTTCCTAAAACACCCAATTTATCATTTCAACTACAATCACTATCAACAAACGGAGGTACCACTTGCTTCAGCAATCACTTCATCAAAATAAAAACAAGTATATTGGCCTTGAACCTCAAAAATGAATTTCAATTTCAAATTATTGTAATAGAATTAAACCATGTTATGTTAGTCCGAAAATGACCTAATTTGTGTCAAGTGGACAGTGATCTCCATTTCCAATGGAAAAATGGAAACAAAAGAATTAAATCCGGAAAGATTTCTAATTAACAAAAGGCAAAAATATAATGAGCGTAAAAAAATTTCAAAAAGAAATCTTGAACGTGAAGGAGTCAGATGGAGCACAATTCAATATTCTCACCTTAACTTCATTCGGTGCTGGACAATAACATTTTTTATGAAAAATAGTTGAGAACCGGAATCTTTGAGGCACAAGTTTAGAACAATTTGTTTTAAAAAGATAGGCTGGCACTGCCAGGCAGGATACGCCCACATTTTTGAGAGATGGATAGAGAACAAGCAATACCGAAATTGATTTTTCCTACAATAAAAGGCCATAATTCATTAAGTTACAATTTGATATGCGCAAAAATCGAAAAGAATAAAGATCTTTAGGTTATAAACAAGCATTTCAGGTTTCATCATAATCAAATTTAAATTGTGACCTCTACAGGGTCCACAACTTTGATATACCATATTTTTACACTGTTCGCGTACAAACGGCAGCCATTTTTTCTGGCAGTTATGGTCCGATTTTCTCGAAATTCAAACTCAACCTTCCGTAGGGTGTAACGAAGATAGAGTCAAACGTTTTTTTAAATCGGATAATAATTGTGACCTCCAGAGGGGCCATAATTCAGGAAGTTACAATCCGATATGCGCAAATAACGAAAGGAACCAAGATCTTTGGGTTATAACCATGCATTTCAAGTTTCATCAAAATCGAATTAAAATTGTGACCTATACAGTGTCCACAACCATGATATACCATTTTTTTAACAGTATTCGCATACAAACGACAGCCATTTTGTCTGTCAATTTTAGTCCGATTTTCCCGAAATTCGAACTCAACCTTCCTTACGGTGTAACGGTAATATAATCAACCGTTTTTTTCAATCGGATAAAAATTGTGACCTCCAGAGGGGTCACAAGCTAAAAAAAAAGTCGATTTTGCGTATAATCAGGGGCCATAATTCAGGAAGTTACAATCCGATATGCGCAAATATCGAAAGGAACCAAGATCTTTGGGTTATAACCATAAATTTCAAGTTTCATCAAAATCGAATTAAAATTGTGACCTTTACAGCGTCCACAACCTTGATATACCATTTTTTAACAGTATTCGCGTACAAACGGCGGCCATTTCGTAATGCAATTTTGGTCCGATTTTCCCGAAATTTGAACTCAACCTTCCGTACAGTGTAACGGTAATATAATCAAATGTTTTTTTAAATCGGATAATAATTGTGACCTCCAGAGGGACCACAAGCTAAAAAAAAGGCGATTTTGTGTATAATACAAACGGCGACCATTTTGTCTGTCAATTTTGGTCCGATTTTCCCGAAATTCAAACTCAACCTTCCTTACAGTGTAACGGTGATATAATCAAACGTTTTTTTAAATTGGATAATAATTGTGACCTCCAGAGGGACCACAAGCTAAAGAAAGGGGGATTTTGCGTATAACCAGGGGCCATTATTCAGGAAGTTACGATCCGATATGCGCAAATATCGAAAAGAACCAAGATCTTTGGGTTATAACCATGAATTTCAAGTTTCATCAAAATCGAATTAAAATTGTGACCTTTACAAGGTCCACAACCTTGATATACCATTTGTTAACAGTATTCGCGTACAAACGGCGGCCATTTTGTGTGGCAATTTTGGTCTGATTTTCCCGAAATTCAAACTCAACCTTCCTTACGGTGTAACGGTAATATAATCAAACGTTTTTTTAAATCGGATAATAATTGTGACCTCCAAGCTAAAAAAAAGGCAATTTTGCGTATAATCAGGGGCCATAATTCAGGAAGTTACGATCCGATATGCGCAAATATCGAAAGGAAGCAAGATCTTTGGGTTATAACCATGAATTTCAAGTTTCATCAAAATCGAATCAAAATTGTGACCTCCAAGCTAAAGAAAGGGGGATTTTGCGTATAACCAGTGGCCATAATTCAGGAAGTTATGATCCGATATGCGCAAATATTGAAAAGAACCAAGATCTTTGGGTTATAACCATGAATTTCAAGTTTCATCAAAATCGAATTAAAATTGTGACCTCCACAAGGTCCACAACCTTGATATACCATTTTTTAACAGTATTCGCGTACAAACGGCGGCCATTTTGTATGGCAATTTTCGTCCGATTTTCCCGAAATTCAAACTCAATCTTCCTTAGGGTGTAACGGTGATATAATCAAACGTTTTTTTAAATCGAATAATAATTGTGACCTCCAAGCTAAAAATAGGTTGCCAGGCAACGAAACATACGCCCACACAGCAGCCAAATCGTCCGGGCAGTCAACAAGAGTTGTCGCATATTAAGGAATTATCAGAAAATCATTAGAATTTGTTTGGTTTTTATAATCAAACGTTTTATTTTTAAATCAGATAATAATTGTGACCTCCAGAGGCACAACAAGCTAAAAAGGGTGATTTTTCGTAAAATCAGGGGAATAATTCAGGAAGTAATGACCCGATGGGCGCAAATATCGAAAGGAACCAAGATCTTTGGGTTATAAACATACATGTCAAGTTTCATCAAAATCGGTTCAAAATTGTGACCTCTATAGCTCGATATAACATTTTTTAACACTATTCGCGTACAAACGGCGGCCATTTTGTCTGTCAATTTTGGTCCGATTTTCACCAAATTCAAATTCAACCTTCATAACCATGGAACGGTGATATAATCAAACGTTTTTTTAAATCGGATAACAATTTTGACCTCCAGAGGGACCACAATCTAAAAAGGGCAATTTTTCGGACAATCAGGGGCCATAATTCAGGAAGTTACGATCCGATGGGCGCAAATATCGAAAGGAACCAAGATCTTTTGGTTATAAACATACATGTCACGTTTCATCAAAATCGGTTCAAAATTGTGACCTCTATAAGGTCCACAACCTTGATATAACATATTTTCACACTATTCGCGTACAAATGGCGGCCATTTTGTCCGTCAATTTTGGTCCGATTTTCACCAAATTCAAACTCAACCTTCATAACCATGGAACGGTGATATAATCAAACGTTTTTTTAAATCAGATAACAATTTTGACCTCCAGAGGGACCACAAGCTAAAAAGGGCGATTTTTCGGACAATCAGGGGCCATAATTCAGGAAGTTACGATCCGATTGGCGCAAATATCGAAAGGAACCAAGATCTTTGGGTTATAAACATGCATTTCAAGTTTCATCCAAATCGGTTCAAAATTGTGACCTCTACACTGTTCACAACCTTGATATAACATATTTTCACACTATTCGCGTACAAATGGCGGCCATTTTGTCCGTCAATTTTGGTCCGATTTTCACGAAATTCGAACTCAACCTTCATAACCATGAAACGGTGATATAATCAAACGGTTTTTTAAATCGGATAACAATTTTGACCTCCAGAGGGACCACAAGCTAAAAAGGGCGATTTTTCGGACAATCAGGGGCCATAATTCAGGAAGTTACGATCCAATTGGCGCAAATATCGAAAGGAACCAAGATCTTTGGTTTATAAACATGCATTTCAAGTTTCATCCAAATCGGTTCAAAATTGTGACCTCTACACTGTTCACAAGCTAAAAAACGTGATTTTTCGTACAATCAGGGGCCATAACCCATGAAGTTACGGTCCGATACATGCAAATATCGAAAGGAACCGAGATCTTAGGGTGATAAACCTATATTTTAAGTTTCATTGAAATCGGATAAAAATTGTGACCTGTAGACTGTTCACAAACAATTGTGGACGGACGGACGGACGGACGGACGGACGTCCGGACGGACGGACGTCCGGACGGACGGACGAACAGGGGCGACGACAATATACGTCCACATGAAAATGTGGGCGTATAAAAATCATAAATTGGAACGAGAAATTTCGCAGCAAAGGCTTTGAAATTATTTTTTTCAAAAGTTCAAAAGCATTTTTAATTCTTCAAGAATATAGTGTTTCTATCACAAACAAGTTTCTCTCATTGTGGATTTTATTGTCATATATTAAAAATTTGTAATATATGGATAAAATATTCTTTATTTGAAGGAAACTGGTAGAATTCCACCTTTTAATGAAGCAAATATCAACTTCTGTAATTTCATGGAGAAGTTGCAACAACTGACTTGAAAACTTCTTCCATGAAATTCCACTCATAATGGTGTGATAAGAATGTCTGGTATTCCACACTTTGCACGTTCTAAGCCACAAATTTCAAATGTTCCACTACTGCATCAAGACTTGAAATAGTATTTCTATTAACCCTATAAACAACAGATATTTAAAGAATGACCACATCCCAATTGGTTCTGCAAGATCAAAAGCCATCCCCTAGTGGGTATTAACAACCGATTAATTTGTTGTGCATACTGGAATCTACTTCAAAAGCTACTGGGCCCAGATGGGGTGATCATCAACTTTTCTAGGGGTCATTTAATTCACTGCCAAGGTTCATAAATTCATTGACAACTACATATAGCTGACTTATCCATCAATAGATGTTAAATACAGATTGTTTGTCAATTACATTCATAGGTTAAAGGGCCAATCTCAATTATATTTTGGAGAATAAAACTGCTTAATTTTGTAATAAAAGCCCTTAAAATCCTCTACGTTGCAGCCGAGTGTCTAACTCAACATGTCATATGTTTTTAAACACCTTAAACCTGTATTACATGTCTGGATAAAATCAGACTTTTATTCTATAAAATTAACATGTAGGTGAAATTTACCTTTCGTTATCAAGTACAGCCCGTGGGCCATGCACTGAATAGACCCCTTAAGGAACGGCAATCGATTATCAGGTCACCCAACAAAAAAACTGACCTGAAATCTGAAAAGGGTTATGTGTCTGGATAAGCAGTTTTGACGTTTACGTCCAAATGACTCAATATTTAGAGCTAAAATTTTGAGACTAATATTTGGTTCAATTTTCTTCCAATAATTTGCTTGGCAAGGGTGGAAACTGGAGGACCTGGAGAAAATCTATGAGGTTGGATAGGCGACCCTACTCCTTGCCACGTACAACCGTAGAATTGAAATTACGTCAGTTGACCCAATGACAGACCTTATGATGCAGTGTGCACATGCTAAACATTCAGCCCCCAACATCAAGCAAACAAACTTACAAAGCATTGCAGTCGTTTTGGTCTCACTCAACGGAGCTTCTCATTTTTACCATACTCCTCGCAGTGTTTCGTTTGATTAGACCTAATTAAAGAGAAATTTCCCAGGCCATTGCTTCAGAAATATGCATTTTTTCAGACCTCATGCTAAACACCTTTTCCTCAAATTCCTGGACACGCCCTTGCGAAGTGTCATGTTTTTTTTAATTATCTATCAATCAGTGTTGACATGACAACAGAACATATGTTCAATTCAAACTGAAATCAACAGAGAACATCCCAGGTTACTGTTTCAACACCTCCAGATCAAAAAAAGTCAAAACATGAGATGATAAATGAGCTAAAGATTAAATAAATAAAATAAAACAGTTATCAGATGGTCCAGTGAAAAGGTGGGGGGGATAACTTTAATGACAATAATTAAAAATTTGACAAATTATTTCAATTGACCAAGGTTTGACCCTGGTTTCATATGATTTACATATTTGACATGATGACTAATGACGTTTTGTAAGTGATCTATATGCTTTTAACAATACAGGCTTCTTTAATCGAAATAGGATACACAAATAAAACTCTTTAATTCCTGTTGTGGATCATAAATGATTTAAAAGAGGACCTAAGAGAAAAGATGAATTGTGAAGCCATTATAATAAAGATATGCAAATTTTGTTATCAAAGAGGTGGCAGGAGACAGAAAAATATACAATTCTCGCCTCTACACTTATTTCTCAATTTTTATATATTGTTGAAAATTGAATGCAAATTTATATCTTTTTTAAAAGGAATCAAATTATTTATCTGTTCTTAGCCTAAGCAGAAAATTCTTATCCTTAAACTTCAGTCAAGGATTTTTTGGTGTCATATAAACTTACCAGTCAATTTGTATTGTATTACAAATAGACAAATGAAATTGCTTATTTGAACATCCACACAAATTTTCACCAATCAACATTAATTATACACTCATTTTTAGAGAGAGAGACACACACAAACTAGATCATTCCGAGACTAACATATGGTTCAATTTTATTTCAATAATTTGTTGGTGTGTAAGGGTCTATAGCAGTGGGAGGAAACCGGAGGGCCCAGGGAAAACCCACCAGGTTGGACAGGTGACTCTACTCCTTATGATGTATACTTATCATCCACCCCTTCCCCTCATTTTTAGAGTCTACACCTATCTTAGAAAGGCAAGGGGAGGGGGAAAAAAGGGATAATGCAAAAATTTGTCATATCTTAATAATTTTATGAACAAAATACATCAAATACTGATCGATTACCCAAATTTGAAGTGAGTAAAACCCAGCTAAAACTCTATTAATATGGTCTTCTTCAAATGATGGAAACCCAATACAAAAACAAAACTCTACAATTCCTGATCGGCATGTTGCCGAATGATAAATGGTTTTCAGACCATCTGGAGATTCCTGTTGATACTAGCCATTAATATGTCATCATGCTACTCAAATAATATTATGATTTAATTTCATATGATTTGGTTCACACCCTCATCTTTCAGCTTATAACATGTTACAATAATAGACAGGTCAAATAACTGTTACAATCCAGTACAGTATGGCACCTGTAAATAACGCTTTAATATCAAAAGGTCACAAATTGTAAATGCATGTATATTTGTATATCACATTGTGGAGCACTCTGGGGAGGTGGATGCCGAATGGTTATCGTGTGCGCATTGTATCATAAGGTCTATTGCTGTGGTCTTGATAACCCGATTGTAGGCCTACCAGACAATTTAAGGAGCAGGGTGGCTGGTCCAACCTCGTAGGTCTGGGTTTTCTCCATATTCCTGAAGCAATGGCGCGAGAAATCCCTCTCTTACCATTGCTGGATAGAAGTCATATTCTTGAAATTGGGCGGGGCGTGTCTCTTTTTAACGTCCAATCAAATCCATCCTCTCTTCTCGCATTCGGCATAAATGTCAAAATGGCCGACGAAGAAAACATGTTGGCACTGGATAATCGAGCATAATAAATTTTGCGGGTTATGACATAAACAAGTCGCGATTGTCACTAGATACATTGCGGTAACATATTTTGAGGTCTGGTTAACCCCGATATTGTTTGTTACAATGTAGGTCATTGGTTGGTAATGGCACTACTGACCAGTAATAATTTAGCACAACAATGTTCACTCAAGATAGCAGTGTGAAGTGGATTAGTTCTAATCAAACGAAACACTGCGCAGGAGTATGGGTTTTCTCTGGGTCCTTCAGTTTCCCCTACGTGCAACTGAAGTATATGTTAATCCCAAAATGACCTAGTTTGTGTCATGACCCCTTACGCATCATCGGGGAATAAATCTGGGATGGAAATGCTGAATATCGATAGGGTTTGTCCTCTCATGGCCACAATACTTCACCTTCACACTAAATTTATAGAAGATCCATCAAAAACTGCAGCCTCTATCGTGTTAACAAGGTTTTCTGAAAAGGGGGCATAACTCTGAATATCTATAGGATGGTTTCTCTGGGGATGCTCGATTCACAGTTCCGGAATTAAAATCCAAAACCGGTGTAAATCGAGTGAAAAGGAGAATTTCGGAGTACAACACATGCATCGACTGTATAAAAAATATCTCAACCAATCATGACAGGAATACGTCACGATTCTACTCACTCCACCTCAGCTTTTGGGACTGGCAGAACTGTGACAGGACTGAATTCTGTGTCACTCGATTGTAATTCTGTCGATTCGGGACGTTCTGGCCTGTGAATCGAGCATCCCCTTTATGACAGTGGTGTACAACAGAGTGGCTGGCAAGAAACAGCATCTGATCATCTCCCTATCCTGTGTACATATCAGCCTGATGGAACAGAACCATTGAAAACTGGCCATTCAGTATGGTGTATGGGAAGAAAATTTGGTTTAATCTCTACTGAACACAACCTAGGTAATTTTGGTATTTACCCAAGGTTCAATTTTATGCTTTAGCAGTGGGAGGAAACTGGATGACCAGGAGAAACAATCGCGGTTGGATAGGTGACCCTACTCCTTGCCACATACAAGTTTGGTATAAAAAACACACCACAAACTCAATGACTGCCCTAATGATCTAGAGAGCATGTATAAGACCATTTGGTCTTTCATCAATCCCACCCAGCCCAATGCTATTTAAATTGGACGAGATGAGGAACTGTCAACTTCTGATATAACAAAATCTTAAATTATAGCACAATATAAACTATTTTTTTAAAAAAAGGAAAAAAAAAATCATAATTGATTATTACAATTTATTTACAAAACATAACAAATATACTTGGTATTTCATATAAAACTTATAATACATACAATTAGAAGTTCATATTTCATACAAAACTTATAATAAATACTATTTGAATTTAATATTTCAATAAATTAATATGGAATTTAATATTTAATACAAAATATTAATGTTAAATAAATACAATCTGAATTTAATATTTCATACAAAACTGAAAATAAATACTACAAAAATCATCATGAATACTACAGAAGTTCTTTAAACATAGCGGACTTTTTAATAAAATATAATTAATTAAATCATCTTTTATCTAGAATAATTACACCGGAGATCGAAGAACTGAAAATATAAAAATAGACAATATTTTAGCGTCAGCATGAGACAGAAGCACAATAAAAACAATATTCAATCTCTAAATATCAAAGAGAGAGTAATTATTTGGGTGTTTGATTTGATGAAACTAGGGAAACTTTAGAAAACCATTATGTAGGGCCATATATGTACAAAGGAGGAGAGATTAGGTCATTTCTGGACAAACATAATTATTTGTGGACAGGGGTTTTTAGTAGCGGGAGTAAATCGGAGGACCTGGAGAAAACCCAGAAGTAAAACCATGAGATTTAAACCCCAGCATTGCCTTCATGACAGACTTTACGATCTAAAGCGTGATTACATTTTAATAACAAAAAATTGTTGGGGAAAATTCAAAAAATGAAATGGGGATGTTTAACGTCCTACTTTTCTGCACTGCCTGTGTTAATGAAGACAGCTGTATGCCATTCAGTGTGCTACAAGAGAAATTTTGCCCTGACAGCGATGCAACAATCTATTCTTATTTCGAATTCAAACTGTCAAGGCTTCTTTTTTTTATGTGCACACCAACTTCTACACAGAGTCCTCTGTTTTCATCAAATCTTAACAAATGGACACTAGCTTGCCAAGCCCTCGATTTTGCACCCACTGATAAGTGGAATCCAACCTGAAATATTCTGGGGAACTTTCTCGGCCAACACCGGGATCAAACCCCTAAATACCGTACCTAGCTAGTAATCCAGTGGACTTTGATTGGTTTAAAACTGAATTAAAAGTAGACTACTTACGATTACAGATTCTGTTTAACAGTCCTTGACCTTGACCCAATTCTTTATAGCGAACCAGGAACTGGTCTGCTGGTTTGGCGACCAACTGTAGAATATCTTTCTCACCCCTGCTGCTACCAGCTACCATGATAACCCGGATGTTATTAATTCGATGATAAGCACGTTGTAATTCCCGCGCCGTTTCTTTAAAATCGCTGATTGGTCCACTGGTGAACAGGACAATAACTCTATTGGTATTTTTCCTGGAATATCTACCAGTCAAGGTCTGTCGGGCACTGGCTAATAATTTGGATACCTTGACATCGCTTTGTACCGAGATAGCCCTTGCAAACCCTTTTGCATTGTAATACTGTAAAGGATTGACACTGGTGACATCGGGGCAATCACTGGACTCCAGTCCAACGTGTACGGCTTCCCTTCCCACGTCAAGTCCCTGTGCAACATTGCCAATAACTTCCAGATTGTTGGACATTTCAGCGAAACTGGCCTGGCTAAAATCTGTTACAAACATGACATCAGCAGGCAAACGACTACCACAGCGGGCTAAAATAAATAAAAACTTCAGTCAATTTGAGACCGACATGTGGTCATTTACATTTCAATAGTTATGTGGTGCAATAAGTGGGATATATATAGAGAGAAATGGCGTTTAACATCCACTTGACACAAACTAAGTCATTTTGGGAATAACACAGGGTTCAATTTTATTTCAATCATTCGCCTGCGCTTAGGGTTCGATTAAACGTTTTATCAAAATCTTTGCAATTTGCTTTTACCAACAGTTATTTCAATACTTACTTAAAATGTCTTTTTGGTCTTTGGCTGGAAAATAAATCAAATTAATTTAAAAAAAACAAAACAAAACAAACCAAGAATACACTAGTACAGCAAAAATGTTTTAAATGGACAGAGCAATAAACTATAAAACATACTTACGGAAATTAAATAGGGTTTAACGTCCTACTGTTCTCCTACGAACTGAGTTAATGAAGACGGGCATATGCTACGAGGCAAATTTTGCTCAGACAACGAAACTACGGCCTACTCTTATATCGAATTCCAACCTCAGTTTTTCATCCCATACGAACGACTAGACAGTTGTCCTCATCAGGCCCTGGTCTGCATCGCCGACAAGGTGGAACCACGCCGGAAAATTTCGATGAAATTTCTCTGCAAATGCAGGGAGCAAACACCTGACTTCCAGGCTTGCAAGCCAGCGTCTACCCACTTAGCCATCGTGGCCTCCCTACTTTGGGAAAGCTGAGCTACAAATTTACTTGGGCAACATAGGATTAAACTATGAAATGGTCTGTTAAATCATGTTTGGTACTTCATGATTACCCTAATGCCGAAAGGGTGGTTTAACAGGTTCACTTTTGATCATAAGGTCTGTCACTGAGTCAAGTAACATGGTTTAGATCCCTACTTGTACATAAACCCTGTTTGTTTTCTCTCATGTACTCACACTATACTAGAGAATAATTATTGAAATACTTACACGTGGAACATGTTTTGAAAGCTAATAGATTTTTGATGGTTCCGAGGGCATTATATCCATTCACTTGATAAACAAAATTAGATTCTGGTCGAGATCCAATGTTTTTTAATTCGTCCATGTCCAAATCAGTTCCAACACCTAAAAGAGGAAAAATATATTTTAAAATGTGAGAAGTTCGACCGTGCTAAATACATGTAGCCCCAATCTGTGTCACTGAAAAGGACCATATTCGAAATGAAATGAAATGGTAACTTCCTAATTTTATGCACCGACTGGGATAATGAAGACGGTATATGCCATACGCCATGTAGTGTGGTGTGAGTGATCTTGGTTTTCCGTTCCAGCCAAACGACTATATAGCTGTCATTGTCAGGACAAGGGAAAACCGTGCAAGAAACAAATCCTGAGGAACTGACCAAAACGTGAACATCAAGACTACTCACCAACTGCAAACATGTAAACACCAGAAGCCTTGATACTTGCTGCTTCTTTTGCTGTATCCTGCTGACGACGGCTGATCCCATCCGTAATAACAATAACAATCTTAGCCAGTCCGGGACGAGCGCCAAATTGTTGAGACAACATTTGTTCTCTGACAACTTCCAAAGCAAGGTTAGTGTAAGTGTTCCCTCCGGTGTATTCAATATTGGACACTGCGTTCATGATACTCTTTTTGTCTTGGAATGTTTTCAAATAAAATTCAACCTTGGGTACATCACTAAAGGTTAAGACTCCAATCTGGGTTTTGGATGGTCCAATGTCAAACAATGAAATGACATCATTGACAAAGGTCAGTTGTGTGGAAAAGTTCCTGTTGTCAATACTACTGGATTTATCCAAGACAAAAATGATGTCTGAATTTTTTCCACTACATTCTGAAATAATTATACCGGTAATGAAAATATACTTTATCCACTTTGAAATTATCAAAGTGTATTATTAAATCTATCTTCTAAAAATTTGGATTTTGGCTTAGTAATTTGAATGAATTTTTGAACTATTATAGCAAAAGGAGCTTGGTTTTTTGGCATCATTAAGCAAGGCTGACACTTGCACGATTCCGTGGCACGCATTGGCACGACTCAAGTCGGCACGACACCATCCGATTTGCGCAAACTCGTCGTGCCAAAGCGGGAAGTGCGTAAACAATGCGCAAACTATGCGTGAACAATGCGTGAACTATGCATGAACTCGTCGTGCCAGTTCGTGTCAATGTGGACACTGATGGGCACGACAAAATCGTGCAAGTGTCAGCCTGTCTTTAGAACAACTAGAATGCTATTCTTGTCAGGCCCTCTGTCTTGCACCACTGACAAGGAGAAACCATGTTGGAAAATCTGGAGGAACTTTATGTGTACACAGGACTTTAACTGTTTTCCAAATGACTGTCCCTTACTAACTATACAAAATAATATAACTTTAATTTTCTTACCCTTCTCTGTGTCCTTATCTCCTTGCATTTTCTCTGAAATAATAATTTAATGTTGCACTTAAAAAGCAAGAAACATATTACACAAAAAATAACTGAATGGTCGTTAACAACAGATCATCATATTGAAACCAACAAGGTACTTTTCTCAGTCAATGTTTGGGAGAAGACAGGGAAAGTAACTGATCCCTTTGATAGTTTTATGGACAATGCTATCAATGGCTTGTAATTGTTTTTTTCTTAATTTAAAAGGTGACGGAAAAATGATAGTATAGGTGTGAAAAGGGGGAAACATCTGTTGTTAAGAAATGACAATAAAATGGGACTGAATGTCTTACTTTTCTGCACCCATTGGGTAGATAAAGATGGGCATATGCAATTCTTCTTCATCTTTAATGTTTTAACGTCCATTTCTACTGATGGTGATATCACAGACAAGTTCTCTTATTTTACTATGCTTAGCGCAAGTGCAGGGGAAACCTGAGTAGCGTACGTGCAGGGGAAACCTGAGTAGCGTACGTGCAGGGGAAACCGGAGTAGCTCACGTGCAGGGGAAACCGGAGTAGCTCACGTGCAGGGGAAACATGAGTACCCAGAGTAAACCCATGAGGTTGAGAAGGCGCCCCAATCTCCAAGCCAGATACGCCTAACCCTATATTGACAGATTTTTAATCTTTTACCTTCAGTAGTTGTTTCAGGCTTCTTTGTTGTGGTTGTTGGAGCTTGGGTTGTGGTTGTTGTGGTGGTGGTTGTGGTGGTAGGTGCTGGAGTTGTGGCAACTAATAAAACAAAAACGAAAGAAGGGAAATGAAAACGTCCTACTGTGTTGCTCCTAACTGGGTTAATGGAAACGGACATAAGCCATACAGTGCTATGAGGGAAATTTTGTCCGGGCAGTGGCATCGAGGCCTACTCTAATATCGAATTCAAAAATATCAAGGGATCTTTTACGTGCTCGCTAATGTGAACACAGGACCTCGGTTTTCCATCCCATCCAAAAGACTAGACAGTTGTCCTTGTCAGGCCCTCTTTCAAGCATCACTGACAAGGGGAAAATGAACTTTATCAACTTGGTCGATGCCAGAAACAACCCCCCCCAGTACCAGATTAGCGAGCCAGCGTATTACCCACTTACCACTGTGACCCCTCAAAAGAAAGGGAAAACAAATTAATAGTCAAAAACAATAGTCAAAAATGTTATACTCTCCTTGCCTAAAATCACTGGCACTCTAATTCTTAAACTAGCATCTCAAATCATTTTAAATGAAGCATCACAAAAATAAAAGCTGACAATCTCACCTTCACAGGCTTTCAGAGCAAGACGATCTTTAATTCCTTTTAATTTGCTATAATTATCGACCTTGACGACAAATTCATCTGATGGTTTACTCGCCATCCCATTCAATTCCTTTAAATCAGCAGCACCAACTCCAATGGCAAAAATGGTAATACCCTTGTTACGTGTTTTCTGTGCCTCAACAAGTGTCAGGGTGCCATTGGTTGACTTTCCATCAGTGATGACGATGGCAATTTGTGGTAGGTTTGGTCGAGCGCCATTTGCAGGGTTGAAGATTGTGTCTCGTGCATATCTAAGACCCAATCCTGTATCCGTTTGATCCCCTGCCGTAAAAGTAATATTTTTGATGGCTGCAATTACCAAATCTTTGTCGCTGTAGGAGTTGAGGAGAAATTCATTCTGATAGCCAACAGAGAAGGTCACAGCCCCAATTCTGGTCTTGTCCGTACCAATATCAAAGGAGGTGGCCATGTCTTCAACAAACTTCAGCTGTGCTTTAAAATAGGGTGGCCAGATACTTCTGGAAGCATCCAAGATGAAAACAACATCTGCTGATAAGCCACATCCTTTGCCACCTGGAATTAACAACATTTTAATCAAAATCGCAAATCTACAGAGAAAATGAAATGGGGTTTAAGGTCCTACTGTTCCGCTCCTAACCTGGGCTAATGAAGACGGGTATATGTCATACAGTGTGTTGTGGGGGAAATTTTGCCCAGGGATCGAACACTGACCAAATCTAAAGAGAAATGGGGTTAACATCCACTTAAATTGAACTAGGTCATTTCAAGACTAACATCTTAAATCTTTTTTTTTCTACATAATTTGCTGGTATCTGAACTTGTTGATATGTGAGCTAATGTTATGCTTACCGAGCCATATAAAGTGGGTTTTCGAGAATGGGCTGCCATTGGGCAGTTGGAAAATCATTTAAAGTATCCTCTATAATCTCCACTGGGTACTTATAAACTGATTGTATAAAATTTAAATAAGTCAACAAAATCAAAATATAAACAGCAGATAATCTCCCAGACAGGCCAGACCATTTGTGGGAGTGAAACAATCTGAATAAGCACTCTGACAGACATTATGATCTAAAGTGCATATGTTAGATCACTCGGCCAACCTACAACCCTATCAGATTACAGTAAACTCACCTTCAACTGAAGGAATCTGAAAAACAAAATGATACAATATTTAAGTCTATTAATTTCTCAATATTCTTATCAAATTAGAAATTACAACAGTAAATCCATGGTTGCACACAAATTCCATCTGCCAATGGTTGTTTTACGTGTATGCCACCCAAATATACACCGGAACTTGGCTTTTCGTCACATTCCAATTGACTAAACACTTCCGTCCTGCTCCACTGACAAAAGATAAACCATGCCAATAAATCTTGAAGACTGAAAAATTTTCCAGGTCCCAACTCTGGGAGCAAACCCAAAATCTCCTGTTTAGCGAGCTAGGGTCTTACTTGGCCACTGCAGCCCCTGGCATAGTACCTATGGGACGTCAAAATGATGAAGATATCAAACAGAGCCCTAGTGTGTTCCTCAATCTAATTACAAATAAAATATTGTTTATATATATATATAAAAAAAAAGATTTATGTACACATATATTTACCTTTAATACGGCTGCAGAAAGGAAGAAAATACAAAACTGGTAAATCATCTTTGATACGAACAAAACAAATAAATAAAACTTGAAAATGTTAGCTCTAACTGACTGGTTATCTAAAACAAGTTTATGTCTCTCTACCCCTTGCTGTATCCTTTTATAGAGAAAATCTTCAAAAATAATTAAACCTTCCCTTGTAATCAGGCAAACAATTAGAGAGGAATTATTTCATTTATTTATTTATCTAATAATAGGAAATCATGTTTCATAGTAAATTATTATTGATAACATAACTCCGTGATGAGTTGTTGTTCTGGGAGTGACTCAGTTTGTCAATTTGGGGAGTGAATATTAACGACACTAATATTCATTCAATGCATGGTTTTATAAATATGTCTTACATGTAAATAATATTCAACATAAACAGAAATTGTCTGCTATAATCAACCTTTATCATCATGATACGTGCTGGTGCAAAATGAAATAGGGTACTGTTCTGCTCCAAACTGGGCTAATGAAGACGGGCATACACCATACAGTGTGCTATGAGGGATATTTTGCCTGGACAGCAGCACTACGGCTTACTCTTATATTGAATTCCAACTGTCAAGGGATCTTTTACGTACATGCCAATGCGTACACAGGACCTTGGTTTTTCTTACCATCCAAACGACTAAACAGCGGTCTTTATCAGGCCCTCTGTCCTGTATCACTCACATGGGTAAACTATGCCCAATATTATCCAGTGGCACTTGGAGGACTGCCACCCCACTCACTCACCCACACAGACATATAAATATTGTTTTTTTTTTTGGGGGGGGGGACAGACAGGATCTTATTCCTCATGCAAAATCCTAGGTCACCTCACCCGAGTCAGTGAACCCCCAATAAATTCGGGCAATTAATAAGATTATTTAAACTGTCCCCTGATTCAATATCCTTTTACACACCTAATATAGATTCTATTTACAAGAGATATAATAGGGCACTACGACTTGGTGTGGGCATGTTGACATGCTTTTTGATAAAACTTTATAGGTGCATATATATATATATATATATATAACCTTGACTCTTTTCTACAAACCTTGTAAGATTGTTTTTGCTAAATGAAATAGGGCTTTGCTTACAATAACAAAGTTAATATCCTTTAACCTGATTTATTCAGAAAGTAACCTAGTGGGTTTTCTCCAGGTCCTCCAATAGCCGAAGACCGTATGCGAAAGTGAATTATTGAAATAAGTGGGGACAAGTATAGTTTAAAAATTCCAAACTGGCAAGGGATCTTTCATATGCCCGACAAACAACATCCAACTAAAAGACATACCAAATAATACCAGGTGCAATGCATGAGGTTGGGATAAATCTTGTTTGTAAATTACAACTGCCAAGTCATCTTTTGCGAGCCCTTTTTCGTTCTTGTCAGACAAGACAGAAAAATGCAGTTTAGCGTCAACAAGACACAGACTAGATCATTTCGGGACTAACATATGGTTTTTAATTTAAGTTAAATAATTCACTTGCACGTAGGTGTCTTTAGCAGTGGAAGGAAACCGGAGGGCCGGGAGAAAACCCACGAAACCCTACTCCTCGTCAGTCAGACAATAGTCAGGGCTGTCTAGATCAAGCAATATCAAATGTCATCATAACCGTATTATGTTTTTTTTTTTTCCGAGTTAGACATTAAGACGATTAATTAAATGACATATTTATCTAGATTATAAAATATGAGACATGGGTAATATAATAATTAATCTACAATTATAAAATAAAGATACCATTAATTATATAGAAATAGACACACTATGAATCACTGGAGGGAAGAATGGGGTTTAACATCCATTCAACACAAATTATATCATTTTGGGACTAAAATATGGTTCAATTTTATTTTAACAATGTGCTGGCATGTAGTGGTCTTTGGTCCCTTTGGTATAGTGGGGGAGAGAGAGAGAGAAATGGGGTTTAACGTCCACTCAACACAAACTATGTCATTTCGGGACTAACATGGTTTTAATTTTATTTCAATAATTCGCTTGTGCGTAGGGGTCTTTAGCAGTGGGAGGAAACCGGAGTGCCCGGAGGAAACCCACGAGGTTGAGAAGGCGCCCCTATCTCCATGCCACATACGCTCACACCAGGGCTCGAAACCACAGTTGCAAGCCAGAGGTGACTGGTCCGCTAAAGTTTGAAGCACGGCACCCTAGACCACTAGGCCATCCCAACCCCCCTATGATCTAACATACACATGTGTTAAACCATTTGGCCCCCCCAACACAATAACGAAATGGAATTCTGACTATAATCGCAGGGGGGAAAAAATCTTGTATTGCACTAAGTCATTGACTTCATAGCACCATGTTTGAATTGAACAGCCCTTATAAAAGGTTTATCACTATCAATTACAACTAATAATTCGAGACTAATTACAGAGAAATCAAAGGCAATTAGATAGTCATTATAATACATTAGATGGTTATCAATTATTGTCTTAATAAAAATCATAATGATAACAAGTCTAGTCATACTATATGTATGTAGTATAGTATATAATATAGTGTAATTAACTACATATGATGAGAGAGAGAGAGAGAGAGAGAGAGAAGAGAGACTACATATGGAGAGAGAGAGAGAGAGCAAGAGAGCAAGAGAGACAGCGTTCTACTGTTCTGCTCTTTTACTGGGCTAATGAAATGAAAAGAAACAGGATTTAACATCCTACTATTCCTGGGCTAATGAAGATAGGCATGCAGTGTGCTATGGGGGTAATTTTGCCCAGGCAGTGGCACTATGGCCTACCCATATATCAAATTCCAACTGCCAAGGGATCTGTCAAGAGAGAGATATGAAATGAAGTTTAAGTCCAACTGTTCTGCTCCTATACTTGGCTAATTTAAATGGGCATATGCCATACAGTGTGCTTTGAGGGAAATTTTACCAAGGCAGCAGCACTATGATCTACCTTTATATTAAATTCCATATGCCAAGGGATCTTGCATGAGAGAGAGAGAGAGATAGAGAGACATGAAAGTATAAAGTCCTACTGTTCTGTTCCTATACTGAGCAAATGAAGAGGGGCATATGCCATACAGTGTGACATGGGCGAAATTTTGCCAAGGCAGCACCACCATGGTCTACCCTTATATCAAATTCCAACTGCCAAGGGATCTACCAAGAGAGAGAGACAGAAAGAGAGAGAGAGAATTGTGGTGTGTGACTGAGGAGTAGGTACATGTAGTAGTATATTGTCCCCTCCTATGTTTTAAGTGTGTAAGACGCTGGCTCACTAGCCTGAAGGTCGATTGTTTGACCCATGTATTGGCCGAGAAAGTTCATCCAGATTTTTCGGCGTGGTCCCCCCTTGTCAGTGATGCAGGATGGAGGGTCTAACCAGGAGAGCTGTCTTGTCATTAGCCTAGTGTAAGAGCAGAACAGTAGGCGGGCCCGTATCTACAGGGGGGCGCGGGGGGGCATGGCCCCCCCCCCCCCCGCGTGAAATGCTCGCCCCCCCGCTCAGAAATTGCTAACAATCATTAAAGTATACACAGTTCCTTATATTAACCTAAAAAAGCTAAATTTTAATTGTTTGAATACTTATTTTAAAATGCTTATTAGACTCCTAGGTAACTACATAGCATGATGATTACAGCAGTATGTTAGAATGACCTTTCCGAAAATTTCCTCAAAATGTTCGCCCCCCTACCGAAAGGTTATGCCCCCCAGCTTAATGTTGTCTAGATACGGGCCTGACAGTAGGACGTTTAACCCCATTTCATTTAATTTCCATAAATGACCAAGTTTGTGTAGAGTGGGCATAATCCCTAATTTTCAAACTCTTAAACCCCCTTGCCTCCTTAAAACTATAACTGTAATTTAAAACTACAGTAACTTAAAACTATTGTAACATCCGAGAAAAGATTTTATAGGTTGTACTGAGGTACTCAAATTAAGACAATAAATTTCATGTGATTTTAGATTGGTTGTAGTGAGGTAGTATTTCACGTTTTTATTGAAAGTTGTAAATTTTATTATAGGTGTATAAGAAACATCCAATAATCCCTCTCTATCATTTGCCAAACTTTATTATACACATAAAAACATTAACTTGTAACAATCCAATAGTAAATTTAACCTTTGCTCAGTAAAATCACTTAAAATCTGTATCCTTTCAATAAAAGACCAGATGGCAATCTTCAGAGAGATGTAGAGAATTTTTGAAACAAGAACTGGTATATATATACTCTTATATTGATACTCTTCTTCTTCTTTTTCTTGCTTTTGGGATGCCCCCCCCCTCCGGGTCCCAAAAAGCCTCAAACCTGTTTTCCATGCATGGATTTCTAGGCATTTTCATTGGTTACATGGAAACAGCAGCATTATATTCACATTAGACAGACAGAAGACAGACATTTTTTTCGGGCTAAAACATGTAGGCCTACATGTAAACTCTGCCAGTTTTTGTGACAAGACAAGTTGGTGTTGGCTGATAAAGGTCACTCAAGATTTTCCGACGTAGTTACCCCTTGCCAGTGGTGCGGGATGAAGGGCCTGACTGGGGACTGGGGTCATGTGTAAGCCTACTCAATGACCTGCGCATAAAAGAACCCATTTCATCGGACAATTGTGCATCGTTGGACAGACTTTCATTGTAGATGTGTCACAAATCAAAGATGGATCAGATGGCGTCATACTTAGTTTCTAGTTCATATAGCAATCTCATACTGGTTTTTAAAACAAAGGATTCTGAGATATTAAATAACGGACTACATCAACAATGTGTCATTTCGCTAAAATATCAATTTTCTCAGGATTTAAACAGACATTATGCAAGAGCTAAATTTGCCTATTGCAAGTCTTTCGTAAGACATTAATTAACATGACAAGACCTTAATCAACACTCGATGCCATCTGATGGGTCCGATTTTCTTTACATTAGAATCCAATCTGCCGTTCAATGGTTGATAATAATTAACTGTAAAAATAGATAATTGAGAAAATTCTTATTATCGTAACAACCGTAAGAATGACAATCTAGGCTACAGTGTTTTTAAAATGAGGTTTTCCCAACTTGGAGTGAAGTCATTTGAATGAAATTTTCATCATATTCCTGTTACATTATATATATACTATTCAAAACAAGTAGGGGATATTTGATTTTGGGGGCATGATACTAAAATATGCAAATGACTACGAAAAAAGTCACTATAGAACCCAACAGAAGAAACATTTCCAGTTACATGTGACGCCCAAGCGCACCAATAGCTACCGCATGGAATGCAGGTGATGCTTGGGATCATCATGGGGGTCCAACCCAAGATTTGCACGACTCTGACTTTGAATGTTACAGTCATTGTGGCATTGAATTCCAGAATGGAAACATCAGTTTAATTGTTTTAGTGACCAGAAAACAAATTTTGATATGCGTCGGCTTACCCAAAATGAAAGGTTACGTGCCCTTGGCATGCTACAGATCGGCACAACACAGGCGGTTGTGGCGCTGACGATGAATGTTTCTCAGTCTGTCATAAGCAGGCTACGGTCCAAATACCGTGATACACAATCTGTACAGGACAGACCACGCTCAGGTCGACCAAGGGCGACAACTCAAGCCCAGGATTGATTTATCCGTACCTTGGCCTTGAGAAATCGTGTCATCACAGCAAATCAGATCAGCGCTCGTCTTAAAACAGACACTGGTGTGAGAGTGAGTGGCCAGACGATTCGGAATCGACTGCATAGGGGTCACCTTCGCGCCCAACGTCCTCGCGTGATCCCTTGTTTGAGAGATCATCACATTCAGGCAAGACGTCGTTGGTGTAGGGATCGTCAACACTGGGATAATCGACGCTGGAGCAATGTGATGTTTTCAGATGAGTCAAGGTTCACTGTTGATTTTTTGGACAGACATAGGAGGGTGTGGCTTCGTTGAAACGAGCGCTTCCAAGACGTTAACGTCATCAGACATGATCGATTTGGGGGTGGTTCTGTTATGGTGTGGGGAGGCATCACTGTTGCTGGAAGAACGGCTTTACATGTTGTTGCAGGGCGTGTTACAGGCCAGTACCACCGGGACAACATCTTGGCAGTCCATGTTGTGCCGTTCGCACGATGTCATGGCCGCCGTTTCATCTTCCAGGATGACAACGCAAGATGTCACAGGGCCAGGATCGTTACAGGTTACCTCCAACAACAGAACATCACCACATTACCTTGGCCAGCACTGAGTCCCGACCTCTCCCCCATCGAGCATGTCGGGGACATGCTTGGACAGAGGTTACGTCAACGACGTCCTGCCAATGTCCAAGAACTTGCTGCTGAGGAGGATTTACCCGTTACTGACTTTGTTGTGATGTTGTGGTAACTTTGCTGTTTGACACCGGGTATCATTTTACCCTTATAATGGTCAGTCTGTGCCTTACTTAGTCCAACGATCATTTGGAATAAATCGATGAATGTGAACTTCATTTCATTTTGTCATTAGTTTCTTCGTCAGTTTCATTAGGTGACTTTAATAACACTTAAAAATCAAATATCCCCTACTTTTTTTGAATAGTATATTTTATCTATATAAATGCGAGAATTGTCAGCTCGTTATCTAATCTTCCATAATTCAGCTTTAATCCACAGTAATATGTACTCAGCTTGTTTATCTAATATTTAATTAAGAAAAAAATCCACTAAATAATGTCCCTGCATGGATTCAATCGGATTTAAAACAGGCGTACAAATAAATTATTAGGCGGTTGGCTTTTTATACAGCTAAAGATCCCTATGCACAAATGACGGGACATTAATTCCAATACCTCTCTCTTGTATACAAATAGGCAACCAACAACTAACAACAAATTTTCTTTAATCACTCATCATACTATTGCCAATAACGTTTTTATTATATGTTGAGAGATTCAGGAGAATTTAGAGAACTGCTGAGAACGGCAGGATGAAGGAAAACATTTATTGTCCCTTATATTGATGATCACGCCATTCAAAGATAATTACCAAATAAGGTAGCTAAGGTTGAATTTATGACCTGCTTAATGCTCAGTAACTGTCAAATCGTGGAAGACATAAAAATCGTGAAGTTATTAATAACAGATACTGAAATACTGTCATCGACATTTACACAGACAGAAGACGCGCAGAAACTGTTTACAAATTACGGCATCCTAATTGCTTCATAATGAAAAATAAATATGCAGTGTTTAAATTTTCTGTCAAATAGCCCAGAACGTCATCACTATCCCGTTCATTACAATTTCGAAATAATACGATAATTTCCGATTAAATAGAAATTTAACTGCTCAATGTCGTGCAAAGTCTGATGGCAAAGTCAGAAATATTACATTTTTTATTGACTAATGCGCTCCATAAACAATGAAATCGCAACATAAAAAGAAGGTTCATTCTATAATTAAAAATTTCAATACAATGCTTTCGGGATTCCAATTTCCAGTCTCAGTTTAACTTGACAATTTCTTACAAATGAGACGTTTGCTCACGTGTGATATTTCAAAGATTTTGAAAAACTGCTCGAAATTAAAACGTGTAACTATGTCGCTCTTAATTATGGAAAATGGCAGTGTTAATAATCGTAATTTTATTTGCTCGCTCTGCTAGTTTAAAAGCTAATCTCCAATTTTAATTATTTTACGCTAATAACGGTCTCAGGAAACATAAAGCTGACAGAAAGATTCCTGTGCATTCAGCTTTCTCTTCTCTGATTAAACCACTAAATTACGACAAATGGCCAAACCTCATGTTTCAGTTGATTACAGTAAAAGAGTGATCATGCAATTCTCCATTGTCCTTTCATTGTTCACTTCTTTTCAAGGTGTTTTATCGACATGAGAATTTTAAGGTTATGATGACCAAAAAAAAACAAAAGAAAACTTGAGGATTAGGTTATGTCTGGATGTGTCACATGTTTCAGGGAAGATTCTGTGACAAGTAACCATAAAACTATTCAGAAAATTTTGAACAATTGTTACATGATTTGTCTTGGGTTCTTTTGTTACATTTAATGCTCAATAAATGTACAGTGCAACGGAAATGAATCGAAATGAAATATCGGTTAACATCCTACTTTTGTGAACCCACCTAATTCATGAAATGAGATGAAATGGGGGTTAACGTTCCCCCTTTGTCGACCAACCTAGTTAATGAAATAGGGGTTAAAATCCTACTTTTGTGGACCAATCTAGTTAAAATAGCATTATGCAAGAGCAAAATCTTCTTATTACAGGTCTTGCTTTAGGCCTGAAATGTTATCTAAATAATCAATTAGACATTGATTAACATATCCAGACCATAATAAACTTTTGATGTCAAGGCTAGCCTTCGATGTTGGCGGATTAAAATTCCATATGCCGCTTAATGGCCGTTGATAATTAAATCAATCAAGTGGATAATCGATACTATGCTGTTTATATTAATGATTTGAGTAATGATGACCGAGGCTATGTGAATATTTCAAACGCTTTTTCTCGTCTAATAGTGGATCAATTTGCCTGAAATTTTCAGCAAATTACCTTTACATTATCTAGTTTTTAACTATTATAGTGAGAACTGCCATCTCTCTATCTTATCTCCCATAATGTAACTTTAATGAAATAGGGGTTAAAATCCTACTTTTGTGGACCAACCTAGTTAATAAAATGAGATGAAATTTTAACAGTGTTTAACGTCTTACATTTCTTTTCCATCCGGGTTGATGAAGACGCTAATATGCTATACGGTGTCAGTGTCATCGAAAGCATGCAAGAATCAAATAAAGAATATGAAACTACCCATGTGTAGTCAGTCCTTCACGTTTATAAAATTGTGCAGGAGCCATAAAAAGCTCCTGACACCTCAAATGTTTGCAATTTAAAAGTTAACAAAAACTGAGAGTAATTTATTTATCTCAATATTTCTGAGAGCGATTTAGCTAATTTGCATGAGTCTTTAATAACTCCCCCGGAGGAAAGAAGACGTGCAACAAGAGGAGCAGGAGCAAAAGCTCACCTGAAACGTGAAGGACTGCGTAGTTAACTCTAACCTCTGACCAAAGAGGTCAGAATAGTTAAACTGGTTTGGTTTATAGTACCTGTGAACACAACACGATGCTATCTTCAAAAAGTAAACTGCGATTTTGAACTGGTTTAGAAATAAATAAAAGTGTCTGAACAGTATACAAGTCGGTAAGTAATTGATACAGTTTTCACTCCTGCTACACTCACACTGAACACAGTTCAACTGAGAGTTGAGCTATTCTATCAAAGTCTAGACCAGTCAACATCAAAGATCTATTTTAATTACAATATAGGTAATTTCAGCACAGCCTGTCAATCAAGGTGTTGATCCACCCTCATCCTATCAAAAAGCCCATATACAGCTGAAAGAGGTTTCAGACCCTAATTAACTAATACAAGCTGGTCAACATGATATTAGATACCCTTGTACTATTATAGATAAAAAGGTCGACCTGTCAAATTAAACTGTTTCAATATCTAACTAGATCATATGCAATAAGTAGGAAATGAAAGGAAATGTGGTTTAACAGAATTTCCTGTACCAACCAGAATAATGCAGTTGGATGTGGGGTTCCATAACAAGAATGGGATTTAATCATAATCATGGGACCTTTTTTTTTTTCAGTGGGAGGAAACTGGAGCGAGAGAGAGAGAGAGAGAGAGAGAGAAGCAATGTGGTACAACTGAAAAATGTGGTGAGAGAGAAAGAGAGAGAGAGAGAGAGATGGGGTTTAATGTCCACTCCATACAAACTATAGATCATTTCAGGACTATATGACAACCGAATGAACTAACAAACACCAATTCACAGGAGCTCCAATAACTGTCCACTCAATACACACTAAAAGTCATTTTGGGACTAACACATGGTTTGATTTTATTCAAATAATACTACTCTTCCGTGTGAAGGTCTTTAGCAGTGTGTGGAAACCAAAGACTTGGAGAAAACTCATTAAAACAGGCGAAAGAGATCTTAAGTAGTGCGATGCCAACTGAATGAACTTGGTAGTATTATATACTGTTATTACAATCATTATCTTATATCCCACGCTTATCTCCACTGGTAAATAAATATTCCTTCCCTCCTATCAATCCTTCAAATCATTAAATATAGGGTTAGAACAATACAAATCCCTAAAACAAAACACCAGATCTAGAAATGAGATAGTCGTGTTTTGATTTCTTGACCTTAAAACAAGACAAATGTTCGGTTGCTAAAACTGATAGTGCATCTTGTTATTCTAGCTAGTTCACCGTGCCATATCATAGAAATCTAACAACATCTTCTTGCTTGTTTTTCTTAATTTATCATAAAGAGAGAGAGAGAGAAATGTGGTTTAACGTTCACTGACACAAACTAGGTCATTTCAGGACTAACATATGGTTTAATTTCATTTCAATGATTCGCTTGCGCGCAGGGGTCTTTAGCAGTGGGAAGAAACTGTTGTACCCAGGGGAAATCCACGAGGTTTTATTGAAGACATTTATTATTCATTAATCAACTCTCTAGATTACCTGATGGCCAAGATATTAAGTGGATTTGACAATGTCCACCATATATCTTCACTAAAGTTAATGTATGCAACAGAGAATGCTGATTGAAGGACTGAAAATCATGATTTTGTTACTATAATGGCGATTGCACTTGAAAATCAGGACTATTTTGGCTAGTTCTTGTAAAATCACAGATGGATTAAAGTTGCAATTTCATATTTTTAAGTTATATCTTTAAAATGTATCTATAAACAGGCCTACCTTGATAAAGAATAATCCTACTAATCCTATAATTCACTATTGCCAGTTGAGAAATTCGCAAAAATATCATTTTCAACTTCAAATTCAAACGTTTGAATCGGGGTGAATGGAATAACAAGGGAGGTAATTGTGTTATTATTTCCTGTGTCACTGATTTTTAAGCCTGAGAAATAATGAACATGATCATATAATGGCGAGTTGAAAACCTTTTGAGCAAAAAGGAATAAAAAAGAATTATGTTTTGACTTTCTTAAAAAATATGAAATTCCCGTTTTAAAAAGGGGCACTTGTATCTGGGTTTTTTTTTTTTTTTTTCTTTTTATGGGTTATCCTGATTCACCTACAAACTACAATTAACCAACACAACACAATTTTTGAAAGAATTTCCGATAGAAACTGAGCTAATGTAATACTTACCAAAATTCACCCGGTCGACATCATCCCCACGGAACGAGACTTGATAATTTCAAGCAATTTTCAATTTTATAAAAGTCATTCATTCCCTGATTGGGACATACACTTCAAGCTACTCACATTACAGTCAAATATCCAAATACTATTTCTTCATTAGCACGTTAAATTTATATTTTAATTATTGCAAATGTTTTTCCACAACATACATAACCTCTAACGAATAAGCTTCAAGAAAGCATCTCCCGAACCAGCTTGCATTTTCTGGATTCAATGTGTGGTGAAAGGGAGGCTACTCCACCAAAGCACGTGCAAAGCGTGCAGAAACCAGGTCGACACATGGAAAGCCCCAAAGTCAGGATATCTATGGGGCAAAGAACCTGTTAATTTAACAGCCTCGTTTCTAACCTCATTTAAGTCATTTTTATGTCATTTTAATGTGAGATATTTTATTTGAATATGATGATATTACAGGTGAAGTTACAGGTTATTTTCAGTTGGTTAAAAACATAGAAATCTAACATAAGATAAATGGAGTTTAATGTCCAACTTTCTGCCCCATCTTGCCTAATGAAATAGAGAGAAATTGGATTTAACGTCCACTCCACAGAAACTAGGTCATTTCGGCACTAACATATGATTCAATTTTATTTCAATAATTCGCTTGCGCGTATAAGGGATCTTTAGCATCGGAGAATACCCACAAAGTTGGACAGACGACCCTACTACTTGTCACGTACAAGCCGGGAATCGAAACCACGCCAGTTGACTCGGTGACAGACTTTCAGCCCCCCCCTCCCATATTTGGCCTAATGAAGACTGGAATACGCCATAATTTTGTCATTTTTTTTATGAAATCTTTAAGAATTTCGGATATGATGTGTAGAATAATATATCTATAACATATTAGTTACAATACTTGTAACGTTAAACAGTGTGTTTAACGTTACAATTGATATAGTCTAAGACTTCTTACGCAAGTTCAAATAGGTTCAAACGCACAATTGTAAACACATATCATTACCGTTGTATTGGAATAAGTAGTTTTATCACAAATAGTGAAGACTGGACCTCTAAAATAGTTATCGAACAGTTTTTCATTTGCATAGCGACGTTTCTTGTAATGACGTATTTTGCAAGCCGACATGACACCGACCAGTTGAAATTTCGCGTTACAATTGGGTTTCATCATCAAATTATGCGGTAAGGCTTCACATTTAATTCAATGGGAATTGATTTATTATATGTTAGGCCATGTACAGTACTGTATGTATAGATTAAGGGAGGTATAGTAACCTTTTTGTAGTCATTTGACTAAAAAAAACACTTGCGTAAAGGAACTGTGTAGGATAAGCCACTACTGCGGCTGGAGTAAGGCGGAAGACGTCAGTAGTGGAACCAATATGTCCCTGTCGGTTAAGTGTTGCAATGCTTTGGACGCCATTGACGCCCTTGTCGGTCCTTGTCCATGATTTTAAAGAGAGAGACGGGGTGGGAGAGAGAGAGAGAGAGAGAGAGAGAGAGAGAGAGAAATGGGGTTTAATTTTATTTCAATAATTCGCTTGTGCATAGGGGAGCCGGATCTATGAAACTGCTTAGGTTTACGCTTCATGGCACCTAATCCACGAGGGGTCACATTGCTTGAAAATAGAATGGGGACGTTTATATAATAGGGGTATCTTCAGCAAGTAAAATTATAACCCGGGGATTAGGTTCCTATTAGGGTTGGGTTGGATTAGTTAGGGTTAGGGTCAGATTGACATTTTGTGTTTGTCTCAACTAATAATAGCAATACCGGAACCAGGCGTGGATCCAGAGGGGGGGGGGGGTTGTATGGTCCAACCCCCCCCCCCCCCCTGCTCAGCTACATGAAAAAAAAATAATAATGCCTTGCATCAATGAAATTACATCACAAAGTGATCCTACATCAGTATAAAAATTGTTTGTCTGTTTAAAAAGCTCAATTTGTATGTATGCCTATGTAATTTAGAGACGATGATGGCAGATTTCCGTAACAGAAACCTGGCAAACCCCCTCCTGCAAAATTTCCTGGATCCGCCCCTGGGAACGGGAAATTGAGTGGGAAATGAAAACTAGAAAAAAAAAGGGTTTCTATTGGGTTAGGATTGGATCAGGGTTAGGATTAGATTGGCATTTTGTGGGTTTGTCTGAACTATTCTTAGCAATATTGCAATGGGAAACTGTGAGGAAAATGAAATCTAAAAAAAAAAATTAATAAAAATAACATTGATGTGTTTTGAATTAGAATTGGAAGAAAAACTAAAATGAAAGGGGCGGGAAATATTAATGATTTTTGCTTTAGAATTCGCAACGTGAGGTGAACAACCAAAGCATTAATGGCTGATTTGTATTCACGTCAGGTTTAAAGGGACAATAACATTCTTGCTGGCTTGGTAGCTCCAGAAAATAAATAATACCCTTATTCTAAGTACTAGATGTTTAAATGTCTTACCTGTTGTGTAAATTATCCATTACAACCTATTTTATTTGTCCAGAGGGTTCGAAAATATTTTAAAATTCAAGTCACATTTGAAAAGGTTTACGTTAGACTTTTCAAATCAATTGGTTGAATGTTTCCAATTTTTTAAATTAGGTGTGTTAAGATGAAATTTATATCATCATTTAATTGGAATATTCTAAAATAATACGATTTGTTGACTAGAATGAAGATTGGGACATATTTTTCAGTTACAACAAGAGTGTTATTGGGGCTTTAAAAGGAAGTCGTTACGACTTGATGTTACAGCAATTTTCAATGATTCATCGATCCGGATCGATTTGAATCGATGAATAAGTAGTAACGATGTTTTGTTTTTCTTGCAAAGCACACAATAAAAAGAAAATGACAGCTCGATAAGGAAATGACTTTGGTTGTGGCGTGAATATAATCCGCCAGGAGAAGGTCAGTCATTTTAGAGCCAATGGTCTTTCTGGAATGTCGCGTTACATATCAGTCTTGAAAATGTATTTTGTGACATGTCAGTGATGAATTCAGAACAATCAAAATCAACGTTTCTTTACGATCAACAAAAGGATTAAGATATTGTGAGTTATATTTCTACAATTTGTTATTAAAGCCGATCCAAAGTCATAAACATTCTTAAAAATGTACGACGAGAGTTGATTGGTAAACTGTTTGCATGGATACGAAAAAAATGAAATAATACAAAATACAACTTAATGGATAACAATCACTAGAACCTGTAATTGTGCAACGTTTCAGCAATGAATGGAATGGATACTTTTCCGAACACACCAAGCTAATGAAGACGGACACATGCCATACATTGAGCTGCGAGGGACATTTTGCCTTGATCCTCTCCACACGTTCTTCGTCGAATTCAAAATATCCACGGTTCTTTTGCATGCACACTAACGTGCTTGAGTCCCATGCGAAAGACTAGATACTGCCTAGGAGAAACCACGCTGGAAAATATGTTTCAACAAGTATTCTCTTGTCGTTATCTAGCACACGGTATTCGGCCGAATAAAATTCGGCTCCGATTGATTCGGCCGAACCATTCGGCCGAATGATTCGGCTAATGTGTCCACTGCTAAGCAATAATATTATGGATAACGACGAAAGAATACTAAGTGTTGAAATGTTACTCTATTAAACATACATTATGCGAGATTAGATAAAGAGCTGGCAGTTCTCACTATAAGAACTGCATAATATGAAGGGAATTTGCTGAAAATGCCAGTCAAATTAATCCACTTTGAACCGAGAATCTAGCGATTGAATTTTCGGCCTAGTCTAGCCTCGATTATCATTACTAAGGTCGGGACGATAAAAATTATAGTCTCGATTACCCATTTTAATCATGAATGTCAGTTCAGCAGCAAATCGGATCCTAATCCAGTAAATGTCGCAGGTTAGCGGCGACAACGAGAGTTGATTATAGTGGGGAAAAGTTAATTAATGTCTAATTAATGGTTTAGAAAATATTTTAGGCCTGAAGAAGGATATGCAAATGCCAGATTTAGCTCTTGCATAATGTATGTTAAAAGTTGATTTGTTTTCTTTTTATATTTTTAGACGAGACTTCACGGACATTTTAAAGGATTTTGATAACTTACATAAACCCCAGCGGTCGATCGAATTCATCCGTCATATTTTCAGCCCTTTTCATTACTGGTGAAAATCGATTGTATCGGTCGTTGACATAAGACAAAAACAGTATTAGCTTCGTTTCGTGAGATACGCAATGACTGAATTTGATGTTAAATAGGGTTTTTTTTATCATGAGTATCCGAGTATTCCTGAGAAGACTGTTCAAATTTACCGTTAAGTTAATGACATGTCGAAAAGTCAGCAGAGTTTCCAGAAAGTGTGGATGCTGCCTCACATAAACCCAAATTAAACTGCTGGGGTAAACATGAAGGAAGCGAAATTACGGGCCGTGGTGCTGCTGTGGTTGTTTTTCGTGGTGACTCGCCAGCATCAATCAACAGGTAAGCCATTTCATCAGACTCTTGGAGTATATTGTCGCCACTCCTGCCCGTCCGTTCACAAGCCGTGTACATATACCTGAAGCTTCGTATTGTTTTAATTTTTAACTTGCTGGTGGATGTGCGGTGAGTCATAATGATGCATCATATCGAAATTCGGAGTCGCTAATGATTTTATTTCGCGGAGGTACTGGCTGGAAATGAAATGAAATGGGATTTAAAGTTTTACTTTTCTGCGCCAACTGGCCTAATGAAGCCGGTAAACTGGCGTAGTTTGACTAGTAGTAAGCAGGGAACCAATTAAACGCTCTGCAGGTCATATTCATTCTGCACGTCTTTTGATTTTTATGAAGTCTATGCGGAACATTATTCCCGCCAATGCTCTGCTGGTCAGCGATTTACCGCATTGCTCCCGTCAGATTTACAAACTTGCTGGAGTTAAGCCAACCAGTCTTATTGAGAAACCATATCTAATTCAGGTCGCCATTCAATTCTGCACAGAGATATTGCATATGTCACCAATACTTTGAAACGGCCTACGGGTAAGATTGTTCACGATTTTATACAAACATTCGGCTCCGGGTTCACGAAGCATTCTCAGACTTAAGTTAAGAATTTACTCAACTTTCAATCACTGTTTATGAGAAATATCTTTGATCCAAAAACACAAAACATTGCACATAGTTTCTTATTCACGTATTTGATACATTAAAACAACAAACGTTTTTAAAGGGCTATATCTTAGTTAAAATAAGTCAAACAATTTTGCTTAAATTATTAACTTCAGTCTCAGAATGTTTTGTTGTACTTTTGCATTTCCTCCTTAGCCAAACTTTGCACCAATATATTTCATTTATTCGTTCCTTAAGCAACGAATACCTGTCCTTATTAGACCCGACGTCCTGCACTACTGACAACTTGGGAAAACTACGCCCGGAATATCCCGATGAACTTTCCCGGACGACAGCGGCGCTTCATCGCATTCAAACTGACAACGGTTCTTTTACACACACACACCAATCAGCACACGTGGGGACCTTGTTTTTTGTACCATCCGACCGACTAGCAATCTCTGCTTTGCCAAGACTTTCGACCTGCCCCGCTGACAAGGGGACACCAGGTTGGAAAATACCGGAAAAAGGTTCTCGGTCAACATTGGGATCGAACCATAGGCTGCACAAACAAACAAACGAAGCAACCTCTATCGTCTTTCCTTCAGATTTCACGTGTGAAGGATATTTAACGATGATTGACAGTGGATACCAATATGGCGTGAATGATAGAGTTGATTTCAACTTCGATATATCATTTACATCCATGAATACAACCAACCTAACCATAGATATTTACGGCGATTCTCTACAGGTAACAACTTCTTTGTCTTGAGCATCCAGATAGATTTTAGCAAACCCGGTCCAAGAACGTATTACGCTGGTTGGTGTTTTCAAACAAGAGTGGCCCCCACCTCATGCATTATACATGGTAACATTTGGCATATTATATGTCTTTTAGTCGAAAGTCGTTACTCGTTTGTCGGGAGCAGATAGTGGATATCACTTGTCGGGAGCAGCGGGTGGCGTCTTTAAGTTGGATTGTGCCAAAATTTTCTTGGGTTGTGGTAGTCCTGGATTTTGCAAGCCTATTTATCAAGAAAAGGAGAGAAATAGGGTTTAATGTTCCCTCAACACATACAAGGTTAATTCGGGACTAACATATGGTATAACAATTCGCTAGCGCGTAGGGATCTTTAGCAGTGGGGGAAACCGGAGGACATAGAGACAACCTTACTCCTTGTCAGGTGCAAGCGGGAAATCGAAACCGCGCCATCTGACTCAATCAATGTCAGACCTTATGGTGAAACCCGTACGCATTAACCATTCGGCCACCCACACCCTCCAACAAACAAGGTGAATCTATCCTAAAAAATGCCAAGGAACTGTTTCGGCTAACACCGATATGGAGCCCAGTACCCTCTGGTCTGTGATCCATCTCCATATTCACTGACCAAAACTTGGCTCATTGCTAACAACATTTTACATTTTTTATTCCACTTTACTATTGCCAAATTTCATTTTGTTCCATGACTTCCAGTTATAAGGGGAGTCGAGATGGCCTAGTGGTCTAGAATGCCGCGCTTCGACCTCTAGCTGGCCGGTCACCTCTGGCTTGCGGCTGTAGTTTCAATCCCTCGTGTAAGCGTATGTGGCATGGAGATAGGGGCGCCTTCTCAACGTCGTGGGTTTCCTCCGTGCACTCCGGTTTCCTCCCACTGCTAAATTATTGAAATAAAATTAAACCATATGTTAGTCCCGAAATGACCTAGTTTGTGTCGAGTGGCCGTTAAACCCCATTTCTCTCTTCTCTCTCTCTCTCCAGTTAGGAAAATCTGTTATTTATTTTATTGTTTTTTCAGTTTGAGAGTGAAATATCTCAAGTATCTATGGCGTGGAGTATCGTACCAGGTGACGGCGATAACTCGACTCTTTCAACCTATGTTCACGGTTCCACAACTACGGTAAATTTGTTTGACCCGGTATCTGATATCGACTACAGTACAATTGATCCTAATTCGTATTTCCTGGCCCCGAGTTCACAAAGCATTCTCAGACTTAAGTCAAGAACTTACTCCAAATTGTTCGCATTAATGTAACTAAAATATAACCCTTTATAAAACTTTTGTTGTTTTAATGTATCAAATATCCGAATAAGAAACTATATGCAAAGTTTTGTGTTTCTCTATCAAAGATATTTCTCATAAACAGTGATTGAAAGTTGCGTATATTCTCGCTTTTAAGCTCTGAGAATGCCTAGTGAACTTGGGACCTGGGGGCCTGAGTGTGGTCGCCACCATAATTGTATACAGTTGTCTCTGTTGTTAGACATTCGGGTTGTATGTGTGTTTGTGTGAGAATTATTTGTACGTCTGGGATTACCATCTAAACTTATTGGCTATAACACGTGTTGCGGTATCAACGCGTGTTGTGGTATCAATTTTTGGTGGTATCAACAATTTGGGTGGTATCAACAATTTGGGTGGTATCAACACGTGCTGTGGTGTCAACACTTGTTTTGATATCAACACAAGTTTTGGTATCAACACGTCACACAATTAGATCGGTCAAATTATATTTCCATTGCGTCTTTATTCTTGTATTCATTGTTATGTTTTTTTCTGTTTTATAGTGGCATAGATTTCATTGTGAGTGAAGTCTATAAAGCCTATGTGCCGGATTTACCTACTTTGTAGGCCTTAGACCACATTCATCAGTTGACCCCCAGTGACTGACGTTTGAGCCCTTCTCTCGTATCTGTTGTAGGAAGAACTAGTCAAGTTGTCATCGGTTTATCGAATACAAATAGACGACTTTCCCGAGAGCTCCTGGAATTTCACCGGCAACTTCACCGCTGTAGTTTCAGGTTGGTACTGTTTTAAATTACTAGGGAGGTGTTTCAGGGCCAAAGTGCTCGGCGTACACTCAATGTGTCCTTTTGGGATTGCGAATAAACAGTTCGGGAAAGATTCTAGTTCGCTAGCACACCAAGATAACTAAAAGAAATTAATTGTACTAACATGCATACATATTGCTCACTGGCTAACAAAGCAGGAGGCCCCGGGTTCTGCCAAATGTCCCCCATAGCACACTGTTGGGCATATGCCCGTCTTCGTTACCGGAGTCGGAGTAGAGCAGTAGGACGTTAAACCCCATTTCATTTCATTTCACTTCAGGGTAAACCTCATTTCATTAGTTTGTAGTTCAATGGGAAGAGGTGTGCTGTACACAGTGTTATCAAAATAATCAGATTAATTTTATTTCAGATACAGCTGGACCAGGATCCCTGGTTCGTGGCATCATCGACCTGAAATTCAGCATTGTCAATGATTCGTACTCCGACCAGTTGGTATCCGACTACGTCTACACTCTGCCATTAAGGATCTGGCCAGTTCCCCATAACGGTTCCTTAACGCTTCAAGCGCCCCTGCTGAATGAAGTCTATATGACTTTTACCGAGGGTACGGTCACACCGAAAGTCACTGTAACGACACCGTTCGATAATTCATCGAAAGAAGTGACCATTACCATGCAGAGGATTTTAGCTAACGCAACACACGGAATAAGTGATAGCGATATAGATTCGCTGACATCGTCCTATCCGTATTTCCGTTCCACTCCGGAGACCTACCAGAATGACATCGGGATACTACAGCTTCCGACTGTGTCTCGAACGGACCAGGATGTTTATAACGAGTCCGAGATAGTCGTGAAGGTGAGGGGTCGCTTGGAGGATTTTACGGATATCAGTAGCGTCAGTAAGTTAGATGTCGGACTCGGGGTGATGTTTGGTAAGACCATGATCTGGGTGTCTAAAACTGTAGCGGATATCGGAGTTGGTGTCCAGCCTGGTGAAAGACGACCGGTTCTGTCATTAGACATGTACCAAGTGTGTGTAATACCTAACCAGGAAAGGTAAGAGCTCTGAACCAGGATCTTATTGTTCTATCTCTCCATTGCCCTTAGATTATCAATATAATGAGTTAGAAACATGACCTTGGATCAGTCAAACATTTCGGATATATATATTGTATACATGCTCACTTGAAAGGTAATTGTGAGACAGTTTTTCCATGCCCAATAAAAATATATCACTATATTAAAGGCTATCTGTGTAGTGAAAACCAGAATATTTGAAGGGATGCCACGGCATACGTCGCCTAAAATATATGCGCTGGTTGATTTCGTTTTGAGTATTCTTTGCAATACATGTATACAACCGCACACGGATGGGTGCTAATAGTGCATGGTCAAAGGTATGACCAGCTGAAGTTTGTTGTTCTATTTATCAGGTTCGATGTAACCGTATCTATAGTGGGTAGACATACCTCCGCCTCAACAGCAACAGCATATAATGTAACTCTCTTCCTGTATGCCATGGACAGTATGACACACGTCTCTTATGCCTTGACTTTGGCCAAAGGTTATAGAAGCAAGTGGAATACTTCAGGAAATGTTCGAACATATGAGGTAAACGTTTTATTTATCAGGCAACAATGCAGTCAACAATGATTTTGACTTTATTGATATCACGGAAAACTGTCGCCAGGTTCGCCCATATTGTCCCTCGGTCATGGGCTCAATGCGCCCTCTTTAAGGATGTTAACCTTATTTTGTACTTTTTGCGGAGGCCATCCTTATAATTCTCCGGTTAAATATACGTGCGAAGGAGTAGGATCAAAGGTTCAACCTCGTGGGTTTACTCCGGGTCCTCCGGTTCTCCCCGACTGCTAAAGATCCCAACGTGCAAGCTAATTAATGAAATAAAATTGAACCGTGTGTTAGTCCCGAAATGACCTAGTTTATATCGAGTGGACTTTAAACCCCATTTCTCGAGATCTATATAATATTTTGAATCTTATTACGTGTTTTATTATTAGGTGGAACGAATAACGTTTAGTACACCGATGCATACATCTGTCGTGGAACAGATAGACATGTCAACAGTTGCAATGCAACAAGCTGAAGATTTTGTTGTGATGGCAGAAATAGGGTACACAGATCGCTGGGTCAATGATGTAGAATTCTGGTCGGGGCTTCAGTATGTTAAACTAGATCTACCTAGAAGATGTGGTGAGTTTCTTTCTAACTTTGTGCCCACAAGAAATAAATGAAATTGGGTTTAACGCCCTACTTTTCGGCATCCACTGGGATACTCCGAAATAAATGAAATGGAGTTTAACGCCCTTCAGTTCTGAACCGACTAGACTAGTACGAAAAAAAAACCCGAATGTTCCATAAGGGAGGTATGTTACACTATGAGCGTGTCGGACTAATGTACTGTCAATTGCACAATGATACGGGTACAGGGCGGAGAGGCTTGCAAGGAACATCGTCTTGTCTTTCAGGTGGGACGAGACCCCGAGGAGGCGACCCCGAGAGGGCCACGGTGGTTAAGTGGGTAAGACGCTAGCTCGCTAGCCTGGAAGTCGGGTGTTCGATCCATGCATTGGCAGAGAATTCATCCAGATCTTCCGGCGTGGTTACCCCTTATCAGTGATGCAGGACAGAGAGCCTTCGGATAGGACGAAAAAGCAAGGTCCTGTGTACACATTGTGTGCACGTAAAAGATCCCGTTACAGTCGGAATTCGATGCTAGAGTATGTCACAGTGCCACTGTCCGGGCAAAATTCCTCATAGAACACGTTAAACCGCATTTTATTTCACGAAACCCCGAAGTCCGTTGTACACTATAGGGTGCACGTAAAAGAACCATTGACAGTTGGAATTCGATGAAAAATTGGTGGACACCCCGCTGCTCGGGCAAAATTCTTTTCATACCACTGTACATGGCGTATGTACGGATCGAGCAGTAATGTAGGGCGTTTCTTAATATAATACCACATTATATTAGATTTCTTTTCTGTTGAGAAATCGATCTGATTTTTATCTTTTTTTTTGGCCCATTTTGTATCGTATTTAATGTTCACTATAGTCTGGCGGTGGTATTCCTTCATTTCTATGTTCGAATTCTGGCGTCGGGTGAGAAAAACCCTCGAGATTCTTCGAGCCCGATTCTGACAATAACTTGTTATAAAAGCGCCTCCGAGACTGGCAAGAAATGTGTTTATATGGATGTTCCGATTGGACGAAAATCACACCGGCATGTAATTAACGTTAGAATTTAACAAAATGGGGGCGGAAATGCTACTGCTCGGGCTGAATTCGTCCCCCTCCCAACCCACACCCCACCTCGCATTGCCCATGAAACCATACAAATGAAAATTACCATTTTTAAAAAGACAGAAGTGCTGCGTTGACGAAATGTTAAATCCCATTCCTTTCCATTATTGAATTTCAGCTCAGAAACTGAGCTGGACTCACTCGACCAATTGTTCCTGCATCCACAACCCTACCCTGACCAACTGTGGTTGTTGTGATGCTGGAGCTTGTCAATGTGGAGAGAAGAATCCCAGGACCTGTTTACCATGTGATGTTCTGACGATGTGTGAGCCCACCATTGCTGGTAAGTACGTTCAGAGTCGTTGGTCATCATTTCAGGGAGTATCAATCCCACAATCTTTCAATTCCTTTCAGTATAAGGGAGTTGGATGTCTGTCATTGAGTCGAGTGGCATGGTTTTGATTCACAGTGTGTATATGACAAGGAGTAGCGTCGCCTGTTCATTCTCGTGGGTTTCCCACACTGCTAAAAGACGAGCAGAAATACCATCGAACCATACTTTGTAATGAGTTAAACACCATTCCTCTCTCTCACTTTCTCACTTTCAGAATTTAGAAAGCTGAATAATTTGCAACATTCAACCGACGATATAAATACGCTAGTACCAAGTGTTATACAAATTCTTTTAATGATAAAGCACGGGAGCAGCTCGTCCCGTGATGATATAACCTTGGAGGAAGCGGACGTTTTAGATAAACCTATTTCACACCCTAGCTGTTTATTTATATAATTGTCATTATTAGTTTTTCAATGTCCGGGACGAAACCAAGAAGAGAAAACTCTATTTTATTGTTTGGTTTTCTCCAGGGTTTGTCGACTATTACAGTTTTTTAGATGATTCAGAAGAATCGACAATAGTGTGCGATGCTTTCCACAAATACAGGTACAGTAGGATCATCTGATATACCATTATAAGCTTTATATAGAACGACGTTTTGACAAATCAGCTCTCATCGTTTTCAAGCATGTCTCTTCTTTGAATAATTTTGCACCGATTTGGTAAATTTTTCACCACGGGGACAATATAGCCCGGTTGGATCTGACGTGCCATAAACTTCATTTCATTCATGAATTATTATATTTCTATTACAGACCAGGAAGGAAGGAGACATCTTGTTATCGACAGTTTAATAATGAACAACCAGATCAAGGTAGGTCCCCTCAATCTGATAAGAACACAGACCCTATTTCGTTTCGTGTTTTATTGTTCAAAATTTCATTTTACTTCTCTTCATATAGTGTAGATCATCGAAAGTATAAAAAACGAAACGAAATAGATCTGTGTTTTAATGCCGAGGCTTTGAAGTCAGACAGGTTCTTGTTAAGGTGCTTGTGGTGTTGATGTGGACTGACTGTGAACAGCCATGGCTGTGGTAGCCGAGCAGTTACGGAACTTTATTCCCAACTACAATGTTAGTCGTGACCTAATACAATCTGGTTTCCAGTTGACAGGATATTCAGATGGTGCCAGTGGTGAAGCGAGAGTTTGTGCAACTCGGGACGGTCGTATCCATAAAACTGTACCTTTGTAATAAAATATCTGCTTCAGCGATACCAGGTTCAGTATCAGTTGTATTAATCTCAATTCCAATAATCGCATAGATGTCTATTTCAGCGTCACCAATATCAATATTAATTGTATTAATTCCATTTCAACGTCACTAGTATCAGTATCGATTGGCGTACGAGCTGGGAGGGGTGGGGTGAGGCGGCTTGGGGGGCACCCAATTGTACTTTGTAAAAGTTTTATTAAAAAAATATTGTGTTCTTGAATGTGTCCAATTCAACAGCGATTTTAAATTCAGAGTGTCTATAGTTAGGCAATTAACTAGAAATCTTAAGACTCGAACCCTCTATTGTTTGGAGTGCAGTAAGCCACGACTAACATACTAAGAACCTAACTACATTTTTGGGGCACAAACCACCACCGCCCCCCCCCCCAGTCAAAAATTTCCCCGTACGCCTATGATCAGTATCAATATATTAATGGATATTTCAGCGTTACCAACATCAGTATCACATGTATTTAATGTCTATTTCAGCGTTGTCAGCATCGGTAGCAGTTGTATTAGGCGTGGACACGTTAACCAGAATCTTGTATGGTATCTCTAACCATGGCCTGGCCTACGTTCGATCGGCTGATGGTGGATTGACTTGGTTATCAATATCGCCCACACTATATTCCAACATGGCGTCTACCGGCCATTTTAGATTGTCTTCGCTTGTCAACATTAATTAACCATTTGACCTAAAACAACACATGTATCTAGAATGAGGGCGGTATAGGGAGACCAAATATTTCTGACGAAAAGACTAATATAAAGTTTTAGACCCTACACTATAAAAGAGTCTTATACTGCTTCAAAATTGTTAAATTCATGGCCATATTTAGTCGTCGAGATAGAGTTTTTTTGATTTCACATCGACATTATTTATTTCTCTAAAAACAATGCACGGCCAATGATAAGATGGAATTTTAGACCTTAGACCTATATAAAGTATTGTTACCAAATGCAGATTGTTCCAAAATTATTAAGTTAATTCCTTATGTAATTTCAAAATTATTAAGTTATTAATTCCTTATGTAATTTAAGGCCATATAAAGTTCATATTGCATTCCATTGATTTCCAATCAACATTTTTATTTCTCAAATTCCCCAAATCATTTAGATTTCTCAAATTCCCCAAATCAGTCTTATGTCTCAAAATCCTCAAATTCATTTCAATTTCTCAAATAGATATACGCCAAAAATGGAATTTCCTACCTTGCACTAACAAAGATGTCTTACCAAATGTAGATTGTTCCAAAAATGTTACAACTGATAAGTCCTAACGTAGCTTGTAGCCAAGTCCATATTATATTTTATTGATTAATTCACTTAAATCATTTTTGAAAATAAATACGATGAATTTAAAGATACATTATGTAAGAGTTAAATCTGCATATTGCAGGTCCCGAGTTCACAAAGCATTTTCAGACTTAAGTTGAGAATTTGCTCAACTTTCAATCACTGTTTATGAGAAATATCTTTGATCCAGAAACACAAAACTTCGCACATAGTTTTTTATTGATGTATTTGACACATAAAATCAAGATAACTATTATAAGGGATATATTTTAGTTAAAATAAGGTGAACAAGTTTGAGTAAATTCTCAACTTAAGTCTGAGAATGCTTTGTGTACTCGGGTCCAGGGCCCTGTTTCACGAAATTTTAACTTAAGATAAAATCCAATTTTAGTAGATACTTCAATTTTGATTGGCTAAGCACTAAAATCAATCTAATATTATCCAATCAAATTACTAAAATTGGGATCTTATCTTAGTTAAAATTTCGTGAAATAGGCCCCTGGTCTTTATAGGGCCAAAATGTTTTCTAAATTATTCATTAGACATTCATTAATCCAGACCATAATCAACTCTCAATGGCATCGGATTTCTACTATATTAAATAAAAAATGGAGGATCAAGACTTAGCTTCGAACAACCAGTAGGGTTTTTGAAATTATTGTACACGTCTTATCAAACCTTCGAAGGCTAAATCCGCGATCGTAATAGAGGAATTTGAATGTAATTTTCAAATTATTCATTCATTATGTATTTTTGAACTATTATAGCAAGAATGGCTAGCTCTTTATCTAAATCTTACATAATGTATCTTTAATTGAATGTCCGAATAGACTTTATTTACACCCCAGTGACTGTCTGGTGAGAACTATAGCAAGGGGGCATCCTAGTTTGTTCAGTTTAACGTAATGAATGTAAAAGGCTTTAAATAAAATGATACAGTGCTGTGTGTCACTTCTAAAATGTGTTTATTAAATGAGTTGCTTTAATTAGCTTGATGATATATTCTCTGAACGATATCACGTCTCATCTACAAACATCAAGGCCCAGATGGTATCTAACCTACGTTTTATGTTTTAATCTTCTACACTACAATCAATATTAGTCGGTGGTATTCTGAAGCAGGTCTTTTATTTAAAGGAACAAGAAATAAGGTGTTAGCCAGGGCTCCTTACTTTGGCTACGTAAACGATTAGTTATACAAAAACGGGGGGGGGGGCTCTGGTTATTTACTTTAACGTCCACTCGACACAGACTAGGTCCTTTCGGAACACAAGCTAGGTCATTTCTAGTTATTTTAAATAACGGGTATCAGAGATCATATCTCTACCCGTTATTGATCTCCCTTATAGAGAACTAGTATGAAAATAAGGCTTTTCTCCATCTCGATTCTAAGGCTATTTTAGAATCCTTATCGACTATTTTTGACCAAGATTCCTCTTTGATCACCAAAAGGAACCACTTCCTGTCACATCTGACACAAATTTATAATAATCCAACACTATTTTCAAGTAGAATTGTGCTCTAAAAAAACGTACACAACTTCCATTTGAAATCTGCGGCCATCATTAACTGACACCTGCGCAGACTGGTTCATAGCAGTGCTCAGTCAATATTCCAAATTTAGGAATGGAATTTTTACCGTAAACTGATTATGAATTAAAACAGTTTGCCTTGAGTCACTCTACTTTGTGCGACATTTCGGGCATCGATCATTATTTGTCAAATCAGATGCAACAGTCTGATTTGATAATTGGAATTCTGGTCACCATTGAGTAGGATTTCGGTTGCAAAACGATTGGACAACTTTGAAGTTGCTCAACCCCCGGGTCAGAATAGCAGATAAACGTTTTTGCGGCGGTTACAATTTCCATATTTTCACGTGGAGGACGGGGCCCCCATACCCCGAGACGATTGGTTGGTATTCAGGTCATCCGCCTAAATTAGCATATATTAGATCACTTTGAAGTTGCTGTATTCATGGGCTGGAATAGCAAGAGAACGCATTTCCGGCCGTCGAATTTCCCCGTAGTCAGTCCATAGAATTGGGGGGGGGGGGCTACGGAATGTTTGGGTGGGGGGAAAGTTCTACGGAATGTTTTGGAGGGGCTAAGGATGTGGCCGGCTAAGAACACTTCTAAGAAATCACTATTTTTGGAGAAATATTTTTTTTTTGGGGGGGGGGGGCTAATTCGATTTTTTTTTTTAGCCCTAACAGATGACGGGGCCCGTGTCAATTCGGTTCAACTTTATTTCATTCATTCACTAGGGTTCTCTAGTTCTGGGTGGAAACCCACGAGGTTGGACAGGTCACGCAACATGACTCAATGACAGGCCATATAATGTATGAGCAGTAACACTTTGATTTGGTCCCGTAAATCACCAAACCTCTTCTCGCCGCTGGGACAGTGTTAGGTTGGATATCAAATATCACTTCCTCAGTACCAATCAGTATTACACCCCCTTAACAGAACACCATACCAAACAAAATAAATTACAACTCTAATTATTTGTTAAAATATAATTTATTGTTTAATATTATTGTTTTTCGCTGCTAAGAACGATCCTAAAAACAAATCACTGCAAACCAACCTACATGTACATTTCAAACACATCTAATTTACTAGTATCGTGTTTTTCAAAGGTGCAGCTCAGAAATATCAAGACCGCCATAACAAAACTTGTTATCAAACATTGTCAACGTCATTATATGCCCATCCAAAAATGACGTCATCGTCATCCTGTTCAGAAATGGTGTCACTATCGTGATCTTCCTGTTCAGAAATGACGTCATTGTCATGATGTTCCTGTTCAGAAATGAAGTCACCATCGTGAATAGTGTCCTTACTGTCAAAATAAGTGTACTCTGAAATCGCGACACCATCGTCATATAGTTTTTTCTGAAACTTAATCACTGTCCACATTGGCAATGTAAACTAAGATTTCATCACGGACATCATCGACTTGTTCTAACGGTCAACATCAATGAACATTTGTTCTTAAATGACGTCATCATTCACATATATATTATCACTACCAGCGGACTGAAAAAATCGCCTGGGTGGTACACAGTCCAAAAGGCATTGTAATGCAATATTCATGTATGATTAACAATACATAATAAGTCTAATCAGAAACTACTTGTTCCAGAATAAATAACGTTCTCACAAGTGTATATTCATCAAACGAAAATTTCCAAGAGCACGGAAGACATCTTTAGGTTGAATTTGTATTGAAAACCACAGGTAATAAACAAACCTTCATACCCAGTCCATTTATCATTCAGAACAAAATATTCTTTCACTTTCTCCGCTATCCAAATTTGACACAAATCAAAAATACACACCATTCTTAGTTCACAAGAAATTCATACGACTAGGATAAACCCATTCAAATCTTTATTTCATTTTACGAGCTGTTTATGCTTCCAAATTCCATGAGCACGTCAAAACCATTGCTCCGGTTAGCTTTGTGCAGTGTTGGGTGTCGTGCATGCACAAGGCAAGGTATTTTTACATTTTCTAGGACACGCACTGACACTTCTTGTTTAGGGAATTCCCACAGCTATTCTGATATATTTCATATTGCTCTTATTCAGAACCCGACCACCTTCAATACATACGGGGATGTCAGTCCATCCACTCACAGCTCATTCTCGGTATTTATCACGAAGCTATCACAATGTCTTGATGGTTTATCCCGCCTTAGTACAAAACACAAGCTTATCAATAAAACGCACAAATAAATTAATAAATATTGGAAGAACATTTCCAGTACATGGTATGTCTTATTCCTTTCAATAAATGAGGTCCATTTTGTCTTCTTCGTCGGTTTCCTCGGCTTTTTTCGATTCCCGACTCTTTGGTATTTCTGGTAATCTGAAACAAACAACAACCCAAAATTAGATTTAGCCTTATTGTTTCTAAAATACGACACAACTCTCAAATATATGGGAAATTCACATAGCCAACATTTTATATTATTTGCACTTGTCCTTACTGACAATGTTGTGGTATCCGTGAATTATCGTTCTGTAGTTTTTCGTCAGGAATAGTGTAACAGCGACCTCCAGCGAGGAGACAATCCACCGAACCTACGTGATAGGGTCAAAAGCCACACGTACGGTATGACTTCTGATGCGACCTATGGCTACAACCGGTCAGATCTTCATGAGTGTAGACCATCAAAAGTATAAAAAACGAAACGAAATATAGATCTGTATTTTAATCAGATTGGTTTTCCGTTGTCTTGAAACTCTTCAGACCAATTTACTTACTTTGCATATTTATGTAAGAGTTCTATCTTCTCCGTGTGTAATATTGATTGATCTAGTTTCCCTTCCATTAAATCTTTCGCTTGTTTCTTTAATAGGAATGTCGAGTTTTGACTCAATGGTTGACCCAAGGGGTTCATGTCTCTCTGGACGGAAGGTGGTCGCTTCCTGGGTGGCATCTGGTATTTGGTATCTGACATGTCTAGAGGGTTATCACATATATTATCATGCATAGACAGGAACAACGGGATATAACACATATAATCTATAAATGAAATCTGGAAGAGAAAAAATATGAAACCTAAAAATAAGGTCCTGTTTACACATTGGTCTGCACATAAAAGAACCCTTGGCAGTTGGAATTCGATATAAGAGTACGCAGTATCGCAGTTGTCCTTGAAAAGTTTTCCTTGTATCAAACGACATGGCGTATGCCCATCTTCATTATCCGAGTCGGAGCAGAACGTTAAACCCCAGATTCATACACCGCCGCAATCCTTCCCTCCTTTCCTAATGAATAGATTAAATCAAACATATTCATACACCCACTAGCAGCTAAATCGTCCGAGACCAAATCAAAATTTCTTTTAAAAGGCTCACCTCTCCCCAGTCATTTGGTTCCATTTTCTCCATGATGTATTTTTGTTGTTGCCAGTTCAGACCACCAGCTATAAGTTCTATTTTCAAGGAATCTGATGTAATAAAGTTGGTAGTTCTATCAGATGGTATATTATGATAAAACATAGCTTGGTACAGATTTAACTTTCTCTCAATATCAGCCAAATTACATATCTCCATTAAATGTTTACTTATAGAACTGTAAGACAAAATATAGAAATACACATTAGATGTTGATTTGAACAAGTTTGGAATAAAACAACAGGACTATTACAAGTTTGGGATACATAACGCTTCTGAATACTTACTCCATAGCTGTTACCCTTTCACATAATGCTGTAATGACAGCAAACATACGAAACGTCACCAGCGTGGCATCATCTATATGTAATACCTGCAGTGTAATAAAACATAATTATGTCATATGTTTGTTAATAATTAGTTACCATGGCAACCTCACAAACTCGTAATAACAATAAACGCATAATCCATGCACCTACCATTTAGCCAGACTTAATGTAAAGGGTGCCCGAATTTGATCCCGGCGTTGGCCGAAACTTTTACTTTGTTTTCCCTGAATGATGAAGGACCGGGGGGGGGGGGGGGTAGCAAGACATAATGTCTAGTCGTTCGGATGGTACGAAATGAGATACAGATAACTCGTAACCACGATGTTTACGAAACGACATTACTGGTAAGCACAGTGGTGTACGAATAAAGGTTATCTCTCAAATGCAGTATTTATGAAATAAGCTTTACCCCTAACCCCAACCCCACTAGAACCCTTACCCTAACCGAGCAGTGTTTATAAATTACCTATACCATGCAATATTTACCTTGAAGACATAATCAACTTGTTTATTAGTTATATGTTGAACAGATGGGACGCCTTCTAGAGCTGTTCTTATCTCCTGAAACAAATAAACAAATGCGTTAGACTGAGCACGTTCATCTAGATTTCCCGGAGTAGTTTCCCCTTGTCAGTGATGCAGGACGGAGGGATGACAAGGACAGCTGTCTAGTCACTCGAATGGGACGAACAACTGAGGTCCCGTGTACACATAAAAGATCCCTTGGCAGTTGGAATTCGATATAAGAGTAGCCCGTAGTGCCGCTGCCCGGGCAAAATTAGCATGTTTTCGATTCCTTGCCTGTATATCACAAGGAGCGGAGTCGCATAGCAAACCTCGTGGGTTTTATCCAGAACCCCCACCCCACCTCGAACAACTTCAGCCTATAAGTTAGTCCCGAAATGATCTAGTTCTTGTCAAGTGGGCATTAAACACAACTTATCGCGCATGGCAACTGGGAGAAACTGGTTGTAGTATTCAAAAAAGCATTGATTAAAGATATATTATGTAAGATTAAAAAAAAGAGCAGGTCGTCCTCCAAAATTAACTGATGTAAAATGAAAACATTGAAAACTGCGTTCAAATTTTTTCATTCTGATCCAAGTTATCACTGCTTGTAGTTTTAACAAGATATGTGCATTGTGGCAACCAGGGATCTTTAAATAGCGAACCATTCTAATCAAGTGAAAATCTCGACTACCGATGCCATCGAGAGATGATCATGGTCTTGTTTTGTCAATACTCTTGCATAATGCATGTTTAAGTGGCAATTACCTGAAATGTGATAACTGTATCAAGATCACCGTCTTCTACAACAAACGCCTTGGCATACGAGTCTAATCTATCTGGATTAACCAGACGATAATGACACATAAAATCAATTGAAGAATCTGAAATGAATTTAATAAACATTTCTGATAATAAATGCCAACGCTTCATAAATGGTCGTTTACGTGTAATCCGAAATGTACACGAGTGTCATCTCCGGAAGCGCCACCCCTGACAAGTGATCACCGGGCTGGAAATACCTTCTAAGCTCACGCCGGAAATCGAACCCGGGACACTCTATAGTCGTGCCGACAGTGTCCTTACCACTCGACAATCAACCCCACTACCATCCCAGCACAACCCCAACTCATATGACACTGTTAACGACATCTTGTTGACAGCTATAGTCACGACTTGTAGTCAAAATGGCGGTCAAAAACGATAACTCAATAATTTTATGACGAGCAGCAAATCGATTAACAAGAGTATACAATGGACTAGAAACCAAGCTTCACGTCATCGCAGCCGTCTTTAAATAATGACGTCATACCAAAACTCCGTCAAAAATGCGCAATTGTCCATCCAAGGAACATGTATGTCCATTTTAATGTCGATCGTAAATGAGTTGATGATTATTTGGGCCTCATAAAGAAGATCAGGAACAAGGTTAGTAGCGAGTGGGGGCCTAGTTCCTGGTTTACCAATTCTCGTCTACACTGTACTTACCTCGTTCATCTATGTCAGTAGAATAGTTGTACTCTTTAAGATGTGACGTATCTACAACTTTCTGCATGTGAAGACGAAGTGCTGAGCCACCAGAACGAAGTAGCAGATTCACCCTTCGGACACCTTTTACTAAAATAACAATGATTATACATATAGATCAAGCACCAGTGTACTTTCGGGGGGTAACGCCACTGTGTCCACCTGATGTTCGTTTTTCGTCTCATCAGAACAACATTGTCCCCTGCCAGGCCCTCTGTCCTACACCACTGACAAGGCGGAACCATGCCGGAAAATCCCGATGTCAAGTGCGAACCATGCCGGAAATTCCCGATGAACTTTCTCGGCCAACGCAGGAAACGAACACGTGGACCTCCAGGTTAGTGAGCCAACGTTTACCCACTGAGTCACTGTGGCTTCCCATTTCTTAATTAACATAGAAATACAATGTTTGTTGAGTCTGTGAGAAGTGGTATCAGGCGTTATTGTGTGAGCAGGTGCGACTTACTGTTCTTGTCTTCTGCAAGTTTCTTCTGTTTATTCATTATATTTAACAGGGTGTCTTCCTCTTCACCATCCCCATTCGCTGAAATAACTTTATCACCTTCAGTTATCACAATATCATCACCCAATTTCTCCTAAAATATAATATAATACTACCATCGCACAGTGTCTACTAAAATATAATATAATAATATCATCACACAGTCTCTCCTAAAATATGACATAACAATATTATCACCCAATTTCTCCTAAAATATAATATAATACCATTTTTCCTAAAATATAATATGATACTATCATCGCACAGTTGCTCCTAAAATATTTAATATCATACTGTCAACGCACCGTTTCTTCTAAAATATAAATAACAATATTATCTCGGTTTCTCTTAAATTATTATATAATATAACACAGAATGAACAGGTTATTATAAACTATTTAAATTTAACTTTTCTAATCATATGTCGTGAAAGCACTTACCCGTAACTTTTTCAATATTTCTGATTTGGGTAAACTGGGATCAATTCCTAATTTAACCAAGTCCTCGTCGGTCATTTTATTTATATCTATTTTTTCACCAGACTTCAGTAATACATTCCCGTTTTCATCAACTTCAAATTTCGTCCATTCTCCTGAAAAAAAACCCCGAACAAACATGTTATTATCAAATCATATAACTAGGTTGAATTTGGTAACTTTGAGTTAAACTGTCATATTTTGCCACTAGCAGCAGGGCCGTCTAACAGAGTACAGGGCGCCCCTACTACATGTTACGTCCAAATGGGGAATCGAAACCACAACGTCTTGACTTAATGACAGACCCTTTGATCTAAAGCTCGCGCGTTGAACCATTCGATCAACTATCCCCTTCTCTAATTCCAATAAATGACAAGTTCGATAATATTTGAAATACCTGTCTTCAATAATATCCTAAAACATAACTTAATTGATCCTCTACGTCTTGGTTTATTACATACAACGTTTCAATACTCATACAGGTATCTTTATCAAGCAATATTATATTTTGACCTACCTGTCTTGTTATCATTATTATCTTTATTGTCATTGTGATCTTTATCTAAAACACAGAAGAAAAAAATACAATTAAAATTTGGATAATTTTCTAAAGAAAAATAGAAATAAATACAATCAAAATTGGAATGAGCGAGTGTGAAATAAAATGGGATTTAGCGTGCATACGCCATTTCTATTTCAACTGCCAGGGGTTCTGCTGAGAGTTGATTATGGTCTTGTTTTGTTAATAAATGTCTAATTAATAATTTAGATAACCTGTCCGGACGACCTGCAATGGGCAGATTTAGCTTTTGCAGAGTGTATGGTTTTTCAGCTCATAGAAAACATATCGAATATTTCATTTTCATTAGAAAAGTTTGTAAAGAGACAAAAAAAAGTGCGTTACGCCCTTACCACTTTTAATGACGTCGTTCAATATTGACTGAAATGAAAGAAAATATCAATTAATGTATACCAATATAATATGGAAGGTGGAAGAGAGAGAGCTGATATCACCGTTTCTCTGCGGACAAATGCACAACATAAGACCAACACTATTCGGGCATTGCCTCATTACGGGGACATGTTGGTGTCCCTACGTCAACGATTGTCTAAACTGTCTCAGAAGTTGGCGTAACGATTGAGTATTCAATCCTCCATATATTGTATGTCACGCTGTACATGGATACCAACAGTAGCGACATTCAAAATCAATTTACTTGGCGCCATTAAAAAATACATTATTATACTTACATTTTCCTTTCTTGATAGCCTTCCAGAATTATCATCTGTTTTCTTATCTGCATAAATAAATAAATACAATTGCATAAATAAATAAATAAATACATCTGCATAAATAAATAAACAACATTCAAGTTTAACAGCTTATCAATTGGCAAATATGAGAGATTGGGGTCACAAGAAGACGTTATCAAACACACGTGATGGTCCGGTTTGGGCAGAACAATAGGACGTTAAACCCCCGTTTTATTTCATTTTTACATGTATATGATATGTCATTACGTTCAACTATTCGAATTCCCGCTCCAAATATTCTTTTGTCAAATTGTCATTTCACAAATGACAACAATCGATAAGAAGCAATCAAACCTGCAATTTCATTTTGAAGCACACCACATACATAGAGAAGTTCTAAATAAAAGAACTAGAAAATAATAATAAAATCTTGTTTTCAACATACCTGAGCCATATTTTCTGTTAAGGGCGTTCAGTTTCGAGGGTTGATAATCAAATGTAGTACTATCTGTAACGAGAGTTAAACAGTACAATAGTTTAAAGATGCATTGTAAGAATAAGACTAACAGCTGACAATTCTTGCTATAATAGCTCAAACATTAGTGGTTTATCTCGACATTCGTAATTGTACGTTTAACATTTTTCAAAACCTGACGTACCAATAAAAATCAAACATTAAACTTACCTCGACCTTTCCTCGTGTTGCCTTTCACATCTTTAGCTTTTTTCGTCCAACTGAAAAACAATAAATCAACGAGATTGTGAATGGTATGGAAAACAGCTACGGGGATACTATATGGCGCCATGGCAGCCATCTTGGAATTATGACGTTTCATTACACATCAAGCATGCAAAGGTAAACGTTTTTTACCGTCCACCAGAGCCTGGTCTTATGACGTCATATGTGGATTGTGGGTAAGGATAAGGGTTAGGTTTGGCCCAGGGTTAGGGTTAGGGCTAGCCCTGTCTACATCTCGAGACTGTGACGAAATCTGCAGGCCACAGCCCTTATCCTAACCCTTATCCTAACCCACAATCCTCATATGACGTCATAAGACCTGGCTCCGGTGGACGGAAAAAAATGCTTACCGCATGCCAAGCTGTCGATCCTATTCAAATTGATAGAGCCTTAGGCTTTATTTGAAGAAGATGTAAATCGTTTAAATATACAGAAAACAAATTATAGACTGGGACACAAGAGATATGTCCGGAAGAAGGTGAAAGGGGGTATATATTGCAGCTATGTTCTGCAGAAAAAATAGTGCACTTACTCGGAATGAGACAACCCTTGTTGTCTGTTATCAGACTTTTGTATGGGCGTATTAAGATCGCGGGCAGTTCCTTTTTCATACGTCACCATACTCTGGGGTTTACCATTCAAAGGCGTATTTAGACGTTGTTGACTCATGATACTTTCGCGCCTTTTCTCTCGTTCTTCAAATAACCGTTTTCTTTCTTCTTCAATATTGTCATGTGTCTTCTCTCGTCTCAGGTTTTGTCTGCATAAAAATACAACAATATTTTCATTAAGTTTCAGAAAAAGAGAAAGAATTGGGACTTTCGAAATAAAAAAAAGTCAGTGTTCTTCAAGCCTGCCGTTACCACGAGTATTTAGTGTCTTTGTAGGCAACCAAGGCGGCGTAATTTTTTCGTCTCATATTTGTGTTACTACTACTTTCGATTTCACCACGGCGAGTGTGAGGCTGACTCACTAACCATCATCTTCCGTGTTTCAATCCCGGTGTTGGTCCTGATTATCCAGGCTGTTGGTGCATATTAAAGGGCCTGGCAGATATATGGGTCTACTTGTCCGGGTGGGACACGTAAAACGAAACTTGACAATTCACAGCAAGAATTCAACAAAGGCTAGACGGAATGCGGTTGTCCGGGTGACACTTTGCTCATACTTGTCCGAACAAAACGTCTCTCGTAGCACATGGCGTGACGTATGTTAGTCTTCATAAGCCTGGATGATACATAAAAGACATACGTCAAGACCCATTTCATTTCAATTTGAATTTCAGAGGACGAAATTGATTGGTTGAAAGCAATTAACAAACCTGTCTCTTTTCTCCCGTTTCTCTCGCTCCTTCTTTTCCCGCTCCTTTTCCTCCTGTTCCTTCTTTTCTTGTTCTTCAAAATATTTCGCTTTTTCCTCTTCCGTCATATTAGCAAGATTAGGACCCTTCTTCTCCCGGGAACCGCCCATTTTCTCTCGTGATTTGCCCGCCCGCTCTCGTGGCCCGCCAAGACGTTTGTACTGATCATCAAAGTTCGGTAACTCTATGTTATTCTTGTCGGTCGGTTTGGTTCCAGGCCACGTTGGATCAAAGACTCTCTGCTGAAGTCTGTTGTGTTCATCCTCTAACATCTTTCTCTTTCTCTCTTCTTCCTGTTCCTTCTCTTCCTCTTCTTGCATCGTGTTAGCGACACCCTCCAGTTGTTGTAGTTTCTTGGCCATGTATCTGTCATAAGCACCTTCTGAACTGAAAGAGAGAGAGAAATGGGTTTAACGTCCACTCGAAACAAACAACGTCATTTCGGGACTAACATTTGGTTTTATTTCATTTCAATAATCTGCTTGCGCGAAGGGGTCTTTAGCAGCGGGAGGAAACCGGAGGACCCGCAGAAAACCCACGACGTTGGACAAGCGACCCTTGAACTGAAGGAATAACAAATCTCAATCAAATTTGTTTCCACGGAAACGGAACGACAGAACCCATTTTAATATACCTTCTCATAAATTCGTTCGAAACAGGACAATATGTGAACGCAACATAGAAATGAAATGAAATGGGGTTTAACTTCCTGCTCCTAACCTGGGCTTATGAAGATGGGATACGCTATACCGTGTGCTATGGGGGAAATTTTGCCAGGGCAGTGGTGTTACGACCTACTCTTAAATCGAATTCCTATTGTCAAGGGATCTTTTACGTGCACGCCAATGTGTACACGGGACCTCGGTTTTTCGTCCCATCCGAACGACTAGACCGTTGTTCTTGTCAGACCCTACGTCCTGCATCAAAGACAAGGGGAAACCACGCCAGATAATCTGGATGCAGGGATCGAACACCCGACCTCCAGGCTAGCGAGCCAGCGTCAGACCCACTTAGCCACGCGATCCCCCACGCAAACCTAACCTTACTCCGGGGCCCAAGCACACCACAAGGTGTCCGTCCATCTTGATCAGCCAGCAGAAAAGCCAGACACCAGAATATCATTTCATTTCAATGTGGCTCTATTATAGATTTACTAATCAATTTTGAAAATTAAGATTAAATTAATGCATACCAGTCTGATATTGAACCTGAAAATATAATAAAAGAAATATTTGTTAATAAAAATATACCCCTGGTGGTTTCTGGACTAAATCAAAGCAATATATTACATCATTTATAGTTACTGTACTATTCTCCGTCAAAAATCAAAAACTAGTATCTTTTTTATCATAATTAAGAAAGGACCAAATGCGTAGTTACTAGGGTATGTACTTCTTGGTAATGTACTAGATATTCCAATCTTTTGATTTTGTAAGCCGTTTCACCCATGACACGAACTATCAACTTCGTTCATTTGCCTAGTAGGACACAGAAATACCTAGTATCTTAATAGTTAAATCAATGGATAAGCTCGGGTTTAACATTCATTCATTACGTTTTCCTTTACTTTCTCAAAATAAGAAAAAAGTGAGTTACTAAGTATTGCTTTTTGACAGGAGTGTAACATCCCTTAAAAACTACAAACCCGGTTAATGAAGCGAGTATTTCACTCCGCCAATATACTAAAAATGAATATAAGTACACCACATGTTTGATCAGATGATCTAGAAGGAGTATGCATGCCCTAGCTCGTGTAGGACACCCGCGACTGTCAACGTGTTACTTGCATGCGAAAAGTGTGCTGGGCGTGAGCATAATCTTACCAATTCCTATGGAATAGTTTTCCTGTAATACCAATGTAGGAAATCGGCTGTTCAAACACTTACTAGCCTACTTTTAGTTTTAGTTCGAATTAAGCTGGAACCATGCATGAAAAATATCAAAACGTTAAAATATAGTTACCTCTTCTGGGTGATATAGAACCAGTATCAGACAGCAATAATTGGTTCTCTGGATCATCGACAACTTCCGCTTCACCATAACCAATAATATTACCATCTTCGTCACGTAACCGTTTTTTCTTGGTGACCGTTCTTGTTCCACCTTCACTGAGATCACTATTATAACTACAATCACTGTCCTCATCACTTTTACTTGTTTTTGTTTTTGTCTCTTCTGTATTCGAACTAGCACATGATTCACTGTCGCTATACGTTCCATCCGCGCGCTTCTTCTTCTTACGCACTTGTCTCGTTCCTCCGGGGCTCGTGACACTATAGTAACTATGAGCGCTACCCTCATGATCACGATCTCGTCGTCGCCGTCTTCGTCTGGCCTCGCCGTCTTCGTCTTGACTACTGTGGTACGATTCACTTGACGCATACGTTCCGTCCTCGAGACGCTTACGTCTGCGAACTTGGCGTGTTCCACCAGGAGTATAAACGCTACGATAACTGAAATCGCTGTCACTATCTTCGTTGCGTTTTCCGGTCTTGTATTTAGCCTTTTCTTCCTTCGACATGTTGTTTGCCTTCTTTTGCTTTCCGCCACCTTTCTTTTTAAAGGCTTTATTTACATTAAGGATTCTGGAATAGGAAATAAAAAATAAAATCATTAAATAAATGCTTTCAGCATTTAACACAGCATGCTACAGACCGGGGACTGAACATGACGTCATCGCAACCATCTTGGATTTGTGACGACATATCACAATTCGAAACGTAATTATTCAAAGATCAAGTTGCATTTAATTTCGGTCGTATTCGGATTGGCGGCATCCTAGGGGTTATTTGAAATGCGTCGCACCAAGATGAAAAAGGCAGTTATCAAGTGTATACAACTCTTTCCCGGTACACAATTCTAGTGAACAAGCCTATCAATTTCCTTGCCTTTGAATTTGCGGGGCCTTGTGCTGTTTACGAAGAGCGTCGTCTAGGTTTGAGCCCAGCTCCCGATCCAAAAGTATGTTTAAATGTTAGCTTTGAACAAGCCGATTGTAAACAAACTATGAAACATGTGAAAACATAAAGCGTTGAAATTTATAAAGTTTTCATTTAATTCTTCTGTTGTTAATTTATCCATATTCATTCTTAATATTCGTTCCTTATAAAAGACCTACAAAGTTTTTAATAATTATTTCTGGACTTACTTTCTCATAAGTTTTCCTGTTTTGGGATCTTTCGTCATAATGTAGACATTCCCATCTTCGTCTACAAACTGTTTGTTTTCTAAAATTATTACAAACGAAACAAAATTATAATGAAGCTAAAAGATTTTCTAATATTGAGGGTATTTCGTGCTCACCAGAAATATATCCATTTGATCCAATTAATTTGGACTCTTCTTTTACAGTGGTGGATATAGTTCTTATTTCGTTGAATTGGATTTTGTTTTTGTATTTATTTTTTTTTTTGTTTACTTCATAGAGGAACAAGTGCATTCTTACTATAAACCTGAAACCAACTCTCTTGGAATTGTGGCGTCATTTCAAAGATCGACGCGCACTATTGTCAAGAAGCATTTCAAGTTTATTTCGATCGAACGTGAAATGGCGGAGTTTTCGGCGTTCTGTTAAGAGCGTTGCCCCGCGTAGAAGAAGATGAAGACGCTCAAGTTTCTGGTTCTACAAAATCAAGTAGTGTAACGCATATAATTATATTTTAATTATTTAGTTCTTCGCTTTGGGTCTTCTGAGTTTTAATTTGGGTTACCTCCCTTGAATGGTTTAAATGTACATGTAATACTAATACAATTGATTCCGCACAGTAATCAGTTGTATCGAGCGATGCTGTTCTTACCTGCTAGGCGTTGCATAATTTTTTTAAAAAAAACCTTAAAAGACTTCCCCCTCCCCCCACACACACACCACGAAAAAACCCCTAAGATTTACAACAAAAAATAACAAAAATTTTGGAAATTGTTTTCTTTTCTTTTTCGATTTCATATGCGTATAAAAATGTAAAAATACAAACATGGAAACAAACAAAACAATAAAATGTACAACTGTATAATAATAAAAACAACATGTCAACTCACTCGTATAATATCGTAAAATAAGATATTAATCTATGATATCAATACCGTAAAACACGATATTAATACGTGTATCGTAAAATGCGAACGCATATCACCAGAACGAAAACCATCTGTAGTTGTGGTTGAACGTCTGATTCCACAGTAATAATATCGCAGACAAGAACAAGGAGAAGTTAAATGCGAATACCACCAAGCAGCATGTCGCATCACTGTTCGCCTAAGATGGCTATCACAATGTTATCAATCAGCAATGTTTTGTTATTTTACGATACTATGTAACAATACGTGTACATGATTAAGCACTCTGTTAAACTTTTTTTTACAATAATACTGTTAGGTTTCTTTTTTTAAAAAATCAGCTACTTTCGGTTTCTTTTACCCAGACACATTCGGATTTTGCGAGCACTGAATTTTTGCATCGAATAGTCTAAATTTAGACAAGGTCGCATGTATATATCACTTTTATAAACACTACGGATTTGTGTAGGATAGACTCAAAGTTAGAGCATTTTGGCTTTTACTTCGAAAATCTTACAAGCATTGGAGCTTTGTGTAGAATAAGCTCACGGCTAGAGCATTGAGCTTTGGTTTAGAGTAGGTCAAAATGATACGACATACGTTGAGATTGAGTAAAACAGCCCAAATATATAATCAGAGATAATTACAATAAATTCAACTGATTTATCGAATGGAAACAAAACATCCCGAATCAGAAGCGGTCGGTTCTTCCAATTTGATTTTGGTTTAGCGGTTTGTATGGCACATTCTGGAATATATCTTTGACTTATATCAATCCATGGCACGATAATATTAACGATCAAGTCTCCAATGGTTAGAAATAAAGATGTTACTTTCTTTATGAATATTATGGCACGGAGTTCTGGACATTCTGGCAAATAAACGGAGATGCACAGGGTCGTGAACCAAGCTCTTCACTTCTAATCCGTAGTTAGAACCAACTGCGACCTTCGGCGACTACATCGTGACTGTTTATGGTTTTGTAAATAAATATATTAAACATATACGGACAGATTCACACTATAAATATCACAGCTTCAACTTTGATCAGTTTGTTTGGATCATGAACGAGACGAATCTCGAGAATGACGTTCTGGTTCCTTCTCCAGTAACTTTGGTAGTCTGAAAAATAAACAGAAATGACATGAAATGGGCTAGCGAGTCAGCGTCTTACCCACTTAGCCAACGTGACTCCGGAAAATAAACAGATTAAAATAAATTTTAGATGTATGTGTGTCCGGTTCGTATTAATCAATAAATTGTAATGTGAATAATTTTAGTCATGTAAGTTCATAAACAGATAATGCAAAATGAATAGATTGAAAATTTCATACACATTACTTTATTCTAAGCGACGTTTACACTGTTTGAAGTTGTAACAAGATATTGTTTATTATCGTAACAACGGTAGCCTACTTGTTATCCAAGACTTAGCCTCGATTCGATATTTGTAATTTGAATCATTAAATTGCGACCGTGTTACACTCCGTTTACATCTTCGTCATCATCTGTTGGTCTAGAGAGTTGAATATAGGTGTGTCATGTAAAGTAATGTCTAAATTATAGTTTATGTAACATTTGAAGACAAACTAAAAACCTATAATAGTCAGATTTAGCACTTGCATAATGTACCATTAAATACCAATAATAGCGCCGTTACATCGGTAATGACTCTTATTCTACGAATGGTTATCTCCTTATTAAAATTAGAGGAGAAGTAATTGTTGTTTTCTTACTTTGCATATCTTTGTAATAAATCTCGTTTTTCCTCTTTCACGTCTTCAATTTTAATTTTTCCTGCAATAAGATCCTGGGCCTGTTGACGCATCTGGTAAGACGACTCCTTACGTAGCGGGAAGCCCAAAGGGTTAATGTCTCTCTGTCTCGTACCCCCAGACGGTTTTCTCGTCATTGATTCGTATTTATTATCCGACATATCCAGTGGATTATCACAGATGTTTTCATGCATGGACAGGAAGAGCGGGATATAACAAATATAGTCCAGGAAGGAAATCTGAAAAAGAAAAAAAAAAATGCGATTAAAACGAGCAGATAATACCAAATTCGAGCCCTACAAATGACCTAGTTTGTGTCGATTGGACTTTAAACCCCATTTTTCTCTCTTATATAACAATTCGAAAGCATGCCAAGTTTCATGTGATCGTACTCGAATTGGCGGAGCCGTACATTTATTTTGAAGGGCATCGCCCCAAGACCCAATAACAACATCTGAATGCAGGGGTGACTGCCCCCTCTCGTTTCCACCATGAATTCACCCCTTTCTCTTACCTCATTATAATTATTGGGCTGAAGACGGTCCATGATAAACTGTTGTTGTTTCCAATTTAATCCGCCGGCCATTAATTCTATTCTTAAAGATTCACATTTGATGTAATTTGGATCTCGATCAGAATTAGCGTTACAATAAAACATCTCTCTATAGAGATCCATCTTTCTCTGAATGTCCAGCAGATCACAGATCTCTAATAGATGTTTACTCAGAGGACTGGAAACAAAAAAAAAGTAGATTATTAAATAAATGTTTATTCAGATAATAAAATGTTTGTTTACTCAGAGAACAATTGAATAAATGTTTACTCAGAGAACAATTGAATAAATGTTTACTCAAAGGACTGTAAAAGATAAGGCAGACATATTGAATAATTCACGTTTACTCCTCAGAGGACTGGAAAAATAGTGTCGATGTATTGAATAAATGTTTACTCAGGGAGCTAGAAAAAAATACGACAGACACATTGAATAAATATTTATTCAGAGGACTGAAAGAATCAGCCAGGCATATTGAATAAACTATTCGTACCAATAAATGCTAAAATGTCTAATAATGTTTTCCAGACATTTAGTAAGTTGATAGAGCAAAGAACTGGAAGATAAGGCAGTTATATCATACATATTTTCTCATGGGAAAGGGAAAATATCAGGCATACAGAGTTCGTATAATCTGAGTGAAGAAATAAACTTACTCCATTTGTGTAACACGTTCAGATAAAGCTGATATAACAGCAAACATTCTAAACGTTATTTGTGAAGCATCGTCTATCTTCAAAACCTGCAGAGATATAAAAAAAAATATTAACACAAAGACAACACATGTATCCTTAAATAACAATTATAAAATATTTATTTCCAAATAGAAAATATCTGGAATAAAAACCAATACTCACCTTTAGAACGTAATCTAATTGTTTTGGTGTTATTTCCTGTAAGCTAGGAACGCCACCTAGAGCTCTTCGTGAATCCTAGATTGAAACAAAAACAAAAACATTGTTATTTCAAACCTTGCATTTGTTTTCAATCGTGTATGGTAACCGGGGGTTGGATGGCCGAATGCAAACGGATTCCGCAGTGAATATTCGCTTGGCCGCTACAAATACTGATAAGCATGACATCGACGAGGCTTAATGAGTACGGCATATTAACTTTTTTACTCCGACAAATTAAATTCTCAAACATTTTTTTGAGGTAAAAGAAAAATAAATAAAGACGTTTGAAGTACTTGTAGTTAAAAAATATTCCCTATTTAGTGTAAATGGGTATTAAAATGAGAAAAATGCATCATTTTGCCCGAAGCAGTTAGATGTTAAGTAAACATTGCACGAGCCGTTGAGCCAATGACTACGAGGCGTGCAGTCAACGCACGTTTTTTTGGACAGGCATCCGTTACAGAGATAATTCGTAAGTAATTATCTGTGAAACAGATTGGGCCGAATGGCCGAATGACCGAATGGTTAATGCGCGTGCATTGTATCGCAAGATCTGTCATTAAGTCAACTGGCGTCGTTTCGATTCACCGACTGTGCGTGACAGGGAGTGGGGTCGTCTGTCCAACATTTTGGGCTTTCTCATCCCACTGCCAAAGACCCCTACGCGCAAGCGAATTATTGAAATAAAATTGGATAATATGTTAATTCCGAAATGAACCTCCCCCTCTCTCTCTCTCTCTCTCTCTCTTTCTCTCTCTCTCCCTCTCTCTTTCTCTCTCTAGAAATGACGTCAGTACAAACCTTGTTGGAGAGGACCACATCGCGGTCCATATCTTCCACAACAAATGCTCGGGCGTAGGAATCTAATTTATTAGAGTCCACCAGTCGATAATGTGACAGGAAGTCAATATCGGCACCTTTAAAGGTAAATCAAAATTAAATAAAGAATATCCACACCGTTTGTATATATACGTTATTTGGAAATTTCAAAATGGTTTCCTAACTGTGAAATTTGCTCAGAGAAAGGAACTCCTTTCTTAGAGAATGGAAATAAAATTTAACATCTAAACGAAGAACTTGGCTTGACGGAGGGGTTTGGTTGACTGACGTATGTAAGGTTTACGAAATGGGTTTAAACTATTAAAGGGTCAAAGCCATATTAAAGGCATCATGGTCCACTACCCCCAAAACCCCCACCAGATTCAACTAATATCGAAGCCACTTCCCTCCAGCAACTAAACCCGCCACTAGTTCGATTATCCAGACCAAATTATAATCCTACCTTTTTCATCCAGATCTTTTGCATATTGATCATCATCTCTGAGTTTACTCAGTTGTAAAACTTTCTTCATGTGATCAATGATTTCCTGTCCACCTCGGCGCATTAATACATTAACTCGTCTCGTTCCAGTTACTATAAATAACAAATACATTAACTAGCCTCATTCCTGTTACTATAAATAATAAATATATTAACTTGTCCAATTCCTGTTACTATAAATAATAAATATATTAACTCGTCCAATTCCTGTTACTATAAATAATAAATATATTAACTCGTCCAATTCCTGTTACTATAAATACATTAACTCGTGTCATCCTTGTCACTATACCAGAGCTTCTACTGTATGGCAGACCGTTACTACACATAATAGTGTAAATAACTTCTCGTAATGTCATAGACAGAATCAGAACTTAAGAATTGCATTGGGCGAGTGTTTTGTCTCAAACTTTGGGGATCCCATAAATATAGATCCACCATTACATACCCAGATGAATATATTGAGGAGTTCAAAACTTACAATCAGATATGTCAAGGTCACTATCAGCAGCTAAAGCATCATCATCAACATCGCTACCATACTCAGCGAGACGCTTGGTTCCAATTTTACCATGTTCATCAGTTATTACAAGATCGTCACCAAACATCTCCTGAAATTACAATTATCACCAACAATAATGTTTGATTAATAAGTCTTATTAAAGACGAGGGAATCCTCGTCGAAATGTCGCTTAGTATTAAACTCAGTATTTGTGTAAGGATCTTAATCAGTCAATTTGATCTACCCGGAACAGAGAATTCAGCGATTAAATGTTGAGTCCAGCCTCGATCATTATTTCTAAAGTCAGTACACGGACTATTTTTTGATTTAATCAGAAGCAGCAGACCGAGTGTAGTAAAGACAAGTAAAACGAAATTTTGAATTATAAAAAACGGAACGAAATAGGATCTGGGCCCTGATTCACGAAATTTTAACTTAAGATAAAATCCAATTTTAGTAGATACTTCAATTTTGATTGGCTAAGCACTAAAATCAATCTAATATTATCCAATCAAATTACTAAAATTGGGATCTTATCTTAGTGAAAATTTCGTGAAATAGGCCCCTGTGTTTTAATCCAACAATTACAAACTTATTACCTTAAGTTTTCGAGCGATTTCTTCTTTACTTGCATTAGGGTCGATACCCAGTTTTAATAAAGCATCATTAGTCAGTCGACTGATGTCTATTTTCTTTCTTCCTGCCTTTAATTTTACCATACCAGCCTCGTCTACCTCAAACGGGTCGCCATCCTCTGAAAAATTAACACGTGGATAAATGCATCTGATATACCATTAACATCTATGTCAGTATTGATATATATATATATATACGTGGAAAACTGTACGCTATGTCATTGGTTGTACATTTGTCAATAATGTATTGAGTATAGAGAGAGAAATGGGGTTTAACGTCCACTCGACACAAACTAGGTCATTTCGGGACTAACATATGGTTCAATTATATTTCAATAATTCGCTTGCGCGTAGGTGTCTTTAACAGTGGGAGGAAATCGGGGGACCCGGCGAAAACCCAAAATTTTGGACAGACGACACTTCTCAATGACAGACGTCATGATACAGCGCACACACGCTAACCATTCGACCCCCTTCCCTCCTCGAATGGAGTAGCTACAGGAAAAGAGCGAGACAAACGTTGCCCTACCTTTACTTGACCTTCGTTTATCTTTACTTTCAATCTTTTTCACTTCTTTCAAATTACCATCTTTATCTGAATTTAACAGAAAACAAAACGAAATGAAACGCGGTTTAATGCTCTACTGTTCTGTTCCGAACTGAACATATTTTTCGTCCCATCCAAACGATTAGACAGCTGTCCATGCCAGGCCATCGGCCCTGCATCACTGACAAAGGGGAACCACGTCGGAGTAACAGGTAGAGGACGACTGCACTACACACAACGAAACATGTAACCGTAGTAAAACGTAATACACAGAACACTACCAGTAAGCCATCAATATGTAAGCCATCAATGTAACCACCAGTGAATCGATCCGGGTTATACGGGCCCAACTAAAAGGAATTTCCACAAAACTAATTTATAAATAGGCAGGTTTGAATTTATGAAATTATTAATCTTGAAAATAAGACTTACCATATTCATATTCATATTCTGATCCGCTCTCTCCGTCCTGAAAAAAAATGATGTTCTTATCATGCAAAAACCAGGTAAACGAAGGCTTAACAATAAATTCGTGCAACAAACAATATCTTCTATGTTTACATGTGTAGCTTTTGAATGTCTCACAGATTATCCACTATGTGATAGTTCATTCATTTAATTCCAAAATAATAACATTATCTGGTAAAAGAGACCATCTTGTATAAATAAATCTTAAAGTCAGAATGGCAATCTTCGGGATATTGCCCGCATGCTTTAACCACTATGTAAGAGTTTGTTCATTTTATGTCATGATTAAAACAAAATAAACATAAGGCTTACCACCATCTTTCGTCGTGTCTTTTTAATAATTCGACCCTTGTCATCATATTCCTGAAATATACAAGTAAACTTACTCTAAACCCTGGAAATACAAATAGGAGAATGTTGCTAGAGCAGTGGCATTTCCGTCTACCCTTCTCGTCTAATTGTCACGGTTCGTTTATGTGTATGCTAATATGTACATCGGTAGAACTTGGTGTTCCGTGTCATCCCAATGAAACTGCACGAATTCCTTGTCGGCGGTGCTGGGTCCACCCTAAGTCTGACAGATTCGAAAGGTTTTATGGGCCCACGTCTCCATATGCGATAGATATGCCAGTGGAAACGTGGATCGCTTCGAACACTTTAGACGCTTAACCCCATTTCATCTGGACACGAATCTAAGCATACGATTACATCATGTGTACCTACTTCAAGAATACACATGATGGCAAATGGCCGCCATTTAAAATACTACGCCCGCCTCTTAGAGACGATAACTTAACTCGCTATAAATTGTAAAAAAATTTACTTCGGCTAGAATTAAAAAACACCTAAGATTAACATTTGCTAAAAATTTCTAAAAAACAACCTAAATTTATGGAAATGGGGCCAAATCAAATCAGGCAAATTACATCAAATAGTCCATGTTAAACGTATAGCAAAAATTTTAAACTAACGCGAGCACGCGCGTTTCTAGACAACGCCATAGCGGGTCATAGCAACCAGCGAGTATAAATTGGAAATCCCCAATGACGTAGATATTATAAATTGGAAAGCCGAGTCTGTCTTAAAATAAGTAGTACCGTCAGTAAACAAGATGGAAGCCATCTGCTATCGTGTTTGATCATGGAGTAGGCAAGCACAGGTGTGTCGTATGGAATCTAAGGGCACTTACATAATCATACTGTGATTCGCTACTCTGTGGTCGGTGCTGTTTTCTTTTCTTTTTCTTGCCTGTTGTGACATCATACTCTGTCAAGATAAACAAAAATAATGGAAATATCTCGGTTACAGTCTGAGAGTGTTGACCCCCAATAACAACAACCAAGAATAAATAGTATGAATGAGAAAGGATCTACATTAATAATTACAATTCTAAAGTACGAAAACATAATATCTAATATGTATATAAGTAAGGGGACACTAAGGTTACAGTATGAAAAACAGCTACTGATATTAACTAAAATATTAGCATAAAGAAAGCGGAAACATTTTACTCACCCGTATTAGTCGCGGAAATATCTACTCTAATGTTATAATAGAAGCGAGGAACATATAAAGCGAAAACCACAAAATATAAAGCGAATAGAATAATAATATAAAGCGGATAGGACAAAATAAAGCGAATAGCATAAAATATAAAGCGAATAGCACGAAATATAAAGCGAATAGGGTATAAATAAAGCGAAAAACACAAAATATAGCGAATAGGACAAAGTAAGGCGAATAGGACAAAATAGGGCGAATAGGACAAAATGTAAAGCGAATAGCATAAAGTATAAAGCAAATAGCATACAATATACAGCGAACAGCACACAATATAAAACCAACAGCACAAAATAAAAAGCGAATACCATAAAATATAAAGCAAATAGCTAAAAATATAAACGAACAGCACGAAATAAAAAGCGAATAACATAAAATATAAAGCAAAGAGAAATATTATAAAGTAGACAGTGCAAAATATAAAACAGATGGCGTGAAGTAAACAGAGGGAGGGGGGAATCAGCCATAGTAGGATGTGTAAAATGAAGCTAACAATTAAATAATGCAGTTCAAAAAATTGAAAAAATACAAAGAGAGGGATCACGGAATAATACTATAATATAATATAATATAATATCAATGGTATGAAAACAGAGCCGGATGCTAGCTTAGAATGCTACGATCCACGGCGTTGTAATTTTCTGGTGTAACAACGGGCTTCCGAGCTTTCTATACCTTTGAGGCTCCGTCTAAATCCGACACTGACCAGAATAGGCAGATATAGGTAACAGTTATAGAGTTTACAGGAAGAGTTAGGGGAAATAAAGATAATAATAATTTTAAAAAAACATACCATCGTCAGATTCGTCATCTGCTTCGTGTCCATCTTTTTTGCCTTTCTTTTTTCCCTTACTGTAACATAAAATCAACCATAATATCATTTCAAAATTTCCAAACCCCCAATGCTAAAGACCCCCTAGTTTGTATCGAGTGAATGTCTCTTTCTCATTCCAAAATTTTCATTCTGTTCATTTACCTCCCTTTGTTGGAGCTCAAAATGTTACATCGAATAGTAACCGGGAAATATTTGGTGGTCACAAAACCAAAATATTACAAATTCTTAGCTACGCGAACTACCCGTATGAATAGGATACCCTGGTTCGTACCCGGTACCCGTCAATAGTTTGTTTTTACATCGGTCGGTTAGTACTGGGGCAAGGGGTTAAACGGTAAAATATATCCTACGGAATATGAAACAAAGAGAACGAAAAACGAATGAGAAATCGCCTAGTTCTAGTCGGGTTGAAATGCCAAAATAAGAACTTACCCAGCATGTCCTAGTCCTGGTTCCCGTCCGTCTTCTTTCTTAATAGGGTCTAAAATATCCCTCTTCGATCCCTTCTCATACGAAACCATACTTTTAGGTTTCTTACCATCTCCACTGATGGAACCTTTCTTACCACCAGCAGCGGTTTTCTCTTTCTTACGTCTGGAAGTGCAAGAGCAATAGTCTTTATCTACAGGTCGAATTCCCAATGATAGTAATGAAAGCACTTCATTTTAATCTCAATATTTTCTATGATTTTCAATGATAAACGTAAATATTTCATGTCCAAACTATTCATTATTTCAACTCAAGTCTTGTAGAGACAAAACTACATGTCAACTTAAGTCAAGCGCTCCCTTTTGGCTACGCAACCTCACTAGAGGCGGATTTTGGGAGCAGCCCCTTTTACTGGCCGTGGAGGCTCGTTGAAGCCACCGGCCATATACAGCATGACCATCATCTTTCCGTGGCCGGTCCAATACCCCCGCGCCCCCATAATGACCAGCAGAAAACGTTTTTTTAGACGAATTGGACAAAATTATTTTTTTTCCATTTTTTTTCCGACCGGCCCCCTTTACTATTTCAATCCATCTCTTTATCGTTATGGGATCTCTCACTGTCTGAATGGATCTCATTTTCAAATTTCGGTATCCACAAATTGTCTATCTATACTGTAGTGTTTTATTAACCAAAGAAAATAATACTTTCAGTCATATTTGCAGTTGAGGTCTACGTTATACTTAGTGATGCATCAGGAGACCGTTCTGCACATAAAATATGGCGTCATACGTGGATTGTGGGTTAGGGTTGGAGTATGGTTTAAGCTTGGTCTAGGCTTCTGGTTAGTGTTAGCCCTAGCCCAGTTTACACCTCGGGACTTTAGCGAAACCCTTATCCCAACCCACAATCCACATGTGTAGGCCCGTCTCCGATCTAGCGTTCTCCGCCACATCACTTAATAAAAATACTGATGCGCATGTTTAACCTAAATAACAAATCTTATGAAAAAATTCAAGAAAATTAGTTTGTGAAAGAAAAACCCAAAATCACCACACACAATGCAGATGTGGAAATAAAGATACAAGATTAGAGAGATTGGAAAGTAACACAGCACACCATTAAAAAAATGAAATAATTTTATAAAAGTAAAGCAACTGATATTTGAATTAATAATTCAGGTGAACGAACGAATTGACTGGTTTGTAATGATCGGGTGATAAATGGTGTGATATATGGGTTAGTCGGGTTCATCTGTTAGGATGGTAAATGGTATGATGGTTACTCGTCTTTATTATATCTGCTAACAGTTGGTATATTGTATGATATATGGGTTACTCGGGTTGATCTGTTAGGATGATGAATGGTATAATGGTTACTCGTGTTGATTATATCTGTTAACAGTTGGTATATTGTATGATATATGGGTTACTCGGGTTGATCTGTTAGGATGATAAATGGTATAATGGTTACTCGTGTTGATTATATCTGTTAACAGTTGGTATATTGTATGATATATGGGTTACTCTGTTAGGATGATAAATGGTATAATGGTTATGATATGTGGGTTACTCGGGTTGATTGTATAAATCTGTTAGGGGGTATGATATATGGTTTATTAGTTGATCGAGATGAATGGATTAAGATTGTATCAACACACGGTGATTCACCAAGCCACATCTAAAACTCTTTAAAACACAATCAACAAACTTTTCATTCGCTTTAACCATTTCATCGTATTTATCGCCATATTTCTCTCGTCGTCTCTCTTCCCTAGCAGCCTTTCGTTTCGCTTTTTCCTCAAAATATTGTTTCTTTTCCTCCTCTGTCATATTCTCCAAATCAACGTTCTCAGAAATGGTGCTGTCATCACTAAAGATGGCGGATGAGCTTCGCCACCCTTTCCCTTTTCCTTTGCCCTTATTTTTACCACCTTGCCCGCCTTTACCACCGCCACCGGCACCTTTCTTGTTGGGTTTTTCTTTTTTAACTTTTATTTTCCCGCCTTTTCCATCCGACACTTCCGTATACACACTAATAAAATCGTTATGTTAAAAACGTAAATTTTAAAAAAAGGACTAATATTGAACAACTAACTACTGATTCTCTACAAACTGAATATAACTAAATAAACTTTATTTATAAGAAAACCCCTTAATTGTTTTTCATAAGTAGGGTCTAAGCTATAATATAACACTACTTTTCTAAGAACTAAGCTAATTTGTGCAGAAATTACATTAAATGCGGATAAAGCTATGAAATATTACGACTTTTAACTAAAAACTAAATTCGTAATTCATAAATTAAAGTAAATGAGTTCTAAGTTATGAATTATTACGACTTTGACGAAAACCGAATTACAGACTTTGCATTAAATGAGCTCTACGCTATGGAAAATTACGACATTCACTAAAGACTAAACTAATTTTGCATAAGCTATCGGAAATAGGATCTAGATTGTGCAATACGCCAAATTTGATACCCGTCCTCAATCCCCCAGACTTAATTCTACAACAAGAACAATAGTAGTTGTGAAGAATTGAATATGTATCTATTTTATACGTAAATAACTATTTATCTACCAGGCCCCGTATTCACAAATCATTCTCAGTTAAGAATTTACACATAATTGTTCACCCTATTTTAACTAAAATATAGCTCTTTACTAAACTTTTGTTGTTTTATTGTATCAAATACAGCAATACAAAACTATGTGCAACGTGTTTTGTGTTTCTGGATCAAAGATATTTCTCATATACAGTGATTGGAAGTTGAGTAAATTTTTAACTTAAGTCTGAGAATGCCTTGTGAACTTGGGGTCTGGTTAATCATTTTTTAACAACATACTATTGAAATAGACCACTTACGTTTCATCGTCGGAATCTGAAACGAAATAACAATAACAATATGATCAAATAGTCATAGACGATAATATCAAGGTGGCGATAGCGCTGCCTTGTCAAAGAGCGAGGAAATTGAAGTAAAAACGTCATATAACAATCTGACTAAAATACAGATGTATATATTTCCTTTGTATTTTTTATACTTTGAGTTTTTGCGCCCCTCACAAATGACAAACAATCACGCGGTTTCAATACGGTTTTCAACATCATAATCATAATCGTAACGCTCAACCAGTGTCAAACATCGTGGGTCAACCATGCTACGAATCGACTCAAGCATGTGGTACACGACCAATTATTAGCCAGTGGCACTGGGAAGGACTGCCCTCACACAACCTCTCCCAAATATTGTATTTTGGGGGCTCGGACCGAATCGTTTTCTCATGCAAAATTATGGGTCACCACGCCCCTGCTTGATGGCGATACAAGTAAAAATGGCCACCTACCTGATGAATATGCCTCTGGTGCAGCATAACCAATAACTTTCCCATCTTTATCACGGAGTTTCTTCTTTCTTTTTCTATGATGAGTTCCTCCCACACTAACTTCACTATAGTAACTATGATCGCTGTCACTACCATGTTGCCGTCGCTTCTTCTTCGCCTTCTTCTTGTTAGCGATCCCTCCGCCTTCTAACTCACTGTCGGAACTATGATATGACTCGCTAGCACTGTAAGTTCCATCTGCCCGTCTTTTCTTTCGTTTAGTATGCCTTGTGCCACCCTCGCTCACCACACTGTAATAGCTATGCGCACTTCCTTCGTGTGCTCGCTCTCTTCTACGTCGTCGACGTCGGGCAGCTCCCTATAAATACAGTTACAAACCTTTGTGAACGTCCGAATTAACTGAGAAGAAAGTCGTTGGAAACCAAACTTTGATGGAAACCGAATGTCAGTTTTAATCTCAATTCACTTTGCACAAGAACCAAAAACTTTTAACATTCACTCAATACGACTATTTACTATATTTCGCTGGTCTACACGGTTTTTTGGCAATAGCAGAAAGCCCGTGGATTCCAGTTACATTTCAAATATCTTACTCTTGTACACGTGTAAAAGTGACAGGGAGGTGTGCTGCAAGGCAAACCATACCCTGCCTCGCACACGACGAGGATTTCATAAGACACGACAACCAATTATTAATACTTTATGCTTACATCAATAACTTTAGTATTGATAAAATTGCGGGCAGTGATTAACTGGTTCACAGTATTGCATTGAGCTTACCTCCTCGTCCTGGTCACTGTGATAGGATTCCGGTTCACTATATGTACCATCCTCTTTCTTCCGTCTTCTGGTCACGTGCCTAGTGCCACCATCACTCTTATAACTTTTATAACTGTATTCACTATCGCTGTCTTCATCTCGTTTACCAGCTTTCCTCCCCGCTCTTTCTTTGGGCGTCTCTTCCTCCCAATCCCCTTCAGCCCCTCCTTTACCTCCCCTCTTCTTTTTACCCTTTCCTCGTTTCATGGACGCAATACCACTGTCTACATCAGATTCTGGGTGATTCAGTTTTCTAGATAGAAATAAAATTAAATATTAATGAAATGGATATTAAATAAATAGTTTGAAATATAAAGCATTATCATAACAATCCACCACACCCTTATCTAGAAAAACCAAATACAGTGGACTATGTCAATTCCGGATTGTACAGAGTACCGGAATATACCAATTTTGGCAAAACCGGAAATATTGTAAATTCGAAAACCGGTAGTATATCTTTATTTCGTTTCAGCCAATTGTGTTATGCAGAACTGAGTTAAGTCGGTGACCTGGGCTACTCTTTCATTGGCTGTTTGTAGCACCCAAGTATAAGCTTCACCCAATGGTAAACCCTGTCAGATATAATCAAAACTGAGTTCGGTAAACTCTAAAATGTAAAACGAATTCACAAACATCAGATTGCAAAATACTTACTTTTTATATTTTTTACCCGTGATAGGATCCACCACTACCTCGTACACAGCGCCATCTTTACCCACAATCCTCTGGCCTGGTTTAGCTGTAAGAAAAAATGTCAAGAAAAGGTTATTACACAAAGATAAAAAGGCCAGTACATGCATCCAGTAGCTTAGGTCAAAAGGGGTGGGTGGGGGAGGATTTGGCCACCAATGTCGGACTACCGGGAAAGTAGAGCTAGACAAAATTTAAACAGTAAAGGTATGTTTGGTGAGCTTAAGATTACATTTAGGTTATGTCTAACAAATGAAAACGCACAATTCATCAATTCGATATCGACAATTAGTAAAATGTCCCCCAGTTATGTAAACACCCAATTTACAATGTTTATATTGTTTACACAAAATACGATTGAGATGAAATGATGCTTACCTTTTTGCATTTCAATATCATCAGAAGCAGCAGAATAAACCGTAGAAGCTTTTTCCCAATCTTCGATCTCTTCTCCCTTCTCTAATGTGATGAATCGCTTTAAAAATTCCGGATTCCCGCCTGATTCCTGGAACTCTTGGAACTCGTCCTCGGTCATAAGAATGGTTTTCTCGATCAACCTACCACTCTTGGTCCTAATTACTGTCTTGACCACTTTCATGGGTTTTCCATCTGGTGACTTCTCCCAAGATTCTATCTGTCCGTCCTCTTCGGTGACATACTTCTTGAGGATATCAGTAGGGTCTCCTCCACCTTTAATCATCTTATCATAATCCTCAGCACTAACCATAATCGTCTTTTCAATAATTCGTCCACTTTTTGTCCGTATCGTTGTTTTGATGGCTTTCATAGGTTCCGCGCTCTGCCAGGACTCCAACTGCTCCCCATCTTCAATCTGAATATACTTCTTCAGTATATCACTAGGGTCCTGCCCATCTTTGATCATGGCGTCATAGTCTTCTTGGGAGATCATGATGGTCTTCTCAACTAAACGACCACTCTTTGTCCGTACATAAGTTTTAATTGTCTTCATCTTCGCTTCCTCCCACCCCGCGACCTGCTCGTCCGCGTTTACGTATTGCTTTAGGATTTCTTTGGCGTCCTTTTTCCCTTCTTTTATAGCCTCGTAGTCCTCTTTCGACACGTAAACCATTTTCTCTACGATCCGACCGCTCTTCGTTCTGACAAACGTTTTGATGGCCTTGACCTCATCTTTGTCCCAAGACTGAAGTCCAGCAGCTTCATCTTTGGATAGATATTTACCCAAAATATCCTCCACACCTTTTCCTGATTTAAACGCCTCATAATCCTCTTCCGACAGAAAGATAACTTTCTCCACCAACCTTCCACTCTTTGTTCTAATGTAGGTCTTGATAGCTCGCACTTCTACAAATAAACAAATTAGTTTAAGATCTTTACGGTTTGGATTTTGGTGTTTTGACGTTTCTAGAATACGGACGAAGGACAAAATAAATTCCTACATTTGGTTCTATCTCTTTAATTTTTCCCAGTTTTGCATGTTGATTTGCCGTTGAATCTGAGAAAAGGCTTTGGAATTGCATATTTTGTCACCTTTTTGTTAAGAATAATAAGTGTCTTTAGCAGTGGTGGAACTGTTGGATCCACAGAAACCAAACAACGTCCGGCGGCCGACCCAACGCATTGTCAAGTACAGGTGTCGGACTGTATGATCTACAGCGAACGTAGTCCCCATTCCCGACACCTCGTTAAGGTAGAAAATTGCTTGTAATTATTGGAAAAACTTACTGTGTTCCTTTATGGCTTCAAGTCTTCTCTGTTTTATGAGTTCTCGTTGTTTCTGTGTAAAGATAAACAATGGACGTGATACAAGAAATTGTAATTTAGCGATTATTTTCAATGGGAATATCGAGATACAATAGTACCTAAACTGAATGGGATGTTTTTTTCAAATATGTAATTAAACTATAAGATAAAGGGGGTTCGCTGCATGCATATCTTAGATTGTCCCTGGAGATAGAGAACTGCATGTCTCATGGAAGTTCATCCTTGAATCATTTCATATTGTTTGTATTATATAATAACTCTCTTACCTGTAGTTCTATTTCTTCTAACAAACATTTAATATACCAATATCCATGTCTATAACCACCTCCTATACGTATATATTTATGCTGAAAAATACACAAAACAAAATCATTTTATTAGGGAAAAATATATTAAATACAAGATTATTTTATTAGGGGAAATATCAAACACAACATCATTTTATTAGTAGTGGGGGGATATCAAACACAAGATTGTTTTACTTGGGGGAAATGTCAAATAAAACAACTTTTAATTATGGTACAATACACAATTACAAGATCATATTATTAGGGGAAAATATCAAATAAAATTAGGGAAAACTACATCTGATAACTATTTATATTGAAAAATACAATATCATTTATTATAGAAAAAAAATCTCCTCATAACTAACACATTAGCGTTCCAAGAAATTGCACCCCAAGAAATGACGTCCTTACGATTATACTTGCTAGCGACTTTGATTGCGGCAGTTGGGCATTATATTGGCGCACCCTGCAGCAGCACCTCCGCTTTTAAAATCCTACATACGGCCCTGATTATATCGGTTGATGGCGAAAGGCAAAAGTATCAATTTAATGGTATACACAAAAATAAATTCAACAATACGTACTGATTCACACTTCTTGTGAGGAACTTTCATCAAACATTTCAAGCAATCTTCAGTAGAAGTCTGAAAGGAAGACAAGATCCAAATTATCATAAAAATAAAAACAATGCAATGTTATTTTATAGCGAAAAAGATTTAGACCCACATTATCAAAAACACAGAAAAAAATACAATAGTGTCGAACAATGATGGTGGTTGTAACTGGAATAATAATGATGGCTGTATTAGGAACGGTGATGATGGTTGTGATGGAAATGATGGTGGTTTTGATGGGAATGATGGTGGTTGTGATGGGAATGATAATGTTGTGATGTGACTGATACCGTTTTTGATGAGAACGGCGATGTTTATGATGAGAATGGTCATGGTTGTGATGGGAATGGTCAGGGTTGTGATGGGAATGATGATGTTTGTGATGAAAATAGTGATGGTTGTGATGACAATGATGATGGTTGTGATAAAAATGATGATGGTTGTGATAGGAATGGATGGTGGTTGGTGTGAGAATGATGATGGTGATGTGACTGATGAAGGGTGTCGTACAAATACTGTAGGTAATGATGCGAACGATGTTCGTAAATGGCAATAATGACAAGAATGACCTGCTCATGATGAGAATGGCCATGACTATGGCACACGAATGGCCATGATTATGGCGAGAATGACCATGAATATGACCCGCAAATGACCATGACTATGACCCGCGAATGACCATGATTATGGCGAGGATGACCATGCTAATGACACGTGAATGACCATGAGTGTACCTTTGGTAAAAAAGGAGAACTTGCACAAAGTCGCGACTCCACACCGGCAGCTCTTCTGTATTTAGCAGAAAATCTGGCTCTTATTTCATGCAATGGATTTCCCTGTAATTATTGAAACAAAATATGACCATATTATGTTAGTCTCACAATTACCTAGTTATATTGAATAGATGTAGACTTAGCTCACGTCTTTATAAGTATTATGCGGATAGGACACCGACCGGGTCTGGCAAGGGACAACGTACAGTTGTTCGGATGTACGAAAACTAATGTCCCGTGCACCTAAAGAAATCGTTGGCAGTTGCAATTCGATATAAGGTCGTAGCGCCGCTGTCCGTGCAAAATTTGTAAATGTCCTGGCTTGCACAATTATTTCTCTGTTGGGGGGGGGGGGGATTAACACGTGCGCGTTGAATCAGAAGGTCTATCATTGAGTCAACTGGTGTGGTTTCCATTCCCCCTTTGTACGTGACAAGGAGTAAAGTTGCCTGTCCAACCTCGCTGCTTGTCTCCGGGTTCTCCGATTTCTTCCCACTGGTAAATAAATAACACCTGGACCATATGTTAGTCCTGAAATGACCTAGCTTGTGTCGAGTGGATGTAACCCCCTCTCCCCCCTCTCTCTCTCCCCCTCCTCATCTCTCCCTCTCTCTCTCTCTATCACTCTCTCTCTCTCTCTGTCTCTCTCTCTCTCCGTAACGATGCTTTCTGTAAACCGACGCCATTTTGTTTGTCACCAAATTGAGTTTCAAACTCGGTATTTACGAAATGTGTTTATTTTTAAGCTAAGCTGTAGATGGCTGTACTATACAAAGTTATTATTCTAGCCAAATATCGTGGATATTTTTATATTTATTGTATTTATAAATAAAGGTAATTTGTTCCTTGTGAAATTGACACCGGTATAGCACATGCACCCATATATCTCAATTGTATACGTTGTTTTAAAATTATTATACGCAGTTGTTTTAATTTGTTTGTGTTAGATTTATTTGTATTTGTTACGAGGTCTGTGACTGTGACAGTATATTGATGTTTTCTTTTTAAAGACAGCGCACAGAATTTTAATGTCGCAGATATGCTTTTGACTTGTGAAAAATGTACCCCGATCTTTATCGATGGTTGTCATACTAAATTTACGCTATCAGTCTACAGTTAACTCCACTTGAGAACAGACACTAGGCTAGTTGACCGACATTTTATATCTTAAATCGTCTATTTTAATCGAAAACACTACGTACCGGTATGCTTCGATAATTTTATTAATTCCTTCCATTTAATTAAATTGGAAAAGTTTATTTAGTCTTTTTGTGTATGACAAATGTAGATCGGACTAGAACCGCATTATAAAACAGTATATTATATTTTGGATATGGCGGCCAATTAAGGCAGAGATCTATTCTCGGAGTATGAAGTAGATGGATGTATGGTTGTGTCACGACACGTCAAGATATAACATGGCGTGTACTTCAATCTGACTAGAGATTAGATCTCACTAATCTCTTTAGTATACAGATCATTATATTATTAGATCTAAGTACTTTACGTTGCCAAACTACTGTTAACAACAGGCTACTAGTTTTTTACTCGGGTAACAATTTAAAGTCTGTTTTATATGTATGCTTGTATAACTAGTGCGATTTAGAAATACTATGATAAAACAAATACGTATAATATGCTGACTTTTTCGTCTTGCAAATAAAAGAATATATAAAAATATATATGAAATAAACCATTAGTATGTCTTTAATCTTGACATAGTCTTGAACTATAAATTAATTACGAAATGAAATGGGGTTAAACGTTCAACTATTCTTCTCAGGCTCGGCTAATGCCAACTTTCAATCACTGTTTATGAGAAATATCTTTGATCCAGAAACAGAACTTTGCACATAGTAGATTCTTATTGATGTATTTGATACATTAAAATAACAATAGTTTTATAAAAGGCAATATTTTAGTTAAATAAGGCGAACTTTTTTGGGTTAATTTTTAACTTAATTCTGAGTTTGCTTCGTGAACTCAGGGCCTGATTCTCAATTGTCCGAAGAAAGGAACAATACCATGTGTTAGTCTAAAAATACTGTCTTGGCTAACCGTTAAACCCAGACCATGCTAGAAATAGTAACCATAACATGACCAGTACACAACATCCGCCACTAACAGAAACTAATGCGTATGCATTGGTGAATAATTCAATAGAAACTTATGCAAGTGCATTGATGGACAATTTAACAGAAACCATTTATTAATGGATGGGTGTCCATTGATTAACAGCTGTACGGAAACGGATGCGTGTCCATTGTGTAACAACAAAACAAACACTACTGCACCTTCATTGATTAATACTATAACAGAAAATAATACTGTACATTGATGAAAAATTTGAAAAAAAAATAATATGTGTCCATTGATTAACAATCTAACAAAAACTAATATACGGGTGCTTTTATTAATAATATAACAGTACTTTTTAAAGTTATTACTTACGTTTACGGTTTCGTTCCCTATCCCATTTTTCTGGGATTGTAAAATTTCTTCAGCTGAATTTATCAAATATTTATGATTAATCTCACGTAAAGCCTTCGGCATTTTGACACAAGTTAATGCAATATATTATGGATCATACCAATATTTCACCAATATCCTCTCGTTTATGGCACCTTCGTGTATGTATAGCGCATAATTTCACATAGTGGACAGAGAAATTATATAAAGACATTCGTCAAATATTTGTGAATAACATCACTGAACTTTATTTATTAACCCAAAATCATCCCAGAAGAAGTTCGTATAAATCCATTCGGGGGTTGAGTTCTAATGGCACTTCAAGTCTTCAGTAATAAAGTCCCAACAATGTCCATTTAGATTTCAAACAATTCAGAGGGAATCAAACGTATTCTGTTACGCCGATATTCGCATTAGATAAATTGTGTGTTTCAGGGTTTATAATTTTTTTTCAAATCTGCTTCATTAAATTCCAAATATTTGTCCTTTTCGTCTTTGGATATCAAATTTTTCCAGAGTATTCGGAAATTTTCGATTAGAGCGATCTATGGAGACATTGATGTTTGCAATTGTTGCTCAATGTTACTTTTACTAAAATCCACAAATCCTTGTTTCACATGTGATCTAAGCACACTTATTAAATTCCGTATACACTAAAAGTAAACAATCCATTCCAATTATCACAGAAACTCCTAAATAATCCAAAAATCAGTTTAAAATTCCAAATACTATGAAAAACTCCAGTTGAACTAATTTGCACAAAAAAGTTCAGTAAACAAAAACAATAAACGTCATTAACATACACCACTCATAATGCAATCTGGTGCATGACGGCCATTTTGATTTTTTTTTCAAATCACTGTAGTGACGGCGTCTAAATGTTTTCTGTCAAGCGGCCAAAACATTGAGAAAATCCCTAAGTAACTTAATCCTCTTTGTGTTGATTAAGAAAATGTAACCCCTACAATGGCTATATAAAAATCTATTGTTAAGTGCAGGGTACACTCGTTCAGTCATATTAGTCAAATTATTTGATTACCGTGAGTGAGCTTATTTCTGATCAGATCATGAATATATTTTTTCTATTTTAAAGTTAAAGAGAAATGTCGGTTTAGAAGGATTTAAAGTGTGAACAACATTATTATCAAAATTCGTCAACAAATTTATGCACTTTATTTACACAAATTCAATGGCATGAAGCGAGAGTTCTCACCGCCCAGGGACAATACATGTTAGGACACCTGCACACAGTCCAGAGGTTCAGAGAAAAAATATGCGTCTATTTTGTAGAATGGGAACGAAAACCGCCATTTCTTGGCTACTTATTTTTTTTGATACAAGGACAGAAAGCGGGGAAAAAAGCTGACAGGGAAAAAACGTCACGTATTGAATGCCAAATTACAGTTTCAGTGATGACGAGAGTTAAAACTCCGTTACATAATGGGAGGGGTGTGTGGTATGGTTTACATTCCCCGCTTGTGCGTGACAAGGAGCAGATCGCCCGTCCATCGTCGTCGGTTTCCTCCGGGTCCTCCGGTTCCTCCCTCTGCTAAACACCCCTTCGCCCAAGCGAGGTAACGAAATAAAATTGAACCATGTGTTAGTCCCGAAATAACCTAGCTCTCTCTCTCTCTCTCTCTCTCTCTCTCTCTCTCTCTCTCTCTCCCTCTCTCTCTCAACATAATATGTTGCTATATTAACCCAATGCAGAACACACCCAATGGCGGTGTATTATTTTGGTTATCGAGTTACATCTCCTTTAACAAACTGACGTTAGTTTAAATAATATTTGTATTATTTTTTATAGTTAAATGCAAAAACGTGTTTGTGATCTAACTGATCAACTTTATAATTGTTTTATATAACCTTAAAGATCGTCTTTCGAACTATTTTTGATATAGTAAACACAGGATCCTAATGTTTGATATCTGATATATACTTGTAAATATTGATTAATGTGGTAAGCGGCACACACGGTTACATGACTCGGTGATTGAAGCGCTGGCTCACTAACTATGCAGGGGTTACGGGGGTTGAACCCGATGGTGATCGAGAAGATTCCTCGACATTTTTCTGCTGTGAAGGACAGGGAACGTTGTAAGGACGTGTAAGTCCCCTGTACACGTGGGCGTGCAAGTAAAAATGAATCTTCGGCAGTTGCAATTCGACGTAGAATAAGCCCAATTCCCCTCATATAGCACAAAAAGATGACGTATATTCGTCTCCCATAGCGCGGTCGGCGCAGAAAAGAAGGACGTTAAACCCCATTTCATTTCTGTATGTAAAGGTTGTAGATTACGTTGTTGATGTCAGTGAGTGCAGTGAGTCTACAGATTAAAGTATACAGGATTGCTACATAACAACACGGGGTTAAAGTTCAAACAATAGTGCAACTAATCAATGAACCTTATACACTCTTAATCTGCTAATCCTAATCAAATTAAAAATATATCGAGAGAGAGAGAGAGAGAGAGAGAGAGAGAGAGAGAGAGAGGGTTAAAATCCACTCGACGCCCACTAAATCTTTTCGAGACTAACATGTGATTTAATAACTATTTCAATAATTGGCTTGCACGTGTGTGTGTATGTGAGTGGGGTGCGTGACAAGGAGTAGGGTCGCCTGCCCAACCCCGTGGGTTTTCTCCGAGTTCCCCAGTTTCCTCCCACTGCTAAAGACCCCTACGGAAAAGCGAATTATTGAAACAAAATTGAGTCATATGTTATTCCCGAAATGACCTAGTTTGTGTCGAGTGGACGTTAAACTCCATTTCTCTCCCTCTCTCTTTCTGTCCCTTGCACACACGGGGCTTCAGCAGTGGGAAGAAACTGGGGTACCAGACAAAAACATAAACTCGATACAAACCCTGTCATTTCTGGACAAACACATGGCTCAATTTTATTTCGTTTTAACTTGCGCGAAGGGGTCTTTAGCTGTGGTAAATTGTATGTATAGACAGCCTGTGAAATAAACACTCTTAATCCGCACTAATCCTTTTCAAATTAAAAATTTATCTTTCATGTTGCAATTAACAAACCAGATATTAGATTTACTCCACTAGCTTAAATTAATCCACGCCATTTAGATATTATATTAATTAAACAGATTGTCGATAATAAATCTTAAATAAATCAATGACGCCATTTTGTTAATATTATATTGATTAAATTGATTGGCGTTAATAAATCTTAAATTTGATCAATAATGACGACGTTTTTGGGGGGGGGGCGGGGGGGGGGTAACGATATGCTCCTCTGTCAGTGTCGGTGAGGTGGGGTGGCGCATTATCGGTAGATCATAAAGGTCACCTCTCCAACCCAATCTGTTTCACAGAGAATTACTTACGAATTATCTCTGTAACGGATGCCTGTCCAAAACACGTGCGTTGACTGCACGCCTCGTAGTCATTGGCTCAACGGCTCGTGCAATGTTTACTTAACACCTAACTGCTTCGGGCAAAATGACGCATTTTACTCATTTTAATACCCATTTACACTAAATAGGAAGTATTTTTTAACTACAAATACTTCAAACGTCTTTATTTATTTTTCTTTTACCTCAAAAAAATGTTTGACAATTTAATTTGTCGGAGTAAAAAAGTTAATATGCCGTACTCATTAAGCCTCGTCGATGTCATGCTTATCAGTGATTGTAGCGGCCAAGCGAATATTCACTGCGGGATCAGTTTGCTCTCCAACCGTGTGGGGTTTCTCCGGATCCTCCTAGTTTACGTCTAGTTGTCTAGTTCAGATTAAACGACTCGTCCCAAAGGCGTTTTATAGCTGAGGCGCTGGAGGCGCCAGCCTCCTCTTGAAAAAACATCAAAGAAGTTGAACAAATAAAACGAGAGAAAAATGCTAAAACCGATGAGAAAAATGAAATGTACCCTAGTTAGGGAGGGCCCTAAAGGCAGACAAAAGGCCCCCCGTTTGACAAAAGGGACCCTCTGGCCAAGGGAAAGGGCCCCCGAGTCAATCTTTACACTGTACTGTTACTATCGAATCCACTACTGAATGAGAATGCAGTCATTGCACTGGTATGGAAATCATCAAGACACCCCCTCACACCCGGATCCCCGCGAAAGAGGGCCCTCAAAATAATATAGCCTCCGCCATGATAAACCTTAAAACGCCCCTGACTCGTCCGATTGACTGTAATAATTAAAATACATATATATTTAAATTCCCAAAAATGACGATATTAGTTCTCTGTTACCACATGTCAGTGTTGAGTAGAAGTGGAGTTTCTCCAGGTTTTAAAGTTTCCACCTGCTCAATTATTGAATATTGTCACAGGTAAAGGGAATTAACTCGTGTTTTGGATTGCGATTATACATCCACATCACTGCAGATATTAATCAACGATTTAGATAACGAGGTGGCCTTGTGGGAACAACGCCAGATAATCACGATGAACTCTCTCGGCCATCTGGGCTCGAACACGGGACCTCCGGGTTAGCGAGTCAACATCTTATCGTTAATTAACTTATGCTACTATGCAGGTTTGGAAATAACGATTTTAGTTGCTCTGCGGCACAGGGGCGTTTTAGGGTTTATCATGGCGGAGGATATACAATTTTGAGGGCCCTCTTTCGCGCGGGGGGGGGGGGTCTGGATTGATGATTTTCATGGCAATGAAATGAATGTATTCTCATTCAGTAGTGGAATCGACAGTAACAGTGCGTAGAAAACGATTGACTTGGACTCAAGGGCGCTTTCCCGGGGTGGGGGGCAGCTTGCGCACAATGCATCATACTACCTGTCATTGAGTCAACCGGCGTGGTTTCGAATCCCCGGTTGTACGTGGCAAGGAGTAGGGTCGCCTGTCCAATATCGTGGGTTTTCTTCAGGTACTTTCCTCCCACTGCTAAAGAACCCTACGCGCAAGCGAATTATTGAAATAAAATTAAACCATATGTTAGTCCCGAAATGTCGAGTGGACGTTAAACCCATATCTCTCTCTCCCCCCTCCCTCTCTCTCTCCCTCTCTCTCTCCCTTCTTTTCCCTTGGCCAGAGGGAGGGGCCCTTTTGTCAAAAGTTCGGCTCTTTTGTCTTCCTTTAGGGCCCTCCCTAACATTTTCACTTTTCTCATCGGTTTTAGCATTTTTCTCACGTTTTATTTTTTCAACTTCTTTGATTTTTTTCGTTATGAGGCTGGCGTCTCAGTTATAAAACGGTTTTGCTCTGGCATTATTGAATTTCACGTGAAAAATCGAAATTTGTGCCAGAAAGATACCCCCCCCACCGCGCATAAAAAATAATAATTTGATAATCTTTCTATAATAAAATAATAAAATAATACATTTGGTTATGATCACACAGTGATGCCCTTAAGGCAATGATCAATCTGTCGATTTTAAGGGCGGCCACACGCCAATGTGTTCGTTTGCCTTGATCCAAACTTTCTTATAACACTTACATGGAGGCATGGGCGTCACACATGGGGGGTCCGGGGGGGGGGGTCGGACCCCTCCAATTGTTTTACTGGGGGGGGGTCTGAATATACTTGGACCCCCCCAAAATTTGGCAAAGTAAAGTGCCCGAAATCTCATAAAACACTAATTTTAGGACTGGAATAGCAGTAAAACGCGTTTGCGGCCATCAAATATTCCAAAATTTTCTTGGAGGTCCATACAGGGTCAGCTCCGCTTCTTCGCCCCGCGAAGAAAACTGGCCGCCCGTAAACCTGCTTTGGGCATTTCTAGTTTTGCTTCCCTTCACTTTTCTTTTAATTGAATACCACGAATTTGTACTGAGTTGACTATCGGTTAAAACATTTTGTCTGGGGCCACTCTACTTTGTGAATGCAACTGCAACAGTGAGATTTAATGGAATTCAGAGTGGGATTTCGGTTACAGAACCATTGGATACTTTTGGACTTGCTCACACAGGCTAGAATAGCAGAAAACGCATTTGCGGTGGTTAAATTTTCAAAATTTTCTCCGGGAGGGTGAGGCTCCGATTGATTGGTTGTTTGGAATTCTGGGCAGCCGGGTAGGCTATATTGGACCAAATTGAAGTTGCTGTGGGTGTAAACGATTGATTGGAATTCGAGTCAGCAAGCCACCTTAATTAGGCTATATTAGACAACTTTGAAATTGCTTTGTTCATGGGCCAAAATAGCAGGAAAAATTGTTTGCAGCCGTTCAATATTCCAAAATTTTCTAAGGTGGGGGTAAGCCAGCTTCTTCGCCTCTCGGGGAAGACCGGTGCCGCTGTCTGTAAACATGATAAACGTTTTATTGGTGTGATATTTTAGTTTAACCGCGTAAATTATGCCAAACAATGTTTACGGAAGACTGAGACTTATGGGTACCCCCCCCCCCCCCCGCCGAAGTTGCGGACTCCCCCCCCCCCAATATATATTTCACGGCTACGCCCCTGCGTGGAGGATATGACCCACCACTCTGATGCCCCCCCCCCCCTTTTAAAATCCTACAAGTTACCACATCGGTGAAATGTATTTTAAAAAAGTTAGTCTAAAACTAAATGCTCTAAATCTGATTAAGATCGATAAAGCACGAAGTTCTCCTCGAAATATGACATAGCACAACTTTAGGATCATATTATATTACACAATATAAATTATGTTGATTTTTGTTCAAGCACCTGAAACAAACTGCCTCAAAATATTCTAACCTGTTAATCGTTGGCATTATTTAAGAAAAAATTGAAAACGCACATTTTCTTACAGCGTTTTTCTCGGAAATATATTTTTTGCTTTGTTTTGGTTTTTTTTCTTTGATTCTTAGACCTATTTCTGGGTTATTTGTTTTTTGTGCATCTACTTTTTAACGTAAATGTTCTTTATATACATATAAAATAAAATAAAACCAAGTACGAACAATCCAAACCAAACCATTAGTCAAAATTCGAAGTCCTATAAAAACGGTCGAGGCAAAATAGTGTAATCAGCAAATGGACTGTTCACCGTGTACAAAATACACGACAACAGTGGTAACAGGTATCCGGAAGAGTAAGCTTACCCTGCCTGGCGCCACACCCGCCATAGCTGCATCCAAACTATTAGACGAAATTTCAATAAAATAGCATTGGCCAATGGACTATCGGTATGCAAAATGCATATGATGAACAGTGTAAACGATAGTATACGAGTCAATTAAATATATCTTAACATATATATATATTATTTTTCACGTTGCTCTGTGATTTTTCATTGTTTTTTTTCCACTTTATGTTGTACCGCCTATTGCGACCTTTTATTGGCGTTAAATAATAAATATTATTATTATTCGGATTTATGCATAGTAATGATAGTTTATGTATTAATGAATGTCTTATTTATATTTCAGTTTATTTATTTTACTTATACATTTAATTCCTGTATTCTATTTTGTAACGCGCACGTGGGCACTTAGTCTTAGAAGTTGTGCACTGTAAAAATTTACAATGGTAATAAATAATAATAAATAATAAAATAGAGTATTTGTTTTTAACTCATGTTGATTGTGAGTGGATTGTTGTTTTCACCAAGAAAAATCTAAATAACTACGTGTATAACTTTCATTGTGTTTTTAATCTTTCATGGCAGAAAGGAACCATTATCAGAATATTTGGCTGTGGGAGTTCCTGTAACTATAGTGATGAGAGATTCTTTAAGTGGCATTTAGTGATTGAGTATGGGAAACAATCACTGGTTTTATTCTAAAATCACGACGTTTCGACACACATCCTCTTATTATCATGCATCTAAGGATACGTGTCGAAACGTCGTGATTTTAGAATAAAACCAGTGATGTTTCCCATAAAAATTGTGTTCTGTTATAGTGATGAGGTTGTTTGCAGTACTTCTGACAATTCTTCCAAATTCTGTTAACAGCCCAATGCAAGAATAATTAACACTTACCCTGCCTCGATTATGGCCGCCATGACGTAAAGGGGGTAAACGGCCATTGCCTTTTGGTACTGGAGTGGCTCCCGCAGCTCGTTTAAACACATTGTGTTCTGTAAATATCAAATAAAAGATTATAAATACCAAGTATCGTAATATGCTGGTGGTTTATTCATATTCAATGAATGAATGAATGAATGAATGAATGTGTACTGTGGTCGATTGTCTCATACAAACAAGATCCATTTTCATGATAGAACAACGGATGGTAAAAGTTCCATCTTTTTAAAATACAGATAATTTCATTTCGTTTTTTTATACTTTCGATGCTCTCCATATAATAAATTCGTCACATCAACCTGGATGCGGGTTATTTAACAACTCTTCTAGATCCCAGTGTAGTGAAGACAAGTAATGCGAAATTTTGAACTATAAAAAACGAAACGAAATAGGGTTTCCGTTTTAATGATCAAGACTGCTTAAAATTACATTTAACGATTATACCCATTCTGCATTTTACCAAGATTCTTCCATCCACCAAGGACGACCTGGCTAATATAATACCGTTTGTCTTAATGACCGACCTTGTGATTTCACGCGCACGCGTTAAGCCACTGGACTCCCCGACTCGAGTACACAGACGCGCCACCGTCTCTCATAACACAGCGGCGTATGCCTTCAAGCCTCATTTCGTTTCATTAATCACCCAAAGCATTTCCACCCAACTTATTATTTGCCCATTTCACGACAATACACACACTCGGTGCCTTTTGAGAGATACATTTCTAAATATTGGTTTGAATTCTGTCAAGACATTATAAAGAATACTGTCTGAGTGACCAAAACGTGACTAGTTTGTCGAGACTACACATGCCTCAAGTAACACGAACAGAGACTAAATATTTCTAACTGAAATAGGTTTTGATCCAAACGTCGACTGGCCCATCCCAGGTGGTCAGTTGGAAACGGCAAAACGTGGATGTTTCACGCGAAGAAGGGACTAAAAAAACTTAACAACAAGAACACGTGGAATGACCGGTTTAAAAAATTTGTCTTTTTAGGTAGAAATCAAATTGACCCTTAGTTTAAAGGATTTAGTTGATGGTCGTACAATAGTACTGTTTGTTTCGACTATTCTTTTGATACGGTCTAACACTTGATGTTCGGACAATGGTACTGTTTGTTTCAACTGTACTCTTGATCCGGGTTAACACTTGTACAAATATAGGGTGTCAAGGACAAGTTCCAAGGTGTGGCAAACAAACATACCATACAATCAAAATGCGGTTAGGGAAATATAGTATTTAATGAATGGTCAAGGGAGAAATCCCATGACAAGGGAGAAATCAGGAATTTTCACACTGAGGGCCCAATGTCTCCAATATTCCACTGCGTCGTGCTAGTCATACTAACAGTTTTTGACTGAACGTCTAACGTCTGAACGTACAGAAATGATGACACTGACCGGAAGACAGGCCGATCGTATTGAGGACTTGCTCACAAACAAGCGAGAGAGAGAGAGGGAGAGGGAGAATTAACGTAAACCCGATAAAACTTGGTCATTTGGGGACTAACGTATGATTCAATTTTATTTCAATATTTCGCTTGCGCGTAGGGGTCTTTAGCAGTGGGAGGAAACCGGATGACCAAGAGAAAACCCAGGATTTGAATATTTATTCGTGATATTTTGGTCTGGATAAGAACATTACATGAACTTAGGTATAAAACTAATACAAACAGTAAGAATTGTCTGCCTCGCACAAGATATATGGCACCATTTGAATATGTCATCCGATAATTGAAAGCTCCTAGATGAATACTTGTACTTAGAACCAATACATTAAAGACCGCGAACAACATTCATCAAGAGAGAGAGAAATGGGGTTTAACGTCTACTCGACACGAACTAGGACATTTCGCTTGCGCGTAGGGGTCTTTAGCAGAGGAAGGAAAGCGGTACCCGGGAAAACCCACGAGGTTGGACAGGCGACCCTACTCCTTGTCACGTACAACCGGGGATTCGAAACAACGCCAGTTGACTCATTGATAGACTTAATGACACAGCGCGCACGTACTAACCAATTGGCCAGAGGTGACCGGCCAGCTAGAGGTTGAAGCGCGGCACTCTAGATCACTTGGCCATCCCAACCCCCTGTTTAGTATGGTCAAAAGCCAAAGCCAAAGCCACATATGATTTTCGCTGTTTATATTTTGTTTTTTTAACAACATATTCAACAAATGCATTTTGTTAGCGTGGATGAAACAGGGAAATTTTTTTATATTTTTTGACAAAGAAAAATGACGCACACAGTCCTTAAAGCTATACAATATCAACATATCAAGTGTGCGACATTAAAATGTATTTACATTAAACTTATATCATCAACATTGAACGGGGGGCGGTGTGGGGGGTACCTTTTTAATTTGTTTCAAAGATTACGTGGTGGTCGAGTGGGCAGGACACATGGATCATAACTGTAATCTCCCGAGTTTGATCTGAGCTTGGAACGAGAACAAACTGGAATTGTTCAAGTCTGGTTCCTACCTTTCATGAGTTGTGTCTACAAAATCTGTCTAGTTATTCGGATGTTACGTAAAACCGAAATCTACCTGTGTACACATAGGGGTGCACGTTAAAGAACCCAACATCTCTGTAGTAATTCGATTCCCAGGTCATACGTGTCAAGAAGTGGGGCCGCCTGCCAGAATGACTTAGTTTGTGTCGAGTGGAGGTGTTCCTCTGTCTCTCGGGGGGTTGGGATGGCCTAGTGGTCGAGAGTGCCGCGCTTCGACCTCTAGCTCGCTGGCCACCTCTGGCTTGCGGCTGTGGTTTCGAGACCTGGTGTGAGCGTATGTGGCATGGAGATAGGGCGCCTTCTCAACCTCGTGGGTTTCCTCCGGGCACTCCGGTTTCCTCTCACTGCTAAAGACACCTACGCGCAAGCGAATAATTGAAATAAAATTAAACCATATGTTAGTCCCGAAATGACTTAGTTTGTGTTGAGTTGACGTTAAACCCCATTTTTCTCTCTCTCCTCTCTCTCTCTATCTCTGTCTCTCTCCCTCATACAGACAAGGAAATAGACAGCTGTGACACCGCTGTTAAGTAGAATAATAAATAACCCGGTCGTTTTAACTCCAGCACTCTCAATTGTTTCAATGACATTAAACTAGTAATTGAGGGCCTATACTCGGCTTAGGATAGGAAAATGGAGAAGTGTCAGGAAACTTTAATAATTTATTATGACCTACAAAAAATTTTATTGATAACATCTAAATCACTAGTGTATTTATTTTACACTTATATCAAACCCTTTTAAACACCAACTTGGACAACGTTCGTTTATTGGATTATGTATATATAAGAAGGGAGTTCATATCAAGTCTTTGCGTTATCTAATACATGTGTATTTATGGTAGCTATGATATTTGGTCGTAGTTGCGACTTTCAGAAATTGGTATGCATCATGCTAATCCGGGGGTATTATTGTCATTATTCTAAATATTTGTCGGTGTTCTTTCTATATGGGGGGGTTGGATGGCCGAATGGTTAACACTGCGCGCTGTATCATAAGGTCTGTCGTTGAGTCAACTGGCGTTGTTTCGATTCCCCGGTTGTACATGACATCTCGTGGGTTTTCTCCGGACCCACCGCCCCAACCTCCACTGCCAAAGACCCCTGCCCGCAAGTGAATTATTGAAATCCACATGTTAGTCCCGAAATGGCCTAGTTTGTGTGAACGTTAACCCTCATTTCTCTACTTCTCTTTCTACATGCTCTTACAGGGTTCATTTTATTAAATTATTTGGAAAAAGAGACGTCAACTCATTCAAAACCAACAAATCAAAATGTGGGTACTATTTGAAGAATTGACAAGTCTTCGTTCGCATTAATTACGTGTCGCGAACGATATATGTTTTTTTTAGTAAATTACAACCTAAAATACAATAATGTCAGCAATATTATGTTTGACCTAAACAAAGAGTGGACGTTATTCAAAGAATGGACGTTATTCGCATTAATATCATGTCGCAAACAATTCCTGATTTTCAGTAAATTACAACCTTAGTAGCTCGTCATTTATCGACTTCTCCGAGATAATTGAACCAATAAAAAGGCAATCAGTCAGTTAGAAATCGAAGCTGTTTTTACACAAATTACTCGCTAATCAACATAGAAAGAGGTAATTCAGGAAATTAATCAAGATATATGTTTCATCATGAATGGTAAGTCCAAGAGCCGAAGTACTTTTCTCACGTATAGTCGTGTACTAGTCTGATCAGAGGAGGCATTCTCATTTTCACCCAATACATAAATTACAGTAAAATCCCGTTATTACGACCGGATGCAGCGACCGATACTGGAAGTCTAAGAGCCGAAGTACTTTTCTCACGTATAGTCGTGAACTAGTCCGATCTGAAGAGACATTCCCATTCTCACTCAAAAGATAAATTACAGTGAAATCCTGCTTTTCCAATAGGATGCAGCGACCTACACCGCAAGTCCCAGAGCCGTCTCTATCTTGTACTGACAGTAACAAGTCAAGTACTCCATGAAGGAAAAAAATTCCAGGAACCCTAATTAGTATTATGCATATCATTAAAGCTCTTCCCTTAATTTGATGTTTGCTTTTTTTTCTTTTTTGTTTTTTTTTGTTTGGAAAGATGAAACAGCTGATATTTTTGATGGACGGTGTAATATATTTTGCATTAAAAAAGTATATTTAAAAACTTACGAGTATAATAGACTCGAGGCACCAGTGTAAATGAAGTACTTCCGGTACTACTACTGGAAGATGTAGGTCTGGAACTAGCCGCTGCCCCAGGAATCGGGGGTAAACTTATTCCATTCATTTTGTGGCGTGTCATTCAGATGACGTCATTAGCGGGTGGTGTGCGTTCACGTCACAGATGATACTTTCCATTGATGTTAACCGGTTTGAAAAATCATTTCTTGTTTATTTTCGTAAGTATTCAGCCAGATATCGTATCTTGCATGAACATAAAGATGTATATAATGCTAAAGCAGACGTTAAACATGAATCGGATCACAATTATCAACTCCAACAAAACACAAACAAACAACTTTAATTCCGTTAAAAGAAAATGTCTCAACGCAATAATAATAAGTTGGAAGTGTCAGTCACAAAGATGAGTCAATCAATCCCGTTTCAGTTGTTCTTGAAATAGGCTGAAACATTTGAAATATTTTCTACCTTATTGTCATGACACAAGTGTGTTTTAACAAGCATATCCTTCATCTTAAACGAGTTGATATACTAAAAAGTTGTTAGTTATCCGGTAAATTCAGGACTGTATGATCCCCTCTAGAATCAGAGTTGATCTTTGATCTGTATTACCAAAACACAAGTTCCAACGTCACAAGTATCCCTTTACGTCACATGAACTGAATTATATAAAGTTCGTCTTACATCTCCAATGATATCAAACCTAAGTGAATATCTCTCCGATGTTGACTGTGTGCTAACTGAATATTAAATGACATACATGCCCAACCCACATATATATATTTATATGTATAATATTGATAGAAATCAATCAGTCGATTGACTCACGATCGTCGATACACAATGGATCAATACATTGATTTGAACCCAGCGATCACCGATATCGACTTGTAATCATATATACATACACAATCATATCGTATCAACACTCGACAATAACCAGTCCTAATCTATAATACTGGTTTACCAACAAAGGACCGTGCCAAAGACACAAATATGCAGCCGTAAATGTTGAACAATACTCCAAACATAACGCTTTATTCGTGATCAACAAGGGGAACAACTGGTCCATGAAATTATAATTGTGATTAAAGGTTGTCCACCGTCTCGTGCATAATTTGATTTTGATTGTCAGCCAATTGCATTATATATTGCGATTAATAATTCGAAGCGCGCTAACCCACACTTGCGTTGCACGTTATTTATATAAAGTTACTTATTATCCAGAGGTCTGTTATTCTGGAAAACCCAACATTACCTCTACTACTACTACTACTACCACTACCACTACTACTACTACTACTACTACTACTACTACTACTACTGCTACTGCTACTGCTACTGCTGATACTACTACTACTACTACTACTACTACTACTACTACTGCTACTGCTACTGCTGATACTACTACTACTACTACTACTACTACTACTACTACTACTACTACTACGGTACTACTACTACTACTACTACTACTATTACACTACTACTACTACTACTACTATTACACTACTACTACTACTGCTACACTACTACTACTACTACTACAACTACTACTGATACTACTACTACTACTACTACTACTACTGATACTACTACTACTTCTTCTACTACTACTACTACTACTACTACTACTACTACTACTACTGCTGCTACTGCTACACTACTACTACTACTACTACTACTACTACTACTACTACTGCTACTGCTACACTACTACTACTGCTACTACTACTGATACTACTACTACTACTACTACTACTACTACTACTACTACGGTACTACTACTACTACTACTACTACTATTACACTACTACTACTACTACTACTATTACACTACTACTACTACTGCTACACCACTACTACTACTACTACAACTACTACTGATACTACTACTACTACTACTACTACTACTACTACTGATACTACTACTACTTCTTCTACTACTACTACTACTACTACTACTACTACTACTACTACTACTACTGCTGCTACTGCTACACTACTACTACTACTACTACTACTACTACTACTACTACTACTGCTACTGCTACACTACTACTACTGCTACTACTACTGATACTACTACTACTACTACTACCTCTACTGCTACTACTACTACTACCACTACTCCTACTATCACCACCACCATTAGTTGGAAGGCCTAATTGTTAGCTGGTGCGCATTGTATTATATGGTCCGTCATTGAGTGTACTGGTCTCGTTCGATTCCCCGCTTGTACGTGACAATGAGTAGGATTGTCTGTCCAACCTCGTGGGTTTTCTACCGGTCCTGGGGTTTTCCCCAACTGCAACAGACCCCTACGCGCAAGCGAATTATTGAAATGAAATTAAATCCCATGTTAGTCACGAAATGTCCTAGTTTGTGTCGACTGGATTTTACCCCCTTCTCTCTCTCTCTCTCCCTCTCTCTCTCTCTCTTTCCTGTAGACAGGGAAATAGACTGCTGTGACACTTGTGTTAAGTAGAATAATAAATAACCCGTTTTAACTCAAGCACCCTCCAAAAAATTGTTACAATGACATTTAGTAATTGACGTCCTGTACTCAACTTAGGATAGGAAAATGCGCAAGTTTCAGGAAACGTCGATACAGAATTGTAAATAACTAAACAAAAAAAAAGGTTAGAATATTGACTGAAGAATGGAATATATTATATGATATTAGATAAACATGGGCACGAGTCCATGGACAACTACTATGGTTCCAGGACCTCTTTCCCCAGACTCTGTTTTACCATGTTGCGAGATTTTATACATGTATCATTATATGCATGGAGGGTCAGCAATAGTTTCTTATTTTGACTCTAGACTGGAATGTTCCCTGTTTGTATCCTTGATGGGCCGGAAAAAACAAAAACCAGGTTTATCAATCAAAAGGGGATCACGGTGGCTAAGCGAGTAAGACACTAGCTCGCTAGCCTGGAGGTTGCTGTGTTGGCAGAAAATACCTCAGGAATTTCGAACGTGGTTTCCAGTTGTCCATGGGGCAAGATGGGCGAACGAACAGCCGAGATTCCGTGTACACATTGGCGTGCACGTAAGAGATCTCTTGACAGCTGAAATTCGATACAAGATTAGGCCTAAGCGCCACTATCCGGGCAAAATTCACCTCATAGCACACTGGATGGCATATGCCCGTCTTCATTAACCCAGTCGGAGCAGAGCAGTGGAATATTAAAGCCCAGTTCATTTCATGCTGGCTGGTGAGGAAGGTGTGTCTACAGTCGTTCCGATGGCATATTGCCGGAAGTCGAAGAAGGGTATATGCGGAAAAACCCGTTTTCCGAAGAACATGGTGGGAAATGAAATAAAATATGATCTACTGTTCTGCTCCGACTAAACTAATGAAGACGTGTCTACGACATAAAGTATGCTATGAGAGACATCTTGCCCAAACAGAAATGAAATAAAATGGGGTTTAACGTCCTACTCTTTTGCACCTAACCTGGGCTACTAATGGAAGACGGGCATACGCCATACAGTGTGCTATGAGGGAAATTTTGCCCGGGCAGTGACCCTACGGCCTACTCTTATATCGAATTCCAACTGACAAGGGATCTTTTACGTGCACTCCAATGTGTACACGGGACCCCGGTTTTTCGTCCCATCCGAACGACTAGACAGCTGTCCTTGTCAGGCCCGCCTTCTGCATCACTGACAAGGGGATCACGCCGGAAACTCGGGATGAACATTCTCGGCCAATGCACCCGACCTCCAGGCTAGCGAACCAACGCCTTATCCACTTAGCCACCGTGACCCCCCTTTGCCCAAACAGAGACTATACTGTCTATTTTCTTATAACGAATTCGAACCTCCACCGGTTTTTACGTGCACGTCAATGTGCACACGGGCCTTCGGTTTTCCGTCCCATCCTTACACCTATACGTTACCCCACCAGGCCCTTGATCCTGCATCACTGACAAGGTTGCAAGGTTGAACCGCGCCGGAAAAATCCTGATGTAATTTCTCGGTCAACCTCTGGCTCGTTAACGGGACGTGCAGGTTAACGAGCGAACATCCTACTCACTGAAACACCGTGGCCTCCAACATGATGGGGATATTATATTCACGTAAACAATGCTGACAATCACAGGTACGGTATTAAATACCTTGAAGGTGACCTAACTTAATGTAAAATATATCAAGGAGAAGATAGAAGTTGATTGGAGTAATTGTGAAATATGTTGACGAAATTTGATAATGCAACACATATTATATCATAGTGATCTGCTAGTTTAATAAGCAGATAGATCGTAGAATTATCCATTTTTCTTCTACGTTTATTTATAAAAAAAAACGAACAAAACCCTAAAATCTGAAAAAAGTTGTATATTGTATACTTAACGCAGTGTATAACGTCCTACTTTTCAGGTAGGGGTGGGGGTTGGCCGAATGGTTAGCACGTGCGCGCTTTATCGTAAGGTCTGCCATTGAGTCAACTGGCCTGTTAGGTCGCCTATCCAACCTCATGGGTGTTCTCTGGGTTCTCCGGTTTCCTCCCACTACTAAAGACCCCTCCCTGTAATTCTGTTGCCATATTTGGACGCTAGGGTAGGGGGAGAGAAATGGGGTTTAACGCCAACTCGACACAAACTAGATCTTTTCCTGACTAACATTTGGTTCAATTTTATTTTCAGTTATTCACTTGCACGTAGGGATCTTTAGCAGGGGGCGAGGCACCGGGGGCGAGGCACCGGAGAAAACCCACGAGGTTGGACAGTCGACCCCACTCCTTGTCACGAACAACGAGGGAATCGAAACTACGCTAGTTTCCTCAATAACTGATCTAGTCCTCCCAGTAGTCAAACCCTTCATGCCAACGTGGACATTGTAGAAACTGCATTTTGTCCCTTCCGAACGACTATGTACGTCATCTAGCTTCCCTTAAAGGGACTTAAATCGCTATTCTTTGGAACCTAGAAATTGACACAAAATGAGCTACAGCGCATATAATAATGTAATATGAATGTATGCAAACTGATTTACATTCAATCGTTTCTGTTTTTACTAGATGTTCAAATCAATAATATTCGGCGAAATACACTAAGTGTCCGAACTGAATGGCAGTCTTTGACATCTGGTTATTCCAGCCTACACCGATAGTATTCTCCATCATGGGATATGTTTAACCTGTTTCATCGTGTCGCTTCATACAAATGGCGCTCGAAAGCATTCTGCCACCCAATTCGTGTGCAAATTTTAAAATTTTTATTTTCATCCTCTCGCTTCATACAAATGGCGCTCGAAAGCATCCTGCCACCCAATTCGTGTGCAAATTTTATAATTTTAATTTTGTCTTAAACATTTGGATATCAGAAGCCCAACTTTTCACGGTAAGATCATAACATCAATGTTGATTGAAATTGACAAAAAATTCGTGGAAGACTGTCTTAAACATTTGGATATCAGAAGCCCAACTTTTCACGGTAAGATCATAACATCAGTGTTGATTTAAATTGACAAATAATTCGTGGATGATAAAGACTTGCATCCTTAAAAGGCCACAGATGAACATCGCCTGCGATATCACCGGGATGGAAGCGTTCTCTTTACGTCGCCCTTTAATAAAACAAAAACGTAGCAGTCTCGCCTGTATGAGCCTATAATTTGATCATCGGGATCTAATATGAAATCTGGTCTATGGTTAGATCAACGATACGAGAATTAACGAGATAATCTCAAATTAATCTTCTTGAAGGAATTAAGCCCATTATTCTTATATACTTTGTTTCCAAAGGGTGCTTAAGTTACTCGAAATTATGCCTGGTTGAACGCCTTTTCTGCGTCGTATCCCGTCAGAGGATTGTGTGAGTTGATGTTATCTGATTCTCTTAAGGTTGAATTAATAACCGTTCTATACGATCATATACTTAAAGTTTAACCCTGCCAAATACCTTTACAAAAGAGTTTAATAGTTCAAGTCACAGGGTTTAAGATTACAGATCAAAGCGTTGTATGTAGCTATATAGATTTATAGGCCTTTTAAAACAAGCAAATGAATTTATTTTAAAAAATGGCGTCATACTTTATTGCACCAACCGTGATAGTGAAGACTGATATAATATATGCGATGCAGTGGGCTGTGTGAGGGGCGTGTTGTCCTCACATCGACGCTACGGTCTACTCTTGTTTGTTTTTAGGACTGCTATGGGATCTTTAATATGCTATCAGTGATATAGACCACGAATTTTCGTCCCATTCGAGCGATTAGACGTTTTCTTTTTGCCTCACCTCCCATCCTTCACAACAACTGACTAGAAATGGTGACGACCCAATAACGAATAATTAGATATGATAAATGTCGATGTGTTAGTGTACTGTCAGTGGTATAAACGAGACCACCCCTTTTCGTCCCATACGAGTGATTAGACGTATTGTTTTTACCAAATTTTCCATCCTTCACAACACCTGACAAGAATTGGCGATGATCCAAGAAAGAATTTTAGATATGATAAATGTCAATATTCGCCTTCAAATATTGTTCTTCACATTTCTGAAACACCAAACATTTTTTTTTGCTTTGTCTTTGATTTTCTCAATCTTATTAAAACACAGATCCTATTTCGTTTCTTTTTTTATAGTTCAAAATTTTGTTTTATTTGTCTCTGCTACATTGGGATCTGAAAGAGTTGTAATATAACAGGCGTTGTGGATGGCGTGAGGGGGTAGTCAATGAAACCATCTATTACGGCAACTTCTTGGCGTACCATGCACAGAACTGTGGGTAAGCCATTACAAACGTCAACACTGATTGATTAATCAATGCCTCGCGTCATCCGGTCAAAAGCCGCTCGTACAACCCCTGGCGCGACCTTCGAGTACAACTGGTCATATCTTCATCTTGCGTTCTCCCCTATGGTAGGCCAACAAAAGTATTAAAAACACCGAAATATAGATCTATATCCAGATTGCGATTTTCTTTGCCAGTTTTGAACGCGTTAAGCAAACATATAAGTTAATAAATAAGGTTAATTTTTACTTTCTTCTAATCGCACAAATATTAAATCAATTTCTTCATCATAGGTGTGAATTTGTCGATTGAATAAAAACGATCCCCGTAATTTGATCAAACACGAATTAACAAATTATATTTATCATGTAATTTTAGCTACTTAAACCACTGTAAGCACATAAACTAGTTCAATAAAATAATATTTAATTGCTAATTTCAAATGTTAGCTTTATCGATTGAATAAGGTTTAATCGTCATGCGAGATTTTCAACATATTTTTTACCTGGCGAAAATGTCAACTAATGCAAATTTGTTAATTAAACGTCTCTTTTTTGCCAAATCTAACATTTCTGTTAACTTTCACAGAATTCACGTGAAGAAGTTTCAGATTTTTGATGGTTACCTATCAACAATACATGTTTATATGATAAAACTAAGGAATCTGTCCGGACTTTAGAAATAGTTGTTGCTTATCAATATTATGTGTATATGTGATGTGCATGTTTCTAAGTTCATTTGCTCAAAGGTAATTTCAGATTGTTCCTGTGACTCCCCATTAACTGTACGGGACCTCTGGTTTCCTCCCACTGCTAAAGACTCCTATGCGCTAGCGAATTATTGAAATAAAAAAACATATTTTAGTCCCGAAATTACCTAGTTTGGGACAAGTGCATGTTAAAGTCCCCCCCTCCCTCTCCCTCTCTCTCTCGTTTTGTTTAGATTGTCCAGCTTGCACTCCCTTGATCAGCTGTGAAGGACGGGCGGCCTCTCATGGAAACGTTCCTGTGGTGCGGAAAATCAAAACCACGCCACTGGACTCAATTACAGACCTACTGACCAAACACACACGCGTTAAACTAGTAAACATAACTGTTTTTCAGGATTCAGATTGCTAAATACGGTACTGGTCCAGGTTCTTCCGCTGTTGAATGCGGGCCTGTATTTGTCATACAGCTGTGTTTGTTATGCTGAAAAATATATGGTGTCTGATATTTGGTCAATGCAACCATTTATATTAAAGGGACACTAACACTCTTGCTAGCTTGACAGCTCCAGAAAATAAATAACAGCCGTATTCTAAGTACTAGATGTTTAAGTGTCCTAACTGTTGTGTAAATTATCCATTACATCCTATGTTATTGTCCAGAGGGTTCAAAAATATTTTAAAGTCCAAGTCACATTTGAAAAAGGTTTACGTTAGGCTTTTCAAACCTTTTAGTTGAATTTTTCCAATTTTTTTTTTAAATTAGGTGTGTTAACACGAAATTTGTATCATCAATTAATTGGAATATTGTAAAATAATACAATTTGTTGAACAGAATAAAGATTAGGACATATTATTCATTTACAACAAGAGTGGTATTTAACCTTTAATAGGCCACGATTGTCAATTTTTTCACTTGGCTCATTTTTTATCCAAATTTATAAATCTCTGATCTGTGCACCGAGAGACTTTTTTTTTATCCATGCAGAAAAAACTGATACGGTTTACTTCGAGTGCTGGCGAGTAGCGATAAAAATTGATTAAAAATTCACCTGGCGTTACGTGATCATTAGCCAAATGACATACACCTTTTTATTAAGTTTTATACCCCTCTTCCTGCCAAACAACATACAGGCGCATCTTGACAAAAACAAAAAAATGGCAGTTGGTTGAAAATACTTACAATCTGATTAAAACACAGATCTATATTTCGTTTCGTTTTTTTATACTTTCGATGGCCTACACCACATGATGGGAGAACGCTAGATCGGAGACGGTCCTACGCATTTTATGACGTCACATGTGGATTGTGGGTTAGGGTAAGGGTTAGGCTTGGCCCAGGGTTAGGGTTAGGGCTAGCCCTGTTTACATCTCGAGACTTTGACGAAATCTACGGGTCCTAGCCCTTACCCTAACCCTAACCCACAATCTATATATGACGTCATATGTGCTAAAATTCGTAGGACCGTCTCCGATCTAGCGTTCTCCTACATGATGATCTGGCCGGTTGTTCTGGGAGGTCGCGCCAGGGGCTAAACGAGCGGCATTTGGTACTATGACGTCAGACATTGATAAATCAATCCGCGTTGGGTTTCTAGAGGTTTATTCGTAGTTCTGCGCAGAGCACGCCAAGAACACGCCGTAACACACCCTTTACTTGACCAATTCCTCATATCAACTAGAACGCCTGTTATATATAACAACTCTTCCAGATCCTAGTGTAGTAAAGACAAGTAAAACAAAATTTTGAACTATAAAAAGCGAAACGAAATTGGATCTGTGTTTTAGTCAGATTAAAATACTTTCGATATGCAAAAAAATTGATACTGATTCGAATTATGCCGTTTTCCTTGGGCGCCAAGCACAGCGATTCTATATTCATGATCTCGTTGGCTACTACTTCTTTGACATTTTATAAAGCAATGGGGTATTTTTGTTGCCCCGGCATTTCTTTTCCTTTAAAGGTTGTTGCTTATGTCGGCCTCGAGGTTATATAGCAGACAAAATAAATATGCCGTTAAGATGATTTTTATATTTTAATTAGTTGTAAAACGCCGGTGTGTTTAAGCCGGGGTATGGGGTACTACAAGTGCCGGAGTGTAGCATTCGCATGTACTACAAAGGCCGGAGTGTAGCGTTCGCATGTACAGCAAGTGCCGGAGTGAAGCGTCCGCACGTACAGCAAGTGCCGGATTGTAGCATTCGCACGTATTACAAGTGACAAAGTTAAGTCCAAAAATACCCCCCCCCCCCGGGGCTTGTAGTACGTGCGAACGCTTTATGTCTTCTTACCACTCTTCTGGGGCTTTACGCCCGCTTCCGCCTAGGGTTATATCGCAGATAAGTGATAATGTATGTCGGGCTAATGCTTTGTTGAGGCATAGTTTTGCGAGGATAAATGAACATTGTAATAATCATTCCTGTAGAAATTCACTGGATCCCAAAAAACGATTAATTGAGTTTTTCCCAATTTGCATTACTATTGCATTGGGCTCGTACAATGTCAAAATTGCTAATATTGTGAAGTACATACGTTTACAGTTAGCTACATCGAATCGAAAGGTGAACAAGAACGAAAATAAAAAAAAAAAAATAAATAATGGGATGATTTCGGTTCTCACAAACGTGCCTTTGTTTATAAAGTAAAGCAGCTGACAAAACTAACAATAAACTCTATTTCAAGAAACACACAGGGGAATAAATATCGAATTGACTTTTTCAGACAGATAAAAAAAAAACATGCAGGAGAAAATTCGAATTCACGACTTTTTTTCAGACAGAAAAACCAAAAAACATAATCAGTTTAAATTTCCTGTTTCAACTCAACATTTGTAGATATTCTGTTTTAAAAACAACAATTGCAAGTTCCTGTTTTGTTTTTAAGAAGTAACATTTATATATTAAAGCCGTCGAGAGACTTTAAATTGTGTGCAAACTACAATAATTTAAAATTGTGATAACATCTAAAAATATTAATACAGCCCTGGACAGCGTATCTCTTGGTGTAGCATCATGTGTCTTTCTGTCAGGCGTGAAAAGTGGGCACACCTAAAACTAGTCGCCACATCCAACGTATCACCCATGCATCTTTTCTTACTACATATTGTGGTCGTCTAGAATTTCTTATTGTTAATTGACTTTTTAAATGTCCTTTTCACGTTGTGTATTCTCTTCTTCTTATCTATCGTCAAAATCTGCAGCCATGGAAATCTCAACCTTTTCCAATCTGCGACCATGAAATTCTCACTGTTTTTTTTTATACCATGAATAACAATGCAACAGTTCCTTTTCACATTTTATATATTAAGCTGCTTAAAGCCATTCTCTCAAATCTCTTCCAGGCAAACTCGCTGGGACGATTCTGATGATAGAAATTGCTGCATCTTATCGTCTAGGAACTCAGATGGTAATCTTTCCGGAATCTAATGAAAACCCGCCAGGATTCATTTTTTTAGCACCCATATATGGACATCACGCACAGACTAGGCTATTCATGACTCTGGATCTAGGCAATTACTGATATGATTGGTTAGGCAATTAGTAAATTTCCGATCACGTGAAATCTGCTGATATTTTGTCGACACATAGAACCAGCTATGCTTTGGTTCTCTAATTCTTTTTTTATATAACAATTTACAGGCGCGAATCCAGAAGGGGGGTCGAGGGGGTCCGGACCCCCCCCCCCCCCCCACTGCTCAGACTTGAATATTTTTTATGCGATTTTATTGGCGACTTTTAGACCTGTAATTTTGGAATTTACCTTCCGGAAATGCACCAAATTGAATCTAATTTACCAAATTTTTCTGGTTTAGTTGGTTTAGTGCCTTTTATCAAACCTAGACCCCCCCCCCCCTGCAAAAAATCCTGGATCCGCGCCTGATTTATCACTCATTTTGATTTAAGTGCGATGTGTGAATATAATAATTAGCCATCGGATCTAAACGACTTACACAGTAGAGACTTCAGAATTTTCATATGTAATAATACGAATAGAACAAGATTACTCAATGACCGACAAACTGTCTTTGATGTTGAAATAAACAATATAACAATATATTCATACTTTATAATATATGTCTATTTATAACACAAGTTTGTAGTCAATTTCTCGCTTGACATCATCTTGTGTATTTACACGAGTGCAGACAAATACATTCCTTTATTACTTTATAGACTGAATAGAGCAGAGATTTGTTATATTAGATTTATTACGCATTGGAATTTACAATAAAAAATAAAATGGGATTTTTACGTCTTACTTTTCTATCGTCACTTGCTAATGAAGACGGCATACCCCATAGTGTTATATTATGAGGGGAGTTTTGCCCCTACAGCGCCGCTATGATCTACTCTTATATCCAATTCCAACTGTAAATTGATCTTTTACGTGTCAATCATATTCTAAAAAGAGTTGTGTACAAAGCATGTCACTACTTGTAGCCAATAGAGCGATGGTTATTGCGTAGGCCTTTCTGCGTCAGCCTGACTGGTGCAGGAACGTGGATCGTTCAAAACCTGCAATTTTATTCCATTTAAAGATTTATACTAATGCTAATAATAAAAAATGAGCTGCCGAAAAATCCTGAAAATCAGTTCTCTGAAGTAATAAAATAAGTTCCAAAGACATTGGATTTTCGTTAAATCCGAACGATCTATAACGATCAGATCAGGGTGGTGACCTTAAAGCGCTGCCGCTGCTACAGCTGGGCAAAATGATCCCATATTGCGTCAAGATCGCCGTAAGCGTGGTAAAAGTCTTGTGGAAACGCCAGATAATGTGCTGTGGTCTCCATGGCCGCCAATTATTGCCGAGTGACGGCGCTGATTTTAAACTTGTTCAAAACAAACACCAGGGATCTGCGATCTGACCTGATAAACTGAGATAATTCGACTTTTTTCAAGGTTTTTTTTTGGGGGGGGGGGGGCATTTTCTCGCGTTGTGTTCACGTTTGCCGTCGACCTTGTGCATTTGCTGGTCGCCGAATGGTCGCAGCAGCACAGTAAAGCCCCGTCAGACCGGAGTGGTGACCCTACTGCGCTCTGCGACCGAACGGCGGCCTGAAAATACACAAGGTCGTCGGCAAGCGTGAACACAACGCGGAAAAATGTCCCAAAATTACAATCTTAAAAAAGTCGCGTTCTTACTGCGACCTCTGCGTTTATATAGCATTCTCGCGGCGGGTTCGTCACGATCTCTCCGCGCTTATGGCGTTTCGAGTGCGACCTATAAGCTTGGCAACGGCGGTCATCGCGAACCCGCGTCGCTCAACCACACGTCTTATCTGGGCTACATGTGCGTTTCCACCACGTGATCACGGCGACTATGCAAGCTGGTTAGATTTTTTTTCGAAATTTCAAGATGACCTTTGAATCGCCCGTTTTCAAAGAAAGTCGTGCATGAAAAGCATGGTCGCCCTAAGCGAATAATGCAAGCTTGTTAACCGCGCCATGGTCGTATTAAGAACTCCATACACGTTTAGGGAACCTCATAACATCGCCATATGCTTTAGAGGTAGCCCCATGGGGTCGTGATGCAGTCGCGCAACAGAGGTGGAATCATCGTAACATCGCCATGACAACGCCATAAGGACCCAGAGCGCTTGGTGGGATCGCGGTCAACGCGTGAGGGTTGTGGCGAAGACGCCATGAAGGCACCGTTGCAAATGTTACAATTTTCGCAGCGTCTTTTCCACGTGTGTACTGCACGTGTGCTACGTTCATAGAGATGTTACCACGCTTATCTCGCGACCCAACACGTTCTCTCGGTTTTCCAGGTCATATGGCAGGACCTTGGCGTTTGCTTTGAACATACTCAAAACAAACGCCGTGACTCTGCGATCATTGACGACCATGAAGACGACAGAACGATATCTTGCGTTTCCACAGCGCTCAGGGTGATCTTGGCACGCTCTGAAAACATTTGTTATCGCCGTAGCAGCACAATAAGGACTTTCGCGACCCCATCACGTTCTCGCAGCTTTCCAGATCATATGAGCATGTTCAAAACAAACGCCGTGATCCAGCGACCATTGGCGACCATGGAGACCACAGCACGATATCTAGTGTTTCCACCGCGCTGTTACCACGCTTATGGCGATCGTGTCTCGCTCTGAGACCATTTTTTGTCGCAGTAGAAGCGGTCTGACGGGGGTATAAGGAACACTATCCGGATCTGACGGAGGCGTAAACCAATGACTGGAAGATCCCGGGCAAATATCTCGGCCAAAATCAGGAACGCGCTCTTGATATCCTGATCCGTCAGCCAGTACAATACTCGAATAAGCACTGTGGCTCTCAATAAAGGAACTGTCTGGACCAACACCAGGGATGAACCCTTGACCTTCTGGTTCCTGATCCTCTGCAGTATACCCGCTCAGCCAGCGTGACTCTCAATAAAGGAATTTTCTGGGCGAACAACAGGGATGAACCCGCGACCTTCTTGTTCCAGGTCCAATGCAGTATACTTGCCAAGCCAGCGCAGATCTCAATAAATAACTGCCGAATTTGTGGTTTTAATTCAACTCGCCAGCGTTCGAGTTTACATATGTATCCCCCAGACAGAAAATAGACATTCTAGGGATTTAACTTAAATAACACAAACAACTATCTACTCTTCAGATACATCAAACGTATTTTACATTGACATCATACTTTACAACAACGACGCCATCTTCTTTGTTCACATTTTACACATCTTCCGACAAATCGACAGAATTCGCCACAATCAAACTCGGGGAGTGTGACGATGTACACAAAACCGTGACATTCTTCTCAATCCCCGTGTGAAATATTTACGCCGATAAATTATGTTTATTTTGGTGAAGACAGAAACGAAGAATTCTAAGTTCAAAACAAATTTGTCGAATTTATAAAACGCATTATATACTCAACAACGACATTATGATATTTAAATTCACTTTGATCAAAAGTAAACAACGAATTCAAGTATCCTTATAACATCTTATGGGGTGGAGTGGTTGCAATTAATTTTGTCATATATATGTTTTTTCACATGTCGCACCAATTCAATACATTATTTCAACTAACTTAAAGAGTTTTCGAAATGAAATGGGGCTTTTAACGCCTAACTGTTCTGCTCCGACTAAGTTAATGAATGCGAGGGAAATTTTGCCCCGACAGCGGCACTACGGCCTACTCTTATATCCAATTGCCTAGTGATCATTTACGTGGACACCAATCTGTACACTGGACTTTAGCTTTTCGTCTCGCCCGAACAACTATACCCTGTTCCTTGCCAGGTCCTCACAAAGAGGTTTAGATCATTTAATTGGGGGGGGGGGGGGCTGGTTGATCGTTGAGTATATGTGTGCAGGACGGGATTTCTGGCGATAGAAACCGTATAGTCCCTAGGATGGTACGATAAACCGCAATAAATCCATCTACATGGTGTCATTAGCCCGGTTGGTAAATAAATCTTATTTTTCACTGGATATCAAAAAAAAAAAAGTTTGCAAATCAAACGCCATATTATCCTATTTACCCAGTATGAATGTTTCAGCTCCGGTTATAATTGGTTCTCTGCCAAGAGGATCACCTGTCCAGCGTCGCAGGGTTTCTCTGGGTCTTCCGGTTTCCTACCACTATTACGAACCATACGATCAAGAGAACTATTGAAATAAAATCAAACCATAATGTTAGTCCCAAAACAACCTAGGTTTTGTCGAGTGGACGTTAAATCCCATTTCTCTACTTTAAAGCCCCAATAACACTCTTGTTGTAACTGAAAAATATGTCACAATCTTCATTCTGGTCAACAAATCGTATTATTTTAGATTATTCCAATTGAATGATGATATAAATTTCATCTTAACACACCTAATTTAAAAAAATGGAAAAATTCAACCAATTGATTTGAAAAGTCTAACGTAAACCTTTTCAAATGTGACTTGGATTTTAAAATATTTTCGAACCCTCTGGACAAATAAAATAGGTTGTAATGGATAATTTACACAACAGGTCGGACATTTAAACATTTAGTACTTAGAATAAGGGTATTATTTATTTTTTGGAGCTACCAAGCCAGCAAGAATGTTATTGTCCCTTTAATATTACAGAAATAAACTTGTTGGGACATTTAAAATAACATTTCACCGTTCCGGTGTTTAAACAAATATAAATCGACGATCGTGAAGAGAAATGAAACGGAATCTGTAACTTTGCATTTTGTATGTTAATGTATAAATGTGATTTGTTGACAAGAAGTTTGTTGACAATCAACACAGTTTCTGTAAACAAACAAACACAGCCAGTTTAAACTGTATCAACACAAGACGATTGGGCGGTGTTTTTGATTCTGTTCAAACCTTGTGTTGTTCAGTTGGATATTTCAAGTGTTATCAACGTGCAGCTAGCGATACCTATAGGGCAATATAACTTGAAAGGGATTTTTACACAATGATACTATTTCATTTCTTATTACCTTTAGCAGGTAAGTTTTTATTTTCGGGGATTTTATAAATGAAATAAAATGGAGTTTAACGTCCTACTGTTTTACAAAGACTGGGCTAATGAAGATAGACATTCAGCGGCGCTACGGCCTATTCTTTTATGGAATTCCAACTGTCAAAGGCCCTTTTATGAGTACGTTTTCACCAATATATACACAGGACCTCGGTTTATCGCCCCACCCGAATGACTGGACACTGATTCTTGCCAGGCCCCACGTCATCGTTGAAGTTTTGAATTTTGTTTATGTATCTAAATTTAGACCGAGTAAATTAAACAAAAATGAAATATTCATAAAATCATGGTTTTTATCCAGCGTAGTTCCCTATTATCAGTGATATAGGACGAAGGATAGGCTAGGGGACAACGCACGGTCGGTCGAAGAGTCCCGTGTACACATGGACGTAAAAGAACGCTTGACAATTGGAATTCGATATAGCGCCGTTGTCCGGGCAGGAATTCCCCCCCCCCTCGTTGGCACACGTATAGCATATTCTGTCATGGATTCTTTTATGCATGTAATTAGTTTTCCTAGACTAAATTTTAACAAGCATTTCTTTCTATAGTACACTCAAAGCCACGAAAAATTAAACAAATGTACATAACAATTGGCAAAATCGAGATAACAAGCATCTGTGGATACTTTAATGAACGAATTTAATAAAAATACACATAACCGAAACGTCAGAGAACCATGAAACAAAGCAGGGGTCAGCTTAAGTCAATATCAGGTATGTCCACCCTGAGCTCTTACAGGTGCCTGAAATCGTTTTGGCATGGACTGGCACAGATGTCTCACTACACGCTGGGGGATTGTTTTCCAATGATTTTGAAGTGCCTGTGCCAACTCTGCAACAGTTCGTGGTGGCACGGCTTGAATTCAAACTCGTCGTCCAAGTTCATCCCAAAGGAGTTCGATCGATTCATCCATAACACGGACATGATGATAGTTCAAAAAGTCTCTTGTAAACCTGGCAGTATGGGGTCGGGCATTGTCATGCTGGAAAACCATCTGTCGACAGACGCCATATTGAGCCATCAATGGACGCAACACGGATCAAGACGGCGTCACCAACTGGGGCCGGAAGTTGACGTTGATAGTGGCCCAAACCATGACACCACCTTCCCCGAAACAATTCCTTACCAGCACGCAGTAGCTGACTAGAACTTGTTGCTCATATGCTGTAGTCGGGTGTGGCGATTTTGACCAGCGGTTGCTAGATGTGGCGTTCCAGGTCGGGGTCGATAAGCAATTCTTTCAGTGGTGTGGAAGCGTTGGCTGAGACGAACAATAGTGGACATTAAAGTGTCGGGCGACAGCTACCCACGAATCCCCCTGATCCAGCTTGCCAATAGCTATGTTCCTGTTCCTGTAAAGCTTGGCATTTTTCCGAAGTGATGAACGTTGAAATTTTGATCTGTAGGGAATGCACGTGCAAAATGTGTGACACAGGATTGCTTAAAATCGTGAAAAAGGACAAGTGTTGTGTTTGCAGGAACAAATTGCATTACCGAGAACTTATATTGGCTTCAAACCCAGAACTTCACAAAAAGAGACCATTCACAAGTTTCACCTATGTGCCATAAGATAGGAAAACCAAGAAAACGTTTACAAGAAAAAATTCACGAATTAGGCTTTGCGTTTTTAATGGCTTTGGGTATAGTTTTGGGAAAGGTATTTAAGATGCCTTCTCGCCTACAAACTGTTTGATTTGATGATAAATTTGGACTAAACTAATTAATATATCAAACGTTTGCTTCAAATCTCTATACAAGCAAAATATTGTTTGTCACGTGACTTGATTCGTGGAGAATCTATTTTCAACTTGTGTCTGGCATTAGCCGCTGTACGTTTATCATAAATCGATGCCATAGTTCTGGAAGGTTGTAAGTGCCTCTTATGACACAAATAGCTTTTTTGCATATGATGACTAATCACATTTAGAGCCTTCTCTATGCAAAATTTCAGAACTGTAAGGTCGTAACTTAAAATGTTGATATCCTTATTGCGTTATTAAGATTGGAATAGGTTTTCCTCTCATATCTCAAAAACTAAATCCGACAATTTTTGACACTCAAGACCTTTCAGAACTATGACATCGAAATATAGAAGTCTAAGTAAGTTCTTGGATTCTCTAACTTCTTTTTTAGCCGTTTAAGTCCCTTAACGTTCGCCCAACTGTTAGCCATTAGATCAATTTGATTAAAACACAGATCCTATTTCGTTTCGTTTTACTTGTCTTTACTACACTAGGATCTGGAAGAGTTCTTGTCATTGACCTGTTGTGAATGATATGAGGCATTCGCCAATGAAACAGTCTGTGGCGGTGACTTTTTGGACATCTAATGCACGGAACTGTGTGTAAACCACTACACACGTCAACGCTGATTGATTTATCAATGTCTCGCGTCATAGGGCCAAAAGCCACTCGTTTGACCCCCCCCCCCACTATAACTTGTCATGTATTGTAGGCCATCGAAAGTAAAACGAAACGAAATATAGATCTGTATTTCAATCAGATTGCCATTAGATCACTGCTGCTTACGTCACACGAGTAGAAAGGCTGCTAGTTAGTTTTGTCCTGTTGGCGTCTCATGTTTTTCAGGAAATCCAGTTTTTTTCTAGTAAGATTGGGTGTCTATACTTTCCATATATATAAATATACCATACATTTTATCGGAAATAACCACCCGTGGGAAGGTATCTTTAAACGTTTGACTTGTTTATCCATTAGTTATTCGAAAATTGTTGAACCTGAATTCATCTATTCGCTATTGTAAATCTTATCCTGTCAGGCATGCGAACTAGATTCGTGACCTTGTGAGCGTGGCGCAGGTTCACCAAGAGGGAGGTCTGGAATCCATCCCAGTGTTGAACTAAAAAGCTTCTTTGGATTTTCCAATCTGGCTTTCCCTTGTAAATGGTGCAGGGTGGAGGATCTGGCAAAAGGAGAGGATAGGACGAAAAGCCGAGCCCCCGTGTACTCGTAGTGTGCACGTAAAGCCCCCTTTACAGTTGATTGCATGGAAAGCACCCTTGAAAGTTGGTGTGCACGTAAAGCACCCTTGGCAGTTGGTATGTGCACGTACAGAACCGTTGTCTGTATGTGTGCATGTAAAGAACCCTTGGCACTTTGAATACGGTGAAGGTAAGGTGTAAACTCCACTGGCTGTCAATATTTCCATCATAGTCTTGCTGTTGGTGCAGAACAGTGGCAGGCGCGGATCCAGAGGGGGGGGTTTGGGGGGTCCCCCCCCCCCCGGCGCCGCTACATAAAAAAATAATGCCTTGCATCAATGAAATTACATCACAAAGTAATCCTATATCAGTATAAAAATGATTTCTCTGTTTAAAAACTCAATTTGTATGTATGCCTATGTAATTTAGAGACGATGATGGCAGATTTCCGTAACAGAAACCTGGCAAACCCCCTCCTGCAAAAATTCCTGGATCCGCCCCTGAGTGTGACGTTAAATTCCATTTGATTTTTACAGTTAGATTTCATTTGTGGTTGGCATCACAATTTGCTTCGTAGCGCAAACTTCTGAAATCCAGGTGCAACCTAATGATATGTACAATTGGTAAAGGAAGCAAATGAATGGCGCTTAAGTGTCTCGTGAAAACATGACGTCATTCATTTATTGCTTACGACTTAAAATGGCGGTCAACTAGCTTAGTGTCTGTTCTCAAGCGGAGTTAACTGTAAACAGACAGCCTAAGTTTAGTATGACAACCATTTGTGGGGTAATAAAGACGGTCAACTAGCTTAGAGTCTGTTCTCAAGCGGAGCGAACTGTAAACAGGCAGCCTACGTTTAGTATGGTTACACGGATGTTGCACCCGAAAAGCGTATACAAACAAATTATTTTCGCTCTTTGCGATTTGCACTTCATAAAGAACAAAAAGTAAAAATTTAAAGTTCGGTGATTTCGATTTTTGTGAAATTAGACAATGAAAAGGAGTTGAACAACATCCACTAAACGTGACATGACGAAATAAAACGAGGAAATGTCTGATTGTAATTCAATTCACAATCGCTATTGTTTACAGGCCCTGAATGACAAAATCAAAAACTTAATTTAAAAAAAAACAAAACGTGTCAAATATTTCGATTTTGTCTGTGAGTATTAACTTTCAGAAATTGTGTAATAAACGTGTTCGCAACTTAAAACATGGCGAAGCAAAGTAAAGATTTTATAGGAATGTTGATGATTTTAATAATGATCTCCCAGATGACCTGCTGCAATTCTATTAAATTATACATCGCTTTTCAAATTGTTTTCAAGATCCAGTTCTGTCAATTCAACTATCGCTCTCCGGTAAGGCAGACCCAAAAAGAATTTACTGGCGTGGTTTCGAATCTTCGTTTGTACGTGACAAGGAGTAGGGTCGCAGTTTATAATTTCAACAAAGTGAAGTCTAGGATTAAAGAGTTGCAACAGTATACACGCCAGTCATACCAAGATGATTAGTGGTCAAAACAAGGAATGTGTAGCAGAGATAGTTTTACATTTCGGATTTCATTTAGCTTCAAAATTCAATCGGATATGTTACAAAAATGAAATGGTTTTAACATCCTACTGTTCTGCTCCAACTGGGCTAATGAAGCCGGGCATACACCATACAGTGTGCTGTGAGGGGAATTGTACTCGAAAAGCGGCGCTATGACCCACTGTTATATTGAATTCCAACTGCCACGGGGTCTTTTAAGAGCACGCCAATGTGTACATGGAACCTTGGACTAAAGAATTATTTCCAATTGAAACAATGTACAGAAGAATATCCTGTTGACGTTTTGTTATCGTTGTCTTCTTTTTTAAATGATTTTAGTTTGCTGCCAGACAAGAGAATCAGATTGGAGCATTACGTACATGAGCAGCCATGCTATGTTTGTTATGGTCAAATGCCAAAGCACGCCATCAAGACGGAAACGAAATATCAAAATCTCTGATCAAATACCAGAACAATCTAGTAAATTAAACGGCCAGCGTAAATATATGACAGGTCAAATATTGATAAAGACACAGAGAGAGAGAAATGGGGTCATTTTGGGATTAACATAATATGGTTCAATTTTATTTCAATAATTCGCTTGTGTGTAGTGGTCTTTGGCAGTGGGAGGAAGCCGACGAGGTTGGACAGTCAGGTGACCCTACTACTTGTCACGTGTACAACCGAGGAAACCACGGCAGTTGACCCAATGACAGACCTTATGATACAACCCACATGCGTTAATAATACCCCCCACCCCCGTTCAATATTGAACCAACATAAATAATCTTTGAGATTGGCATTTAGCGATTGAACATAACAAGCAGGGCTTAAATCGTTCGATAAAGCCGGGTTCAGACATTTAAATTGATTTCACGTAATGAGGCATTTATACAGGTTCTTTCGTGGGACCCACGGTGGCTCAGTGAGTAAGGTGCTGGTCCAGTCATCACGGGATCACGGGTCTCGAGCCCAGAGTTGGTTGAAAACGATTGTGGGGATCTCTCAAGTTGGGGGATAGTCTGGCAAGAAAACCGAAGCCGCGTGTAAAAACACCTTTCCTCGAGTTCGCAAAGCATTCTCCGGTTTCAGTTAAGAATTCACTCAAAATTGTTCGCCATATTGTAACTACAATATAACCCTTTATAAAACTTTTTGTTGTTTTAATTTATGAAATATATCAATAAAAATTGATGCGCAAATTGCTTTGTGTTTCTGGATCAAAGATATTTCTGATAAACAGCAATTAAAAGTTGAGTAAATTCGAAATCTTAATTCAGAGAATGCTTTGTGAACTTGCGCCACTGCCCCGGCAAAATTTCCTTAATTAGCACAGTTTTGGAACAGAACAGTACACTGTAAAAAGTTTTTATGTTTTTTAACAGGAAAATCATGGCAGAAAAGTTGCCATTTTTTCTCGTAATTTTAAATTAGTATGTATTTTTACATATGCAATGTTAAGCGTTTCTTACAATTGTAGGTTAAAAAACATAATGCCTGTAATTTTACATACCCTGTGTAAAATGATATAACATATCACAATGTTAAATAACAATAGATTTGTATTTAAACTTGAAGTTTGTGATTTAACCGTTGTATGTTATGCTTCCCTTACAGTTGCAGGTTAAATAACATATACGCTGTAATTTAACATACGTTGCATAAAGTAGACCTGTATTTAAACAGGTTGTTGGTAATTTAATTGCACCGTGAGAAATAATTCTGTTAGAAACCAGAAAAAGTTCTGGCAGTTGGTTAACCAGAATTTTTTCTCTTTTATTTTTAATTTGTTTATTCTTTGACAGAGAAACAATCTGGTAAACCATCTGCCAGAACTTTTTCTGGTTTCTAACAGAATTATTCCATGTTAAAATAGAGCTTCTGCCAGAAGATTTTCTGTTTTTTAACATAATTATTTTGGTTACATATAAAACAAAATCATTGTAAAAAATATTTTATTTTCTGTAAATCTAACTTTTGTGTCCTGAACGTACAAAAATATTAAAAATTAACAGAAATTAAGATGATCCATGAATGGTTTCAAATGTTGTGCTCTGAAGGCCAGGTTTACTACTTTCTGTCGTCTCTTCCACTCCTTACAAATTTTGTTACCTTGAACCTGAAACGAAATGATAAAGCACAATGACATACAGGAATGAAATCAAAAGGGCAGCGGAGATAACTATTTAGGGCTAAAGGTTCTTTAACATGTATGGCCAATAACACACATGGCCCCAGTTGTTAGTGCCAGCTGAACAAATTAGAACTTGCACCATTGACACGAAGGCCAAGTTTCAAAACAAGCTTTCTTTGCTAATGGTTAATAATCCAGCATCATATTCTCTGAACCATCACGTTTCTTACACTTTAATATTGTTTACATGGCCGAGTTCAAATTCACAATGAAACATACACCATGGCCACTATGTGTAGGCCCTATTATATATCTTCTTATGCTGTAGATTTGCCTTCGTACATACATTATTATTAGGAAGACTTACCTTCACATCTTATTGTTGGATTTCCACTGTTCTTATCCTGCATCGTCAATGCACATTCAAACAGTAACCGACATTAGTTAACCCTATCCATGAGTATAACTATGTGAATTAACAGAATATTGCCGTTAATATACCAGTTATTCTGTAATATTACAGATATGCAGCTAAAATTACAGCCATGTGTTATGACAAATATTGTGTCAAACATGTCATACACATTGGACTGAGACCCCCACCCCAGCCTTTCTGATATCGGTCTAAAGCCAGCCAAGTCTCAATAAAAAAGAATATAAAATCTTGATCTTGATAATAAAATTGAAAAAATTAATTTTCCTGGTCTTAGTAGGATGGTAGTGATACTTTCAAAGTAAGCAGCTGATCAAGCATGGAATTACAAATAACTATTAAAAAAAAAAAAAAAAAAGATACTTGTTTCTAGGAATGGACAAGAGCGACCGGGACACTGCAAACATTGAGAGACGTTCGGAAAGAAGCCGGGTTCGCAGCGAATATATAAATATAGGACGAACAAAGGGACAAATTAAAATATTTATTTAAAAAAAAAATTAAGTCGAAATTGCTCAAACAATCGACAGAGTAATAGCTAGATTGTGTATCCATTTGTAAATTAACTTGAATATTCTGTTGAAATACCCAATCTGTTAGATTGCATACCTATTTGGTAATTTAACTTTAATATGTTGTTAAAATACACAATCTCGGATGTTAAAAGTTAAATTTTTACATAAATGTTTATAAACACAGTTTTTACGTAATTTTACCTCTGATAGTTTTATAACAGGACAGTTTGTAAAATTTTACAGTAATTTCATGTTTTTATACATATAGTTTTTACAGTGTATAGTCCGCGGTATCACTTTTGTGGAAGCGGGCGTTAAAACAACCAGATTAGTAGCAGAACAGTAGGACATTAAATCCCATTTCATTTCGTTAATCCGCTCAACGTTCCGATTGATTACAGTGTCACGTGATGTGTTATATTAGATTTTCAGACAGACGACCTTTCGTCCAGACTGTCGGAAAATTTATTTGTGGAATGTTTCTCTTTGATCATCATCAGAATCAATATGTCTTCCTTCAGTCGGTCGTGTCTTCACGGAAATAAATTATCTTTCAATGCTTTATTAACAATTTATGTTAATTTACCTTGGTGGAAGCTCTCGGGTCGGAACTCACAAGCATTGTCGTATGTCGGTATTTAAACAAAACGAAATGAAATGAAATGGAGTTTAACGTCCCACTGTTCTGCTCCGATTGGGCTAACGAAGGTGGGCATATGCCATACAGTGTGCTTTGGGGGGAACTTTGCCCAGACAGCGGTGCTAAGGCCTACTCTTATATCGAATTCCAACTGCCAAGGGATCTTTTACGTGCCCCTAAAATGCCCACCCACAAAACCGTAGACCCGTGGACTATTGCACCGTTGTTTGAACTGATAGACCCTATTCCTATTAGAATATTGTAGTTTGCAAGATCTTCATTAGTTCCTCAAACTACGAACAGCAGCTTTAAAATGCTCATCTTTCACAGTCGAGAAATTTAGTTTCGTTTTACACACAGGAGTTGGGGGTCGTACGAACGAATTTTGACCCTTTGATGTCAGGCCTTGATTACCCAATCGGCGTTGAAGTTTCTAGTGATGTACCCACAGTTCCGCGCATCGCACGCCAAGAAGTCAACGTAACAGATAGTTTCATTGGCTAATCCCTTTACGCAACCCTGAACGCAGGTTATATAACAACTCTTCCAGATGCTACTGTAGTACAGACATGTAAAACGAAATTTTAAACTATAAAATACGAAACCAAATAGGATATATGAGTTTTCATCAGATTGCCGCCATATTGAAAGGTTATTGTACTATTGTTTTATATGATTATTATTCGTTTCACAAACACGGGAAGACTAAATAAACATTTGCGATTTTAATACATACGAAAACGGAAGCGGAATAAATAATTCTCAAAGTATCGGTCATCTAGCTTCGTGTTTGTTCTAATTGTGGACCGAAGTCGTGTGTGTATAAAGATAGAACAATTGTCTTATTGTTCCTGTAGAGTTATCGGACCTGTTAGCCACGACATACCACTCGTCCGTCTCAAACAGTGTCATCTCACCAACCACAAGACACCATCTTAGATAAACAATATATAAACAATGTCAATCTTTGTTTTGTGATATTAAGGACGACACTACACTAAATGAAACGTCGTATTGTTTGATAGTCCGTCCTCGGTACCCCACCTCGAAGGAGATGGGGGGGGGGCGAATTGGGACTACAAGATGAAAAGTTCCATTGGCTGACCGATAAAGTCATTTTCGATCATCAATCTGAGGCCGAATTTTAGCCCGGTTATTTTACAGGCCCCTTTTATACCAAAAAGAGCTCCATTGTGTATTTTTATCTTTGGCTTACACTCCACTGGTAGACATCTATATGTGTTTGTCTTTAAACTGAAATGAGTACTAAAATGGAGTTTAACGTCCTACTGTTTTGCTCCTACTGGGCTAATGAAGACGGGCATATGCCATACAGTGTACTATGATGGAAATTTTGCCCGGACAGTGGCATTACGACCTACTCTTATATCAAATTTAACTGTTAATGGATCTTTTACATGCACGCAAATATCTTTAAAAACGATTGACTGTTATTCGTACCTTGCCGAAAGTTTGAATACAGCACATGAACGATATGCTAGTCCTGAAAAGATCTAGTTTGTGTCCAGTGGATGTTAACCTACCTTTTTCAAAATTTTATAGGGGTTTAACCTCCAATCGACGTTAATTATGTCACTTCTGGACTAATAATATTAAGAAACCGGAAGAACCGGAGAAAACCTTCGAAGTTGTTCATGTTGACTCAATGACAGACCTTGTAATCTAAGGCGCATGCTTTAGACCATTAAACTACCCACCAATCCAGGATGAACAATTCCGAGCTACTTTCTCAGCCTACACCGGGATCAAATCCTGGACATCCTGATTAATAACCCAGCGCCTGAATCACTGTGCCACCGCTACTCCTTGGCAACAAGCTGAAATACTATTAAAACATGTTCTAAACTGTGACTAATAAGGTCATTATTTTTAGCAGACGGCACTCAAATTGGATCCGCCATATTTGATGTAGTAAATATCACGTACGGGGTCATTGGATGATTGACAAATGTCAGCATTTATTTTCCTTTTGAGTCGTTTCTTTCCGAACTCACGAATAAAAACAATAAACGCGAATGATACAAATCCAAATCCGTTTAACAGGGCGTCGAATTCTTTCATCGATGCGATTAACAAGGTTTCGATATTTCTGTCGGCATACACAGAATGTCTGAGGTTTTTGAAATTTTCATTTTTCGCCATCAGCGTTCGGGTCATTCCGCTGTGTACTTGAATGTTAACGGATTATTTGAGTGACGTAAACATCAAATAAAATCTTTCACCCCGCAATAAACCTGGATTATGTAGTTTCCATGAGAAAATGTCATTTTACTAATAAATGTTTTTTGGGTGGATTAAAATTTTACTATTTTTTTCTACAACCTGAACTATTCTTAAAGATCCATTATGGGAGATTAGATAAAGAGCTATAATTGTGAAAAACTATATAATGCAAAGGGAATTTGCTGAAAATTTCAGTCAAATTGAGATCCACTCTAAAGCGAGAATTTAGCGATTTTCGATTATGGTCTAGATAAGTTAATTAATGTCCAATTAATAGCTTATAACATTTCAGGCCCAAAGAAAGGCCTGCAATTGGCAGATTTAGTTCTTGCATAATGTATGTTTAACGAACATAACAAATAAAGGTCCAGTTACACAGCCAATCAATACCTCAGGTTTGGATGGTCGAGTAGTCAGTGATGCAGGACGGAGGGCCTGAAAGGACCGAAATCTCGTCTACACAGTGGTGTGTCGTATCGCCGCTGCCCGGGCAAAATTTCCCCCATTTTTGGAGCAGAATAGTAGGACGTTAAACCCTATTATATTTCACTTTTAACGACTGTAGATTATATTTTTCGTTTCAAAATTGGGATGGCCTAGAGTGCCGCGCTTCGACCTCTAGCTGGAGGGTCACCTCTGGCTTGCAGCTGTGGCTTCGAGTCCTGGTGTGAGCGTATGTAGCATGGAGATAGGGGGCGCCTTCTTAACCTCGTGGGTTTCCTCGGGGCATTCCAGTTTCCTCCCACTGCTAAAGACCCCTTCGCGCAAGCGAATTATTGAAATAAAATGAAACCATATGTTAGTCCCAAAATGACCTAGTTTTTGTCGAGTGGACGTTAAACCCCATCTCTCTCTCTCTCTCTCTCTCTCTCTCTCTCTAAAAAAAGAAGATAGTTTAGCAATGTGAATTGAACTATCTGATCGGTATAAAACATGAACAGAATATCTCCAGTTCTCAACAAACTGTCATTCGCCACTTGAAAGCCACCCAACATATCTTTGCTTCTTTTTGATACGCGTCCAGAATTTATAGAACGCCCGTTAAATGTGCAGAAATTTGACATCACGAAAATATTCGATTCATCTTTTGTCAAAGTGTTTTACAAAAAAAACAAACCAGACATTTTGTCGTGACACATTCGAGCAGATGTAAATGTGAAATTCAAGCGCGGGTCCGTTTTTTTTGTTTTTTTGTGTTGGCGGTTGAGATCAAGCAGTGCAGAAAATATATCAAATTTGGACCAATTGCCTGGATAAAAAATACTCGTGTTTCAGGGTGCCCGTTAATTTTGCATTGTGAACAAAATCCAATGTCGGGACAATACCGGGTGGGTTGGGGGATCTTTCTGTCTTAGTTATGTGTGGAATAACAGCCGTTTTAATGATTCTTGGAATGGCTGTCAGAGTGGAGACTTTGGAGGGGGGGGGGGGGTCTTTTATACCTTCCTGAGGTCGGGTGTTCGGACACAAGGCTGTTGTAAAGCTCTGAAGAAATCAGCAGTTGGCTCTAATTTTTAGACTCTGCGTGTGTTCAACATAAATAAATAAAATCGGATATAGATGAACGGGGATTGTTTGTTGATTGTTGATCGGGTCGTGAGTACATATTGAAGATGTGTGATGTTTTTGTTGACATTGAAGCCTGGTTTTATTAAAGATTTTAATACGATCAATATTCTATAGGATACAGGTGTGTTGTAAATCACTATATTTACTGCACCTGGCATGTACTGACTACCACCATTAACAGTACTATGTATATATATAGTCTTATTATTACAAGCCGCTGATTAAAGATTATGATAGTTCTCACTATAATAGGTGCAAACGAGATAATGTAAAGCGAATTTGATGCAAATTTCGGTCAAATTGATCCACTCTGAACCGGGAAATAGGTTAAAACGTCACAGCACACTGAATGGAGTATGTCCGTCTTCATTATCCCGATACCTTGTCAGTGGTGTAGGACGGAGGGCCTGACAAGGTACAACGTATAGTCATTCGGATAGGACGTAAAAGATCCCGTAGTAGACGGAAACCAGAAGTGTTGCTATCGAGACAAACATCTTTGCATGCGTAACCCCATATGAAACAAATTAGCATAATATGTTAGTCCGAAAATTATCTAAGTATTGTATTGACGAGGCATAAAAGTGGCCCATTCCATTTCATTGAAGTAAAAAAAAAGAGCGGTTTGAAAAAATTGCTATCAATATTCTGCGCACACCAATCTTATTAAAACACGGATCCTGTTACATTTCGTTTTTTTATAGTTCAAAATTTCGAAAATATTAAAAAACGAAAATATTAAAAAACGAAAATACATGTAGATCTGTATTTTAATCAAATTGTTAGTACACCTAACAAAAACAAAATTTACCAAATCTTGAAGAGAGAAGTTTGGTTAGTTGTTTTAAGCTGTTTGTTTTTAAAGTGTGAATAGACATCGATTGTGATTTAAGCGGATTTTATTTCTCGTTTATAACATTTTGATCTACCTGATCTCGTTTTTAGACTTTTTTTCCAATTAAAGTCGCAGATCCCGATAGTTCACTTTTACGACAATATCTAATTAATTGAATTATTTTTTGGTTTATTTAGCATAGCAAGATTGCCTGGGACTCAAATTCGCCAGGGACCTAAATTCACCCGGGCCCAAAATCGCCACATAGGCGATCAGCTTTTCTATAAGTTAAACAAAACAACTTCAAATGGTTACATTACACGCAAATCCACCTTAGCAATAGTTTAATTGTCCATGAATGATGTTTTTGATGATAAGTCTTCTGTTAAAATAAGCCCCAAACATAGCTCGTTTATTGGATTTTTGTTCCGTACAGGAATCACTCTATCCAAGGTATCGATCTATATCACTATGTTGTTTATTATTCTAGATGTTTTAATGTTATACGGTCCAAGATGACATAAATAAATTGTTATTTATGATTCCAGGCATTTTGGTGTTATCGGGCATTTTTGTGTTACCAGGCATTTTGGTGTTACCAGGCCTAGCATCCGGGTGTCCAGAAGATATTATAAAGATGTTGTTTTATATTTCAGGTGTTATAATGTTATCATCTCTAACATCCGGATGTCCAGAAGATATTATAAAGAAAGCCCAGGATTGTTTTGCTGATTTATCGTCTGGTGTGACTCAACCAGATAAAGTTCTGGTGTCCGGCAACCTCCCTCTGGATTATCTCAAAATCAGAGAATATTGTGAAAAGTAAGTAAATCTGATAATCGGGAGAACTGCACAACAAGACAGATCTAATGAAAGAGGTGGAGAAATTGGGTTTAACGTCCACTCGATACAAACTAGGTCCTTTTGGGACTAACATAAATTGTTCCATTTCATTTCAATTATTTGCTTGCGCGAAGAGATCTTTAGCTGTGGAAGGAAACCGGAGGACTCGGAGAAAATCCACAAGGTTGAACAGGCGACCCTACTCCTTGTCACGCCATTTGACTCCTTGGCAGACACAATTCTTCAACTTTTAACTAAATTAATTAGAGATGACACACGCCTTTAAATTTTAAAATGGTACCAGGCGATGAATGATCCGGTACATTTGAGGACATATTGAGTCATGCCTGTGTACGTCGAATTCTTTTGGATGTTTTTGTTTAATTTTACTTCATATTGAATCGTTTATTTAAAGATAATCTATTCGCGAAATTTGTGTAAAAATGACTTGTTTTAAGGTTTTATAGTGTGCGGTTACATTATTTGACACAAATATTCGATATATTTTTAACACATAGAAGTCCGATTTCTGCAGGATATCGTACTCTTTCCCATTTTGATAAGACGTGGAATTACCTTTAACAGTAGGGGGGGGGAAGAAAAAAAATGGGGTTTAACGTCCACTCGACACAAACAAGGTCATTTCGGGACCAACATACATGTATGTTTTAATTTTATTTCATTAATTCGCTTGCGCGTAGGAGTCTTCATCAGTGGGAGGAACCAGAGGACCTGGAGAAAACCCACGAGGTTGGACAGGCGACCCTACTCCTTGTCACGTACAACCAGAGATTCTAAACCACCCCAGTTGACTTAATGACAGGCTTTATGATAGCACGTGCTAACCATTCGGCTATCAACCCCCTACCCCCAAAACAGCTGTAGGACATTAAGTACTATAGTACCGGCGAGCCGTGGGTCGTATTAAGGGCGTAGTTTTGCAACCTGTTTCACAGAGAATTACTAACGAAATATCCCTGTAACGGATGGCTGTCTAAAACACGTGCTTAACTGCTTCGGGCAAAATGATGCATTTTACTCAGTTTAATACCCATTTACACTAAATAGGAAATATTTTTTAACTACAAATACTTTAAACGTCTTTATTTATTTTTCTTTTACCTCAAAAATTTTTTTGAGAATTTAATTTGTCGGAGTAAAAAAGTTAATATGCCGTACTCATTAAGCCTCGTCAATGTCATGCTTATCAGTGATTGTAGCGGCCAAGCGAATATTCACTGCGGGGTCAGTTTGGTAGTTTTGCTGTATCACTGGTGATTCGATATCAACAATAGCAATCCAATATTATTTTCGTACGATGATATATTATATTAAATAAATGTCATACAAAACAAATAAGAAAATGTTCAGCGAAAAGTAAAGAGTTCACATCACGGTTTGATCACATCACACAAATGACCAAGTAAATTCACCTTTATAAAGTTATAGAAGATTCACCATGTATATTCATTCACACAGAATACATATTGAGTTAACAATTCACCATTATAATAAAGGGAAATTAAGTGTCAACACCAAATTCATCGTGAAAACGATATCAAAACCCCGCAACACACACACACGCTGCACTGGCTCACCGTTCACCATGCCTCTGCTTTACATCCTATAGTATTCAATCACCCTAGCAACACGCGCTTCCACTCAGTCTCTTTCAACCAGACACACTCGTACACCCAGACTCTCATTTACCGATTTTGAACATAACAAGTACCATTTCATTTTATTTATATGGTGTTATTGTTGTTTTACAGAGATGGTCATATGAATCGTTTTCTAGTGTGTGTAGACAATCTCTTACAACAATGTAACAATAAAACAGGTTCCGAGGTTCTTCATCAACTTATCAACCCAGATAAAGTCAGATCCAGTGTTCCTCATCTATGTGAAAATATGGAAGGTGAGTCCAAAATATTTCACTTTTTACTACAAAAGTATTAATTTATGCACATTCATGGTGGTCCTGGGCAGGGTTGAACCGAATTTGGGAAGCTCGAAGTTACACGATATGAAAAAATTGCAAGATATGAATAACCTTAACTAGGCCTATATTCATTCATATTTAAGATCAACTATGTTTTATTTCACAATTAATTTTAATTGATTAATACGTAAAAATAGCCACACCTGGAGATTTTTTTTAAGTTGGTGAGCTGCGGGGTCTTTTCTAGTGTCTGTTCCCACGTGGCACTAAGAGAGAGAGGGAGAGAGAGAGAGAGAGAGAGAGAGAGAGAGAGAGAGAGAGAGAGAGAGAAATGGGATTTAACGTCCACTCGACACAAACTAGGTCATTTTGGGACTAACATATGGTTTTAATTTAATTTCATTAATTCGCTTGCGCGTAGGGGTCTTTAGCAGTGGGAGTAAACCGGAGTTCCCGGAGGAAACCCACGAGGTTGAGAAGGCGCCTCTATCTCAAGTGGCGAATAACAGTTTGTTGAGAACTGGAGATATTCTGTTCATGTTTTATACCGATCAGATAGTTCAATTCACATTGCTAAACTATCTTTTTTTTTGAGAGTGAGAGAGAGAGAGAAATGGGGTTAAACGTCCACTCGACACAAACTAGGTCATTTTGGGACTAACATATGGTTTTAATTTAATTTCATTAATTCGCTTGCGCGTAGAGGTCTTTAGCAGTGGGAGTAAACCGGAGTGCCCGGAGGAAACCCACGAGGTTGAGAAGGCGCCCCTATCTCCATGCCACAGCCGCAAGCCATAAGTGACCGGTCAGCTAGAGGTCGAAGCGCGGCACTCTAGACCACTAGGCCATCCCAACCCCCCTAACTGTACATAGACAGATCGCCGAGGTTTAGTATGGGTGTTGATTTTACCAAAGATGGAGCGGGAAATCAGTGCAGGCAATGTAAAGTTTTTCAGATCTATTGGAGAATGTTTAAAATCAATGACGATGATCGCGGTTTGTTTTGTTCTCCTCTACATCATTTTTGTGGTTTTATTTTGTCTTCGACAACATTTACTTGTGAGCGCATGGGTACCCATATGAACAAGAGCGTCGTTAATTTTGATCTACATCAGATCAGTTGTTATACTATTATCTTTCTGCGACAGGCGTACGCAGTTCCCTCAATTAATGTGGGTCGGGGGCTGCGGGGAGCATAAGCCCTGGGGCGACACATCTCGGGGGCGACAAATTATCAAAGTGCATACCAGAAATATTCATTTTGTAAGAATATTCTTATATGAATAGGAGGGTCGTTAATATTTCGTCAAAAATTATCCTTGAATAATGATCGATATACTGTAGTCAGAAAAACATTAGGCGGTGGGACGGTGTGGAGGTCTTGGTGCCCACGACCCCCCCCCCCCCCCGCACTACCGCCCAATAGCCTCTATGCGATTACTTATTTTGTCACGTGTTCAGCTTTATATTTTATCAGAGATTCTGTATCGTGCCAGCATTTCAGATGTCAATATTATTTCCTAAAGTTAACTAAATGTTGATTTATCAAATATTTCAGAAATAGAAGCCAATGCTGACTGCATGAACAAACAGATGAACAAGCCAAGTGAATGCAAACTTGCAGCGTATGACCTTATCAGGCGAGGAATGGCGGAAACAACCGGAAACTTCAGTGCTATGTTTAATATTCAATGCAGGTATTTAGATAATTCAACTGTTCGTTATCTGTCTGTTGTTTGAATGTTTGGGCTTGTGTCGATTTGACTCATAAAAAATCTCAGACATTTATAATCCCATAAACTATCACAGATGCAACCAGATGTGTCAAGATGTTCACACACTAACATTAACAGTATAATGTCAAATTTAAAATGGTCAATAACTTTTCAGCCAATCACAGCATCTGCTCGAAAATGACGTCACAAGAGAGTCCCATAAAAACCTCTCCAGCAAATAAGTTGCATTATGAAATTAAATGGATTTCGAGTTTAAACATGCATTATGCAAGAGCTAAATCTGCTTATTGCAGGTCTGTATAGACCTTAAATTATTAATTTGACATTAATTTATTTATCAAGGGCATAATCAACTCTCTATGCAATCGTTAGCCTGCGATATTTAGTAGATTTGAATACCGGGTACGTTTGTGATGGATGATTTGACGTAAACATGGATAATCGAGACTTTGTTTATTATCGTAGTAACGGTAGTAGGCCTAATTGCGAACGAGGGCGGAGGCTGGTCTAAAATTGAATATCTATTATCTCGGTTTAGAGTGAAGCAATTTGACTGAAATTTTCAGCATATTCTGCTGTCATTATCTTTTTTTATAACTATCATAGCGAGAACTGTCAGCTCTTAATCTATTATTACCCAATGCCCCTGTAACGCCCTACTTTCACTTTCATCAGAGCCAACGGGTTGATAAAGACAGACATACGCCATCCTTAAGATAGAACCATGGGGGAAATTTTGTCCAGCCGCAGTCAACACTATGAGCTACTTTTATTTCGAGTTCCAACTGTCGGAGGAGGGGGGTCTTTTACGTACACGCCACCGTGTTCACGGGACTTCGTTTTTCGTCCCATTTGAAAGACTAGACGCTTTGCCTTACCTTTTCTTTCTTCATATGCAACTTACGAAATAATCAAAACGAAAATATAGTGTGTTTTTACTTTTATTTTTCAGGTTTTTCAGTGTTTTAGCTGAATGTCAAAGAACGGCGGTAGCTGACAATTGTGGGCGTAAACTGGGCGACCTTCACGCCAACTTTCTGTTATCTTTTGTGCCCAACACGTGCGCTGGTGAAGGCTTGGCCGACATTTTGCTTCCGCAGTTAAAGAACGGACAGGATTTCAACAGAAAACCGCAAGCTGGTGAAACGCAACCTGAACTGAGAAATATCAAATTGAAAAATATCTTACCCACAGAGGAGCAGAAAGATGAGATAAAAACTTTGCCGCCAATACCGTTGGAAAATAGCGGGAAATTTAATGAGACACCTGGTCGACCGTCGCGTTCTAAGAACACGGGTCAGAGCAGCGACACAACAGGGAGTTCAGCCAATAGTGTAACTACAAAAAATGGACTTTCGCACGTTGTTTACGCCATTTTTATTTTATATACTTTTGTCAAAGTTGTTTAAATTTAATTGTATACCTAATTTATCATATTTTCCCGTGGGACGACCAAATTGACATTTATTTAATCTGTAAATATTGACCCGGGAAATAACAAAAGGCGGAAAACTTGTTGGAGTTACCTCCCTTTATTTACTCGTTATGATGACCGTCGCTAGGGTTAGAGACGGTCGGACATGAGTCAATTATTTGCTCTTGATGCATTATTATTTCCAACTGGATTATTATATTGTTATTCTATCAAAGAACCAACCTTTTCGGGGAGTGTGGTCTTGGGGGCCGAATGGTTGAAGCGTGCGCGTTGAATCATAGGTCTGGCATTGATTCAAGTGACGTGGTTTCGAGTTCTCTCTCGCTTGTCCGGTTTCCTCTCCTAGGCGCAAGAGATTTATTGAAATAAAATTTAACCATATGTTAGTCCTGAAATGACCTAGTTGGAGTCGAGTGGACATTAAACCCCAAACTGTTCGTCCCTGTAAGGAAATAAGAACCCTTCATATTTAATTCTTTGGTTCTTCTGTTTATTCAGAAATGAGTTCTTGTACTTCCGATATTCAATTATTTTCCATGTTTTGTATCATATTATATTTATTTCCATTTTTAAAATATATCATCCACTTTGATTAATATATTTAATGCATATATTGTTCCATTGAAAGCCATTTTGTTATTCGCCCAGGAATGGATGCGATCGTAGGCCTATATTGTCGTCAGATGGTCCGTGCGTCCAGCGTCCACACGTGTACCCATTCTAGTTAAAGACTTATTGTGTTAGAGCTATATCTGTCTATTGTTCGGCACGGTTATTTTATGGCCTCAAATGTTACAAAAAATATCACATAGACATTTATTCACGTTGCAAGCCCATAATAAACTCTCTAGAGCATCGGATGGTCGCGATTTTCAGTTGATTGAAACACCATCGCAATTTAATAGATTTAATTTAAAAATTGATACTCGAGACATTGTTTATTATCGTAACAATGGTACTTGCCAATCGAGACTTGATTGTGAACAACGCCTGAAAACGTCGCTCAGAAACGAACAATTTGGCCGAAAATTTCAATATATTCATTTTTTATTATTTTATTTTTTTTTAGAAACTTTTTATCTAAATCTTATGTAATGCATCTTTAATTCAATAACAGATTTGTACTCGAATTGTCTGATGTAATTTCAACTGCTTAACGATGGTCTCTGTCGATTTTAAGCTTTTCCCCAAATTTTGTTCTAGACATAGGCGTGCGGGAGAGGTGGGCAGTGTCAATGGGACCGAGGGTTGGGGTGCAGATCCTATTTCCCCGAAATTATTCTTTGTCACCCGAATTTTCAGAGTGATATATGGTCTCATTCTCTGATGTTTGTGCCCAAAAACGGAAATATATTGCCCGAAAAATGGACGGTTCACCGGTAGTTTAGTTCTTCGCCGACTTTGGTCAAATGTTTAGGCTGGGGTAAAGATGGATTGGGTTCCAGTTTGAGTAAATTTGCAAAGAATTCGGATTTAATCTCCAGATTTATATATTATCATAAAATTTCCAGAATAAATTATTAATGACTAAAACGATTCTTATATGGAATTTTGATGTTTCTCACAAAAATCTTTTCGATTTATGGTAGTCAACACAGTCTGTGGATTTGAGTTCATGGGCAATAATTTACTAAATTTTGATGCAGACCCTTCAGTTCTAATCCTTGAAATGGGGTCTGGGTGGCCGGGTGGTTTAACGTGTGCGCTTTAGATCATAAGATCTGTCGTTTAGTAAAGTGGCGTGATTTCGATACAAGGCTGTACGTGATGAGAGTCGCCGGTGAATCCTCGTGAATTTTCTCCGGTGTCCCCCGACAGCTAAAGATGCCTACGCGGAAACGAATTATTAAGATAAAATTTATACATAGGTTAGTCCCAAAATTAACTAGTTTGTGCTTCATTCAACGCAATCACCATCGCCGGAATAAATAAAAGAGGGAAATCATAAGATACAACTTGTATAGAGCGGACCACGAACCTGTTGGTGGAATTATGTTGCTTTGTCTGGCAATGGGGTTGGGATGGCCGGTCACCTCTGGCTTGCGGCTGTGGTTTCAATCCCTGGTGTGAGCGTATGTGGCATGGAGATAGGGGAGCCTTCTCAACCTCGTGGGTTTCCCCCCCCCCCCACTGCTAAAGACCCCTACGCGCAAGCGAATTATTGAAATAAAACTAAACCATGTTAGTCCCGAAAGGACCTGGTTTGTGTCGAGTGGACGTTAAACCCCATTTCTCTCTCTCTCTTGTCTGATAAACTATGTTTAATATTGTAATTCCTGATCCCCCTCCCAAACTCATATTTTATTTTGTTCTTAAAGACAAGTTAGACCCAGGGCCGGAATAAGGCACGGGCTAAAGGCGTTGCATCCCAGTAGTTTCCAGTAGTTGAGGGGTCTCAACTTTCTTCATTTGTTTTTTTTTTCTTTTGAAAATATTACTAGGGTTGGATTAAGACCAATAGAGGCCCTAAGCATTTCGACGAGTCTATAGGCCCGTATGTAATTCAAAATATAAACAATAATAAACCATAAAATAAGTTGGTATTTTAAATACATGATTTTACACACGTCATAATCAATTAAGACAAAGTAGGCAACACTAAGAAGAGAGAAAAACAACGAAAATCTCATTTTAAATTGATTTTGAAATTACATATTATTATGTCACCTTACAAAGCTGGTGGTTCTTCCCCACCAACCTATGATGCCCTAAGCAACATGTGCTTATTTTGTTTAATATTTAAATCCAGCCCTGGACCTCACAGTACCTGTAGCCCCAGAGGTGTAGAAAATGAGTTACAGCCAGATCACCAATTACCTTCTTAATCATGGTCCTGATATTTGTAACATTTCTCGGGACGTTTTGGCTCAGTGTGTAAACGGCTCACTAACCCGGGGTGTTCGGTCCCAGTGTTGGCCAGGAAAGTTCATTTGAATTTTTTTTAATTTTCCGGCGTGCTTCCCCACTTTTCAGTGGTGCTGGGTGGAGGGCCTGGCACCATCTTCAATAGAAGGCTTGATCTCGCCTTAACTACATACAGATGTTTGTAAAACTCGCGGACGTTGCTTAAGGAACATGGCCTGGCACGGGACAACGTATAGTCTTTCGGATCGGACCGAGGTGCCGTGTACACTTAAATAGTAAGTGCAGGGGGACCGCACTACACGAAAAACAAAAAACCTCTAAGATTAACCTGCGGAAAACATCAAATCAAGTGAATGGATCCGGGGGCCAGCCGTAAGCGTCCACTGCGCTGTACAGTCCCGGGCCTGTTATGGTACAGGCTTCACTAAAAATGATTTAATTTGATATAAGAATAGGCCGTGGTAGAAAAATAGGACCTTAAACGCCATTTCATTTGATTTGAACAAGTCAACTTTCCTTGGCAGTCCCACTGGCCTTATTCCTGACAAAACGTACAGGTAGAGCCCGATTATGCGGGCTGCGGAACATTTTAACAGGTCTTTATCAATGATAATTTGGAACTGGCGACCGCAGGACCAAGTCGCGACATTCTAAGATGCTTTATCCACTTGGAACTGGGCACAGTCGGGTCACTTTAAAGATACGATATGGGAGATAAGATAAAGAGCAGGCAGCTCTCACTATAATAGTTAAAAACTAGATAGTGTAAAGGTAATTTGCTGATAATTTCAGTCAAATTGATCTACTACCAGCCAATAACGAAGCGGGTGAAAGTTTCGCCCAGCCTCGCTCATCATAACTAAAATCATTAATATAAACAGCATAGTCTCGATTATCAACGTTTTAAATTTAATTATCAATAGCCGTTAACAGCATATTATAGGAATCTAATCTTATTGATAATTTAGATAACATTTCAGGCCTAAAGAAAGACATACAATAGGCAGATTTTGCTCTTGCATAATGCATGTTAAATAAGCCTTATCATGCCTACTAAGGATAATTCAAAAGGCCTATCTCATGGTACTGGGCACACCTGGGACATATGTGGGAAATAGTTTTATTTTACGTCCGCTACCACCGAAGTGATATTTGGTCGGGACATCTTAACGGGCCTTATGATAACTTAGTACTGGGCACAGCTGGGGCATTTTAATAGGCCTCTTCAATGACACCACAGAGCTGAGATAATTTCACCGGCCTCATGACAACTTGCAACAGGACCAAATCAGGATATTTTAACAGGATCCATCAATGCCAGCTGAGACAATTTCACGGGCCTAATCAATGACAACATAGAACTGAACCTAGTATGGTCATCACTGACCTATTCAATGACAGATGGGACATTTTAACACCCTTTTTTATCCATTGTAATAAAGCAATGAAATAAGTAAACAAAAAAGACAAGTGCTTTAGTTGTGTTTTAGTTTAATAAACGCGATACATATATATATATTAACAAATAATAATTAACACTAATTGATTCTAATTAACAAAATATTCAATCTAATTGCTAATACAGACATGCTATAACCAATGATAACATCAGACAGACATGGTAACCAATGGTAACATCAGACAATAATAAAGCACCTTCTTACACAGCACTTGAAATTAGACAGAAATGGGGTTTAACGTCCACTCAACACAAACTAGGTCATTTCGGGACTAACATGTGGTTCAATTTTATTTCAATAATTTGTTTGCACATAGGGTCTTTAGCAGTGGGAGTTTAGAATTTTGAGTAATTTCTTAACTGAAGTCTGAGAATGCTTTGTAAACTTACGGCCTGGTCAATTTGGCAGGAGGTTAGTTGGAAGGTCATTTGCATATACATATGGATAATTTATCACTGGGGAATTCTATATTAGGGTTTTTTGTTATGGTTATCTATATTACCCCTAAAAACGAAAACCAGGAGGCGAATTTCCAACCTACCGACCTAAAAATATACCCTCCCTAGAAGAAATGACCTTGTTAGTAAAATATTAAATGGACTAATTACAATGTCATTGATTAAAAGGTTGAACACTATCAAATGATACAATGATTGTTGGGATGTAAACAATGAAGAACAAGGAATTAATGCTTACATTTAAATATTGCTAAAAATGCTAAAACTTTTGGCAACACTAATAAAAGTGAGACATTACCTTTAAAAGTTTTAAGCAATTACCTTAAATGCCTGTTGCATTAATTACATCAGTGCTTTATTTTACTATAAATTTAAATGTACGAAAATCTGAATATTGTTAACTAAAATTGCATTTTTAATTCGGCTTTATTTTACAATAAACTTTAATCCATTGTACATGTAACTAGATCTGTATATCGTTACCGTAGTAACTGAACTACTTTTGATTAGATTGAATAAGCTTAATATGAAGATTGAAAGTTACAATAAACTTTAAGAGCGCCAAGTTATGTAATGAAGGACAATGAACATAAAAACACCATGTAAGAAAAGTTTATATTAAATATAGATGTAGAATGTAGATGATGATGATGATGATGATGTAAATGATGATGATGATAGATATATTTTAACGGATATATCGTTGACTTTCTTCTTGTTTATACGGATCAGGATATTCTGTTAAATCTAACGTGAGAACGTTACTAATAATACAATCACCTATCTGAAATACACAAACAATTCAATTATAGGAAATGGAATTAACTGTTGTTAAATTCCAACTGTTCTGCGCCGACTCGGCTAATGAAGATTGGCATACACAATGCAGTTTGCTATGAGGGAAATTTTTCCTAGACGTCCAATTTCATCATATATGAACAAGTATATGACTAGACACAAACTCGGTCATTTTGTGACTAACATAAATATGGTTCAATTTTATTTCAATAATTCGCTTGTACATAGAGGTCTTTAGCAGTGGGAGATAACTGGAGGACCCATACGACACACCTGTGCTTGCCTACTCCATGATCAAACACGATAGCAGATGGCTTCCATCTTGTTTACTGACGGTACTACTTATTTTAAGACAGACTCGGCTTTCCAATTTATAATATCTACGTCATTGGGGATTTCCAATTTATACTCACTGGTTGCTATGACCCGCTATGGCGTTGTCTAGAAACGCGCGTGCTCGCGTTAGTTTAAAATTTTTGCTATACGTTTAACATGGACTATTTGATGTAATTTGCCTGATTTGATTTGGCCCCATTTCCATAAATTTAGGTTGTTTTTTAGAAATTTTTAGCAAATGTTAATCTTAGGTGTTTTTTAATTCTAGCCGAAGCAAATTTTTTTACAATTTATAGCGAGTTAAGTTATCGTCTCTAAGAGGCGGGCGTAGTATTTTAAATGGCGGCCATTTGCCATCATGTGTATTCTTGAAGTAGGTACACATGATGTAATCGTATGCTGGAGGACCATGTCAGCTGACTCGATGACAGACCTTATGATACAACATTCACGTGCTAACTTTTCGGCCATCCAATCCCCCAACACAAATAAATGAGTTCAACTTACCTCAGGATAAATGCCAATTAATGCGTCACCACGATTATAAAACTCTTCTTTTAAAGAAATAACAATACACTGAAAACTTTTATTGGATTGTTCACGAATATATGCTGCTACCTGAAATACAAGATAAAATAAGGAATAATATTGATGTATCAATTAAAACTTTTTTACATACGGGTCCTACTGCTGCTTCTGTAATATATCACTATAACACAGCATAGACCACATGTCAATAGATATATATCCAGGACTGTTCCTTATGGAAAGTGATCATCATGTAACCCAGTCAAAACACTAATCTCATCTACACAATGTTTGAATATTCCTTTTCAATTAAACACAGAGTTATTGTCTTCCAGATGGACGAACAGGCAACCCACTTCAGTAGTCCCCTGCTCGAAAGAAAGCAGGAGACAATAACATCTTACAAACACAAGAATGTCTTTTGGAAGATAGTGAATAATTAAGATAAAGTGGACAATATAAAGATGAGTATATACCTTGCCTATGTTGGTATTATCTAAAGCAGCATCAATCTCATCTAATACAAAAAACGGTGCCGGTTGATAACTGTAATTTAATATCATTAATTTAATAATCATCTCCACAGAAAAACAATGTCAAAATAAACTAAGTCTTCATAACCGAAGACAATATAACTGTACTAACAGTTTACCTGCTGTCGCAAAGTGCAATCCCACTAAACCTACATTACTCTATGACTCAAATTGCCCTTATCCCCCAAATTTTACGGTAAGTGCAAAAACGGCCTTTAACTTGTTTCAGGCGGCAATGAGTCTAAGCCAGAATATTGTTTTGTTATTAATCAGTCTTTTATACTTTACCTCTGTATGGAGAATAATAGAGCCAAAGCAGCAACGGTCTTTTCGCCACCAGATAAATTATCCATGGGTCGGAAACGTTTACCAGGGGCCACACAGTTATAATTTATACCATCTAAATAGGGTTCTTCAGGATTTTCTGGACCTAATAAAGCTTGAGCACTCTGATTTCTTGACAAATTCTGTAATACAGAAAATAACTTATTAATTACATACGAAGATGTGTTTCATTCTTTTATTTCCAACTACAACATTTTATGATCCAGTACTTCCAATTCAATTTTCAAATTATAAACTATTACAGATCCCTTCTTTATGTTTATTGACTAAAGAAGCAGTGGTTTAGTAAGCAGAGAGAAAGATGATTGTGTGAGAAAGAGAGAGATATTAACCTCCACTTGACACAAACTAGGTCATTTTGGGACTAACATGTGCGGTTAAAAGTAGGAGGAAACGAGAAGAAGCTGTTATATTCAATACAGATAATTACTGTAGACTAAATATCAATTACCCAACAATTACTGAGGTGTAACAGATAAACACACGATCTTTTAGAGCAGCTGGTTACAGATAATTTATATAACCAGTGATTCTCAAACAATATGCCGCGAGATCTCCCAAAGTATACCACAAAATTTTGAATGGTATGCTAAGAAAATTTCTCACTAATGAAGCCAGCTATTTGATTTATGAAATTATATAAACAATAACGTCTATAATTACCTTATAGACATCATCTATCTGATTTGAAACATGTTCAAAACATTTCATAAATCGGTCGTATCGTTCTTTACGGATTTTTTCGAATGTTTGTTTTGCTCTCTTGGCTCTCTTCCTCGCTGTTTCAAATTCTTCTGATGTTTCGTTGAATCTAAACCGGACAACATCTAATCTGAAAAAATCAAAAAATAATTTGTTGACAAAAATGCATAACATATAAATTAAAACATTGAGAGAGATATGAGGTTTAAAATACACTTGATACATATGAAATGGGGTTTAACGTCCTACTCTTTTGCACCTAACATGGGCTAATGGAAGACGGGCATACGCCATACAGTGTGCTATGAGGGAAATTTTGCCTGGGCAGCGGCGCTAAGGCCTACTCTTATATCGCATTCCAACTGCCAATGGATCTTTTAGTTGCACTCCAATGTGTACACGGGACCTAGGCTTTTCGTCCCATCCGAACGACTAGGCAGCTGTCGTTGTCAGGCCCTCCTTCTGCATCACTGACAAGGGGAAATCACGCTGGAAAATCAAGATAAACTTTCTCGGCCAATGCAGGGATCGATCACCCGACCTCCAGGCTAGCGAACCAACGCCTTATCCACTTAGCCACCGTGACCCCTGGAAACCGGAGGACCTGGAGAAAACTCAATGACAGACCTTATGATTCAACATACATGTGTTAACCATTCGGCCACCCAATGAAATTAGAAACAGAAATGGTTTTCATCTAAACCTAAAACATAACTGGTGACTATCGTCTTGTTCAGTGGTACCATGTGGAAGTAAAAACAACAGGATAGAAACCAAACAGTTTTATATCACACTATTTATATGGATCAAAACAATTTAAGGGTGTTCATAATTAAGAGGGATAGGTTATTTACAGAAGCGAAAAAAAATCAGGAGACGGTGAATCATGACATCATAATCTATTCAACTTTGTATATATTACTATATGTTTTATATTCCTTGTATGAGGAGAGGGGTGATATAGGCCTTGCCTGTTCCCTGATCCTGTTTCATGTATTTCTGAAATAAAATATTGTTTACAAAAAAAAAAAATCTTTTCAACTTACTTTTCATTTGCTTTCATATTAGGAGCGTTTATTCTCTGTATTGTTGTATGCATATCAGAACACGCTTTCATCAACGTATCTAAAACTTTCTTAACATCATCACTATGATCCAACTGAAATATAATCAAATATATTTACATCAATTAAAGTGCTAAGGGGGATGGATAGTCAATTGAACTTTGCTGAATTGAATTCTCTCAATTGCAAAAATAGTGATTCCGGGTTACAAAGCATAAGAAAATATCTCAATCAACCATGACTGCTGAAACATATTCGTTGTGTCTATTTACTTCACAATTCTTTTTGCACCACCTCCGTTGTTGGAACTGACAGAACTATGACAGGACTGAATTCCATGTCACTCAATTCAGAAGGGCAATCGAGCATCCCCAAGATTTTTTAATATATTGGCTCATCAATATATATCAATGTGATAACTTACATCTTTATAATCGTCTGTTAATGAACTATAATCTATAACAATCTGAGCTTCCTTTTGATAAATAGCTTTAGCTCCCTGGCTGGACATACTATCAACCGGGGTTTCGCTATCAGCGTGACTTGATGGTTCGTTCTCCTGGGTGATATCATCCATATGTCCTCTCTTCATCGGCAAACGTATATCATCCATCTAGAAATAAAAAAACACAACAACTCTATAAACATTATCTTTTTGACATCCTTCACTTAACATTTTATCCGATACTATCTTGAACTTTTCTGGATATTTCTGTTAAATTACGAAAAAAAAATGAGGATGGAACAGGCTAATGAAGACCAACATCCTAAAAGGGTAATTTCCGCTTTGTGACAAGAAAGTCTGATTTTGCTAATGGCCTTTGACCATGTTTTATATAATTAATGCAGTAAATTTAAAGATTTGGTATAATTTTAAAGCTTATTTTAAAATAATCTGAATTACAGGGAATTTTTTTAGTGTAAACCAATATGAATTTCAATTTGTTATAATAAACTGATATAAATTACAATTTTAATAAACTAATATATTTTGAAGGTAAAGCAATATCAACAACATTTTTTTTTACAGTATGGTAAATTAATATGAATGAGATCTTTTAGGGTTCAACTAATATGGATGACAATTTTTATGGTTAAACTATTATGAATGACAATTTTTATGGTTAAAGTAATATGAATGACATTTTTCATGGTTAAACTAATATGAATGACATTTTTTATGGTTAAACTAATACTGATTACATTTACGGTAAACTCAAATGAATTAAAAAATTTTTTACGGTAAACTAACATGAATTAATTTTTTTTAAGTTTTTCATTGCTTACCTTGCAGGTTTTAAGTAGACTGTGTCGATCAGCTCTACGCTGTTCCAGTTTAGTTTCTAGAGCATTGATACCCTTCTGTGTAGCTGCTATTTCTTTGATTTGAACACCCAGACGTTTTCTGATTTCACTGATAGTACCATCTATATCATCATTCTGGGATTTTGTTGTTATTTTTTGTTGTTTTAAACGTTCGGTATTTTGCATGTCTTCATCTATAACCTAGGTGAGATAAACAAGGATAACATTAAAATCAACATACTTTCAGATAAACATTGGAAAAACCCAGTTCTATAATTAGCATGCCCACACAACATCTGTTGGTACAACTGGCACCAATAGGTGAAATATTGGAAATCAACCAAAGGTACTTTGTTTTGCCCTCAATATGAATGACCAGTTCTTCTTACTTGTTCATGCCCAACAATTGTGACAAAAACCTATGTATAAATATTCCAGGACTCTACCCCATCGTGACTCTACCATTCACAACCCAGAGAGATTTAAATATGAACAAAACATTCGCTCATCACAAAAAATATTGAGGTGTTGGCAAGAGTAGTACTTTCCTTAGTTGACAAAAGTAAAGATGACATCGTCACTCCCCAGCTGGTTAAAGATTAGTAATGAATCTAACAAACCTTCATATGTTTAGCTTCTTCTTTCTTGACTTTTTCTAATTCTTTTTCATCATCTTGAACAGTTTTCTCCCACTTACACACATTCTCTACAAAAATAATTCAAATAATTTTTATACTTGATGGCGGGCTTGTGACAGCCATGTTGTCACGGAAATGTGTATTAGATTCTAGATGGTAAGCTCAGTTTCTTTCCTTTTTTGTCAAATCAGAATGATACCCCTCCCCTGGTGATATTCTGCTATATCAAAGGAGTCATCATAATCCTGAAAGTTTCTTTTTTTCAATGAAAACTGAAGAAAGTCAATATTTACCCCACGTATCCCGAGATTTTTCAAATTCAATTTGATTCTGGAGACGGAATTTTTGGTTTTCAAATTCCAATCGTTTCTTGGCTCTGTCTTGTTGAACTCTCAATTCTCTTTCTTCATATTGTCTAGAAAATGATTAAACAAAAGATATTTTACATTTTTAAACATTAATTTAACATCATGAATGACCTAAATTCTAAATGTAATTTCATACAATTATACTATTTCAGCTAATAAATAGCTGTAATAATATCATGTCAATGGCCGATTTCTAAATATTTGAGTTTTTCACGATCATTCAACCGCATCTTTAAGTATATGTTATTCAATGTCAATTAAAACTAAGGAATCTTCTATGAATAACGAAGGCTGTAGTATTCACACGTATATTCAAATTTGATATTTTAGAACTCGCTATTTCATATCATTTAAAACATACCTGATATTAGCGACACCAATAAGCTGGCAAAAATCAGAGAAAACTTCATCTTCAACTCTATTCATTTTATCCTTCAATATTTTAATTTTATCTCCTCTTTCGTTCATAATTTGATCAATTTCCAACATTTGAGGCTAAAAAATAAAAACAACAAGATTTAACATACAAGGCTATCTATAAATTGTATTTATAGGTATTGATTCTATTAGATTATAATTGATGAAATAAATATTATTAGTTTTAACATCTTTCTCATTAAATTTTTCCAGACCGAGAACACAATTCTGGATGTTTAATATTTACACTGCCTAAAGCTGACTGTAAATAGTGCTCTTAAATCCCCCACCCCCCACCCCCGCTACACTTCATTATCCGGAGGAACTTTTATCTGCCAAAAGGCTTATGACTTATGAAGATAAGACATAATCTGATTAAAATACAGATCTATACTTTGTTTCGTTTTTCATACTTCGGATGGCCTACACTACATGAAATTATAGTGGGAGTTCACATCAGAGGTCACACAAGTGCCTTTTGACCCTATGACATCAGACATTTGATTAACCAATCAGCATAAATGTTACTTGTGGACTTAACCACAGTTCCCTTCAACATACTTAAAGCTGGCAGTAACAGACCGTTTCATTCGCAAAAGCCTCACATCATCCAGAACATGTCAATGATAGCTCTTCCAGATTCTAGTGTAGTAAAGACAAGTACCAAATTTTGAACTATTAAAACGAAACGAAATAGGATCTGTGTTTTAAGATACTTACATCAAATGATACCATCATTTCATTATATTGATTTAAATCTTTCTCATTCTGATTCAGATGTTTGTTCAACTGAAAAATATAATCATATAATCATTTACAGAAACACATGTAACCCTAGAGAAAAATGGGGTTTAATGTCCACTAGACACAAACAGGGTCATTTTAGGACTAACATGCTACAATCGGATTACAATAATTTGGTTGCACATAGCAGAAAAATACCACAAAGTTGGACAGGCCACCCTACTCTCCATACCTTACATGTGGGGAATCAAAACCACGCCACTTACATGACTGGGATACCCTACCCCACTGACTATCCAGCCTGAAGTAAATTACAAGGTACATGTTAGACCACTTGGCCACCCTACCCTGCTCACAACCTACCCATAAGTAAAATACAAGTTGCATGTTAGCCAACTGGGCCACCCTACCCTGCTTCTACCCTGAAGCTGCATGTTAGACCGCTGGGCCACCCTACCCTGCTTCCATCCCGAAAGTTGAAACTTTATGTTAGACGACTGGACTACCCTTCCCTGCTTCCACCCTGAAAGTTCATGTTAGACGACTGGACCACCCTACCATGCTTCCACCCTGACGTTACATACTTACAGTATTATCTCTGTCAGTGATAGAATATTTTAATCTTGTTTCTAAACCTTTAATCTGTGATCTAATTGTATTTAACTCAGATTCCTTTCTCTTCTTCTTCAACTGTTCCTTTAATTCCTCACTTAACTTCTCTTTCTTCGACTTTAGTTGCGTCAACATCTTCGAGTCCCATCTTCGAGCCTTGGCCTTCAGATCACTGAACAAAAATATGATTTTAAGATGGTGCGATGAATTATCTATTATTGAGATAAAGCACCAGGGAAGGGCATTTGGCAAACCAACCGTGGCTGTATGACGAATCCTGAGAGTGGAATTACATTCTCAAGTTCTGGGATTAAAAATGGCAGCACCCACGATAACAAACCTTTACATTGCTTCGATAAATTTAAACAAAGGGCAACTCTGCAATGAAAACTCTAAACATTTTTCGAAATAAGTAAACCGGTAGCTGCATATCACTTACCGTAGGGTACCAAGAGTCTGCTGTGCTTAGATTTGTCGAATGCAGGGCAGGAGGCCCTAATCAGGGTTTGTTTTTTTTTATCAACAACTAAAATCTGTATGATGATTATAGATCTCAGCCAACGAAAAAGCTGTATTCTTAGTTGAATTCGTATTAATTTGTCACCTGGTTTATATGGAGATATTGGGTCTGACAAGGAAAGCTAGTTGTTTGGATGGTACAAAAAAAACCCTGAGGTCCCATATACACATAGGCTTGCACATAAAAGGTCCCTTGGCAATTGGAATTTGATATAAGAATAGGCTGCAGTCCAAGCAAAATTTCCTTCATATTACACTGTATGCCGTCTTCGTTAGATCAGTTGGAGCAGAACAGTGGGACGTTAAACCACATTTCATTTTTATATAGATTATATCAAATTAATATCTTACCTAGCACCACCAGATATGACACCAGATTTTTGAAAGAGAGTACCATCGAGAGCTACAGACTACAAAATAAAAATTTAAAATGTCAGTCATTGTCAGACAAATATACAATTTTGTTCAAACAGTGACATTTCCACCTTTGAATATGAAGTAATTTCTTGGTGATTTAACGATGTCCTTTCTACCTCATGAAGAATTAATGTACATTTTTAAGAATAAACATAAAGATTTATAAATTAATGTTATTGAGTAGGTCCGGGAATATGGAAATTTAGACTAGGAATACTGAAATTTAATATAATAATTTGGACTGGAAATGCAGAAATCTGGACTGGGAAACACAGAAATTTAGACTGGGAATACAGCAATTTGAACTGAACACAGAAATCTAGACTGGGAATACAGAAATTTGTATTGGGAATACAGAAATTTGCATTGGGAATACAGAATTCTGAACTGAATGCAGAAATTTTGACTTTGAATACAGAAAATTTGGACTGCGAATATAGAAAATTTGGACAGCGAATATAGAAATTTGACTGTGAATACTGAAGTTTTACTTTACCTTATGTCTTTCATGTCCACCAAAAGCGACTCTTCTGGCATCTTCAACAGTTTCACATACTAGAGCATTACCACAGGCAAATAATAACGCCTTCTTTATAACGGGTGGATCATAACGTATAACATCTATAACTAACTTTACATTCTTAGGTTCACGGATATCTCTAAAAACAATAAACAACGAAAAATGAAACATATATCCAACAATGAATCAATGAAATGCGGTTTAATGTTCTACTTGTTGTAACCAACCTAGACTAACAAGGACAGGCATAGGCCAAGCAGTATGCTACATGAATATGGGATGTGAAATTTTGACCATATGGTGGCGTTTACGCCTACTTTTCAAAGAATTCTAACTATCAAGAGTTCTTTTTTTTTTTTACATTCACACTTCCATATTGAAAATGTTATCACCTACGCTTTATTCGATCCCAATGGTCAATGGATCTTTAACATGTACGGCTATGAGTACACAACAGTTTTTTCTCATGCCATCTGATCAACTACACACTTTTCTTTGCAAGACATTCCATGTCATAAGAGGTTGGAGAATCCAAAGAACCATCGGTTAGTGAGCCAATAAGAAACTGACAGTATGCCTAACAAAAGGACTAACTTCAGTCAGATGAACAAAGGAGTATAAAAGTTTACAAAAGACTTTCACACATAATTAACATGTTTTTTGCACTAAAACAGATCTGAGACTGTGCCTTTAAGATAAATTAAAACTTTGCAACATTTGAACAAAATCCATGAATTTTTCAAAATTTAAATAAAATCTGTGAATTCTTCAAAATCTTAACAAGATCTGCAAGTTCTTTGAGACCCATCTGATCAACAACTTGTCTCTGAATTGAAATGTCTTTAAACGTGAAAACTAACCTGAGTTTTTCGTTAACTTGTTTAACATCGAGATAATCAAGAGGTAAAAATGTCTCGGGTTCAATTCTCTGTTCTTTCATATACTGGATGCAATCTTTAGCCGTTTTCTCCGTGTCACAGACGATGGCGTCCATATATTTACCCAATACCTTGGTAATAGCAACTTGATATTTCTTATGACTGGGTTCACATAAATCTATCAGACGACCATGCTGTCAAAATAATCAAATATCAAATCAAGTTTATATTTTAGATCTATCGGTCAATCATGCACTTGAATAATCAAATCTGGTTTATGTACGGCCCTGCAAATTCGAGTAGGATGAACATGAAACTTGGCATTATTGTTCCTTGGACAACTGACCAAATTCAATATTTGATGTCACATTTCCAATATGGCGGTGATGATCCTGTACTTGGTTCATGGTCACTAGTACAGTGAGAGAGATTAACCATCACTTGACCATCATTTTGGGAGGAATCTTTAGCAGTGGGAGGAAACCGGAGAACCCAGAGAAAACCCATATAATGGAAAGGCGTCCATATTCCTTGTCATGGTCAAGCAGTTAATAGAAAAAATTCCACTTGTCTTCACGCATACACGTCATTAGTACAGTCGTACATGTTTTATATTGTGTTACACATTATTTGGCTAGTAAAAGTTGATCTTACCACTCCTGGGAAAAGTCTCTTCAAGTTATCCAGTAATTCAGCTTTTTTCATGGCTCGAGCCGATTCATGTTTATCAACCTGAAATTAAACACAATTACAATTTTTTATCACACAAAAAAAGGTTACCAAGAGTATCATGTAGTACAATTTTATTTCAATAATACTCTTGTGTGTAGAGATCTTTTAACAGTGGGCTGAAACCAGATGACCCATGAGGTTGGCATGACGACCCTACTCCATGTCATGTACAAGCGGGAAATTGAAACCACGCCAGTTGACTCAATGACAACAGAGAGAGAGAGAGAGAGAAATGGGGTTTAACATCCACTCGACACAAACTAGGGTCATTTCAGGACTAACATATGGTATTAACTTTATTTCAATAATTTGCTTGCGCGTAGGGGTCTTTAGCAGTGGGAGGAAACCGGAGTGCCCGGAGGAAACCCACGAGGTTGAGAAGGCGCCCCTATCTCCATGCCACATACGCTCACACTAGGGCTCGAAACCACAGTCGCAAACCAGAGGTGGCCGGCCAGCTAGAGGTCGAAGTGCGGCACTCTAGACCACTAGGCCATCCCAACCCCCGATAAAATGATAGAGACTGATGATCTAGAGCCAGATGAAACATAATCCACAATAGGCAGCAAAAGTCTTTATAGTGATCAAGGGCCACAACTCGAATATATCATTGAAGCAATCATGAATGACACTATAAACTAGGTATCGTTTAATCTTGTGTATTTGGCACTCGGTAACAGAAATGAAATGGGGTTTAACGTCCTACTCTTTTGCACCTAACCTGGGCTAATTAATGGAAGACGGACATACGCCATACAGTGTGCTATGAGGGAAATTTTGCCCGGGCAGGCGCCCTACGGCCAAAGCTGCCCGGGCAAAATGGGTTATTCATTTTTGAACAGTGACCAAGAAATTAAACAGTTGTAAACTGGACACTCATTATCAAAATTGAATTGTCAGCTATTAGATAATTTTTGGTGTTTATAAACGATATTCTTAAACAAAGATTTGATATTAAATAAATATGAAAGAAATTAGGGCTAAATTGACAAGATTAAATGATACACGAGTTTCAGTGTGAAAAGCCAGACAATGTTTGATATGTACCTTAGCTTCTCCAAGTTGTTCTATAACAGAACCCAGTTCAATGTTTATTTCAGAAATACGTAAGTTGGCTGTTTCTACATCATAGCCCAACTCTTCTTCTATTTTCTTCTGTTCTGCTACAGCTTGTGTGCTAGTTCTAAAATTATAAAATCAAATTTAATATATTCATTTGCAGGTATTACAGTTATATTTACTTAGCCAACCAAAACAAATACCAATCTTGCAAGACCTTAATTATTTCAAAGCAAAACAGAATAGAAACATAGATTGTCAGGCAACGAAACATAAAACCCCCCAGCAGCTTAGTCCTTTGAGCCATTACAAGCTACACATCTCATAGAAATTTCCAAAATATAAGATCATTAAGGACACAATGGTGCTAACCAGATTCGATAACAAGAAGGAAAAACTGTCATTTAGTGAAAACTGTTAACAGAGAGAGAGGGAAAAAAAACCCCATTATTGGATAAAAAAAAAAAGGGTTCAAGCATACTAACCTGATGTATTCATTCAACTTGTCGACTCTCTTCAAATTCTCTTCTTTTTCATGTTCCTTTTGTTTCAATTTTGCGACTATTTCATTTTTCTTCCTGACTTCGTTATCATATTTATCCTGATCTGTCTTCTGTTCACGATTTATAGATTCTAATTCTTGTAGATATCGAGCTGATAATTTCCCTGCTTTTTCTTTCAAACGTTGATATTCCGTTACCTAAACCAAACAGAAACAAAATAAGCATTCCAAAAGAGACAGAGAAGTTGCTTAACATCTATACTCGACACATGGAGGCATGTTTTTAAGAGAGAGGGAGATGGTGTTAAAATACACTTGTCAAAAAATTGGTCATTTCAGAATTAACATCTGGTTCAAATTTATTTCAATAACTCACTTGCGCGTATGGAACTTAAGCAGTGGGAGTAGATTGGAGAACCAAGATAAAACTCACGAGGTTGGACAGGGATTTAGGGGTTTGAGGGGTATTTTTATTTTTTTACCTGTGATTCCTCAAGTTGTAAAGATCGACCTTGTGACTGAGATTCTTCTTCTATTTTCTCCTCAAATTCTAATCTTTTTCTTTCGATATCACCCAATTCCTTCTCTAAAGTTTCAATCTGCAATATATCACATTTGTAATTAGAAGCGTGCAAGATGCTTTGTTTAAAATTAAATGTTCTCCTATATTTACCAATGAAATCTTTATATCATCCAAATTAATTGTATCTTATTAAAATCACAATTTTATTCTGTTTTAATTATGGTTGCCCGAGATGAAGATCTAATGACTTCTTCATCTATTTTCTGTTCTCTTTGAAGTTTATTTTAAGGCATAATGATTGATTTACCTCTTCTTCATGATTATCGTGGGTTTTTCTTGCTTGTTTCAAAGATTTTCTATAAAATAAACATATTAATCAATTGTTAGTTTGTGAAAAGGAAATTATAAAATAAAAACAGAACTACTGAGCGCTGACGGGAGAATGGGAGAGAAATTGGGTTTAAGTGTTAAAGTCCACTTGACTAAACTAGGTCATTTCAAGAAAAACATCAAGCTATCGAATTGTCTATCACAGCTTATACTAAACAGAAAATGCTCATAAGCCGAACCCTAAATTCTTGAACCACCTACTTCAACAATTCTTTCAGGAGAGAGAGAGAGAGAGAGAGGGGTCCACTCCACACAAACTTGGTAATTTCGGGACTAACATATGGTTTAATTTCATTTCAATAATTTGCTTGCACTTAGGGGTCTTTAGCAGTGGGAGGAAACCAGGGGACCCAGAGAAAACCCCAAGGTTGGACAGGCAACCCTACTCCTCGTCACGTACAACCAGGGATTAGAAACCACGCCAGCTGACTCAAATGACAGGCTTCATGATACAGTGCGCATGTGCTAACGATTCGGCCATCCAACCCCCACTCTTTCAGGTACAAAAGCTAAGACACAGTTTGAAGATAGCATAAATTTAATTTTTTACAAGGATTTAGTGAAACATCGTCAGTAACCTACTGTCAATTATATATATCGTAATTTTCAATAAGAGAGAAATATATCTTACTTGGCGCCCTCAAGTTTTTTGATCATATGTGCTGTCTTTTCTTTAGCTTTAATATACAATGGTCTCTTCTTGTTCATTTCAACTTCCTGTATAATAACATAAGTACATCAATATATATCTTAACTCACAGATGCTACATAAAGTTGGGACATCTTAAAAAATTGTATCAAGTTTAAAAAAGGACAAATTTTCGCCACAGCTCAGTAAATGCTGTAGGCCTGTCTTCAGAAGATCCAGAGGAAACCCTTAATGTGCATGTGACTGCAGTCCCTGTAACGAACAAGTCTGGGGGTGATTGACACAATCATGAACCTTGTTAGAATTCAATTAAAGATGTATTGTAGTGCCACTGTCCAGGAATATTTTCCATTGTAAGTTTAAGTTTATAAAATTTGGGTTCGATCTGGGTTCTAAAAGAGCAAAGACCGAAGGTTTATTGTAATGCCACTGTCTATAAAAAAATTTTCGTTGTAGCCAGTGAGTGGCATGTTGATTGTCTTCATTAGCTCGCACAGATTATGCAGAAAATCAGAATGCTAAAACTTATTCCATACCCCTTTTTCATAAACGAATCAACTTACCATCTCCTTAACATTTTGATCTATTTTTGTCAACTCTCTCGTTAACTTGCCCTGTTCCTTCTTCTTCTCTTTAACTTCATCTTCGATACGATCTCTCTTTCTGTTCTCTTTCTCTAACATTGTATTTTTCTTGCCCAATTCTTCATTAATTTCATCAATTTCTCTCTCATTATGATACAAACGGAACAACTGTAGTTCCAACTCTTTCTCACACTGTGAAATAAAAACCCCGAAGAAATTTAAAATATTCATTCATATATTCACTGATAAGGATGACATCAATATGACTTAATGAGTCACAAATATAAAAATATTAACTTTTTTCCTCCAACAAATTAAATTAAATTATTTACTTTTTTCCTCCAAAAAATTAAATTAAAAAAAAAAGAAGAAAAATTTCATGTACTGTATTAGAAAAATTTATCAAAACATTTGATGTATTTGGAGGTAAAATTCTTTCCTTTTTAGTGTAATTGGATATTAAAATGAGTGAAAGGCATGATTCTGCCTACATCTTATGTAAACATTGAGCCAATGATTGACACTGTGTGATGTGATGTCACATGTTGAAGGCAGTTATCTTTAGGGAGACATTACAAGACTTTCCCAATTCTCTGTGAAACAAATAGCCCGGAAATTACAGTGGATACAGGAGGTTAATTAATAATCAAATACTGAGTCCATGATCAGGCATGATTCTGTGGACCCAAAAAAATAACTGATTTTGGACGACGATTGAGGCACGCCGCAGGCGTGCCGAACCTCTAGGGGGGTTCGGGGGCATGCCCCCCCAAATTTTTTTCAAAATTTAACCTCAAATCGAGCACTCTGAAGACATTTGGATGGTAAATGCTTTGATTAAAAATGAACCTGGTACAGCAAATTTTAAGACAAACGCAAAAATAAAAACAGATACTTTTACCGGTCGCCATTTTTATTTCAATACAGAATGCCGGTATGTGCGTTCTCCTTTCACTTTTTACTTGGGATAGTTCGTACCACAGTATTAATAATGATCGTTTAAATTAAAAAAAATTTTATTTCAATTAGCTAAAATAGACTAATATTTTTTTTGCATCATTGATGCCTAAAAAATATTATTAGAGCCACAGAAAATGACAATATATAAATAATAATAGAAACTGAGCCGAAAGAAATGAGCGCAGGTAGGAAAAGTTGTGAATCAACCAACGTTTTATCACAGGTGAAGCAAGATGGCTGCCAAATGTTTTTCTCAAGTCTCGATTACCATGCATTTAATTTTCTGAATTGACACGGCAATTGAAACATACACTGGTTAATCTTGTGTAAATAGACTACATTAGCCAGACCACAGACCGTGTTTACACCGTTGTTGATGAAAAGACTTGATAACAAAACTACCAGTCTTGTCTTTACTTCAACACACGGGGGTTTTTTTTATCATCACGATACGGACATAATATAAAAATAATGATCATCAGACAAAGTCAAAACACTCTCCCATACCCTACCCTACCCCCCCCCCCCCCCCACTAAAATTTTTATTGCAAATTTAGATGATTTACGAAAACGACCCACGGCCGATAAAAATAGCGGAAATCCGTTAAATAACGGAAAAAAATCATGCCTGATGATAGATCTTGATAGCATTTTCATAATCACAGATGAGAAGAATGATCATACCAATTGTTCTTTGAGTCTTTGATAACGCTCAGCTTCATCTTTCTCCATTTTGGCTTCCTTTCTCTCAGCAGCGATACCTTTCTTCTTGAAATAATTAAACTGGGTATCTTCTTCAGCTTTCAACATTTCAGCTTTAGTTCTATCATATTCATCTTTTAATTCACCCGATCTAAAAATGAATTTTAAAAGCAAAAGTTTAAAATTTATCAAAAAAATCACAAGGATTTACCAGCATGTTTTCCAGCCTAGGATCAAGTGTTTAGTCTATTGGATGAGACGAAAAAAATAGTTCCAGTACACATGTGTGAAATACATGTAACCCATGTGAATTATATCTAAGATAGTGTTCAATATTATTACAGGGAGCCTCAGTGGCTCAATGAGTAAGAAACTGTTTTTTTTTCTGGCTAGGAACTGTGTCTAGTCATTTGGATGATATGAAAACCAAGGTTCTGTGTACACGTTGTATTGATGTGCACTAAAAGAAGCCTTAACAGCAAGGATTTGAGATAAAAGTTAAGACTTACAGGACTTTAAAAACATGACTATCCTTATCCCACCGCACCCAGAAATTCCTCTAACATAAAAGTATAAAATAATTTCTTTCTTCACTTTTCAATTATTGTTATTCCAAAATATTTCAAATTAACAAATTTGATTACACCCACCTGCTTATTTCCTCAAACATGGCTGTTCTTTCTTTAGCATTTTTCATGGCAATGCTTTCCACAGTTCCTTGAAACACCAGAAAATTCTTAGATTTGACCAGAACTCCAATTTTTTCAAGTTCTGCAGCATATTGGTTCGCAGATACACTCTGAAGTTTTAAATTAAAACATGTAAATAAAGACACAATGGAAATTTGATAACCCCACCAATGCTTAAAAACATAACTTTTAATATAACATGGAGGCAGTGGTAAGTGCTGTGTATCAAGCAGAACACCTGGAATACTTTGACTTACCATTCTGAGAATATCACTTGGTGATATTATTTGCACTGTGTTTTGATAAATGACTAAGATTGCTTGTATGATTAAACGAAACAAAGTTTTACTTATACTTTTCTGCACAATCAGAAAAATGCACCAACATTGTTACCAAAATTGACAATAATAACTTAGAATATTTTCGAAGTGTGAAATTACTATTCAGTTATTAGTCTACGGTATATAATATTAATAATACAAGATGGAGGGCACATCCAGGGAACAATGTCTAGTCATTTAGATGGTACCAAAAAATGAGGTCCTGTGTAAAAGAAATCTTGATGATTGGAATTCAAAGCAGACTGTAGCTCCACTTGGCAAAATTTCCTAAATGACATACTGCATGACCCATGCCCATGTTCAGTAGCCCTGGCCCCGAGTTCACAAAGTTGAGTAAATTCTTAACTTAAGTCTGAGAATGCTTTGTGAACTTGGGCCCAGGTTGTGCAGAAAAATAGGACATTAAACCATAATTAATTTACTACAATGCTACCATAAGATTAGTGAGGCAGAGTGTCCCTCACAGCTAATAAGTAGGACATTAAAACTTATTTATTTAGTAGTCTGCTACCATACATACCTGTCCGTTGACTTTATGATCTGATGCGTTACTGTGAATTGTACGTGTAAACACTATCTCTTTATCATCCTCGGTATCCACATAAACAGCTGAAACTGAGGCCTTGTTTGAAGCTGGTTGCCCTATTGGCGCTCCATGAATCAATGACTAGAATAATAACATTTAAATTAAACATAAACAATTTTAACACCCACTTCACTCAACTAGGTCGTTTCTTGACTAACACAAATAGTTTAGAACATATTATTTCAATAATTTAATTTTGGGCAGGGTTTTTAGTACGGATTTTGGAGGGAATTAGAAAACCCAGACCCTACAATGAGAGACATGCGACCTATTCTTGTCATATCACGTACAGGAATAAAAATAAATATGTAGTTTCGATCGAGTGGAAAACAAATATTTTAAGGCCTCCGTCCGATGGCTGAGTTTGTATTGGGGTATCGACATGATTCAATGACACTGACATCAGAAAATAAAGTTTGACCAACTATCAATAATTATTGCCGACACTTACGTTCAGTTTCTTGGCTCTCAAATTAGACGTTTTTTCACCAAGTACAAAACTTATAGCATCCATCAAGTTTGATTTTCCTGGAATAGAAGTTTTATAAAAGCTTTAAAATTTAATAGAGAAATGGGATCTATTTCTATTAAACACAAACTAGGACATTTCAGGAGCAACATATAGTATAAATTTTATTTCAACAATTTCCTGCATGTATGGGGTCTTACTCTGTCACATACAAGTATCGGACCGACACCATGCCACTTGACCCAGAGTGAGTCCTTATGAAAAGTTATGATTTTAAACATTAAGATCATTCAGCCACCCAAACCCCCATGGCCTGCCATTAATTAACAAATGCTGGTGTCCACTTGGACACAAACTAGGTCATTCCGGGCCTAACATATGGTTCAATTCTATTTCAATACTTCACTAGCACATAGGGATCTTTTGCAGTGGGAGGAAACCGAAGGACCCAGAGAAAACCCCCGCCACGAGGTTGGACAGGTGAATCACAGATGTCATGAGATGTCTAAAAAATTTGCATTCGTTATTCTTTCTACTAGTACTGCCAAACTAAACGAGTAATTAGATTTTAATTTATGTGTGTGATTCTTTTTTTTTTTTGTTTTAACTATTGAGCAGAAATATGAATTTATATATTCTAAATCTTGAAATCCAAAGCCAAGGGACGGGGGGGGGGGGGCAATTTGTTACTAAGTCCACTGGCACTGGTGTGGTTTCGATTTCGATTTTCAATTTATGAGCCTTAGAATATTTTGTACATCTTTATTAATGGTGAATGCTGTTGAAATACTTTATTCAATATACATCATATCATGCATCAGCTTATTAATATTAATAAAACAGGGCTGGTTGTTCTGTTTGGAAGCGGCAAGGGGAGAGAATTCTTTCTTTCTTTCCTAGATTATTGAAACATTTTCTCATCGCTGTTACTGTCAGATTTTGGTATATTTTATCAAAACAAGTACGATGCAATGTTATTTAATTATAACCACGATATTTTTGAAGTAAAAATCGCGCCTACAAAATCACAATTGACTCTATATTTCTCTGTATAAGGAATCGATCCATTTATTTACCTGAGCCATTTGGTCCAATAATGGCAGTGAACGGCTTGAAAGGGCCGATGCGTTGTTGACCTTTGTAAGACTTGAAATTATCCACATCAATGAATTTGAGATAGCCAGGCATCTTTGCCAAATGTTCTTCTGCAGCCTTGCTGCAATTTCTTCTGGAAAAAAATCCTTGAAAATAGAGTAATTAGATCAAAATAACGGCATTTCTGTTGACAAAATTTAGCGGGAATAGGTGTCGCTTACGGATTTTGTCTCGCAAGTTCACGTTAATTCTCGCGAAATGAAGCCATTGCAATAACGGTATTTTATTGGAGAAAATATTTTTTATTTCATTCTTGTATTAAATATTGTTTGCTCTGTTGATCTTATAAATACAATTTAACTGCCAGAAATTATCATAAAATTGCATTTAAGAGAAATTAGGAATTTTTCAGTGTCATTCAAATCCCGCAGTCCTTAGCAACTATGGCAACTTAGCAACGCATCAATAAATATAATACTTTAGTGTGGAGGTTTGGCTGAATATTTACCATTTCTGAGGAACATCACAAACGTTCAGGATGTATAAACTCGACTTGCCTGTTGATTATAAAGAGGCGGCTGCTATTGAGCGCCGGAGGAAAATGGAAGAGCATCGTCAGTCACGAATTTTTAATTCAAAAGTCAGAACGATTGGGGTAAGTAGGCTAATTGCCATTGGGCTTCGATCCGAGAACACCATGCCATAAATAAATATACGACCTATCGACATCGTAAACACTGGATAGGCCTAAATCAGATGTTTGCTTTTACTTTTAGCTACCTCAATGCTTAGTCATCTAACTGACCCAGTAAACTCACTGTGTTATAAGTGACAGTAATAGTAAGTGCAGGAGGACCGCACTACACGAAAAACAAAAACCTATAAAATAACCTGCGGAAAATATCAAATCAAGTGAATGTGTTATAAGTAACAGTAATGTTATTTAACTAGCCTGTCATCTCGTCAATAAAGTTATGATTCCACTTACCCGACCGGGTACTTGAATGACTTGATGACTTGCAATAGCCTAAGTCTCTAGTCACAATCACTTGTTAAAAAATACGTCTCCATCTGTTAGACGACTTGGCCGATGCCATCCCCCAGGCCTACCTAAATTTCGTTTAATCTTATATGACCGAGTTTGTAAATTTGTGCGTTACCCTATCAATGGGGGCATCGGCCATGTCGTCTAGCAGACGGAGACATATTTTTTAACACTAACAGATTATGAGATTACAGTATTAACATTGATTCTGTGGAACGAAACCTGAACGTAGTACTGGCGAGTGTAATGAGACCTACGTTCAGAGCTGAACTAGATTGATTAGGCCTATCCTATAGCCTACTACTATTGACTGTAGAAATAATTACATATATGTACGTGTTACAGAGATTGAATGCATAACAATAATCATTTGTTTGTTACAGACATTTTTGTACAGTTATATTGCTGGGGATAGTCACTTAAAAAATGTCAGTCAGCTAGGGTAGCCTGAAGTACTCAATATTTAATCAATAATTTAAAGAATTTGTCCGTGAAGAGCCCAAGTCTATCTGATTATAAATGGTGGAGTTGGATGGCCGAATGGTTAGCATGTGTGTGCTGTGTCATAAAGCCTGTCATTGAGTCAACTGGCGTGGTTTCGAATCCCCGGTTTTAGGCGACAAGGAGTAGGGTCGCCTGTCCAACCTCGTGGGCATTTTCAGGGTCCTCTGGTTTTTCTCCAGTCCCACTGCTAAAGACCCCTACTCTCAAGCGAATTATTGAAATAAAATTAAACCATATGTTAGTCTCGAAATGACTTAGTTTGTGTCGTGGATGTTCAACCCCATTTCTCTCTCTCTCTATTATAAATATATTCTGAAAAAGCATGGGTTGTTGAACTGTGTTCTGTGTACACCAAGGTGCTGTAACTGTAAGCTTATATTCTGAATTTTATTTCTTTAATATTTTAAATAAAATAACACTCTAATCTGAAATTGTTTTTTTCAGATTGATGAACAAGCCATACAACAACAAATAAGTGATAAAAAACAACAAGAAGAGTATGAAAAAAACAGATTGGAAGCATATGGTTAGTTAACTATCTTCAATTAACACCACACTAACAACATACACTGTAAGCCTATAATTATCTATCTTGCCATTTGTTAACCATTTGTTTCACTAAGGAGGTGACTTTGGTTATACTTAAGTCAAAAGAAGGCCTCACTGCTATGGTAAATCGGTACTGGAATAATACCAGGGATATTATTCACAGAAATTTAAACTACATTACTTTAAATATGCAACATTTTCTTTGGAATTGGATAAAAGTTAAAACGTTTTTATCGACCATTGATTTATTGGAAATGATTTGCATTTAATTCAATTTTCATCTTTACTATCAATCAAAATCAAATCGATTACCCTAATCAACAAATTTATCAACATCAATTTTGGACGTGATTACTGCAAATCGCCAAAAAAACTCTCGGTGTGATTTGGCAATTTCATCAGGTGATTATATGGTTTTTTTTCAACTATGTCCAGCCACAAGAATTGTTTACACCTAATCAGCACATTTAGCAAACTCACCAAAGTACTTTGAAATCGACTATATTGTCACATGACATGTCCATTATATACAATTTAATTTGACAAGGCGATAACAAAGCCTAGAAAAGTCTGAATCCTTAGATTACCTTTGTTGTAAGTTTTTGTATCGACAAAATGCCTACCATATGATCTTTTTTCAAATTCATTGGTGGCTCAGACCATGTATTTAAATTCCCACTCCCCGAATTCACCATTTTCTGTAATTTACTGACATTTGCTGATTGGAAGGGTGAGGGCTAATCATTAAATGGTAATGAAACAAGGGCAAAAATGTCTATTAAGATTAAGACACAAATTGTAAGCTGCAACATAGGCCTACCTTAGATATCTATAGCTTAAAGTCATGAAAACTACATTATTGATAATCGCTTATTGAAACCTTCACTCAGGCCAGTCTTATTTTCTGGGGAAAATATTTATTTTTGTCTCTCCAATATCTGACATTTTCATCCATTATTTGTTTTTCAGCTGCTGATGCTACTAGGAATGATTTGATTGGTCTTTTATTGGAAAAACGACAGGGTGAGGATATACGGGAATTGAACAGAGCAGAAGTGGAATTCCGACAGCTTCACCAACAACCAGAAAGCAGACGGGAATTTGATCTCTACGACCCTGATGCATTGAAGAAGGATAAGCCCGCTAGAGTTCATGATGATGACCCAAGATGCGGAATCTCCAGTTTACAGAAATTCGAAGGAGAAGATTTAAATAATCCAGCCAGAACAAAACTTCAACAGGAACAGAAAAAACATTGGCTAGAACAGCAAAAACGTGAACTTGAACAAGCGAAGAAAAATCAAGATATGGCCGATAGACTTTATAGGTTAAAACAAAAAGAGTTAGATCAACGTGCTATGGAATTACAAGAAGCTGAGGAACAGTGCAGGCGGGCAATCAATATGGCTACGACAGATTATAATAAAGCTTTAGTAAGTTGCCATAGCGATTATTTGAATTTTTTTGGAAACAAATTTCATGGGTTTAGCCATGCTAAAAATGATCTCAAATTGTGATTATTTAAAAAAGAAATCAAAATATGAATAGTATAATTTTCCTGCTTGGATTCAGTTGGATTAAAACAAAGAAAACTAAGCACTGCTTTGTGTTGACTGTTATATATCGCCTGCAGTTATTTTACATATGATTATAAAAAAAAAGTATAGTAGTATAATTTTCCAGCTTGGATTCAGTCAAATTAAAACAAGGCCAATCAAAAGATTTCAGAAAAATCTAAGCACTGCCTGTGTTGACTATTCTCAATTCACATCGTTGTGTATACTGAATGGAATTGAATAATTTTTGGACTGATATTCCTTTGAGTGATTCAGTTTCACAATATACTGGTAATTTTGAAATTAATTTCATTATTTTATTTTTGTGTACGTGTAGGATGATGAACAGAAAGAACGAGCTAGGTTGAAGCGGCAACAAGATGAAGATGATAATGCAACAGAAATGGCCAATCATATATTTGGTGATATTCTCACAGAAAATCCTGCCGTAGCCCAATCTGCATTTGGTCCCCATCGTGTTATCACAGACAGATGGAAGGGAATGAGCCCCGAACAAATCGCAGAAATTAAACGACAACAAGAAATACAACGTCAAGAACAAGAGGTAAGCTAATGTTTGGGTTTTTGTTGGATCTATTTTCAGAAAGGGGAGAAACCCAATACTCTACTTGACCTCTACAAAGTCTATGGTATTACAATTATTCAAATTCGAATAATTCTTCACAGCTGTTTGAGTTTCATTTTTTGATATTGGTTAAAACTGGATCATATTTTTTTGTCTCTACTGATATTCAAGAATATTTAGACAGGCAATGGAAAATGTATTGTTTAATGTTTATAAGGCATTAAGTGATAGGAAAACATTGAATTAATAACACAAACACATTTTTATAGCTAGAAACTTTAATGAAATGAGGTTTTACGTTCTACTGTTCTGCTAGCAACTTTGAAATTGGCTTATTCAGTAAACAAAATGGAAAATAAGTAAATTTTCAATTTATTCATATTTCAAAATTCACCTAAAATTGTTCATTAGGACAACAATTATGCAACAAAAAACAAACCATAAAAGGACGCTGCACATCAAGTTTCATATTCCTCAAAAGTCATAAAACTGAAATGGTGGTTGAAAACAACTTAAAAAAACAAAACAAACTATTTTACTTGTGTACCATACTCTAGTTTGTTGGCCATGTAAATAATAGAATTGTAATATTTTATTTTTACAGAGATTGAAGCAGGAACAAGACAGAAAAAATGATGAATTTGATAAACAGAGAGTCGCAAATGCTCGAGCTGCTTTGCTGCTTGAAAGAGAGGCTGATCGAAAACGTCGTGATATTACTAAACAACTGGCTGATGAAAATCGACGTTTGTCACAAGAACAGAAAGCGCACAAAGATTTCTTATATAAAGAAGTATATACTAATCCTCCAACCGCAGCTTATTTCATGCAGTGGAATACAACAAGTCGATAAAAAAAACCTCCAAACTCCATAATCTATTTTTAAAAAGTCCCATGAAAACTCAATTTTTAAGTAAATGGTAGATTGAATTTAATTTCATCTGAATAATATGTCGGGCGCTTATTATGATGCCTTTGCTGACAAATAGCTTAATTTGGATGAAAATTTTGTGTTTTTTCTTCATTGATTCTAAGAAAAACTCGAAGTCCATCTGGAGTGTGAAATCATTTGAGCAAATGAAATTTTTTTATTGTCAGTTAAGGCATCATATTTTAAGAAACGGTTTGTAGTAAACTTTGAATTTTATCTGAAAAAGTTTTCATGTTTTATGGGGTTGGTGAAAATATAGGATGAATTTTATGTTACGAAAAATCAAATAATGTGATAATATATTTTATGAATTGTTGTTAACTTATATATGTTATTTATTTTATTTTTATCGAAGACACGTTATTTCTTTTCAAAGGAGGTATGAATTATGATTTGTGTGACGTTATTTTAAGGTCAAGGTTAACATTTTTATAGTCGAGGTATAGCCACGATTTGTCTAGCAGTAAGAATACAACTCTCAAATACACTGTAGCTCACATGGACGGTAGTGATGAAAATTTTAATTCATGGTCACTGATATGTAGTATAGATCAGCATTATTTTGATGTGTATAAACATTTAGTACTCGGTGTACATTAATAACTTGTCAGCATTCATTGATATTGTATATTATTCACAGCATTAGATGTATTTAATATTCATAAAAACTTAAACCAAAATATTTTAAGAGAATCTGGGCTTTTATTTATGTAACACAACCTAGTTCAATGGATAAAACCATTATATTATTCACAGCATTAGTTATATATTTATACAACAGGGAATTTATTCATAAAAGCTTACAAACCAAAATATTTTAAGAATCTGGGTGTTTATTTATGTAAGACAACACAGTTCTATTGAACTAAAATATTTTAAGAATTCAATACTTTAATTGGTCAAGAGCTCAGGATTTGAACGCCTGCAGCCAATGAGAAGGCTGCGTCCTTAAAATAATTTAATTCTCTTGAGCAAAGCTGCAGTTGATGTTTGATTTGTGTGAAAAGTAAAACATCTTTTTGATAGTATCAGATGTCATTTACACTGAGTAGAAGTAATACCTCTCTGAATTTATAATTTAACATCTTCGATTAAATCGGTATATATGTATAGACACAATAAAACAAAATTAAAACAGGTGTTTACTTGTAGAATATCCAGAGTTATTCGATATTTGCCTGAAAAATCAAATATTGTTTTGATTTTATCTGATGTCACTCAATCAATACCTTAATACCAATATTGATGTATATAATATGTATAGGTCAGAAGCGGAGTACCCCTCTGACCCTGATTCCAAGGAAAAAATGAGTGGGGTGCTAGTGTCGTTTTTTCATCTTAGGGCCTATGGCTACCTAATCCGCCCCTACTAATAGTAAAACAATGACACTATAGAATATTCTGTTATAAGCATATATATATAATTCATAGTCATGTATATTTAGATATATCTCTATGCTGGTGTGGTTTCGATTCCCTGGTTGTACGTGACAAGGAGGGTCGGCTGTCCAACCTCCTGGATTTTCTCTGGGTCCTCCGGTTTCCTCCCATTGCTAAAGTCTCCTATGCACAAGCGAATTATTGGAATAAAATTATTACTATTAGTCCCAAAATGACCTAGTTTGTGGCAAGTGGAAGTTAAACCCCATTTCTCTCTATTTATCACTAGGAGAAATATTCTAATTCAAGTTTATCTGACCTCGTATCCAAACAACTACTAAGACTCCCGAAACTACATTAATAAAAATAAATTGACACAATAATACTTGTTCTTTTTGTTTAATACTCACTGACTGTTAATGTGAAATGAAATGGTGTTTTTCAAATGTCCGACTTTTCAGCACCAACCGGGCTAATGAACACAGACATACTCCATGTTGTGTGCTATGACAAAAATTTTATCCTAGCAACGACACTGCTGGTTTATTCTTGTTTCAATTCCCAACTGTTCAACTACTGTAAATCGTATAAACAGTGGTCAAGTTTTCATTGAAATTCCAATACCAACTAATTTTCTAATCCCATTCTAATTCTATCCAATTATCTAATTCCATCCAATTATCTAATTCCATCCAATTATCTAATTCCATCAAATTTTCTAATTCATTCTATTTCCAATCTAATTCCATCAAATTTTCTAATTCCATTCTATCTATATTCCATCCAATTCCATTCTACTTCCATCAAATTTTCTAATTCTATTTCCATTCTAATTCCATCTATTTTTCCAATTCCATTCTAATTCCATTCCACCCTTATTGCTCAACAGTATCCTACATGAGTACATTACAAACAATCCGTCAACTTAAATTTAAATACATGGCTCATGAACATACTTTTGAAAATAAATCCAATGTCAATCTGCATCAATCAAGAGGAACATGCATGTATGTCATGCTGTGTTCTATAAGGGAAATTTTGCCCAGACAGTGGGCTATGTCAACGGTACAAATACATGTACACCAACGTGTTCACGGAACCTCAGTTTTTCGTCTTAAAATGGTATTCCTTGCACATACCAATAAAAGGCGACATCTATGTATAAAACTACATCTCATAAAGTAAGTATCACACCAAAACTATTCATGCCAAATTATGTTGAAATTCACCATGAAAATTATGTGAACTTGAAAATGCAGTGCATGTTTTTAGGCAAGGATGGTTGCCAGTTGGAGGGTCGCTAAAGTCTAAACATAAAATGAACAGTTATTTCAATTGTGAACGTAAAAGATCCATTGGACGTTAAACCCCACTCCATTTCATTTCACTGTTAACTTACACAGCTGTTATGTAAATTATGGAGTATCTCCGTGTTGTTTCTAATATTTTGTGTATATTGTCTGCTATCCAACATTACCTCCGTGGACACGCTGGCCAGTTTAATTATTTATTTCCCCCCCCCCCCCAATAAAAAAAACCCGCTTTAATTATTGTCGTGAAAAATGTCGCGGAAATATTGAGTGAAGTCCCGTAAAAAAAAATAACTCGCTGAATTTCACATTTTCGTGAAAAGTATAGCTAGGTTTCATGACGTTCTAGTATTGTTTCAAGCATAGAATCTATGGTTTCAAGCATAGAATCGTTTCAACGCTATACAATTGGATGACGTAACAATTATTATTTCCCGTGGATATCGCTACTGGACAGCCACACATCGATTTTCTGAGCGAAAAAGACTTTATAATATTTTGTGAATTTAGAAGATGTTATCATACATTGTCATCATCTTGCTTTGAGGTAAGTCTATACAGCATAATACTTTCAAAATTTTCAGCCAATTCTCAAAGTTTATTAGACCTATACCTCATATAGAAGAGCTAAAACCAACCCCATAGTCACACAGTTTCTGATCAATTTAAAAAAAAAAAAAAAAAAAGATTAAAAAGTTGTATCATGTAAGCGCTAAACCTGACAACTGCAGATTTTTCTTTTGACCGCAAGTGATACGCATTATTAATTATTAATTAGGCACTTATTTACATAACTATAGCCCATAATCAAAGCTCTAGACCATCGGATAGTTGTGAACTTGAACGGATTGAAATACGATCACCATTTAGGGCAGAAGAGTTTTACGTTAAACTCCATTTCATTTCATGTCCATTTAATAATGTAATTTAAAAATGGATAATCGAGACTCTGTTTTTTGTCGTAACAACGGTAGCAATGAAATCAGGACTAAACGCTTTTCTTTGCACAATCTTCTTAACTTCGCTCAGAATGAAGTAATTTGACTGAAAGTTTAAATATATCGCTTGTTTAACTCTTTATCTAAATCTTACAAAATGTATCTGTAAGATTCAAACTAAATTAATTCTGTAAAATTGGAAATAACTTTTCAATGTCCGCAAAAGATTGTTGAGTGAAGCCGTGCTCTCCTTATCAAGAATAGAAGAATGACGTCATATATTCAAGATCGGTCGCATTATTTCTGTTATCCCCTTTTTTCAAATCATTTTTAGTGAAGCCTGTACCATAACAGGCCTGGGACTGTACAGCGCAGTGGACGCTTACGGCTAGCCCCCGGATCCATTCACTCTTTTTGAATTGTTTATGTTTGTGGTCTCTGAGTATGATGTCTTCTCTGTATATTTGTTTTTGTGTAGAATTGTGTGAGGTGCAGTCCCCCTGCACTTACTATTAATGTAACAGCATAAAGGACGAAATGGTTTTCAAAATTAAATAAGAGGTGTCTGTAAGAATGGCATGACGATTATGATGATTGTTTTATTAATAATAATTACATTGCATTACAGAATAATGGTCATAAAACGTTACAAGAACAACTTCATGGTGCAGGAAGTTACGGACAAATGAAATGTAATGGGGTTTAACGGGAGAACGCTAGATCAGAGACGGTCATGTGCATATTATGACGTCGTATGTGGGTTAGGGTACGGGTTAGGCTTGGCCCAGGGTTAGGGCTAGCCCTGTTTACATCTCGAGACTTTAACGAAATCTACAGGACCTAGCCCTTACCCCAACCCACAATCTATATATGACGTCATATGTGCTAAAATTCATAGGACCGTCTTCGATCTAGCGTTCTCCGGTTTAACGTCCTGCTGGTTTGCTTCGACTGGGATTATGAAGATGGAAGTAGCTATTTGTGTAGCCACATTAGCTTTGTTTATTAAAGATACATTAGTAGATACAAAGTTGACTGTTCTCACTATAATAGTTAAAAATAGATAAGGAAAAATAGATGTTGAAAATTGCAGTCAAATTTATCTACTGTGAACCGAAATATTCGCCTCGGTCATCATTACTAAAGTTGGTAAGATAAAACATAGTCACGATTATCCAATTTTGAATTTAATTACCACTGAGCGTTGAGCAGCAGATTGGATTCCAACCCAGTGAAAATCCGACACATAAGACGACATCGAAGATGACATAGAGACATCGAGAGTTGATTAATTACCAATGAGCGTTGAGCAGCAGATTAAAACAGCAACTGCTGACTAAACACATCATAGATTAATATGATAGATTGGGCAGCCGTGGTTTCTATTCTTATGATACCAGGGTATGCTAATGTGAAAACACCCTATTCCTATTATACCACAGCAAATGCTGATGTAAAAACATCCAATTCTACGGCATCACAAAGTTCTTAAAGATCAGTAAACGAAGCAACGGAAGAAGTGAAAGATGCTGAAAAAAAGAATTCAAAACACACAAAGGAACGCCGATTTGTTTATCTGTAAGTTAAAATATCAAACTGATCCCGCAGTGAATATTCGCTTGGCCGCTACAATCACTGATAAGCATGACATCGACGAGGCTTACTGAGTACGGCATATTAACTTTTTTACTCCGACAAATTAAATTCTCAAACATTTTTTTGAGGTAAAAGAAAAAAAAAATAAAGGCGTTTGAAGTATTTGTAGTTAAAAAATATTTCCTATTTAGTGTAAATGGGTATTAAAATGAGTAAAATGCATCATTTTGCCCGAAGCAGTTAGGTGTTAAGTAAACAATGCACGAGCCGTTGAGCCAATGACTACGAGGCGTGCAAGTCAACGCACGTGTTTTAGACAGCCATCCGTTACAGCGATAATTTGTTAGTAATTCTCTGTGAAACAGGTTGTTAAAATATAAGTGCAGCGGCCTTATTTACGAAATTTTAACTAAGATAAAACCCAAATTTTAGTTATATGATTGGATAATATTAGATTGATTTTAGTGCTTAGTAGGCTAAATGAAAACTGAAGTATCTACTAAAATTTGGATTTTATTTCGTGAATGGGGCCGAACCACACACATACAATTACACACGGCAAACCTAAAGACATGATACACAACTACAGAAATCAAACAACAAACACACATATCAGATCAAGTGCATGGATCCGGAGGCAAGTCGTAAGAGCCCGTACTGCGTCCCGGACCTGTAGCCTACTGATACAGACTTCACACTTTTAAATCTACACATCAAGATATACAATCGATCAAAAAACATTAGGTGGACCACATTTCCATGCCAAGGTTTAAACTGGGGTTTGGCTGCCGGACTAACAGTCTATGAAAGATTTCGCATTTATGTACATGTATTTAGACGGGGGGGGGGGGGGGGCAGAATGTGGCTTGGTTTCGAATCCCCGATTGTTGTACGTGGGAAGGAGTAGGGTCGCCTGTCCAGCCTCGTGTGTTTTCTCCGGGTACTCCGGTTTCCTCCCACTGCTAAAGACCCATACTCGCAAGCGAATAATTGAATTGAAATAAAATTAAACCATATGTTAGTCCCAGACTCCCGAAATGACGTAGTTTGTGTCGAGTGGACGTTAAACCCAATATCTCTCTTTACAGGGCATTAAACCGAGATGTAATTATCAGCAGGGCTTGTGGCTGACAGGGCTGCGGGCGCCAAGCATAGGCTACCACATTGTTGGAGCCTTCTCTATCCACCACTGCACTAGCTCATATACATTCAGGGAACATAATGTATGCTCCCGTCACTATGCACGCTTTATTATGCAAATCAGACGAGTGGAGTGTTGACATTGAAATAATAATATGGTTCGACTTTAGTGATCTATAATGACCTTTTCTGCAGGATAACGAATTTAAACAAATATAAAATCTGATATTGGTGATTCGGAACCTATATTTGTACATGTAAGGCCTACAACCACTTGTCCAAACGAACAATGTCGACTTCTTGGATATTATCCCGCCATACCTTATTGTATACAAGATGCATGGCGACATTCAACATCATTGCGTGTTCATTTTTTATAATTTCGACATGCATGGCCTCGTGTTTATGTTGGTCATTAATTCTCCCGTATTTTTATTCGAGTGACACCTGGTCGTTATTCTTAAATCGATTAGTTATAATAATATTGTTTACAAATGTTTTTGGTCATTTCCTGCTGTGTTTAATGACTGACACGAGCACGCGACGACTTGTCGGGGGGAGCAGTCATTTTAATAGTAACGGATCGAATGAGTGTACTTCATGTAAACTGCCATGTCCAGAACGTTCACATCATTGTAAGTTGTGCGGTGTGTGCATTTTAAAACGTGACCATCATTGCTTTTTTATGACGGTGTGTATTGGTTATCATAATCAAAAACATTTTATTATGTTTTGTACGTATATGACGATCGGCGCGTTCTACTCCGTCATCATGTGCGTCAAGTATCTGGTAAGTTTCCATTCCATCAAGTTTTACGGACCCCAGACATTTTTTACTCTTCTCTACAAACTGATTGAACGTGCGTATTATGACGGAGAAATTCCCGATTTAATGACGTTGGTGATCTTATACGTCATGTACGTGTCACTGGTTATGGGTCTGATCTGCTGTGGATTTAGTTTTTGGCAGGTGATTATTATCGCCAGTGGACAGACTACACACGAAGCTATGTTAGGAATAAATGACTACCACGTTAATTCATTGGAAAACTTCAGAGATGTTTTGGGGAAATGGGGTTTATTGGTTGTGTTCTTGCCCCTACCCCTTCCTCAGAGGAGCACGGGGTTGTTCTTTAAAGGAAATACACGACTTCGTAAGAAAAAGAGGTGAGGTTCTTTTAACGAATAAGAAAAGTGGCGTTCTTTCAAACCAAAAAAGCGTGCGACAACTTTAGAAAGGGAAATTATATAATATTGCAGAGCTGTGATATCTGGATCAAACTGACAGAAATGGCCTTATTGTTTGCCGTGTTGACCCCATCATCGGTATCCCAGTGGTATTGTTCTACATCTATTGTTATCCATATACAGTGTTTTATCTGACTTACGAATTCATATACTTACCTAATATATAGCATTGTTTTGTTTGTTATGATTTATGTGATCCATTAAACTTGTGTATAATCATTTAAAATAGCATTATGCAAGAGCAAAATCTGCTTATTACAGGTCTTTCTTTAGGCCTGAGATGTAAAAAATCAATTAGACATTAATTAACATATCCAGACCATAATAAACTCTTAAATTCAAGGCTAGCCTTCGATGTTGGCGGATTGAATTCCTATATGCCGCTTAGTGGCCGTTGATAATTAAATCAATCAAGTGGATAATTGAGACTATGCTGTTTATATTAATGATTTGAGTAATGATGACCGAGGCTATGTGAATATTTCAAACGCTTTTCTCTCGGCTATTAGTGGACCAATTTGACCAAATATTTCAGCAAATTACCTTTACACTATTTAGTTTTTAACTATTATAGTGAGAACTGCCATCTCTTTATCTTATCTCCCATAATGTAACTTTAATTACTTTGTTAGTAAACAAGCGCCATTAGCCTATAGGAGCCTATAGAATAAGCATCCAGCCGTCGTGGCTCCAATTGTATACACCTTTTCTTGCCGTCCGCCCTGCACCACAGACAGTGGGTGTTATTGGGTCAGTTCTATACTCATCAAGCCATCACAGCCCCGGTTATAATATAATACTTTTGTATTGTTTTACGCAATAATTTTTAATTTATTTTAATGTTGAGATACTTACGTACAAAGACATTTGTTTTATGTATTTCCAATTAATTAGAAAGTTGTATGATCCAATAGGTCATTTTTATTGCATTTACAATTTGTTTTATGCATTTACAATTTCTTTTATGCATTTAAAATTTCTTTTATGCAGTTGAAATTAATTAGAAAGCTGTAAAATTAAATTTTATTGGTTATTAAAATAATTAATTGGTATCAATAATATCCATCTTCATCTGTTAATCCTGTTTAAATGATAGCATCTGTTAGCTTTCGAATCTTATCAACCATTAGAACGGTATCAATGGGACGTGAAATGAAATAGGGTTTAACGTCCAACTTAGACTAATGAAGACGGGGTTAATGGGATGTACCGATACAGCGAGACGGTGCAGCACCAACTGGGCTAATGAAGACGGACGGAGCTACTGGGACGGACCGACACAGCGAGACAGTGTAGCACCAACTGGGCTAATGAAGACGGACGGAGCGCTACTGGGACGGACCGACACAGCGAGACGGTTCAGCACTAACTGGGCTAATGAAGACGAACGGAGCTACTGGTACGTACCGATACAGCGAGACAGTGCAGCACCAACTGGGCTAATGAAGACAGAGCTACTGGGACGTACCGATACAGCGAGACAGTGCAGCACCAACTGGGCTAATGAAGACGGACGGAGCTACTAGGACGGACCGACACAGCGAGACAGTGCAGCACCAACAGGACTAATGAAGAGCTACTAGGACGGACCGATACAGCGAGACAGTGCAGCATAAACTAAAACAGACACTAGCTTATGTAATGTAATGTAATGGGTTATATAACATCCTACTTTCTGCACCAACTGATATAATAATTAAGACGGATATGCGCAGCTCAGTGGGCAAAGGGGATATTTAGCCCGGACACTGGTGCTGCCGCCTACTCTGATTCGAATTCCAACGAGTTCTCTTCATTGGATTGCAACTATACATGGGACCTCATTTTTTGTACCACCCGAATGACTAGACACTGTTCCTAGTGCAGGGGCGGATCTAGGAATTTTGAACAGGGGGCGCCGCAAAATGAGGGCACGCCGCTGCGAGGGGGTTGAGGAGAGGGGGTCCCCCAAGACAATTATCCGTCATTTCCTTGCATCTGTAGACATTCCAAGAGCTATTTGGCTGATATTTTCGCCTTAGTAAACGTTTGAAGAGGACATATTTGGGTCTGAAAAAAGGCACTTTCAGCAGTAAAAAAGGCACTTTCAGCAGTAAAAAAGGCACTGTCGAAAATTAAAGGGGGGGGGGGGCTCGCGCCCCCCACTGGATCCGCCTCTGTCCTAGTGTACGCTTCAGATCATAAGGTCTGTCATCGAGTCATGTGTTACAGTTCAGCTGCGTTACCATCGTGAGGTTTTCCGGGTTCCTCCGATTGCTAAAGATCCATATCTTAGTTCTCAATGTGTTGAGTGACCCCCCCCTCTCTCTCTCTCTCTCTCCCATCTCTCTATCTAAATAAGTATTAAGAAACTGCTAGAGATTCCGGTCAGCTAAACTAAAAAGCGGTAGCGCCGGCCTTGAGGATAACGGACAGGGTTGCCCGATAATGTTATCACGTATCAATAGATAATAAACTGTGTCAGGAGTTTGTGATTGTAAAAGTAAAATTGTATCTCTCCTCTTTTCTCGACCATGAACAGCTTGGTTGGTTTAGGTCTGTTGATCCTCGGATCATCCATCCTGCTAGTTAACTCGACACCGTTAGATGATTACGTTAATAAACCCGATCCTAATTACAACTGGACCAAACTAGAATGGACATTCAAAACGGCCGGGGCAACGCTATATTTGCTGAATTATACGTCACAGCAATGGCTGACAGGTAAGGAAATGAAATGGAATAGGGTTTGACGCCCCACTCTTCCGCTCTAAACTGGGCTAATGAAGAGGGACATACGCCATACAGAAAAAATAAAATCTATCTCTGATAGCGACACCAGGGCCTACTCTTATATCGAATTTCAAATGTCAAAGGATTTATTGCGCGCACGCCTATGTGTACACGGGAGCTCGGGTTTTTCGTCCCATCCGAACGACTAAACAGCTGTCCTTGTCATGCCCACCGTCCTGCATCACTAACAAGGGGGAACCACGCTTTCTCATCCAATGCAGGGATCGAACACCCGACCTCCACACTAGCGAGCCAGCGTCAACAGGTAAGGAAACGGCGAAACCATGTCGCCGATTGGCAAACAAGTTGTTTCCGGAACTCAGTTAAAATTGGTAATTTATGTTGAAATTTATTTTGGGCCTACATAATCTGCAACGTATTAGGTCTGATTAGGAGAAAAAAATTCTCGGTTGTTATGAAACAAGATGAAAAGAGGTATCACAATAGATACATCACCCATGACCTTTCACTCGAGTGTGAGTCTCGTACACAAGACAGCAAATCAAGCACCGACATATATTATTTTTAACGAAGTCTCTAAAATCCCATTCTATTTGCTTGTTTTCATAAGTGGAAGGTTCAGAATTTTTGCATCCGAGGCGACAGTGAAACCATTCCCAAAATAGCTCCAGATACGTAGATAATATTCGGTATGCAGGCGCGTATCCAGGATTTTTTGCAGGGGGGGGGTCTAGGTTTGATAATTGCCGAAGGCGCTCAACCAATTAACGGAGGGTTTTGGGGCCCTCCCCCAGAAAAATTTGCTAATTAGATTCAATTTGGTGCATTCTGATGTATTTCCGGAAGGTAAATTCCAAAATTACAGGTCTAAAAATCGCCAATAAATCGCATAAAAATTTTTCAAGCCTGAGCAGGGGGGGTGGGGGGGTCTGGACCCCCTCGACCCCCCCCCCCCCCCTCTGGATCCGCGCCTGGTATGCCATATTTTCGGGGCTATGGTAAAGATCATGTTGTTTGGTCCTTTAACTTTAAGAGAAATAAGCCGGCACTGCAGTGACTATTATAGCCCTTCACAACCGTAAGGTTTAAATGATAATATTCTATATTTGAACAGAAAATTAATCTGGGCGTCCAATATTATAACAAATCATTATCTAAAACCACCTTGTCAGTGGTATCGGCCAGATAGTCTGGCAGGGACAACATATAATCGGTCCCGTGTACACATTGACGTATGCCTAAAAGATCCCTTAGAGACGCTTTCCTGACAGAAACTGCCTGATGTATTCCGAATGCCCATCTTCATTAACCCAGTCGGAACAAAACGATAGGACGTTAAACCCCATTCACCGTCTCCTTTAGCCCTTACATTTTGAAGTAGTTACGAAGAACGGGCGCTTTTCATTTCAGACAGTTTTAAATAAGTTTACTCTATTTTTCAACAGAAAAGGAATCTAATCGTCCAATATGGTTTCATTATATGGTTGTGGCTGTACCTGACAAATTAATTCATCCAGAACATGGTCTTATGTACATGTCATACGGTAGTAATGGACCATCGTAAGTATAACACCAACAGTAAGTATAACACCAACATTTGGCACGCAGAGAACTATCTACTTTGGAAATAGCTCTCCGTCTTGAATGGCGAGGAGGTCAAATGGTTAGCGTGCGCGCGCTGTATCATACTGCCTGCCATTGAGTCAACTGGCATGGTCTAAAATCTCCGGTTGTACGTGACAAGGAGTAGTGTCGCCTGTCGAGCCTCGTGGGTTTTCTCCGGGTCCTCCGGTTTCCTCCCACTCCTAAAGACCCATACGTGCAAGCGAATTATTGAAATAAAATTAAACCATATGTTAGTCCCGAAATGACCTAGTTTTTGTCGAGTGGACGTTAAACTCCCCTCCCCCACTCTCTCTCTCTCTCTCTCTCTCTCTCTCTCTCTCTCTCTCTCTCTCTCTCTCTCTCTCTCTACAGTGTGCTATGAGGGGATTGATGACGGGCATACACCATACAGTGTACCATGAGGGGAATTTTGCCTGGGCAGCGGCGCTACAGCCTACTCTTATATCGAATTCCAGCTGCTATTGCATGACAATGGAAACTGTTTTATTCAGCAAGGCGTAGAGAGTTATCATTTCGCTTGTAAACTTTGTTTAAAAGCAACTGATAACATTAATTGACTCAGCTTACGTCTTATTTTGGCCTATCTAGTGGCCATGACTCCTAATTTTGATTTAATTGAATTATAAAATAAATATATTCTAGTTTTACTCCTGACGTAGCGGATGAATTTTCTACATTTATTGCCCTGATGGCCGTGAGTACGGGTACAGTCTGCGCTAATCTACATCAAATACCCAATCAACCAATCATCTTCAAGGTAAGGTTTCTTGAAATACTTGTTAGAACCAATGGAATGATTTGCGTTTTAATGTCTCCTCAAAACGGGGGATGGGACGGGGAATGGTCTGATACGTGCGAGTTGCACGATAGGGTCTGTCATTGAGTCAAGTGGCGTGGTTTCGTTTCCCGGCTTGTATGTTATGAGGAGTAGGGTCGCTTGTCCAGCCAATGATTTGAAACTGAACCGTATGTTTGTCCCGCCCCCCCCCCCTCTCTCTCTCTCTCTCTCTCTCTCTCTCTCTCTCTCCTCCAAATTTCCCTCTCTCTCTCTCTCTCTCCCTCTCTCTCTAACTATCTCTCTCCTCAAAACAAACAATACGTCGGCAATTGTGAGACTAATACATGGTTATGTTGGTGTCTACGGTTAGGCCTACGTATGCAATGCGAGGCAGGAAATGAAATTTTGTTTAATAGCACTGCAGCACCAGCCGTGATATATTGATGACTGCCAAGTGTGTACAGGAAATGCACTGGTTTTCTCTGGGATAAAGTTGAAACACTGGGTATTAGGTGCAATAGCGTCGTAATGTTAGCCTACTATTTCTTTTCGTCTTGATATGATTGCTAGTCATTCACCATATTTACAATTAAACATAATTGCAATATTTTTTTTTTACTTTTTGAAGAATGACCCTAGCCAGACGAGTCGAAGTGAAGATTCTATTATTGCATGGACGTGGAGAACATTTGTATTGGAACAACCAAACAGACCAGAATGGTTGCTAAGACTACCCATGACCAAGGTACTTTAACCCAAGAATTTGATTTGTTATGGCCATTTTATTGGACATTTACAAGTAAAAAAAATATATGATACCAATTAATGGATGGGTCAAAGGGTGTGAACCAAAGTGTTCGAACTGGCACGAGCGTACAATGGACCAGGAACCGAGTACGACATCATAGCAGCCATCTTGGAATCATACAAAAAATAGGAGTTCCGCCAATCGATGCATTATCGCCCAACGATCAAACAGGCCAACCACGGTGATCGTTCTTGAATTGGCGGAGCCTTAGGTTTTTATCGAATAGTGTCGCCCCAAAAAGAACAAGGACAAGATGAGGATCGCTTAGCGCCAAGTCCATGGTCCAAACATTCGTTTGTCCTTTAAACTATAGTATATGGACTAAAATCACCAGTAAGCTGCGCACATGGACCTTTTCTGTTAATTTTTTGAAAGTCTAAAGTTGCATTTTCAACACAGTGGCTACATCCAATTATACCAGTTCTGAGCTGCACCCCTCCCCCTACATAAAGACTTGGGTCTTCGTGGATTTTTTCAGGGATCCCGTCCCAAACTGTCCATCAAGTGTGACTTGTTTCCAAACTTACGACGCCTTACTTTGTTGGACAGAGTTGTACGTATACCAATTTCATTCCAAGTCTAACTTATCTGTTCCAGGCAGCTGTACGTGGAATGGACACCATAGCAGCATTTACCAAAACTATTTATCCACAATCCAACATCAACAAGTTTCTGGTATGTGGTGAGTCGAAGGTAAGTCTCGTCATGTTAAAACTTTTAGCCGTTATAGTTCATTTACATATATGCCAAAGAGAACACTCGTGGAACGCGGTTTATAATCCATCCGAAAGGCTTGTCGTGTTTCCTGGTCAGACAGGTGTCAGGGGGAAACCAGGAAGGCCATTTCTGGAATCCTGGACCTACAGGTTAGTGAGCAAACGTCATAATCATTGATCCGCCGTGGTCCCATGACACTAGCGACATGATACGAGACCAACACCGACCATAGGAGACAAAATGCTATGCTATGGGGGAAATTGTGACTGGACAGCAATTGAATTCCAACTGTACATTGTACATCGTCTGTCGCCCATCCCAACTTCTCGACACCGTTTCTCGCCATGCTTTCTGTCCTGCACCGCTGAGGTGGGATTGGGGTGGCCTAGCGGTCTAGAGTGCCGCGCTTCGACCTCTAGCTGGCCGGTCACCTCTGGCTTGCGGCTGTGGTTTCGAGCCCTGGTGTGAGCGTATGTGGCATGGAGATAGGGACGCCTTCTCAACCTCGTGGGTTTCCTCCGGGCACTCTGGTTTCCTCCCACTGCTAAAGACCCCTACGCGCAAAAAATTGTAATAATATTATTGAACCATGTGTTAGTCCCGAAATGACCTAGTTTGTGTTGAGTGGACGTCAAACCCCATTTCTCTCTCTCTCTGCACCGCTGAAATAGTTAAGCCACGCTGTAAAGGGCTTGGCCCCTCTGGTTACCGAGCCAACGCCTTACTAATTGAGTCTCCGTGGCTCACATACTAGCGAAGCATCATGAAAAATATGGGTATTTTACTAATGGCCGTATATTTTTTTAGAGAGGCTGGACAACATGGACGACAGCTGCTGTTGATAAAAGAGTTATAGCTATTGCACCCATGGTTATGGATCTTCTTAATCTCAGAAAGGTAAAATGAAATAGATATCTCATCTTTAATTAAATATATTTCACCTTCAGAAAGGTAAACAAAATTGTAACATGCTTCAGGGTAAATCTTGCGCTTTGATTGGTCAATTAGACATTGTCTATTGGACAATAACACCTCTCTGTTTTAGTAATTTCTTCTTAAATCCTAAAAAATAGACGCATGTTACAATAACGATAAACACCCCCTGATTCGCATTTAAAGGGATGTTATTGTCAAATAGACATGTCCTGGGATTTTACATTAGAAACCGCGACAGTAGTGTTTGTGTCCTAACATGAATAAACTTGCCCTAATCTCAGAAAGAAAAACAGAAATAAATATATCCCATCCTTTAAATTAAAGATGCATTATGTTAAAGCTAAATCAGCTTACGGTTGATCTTTTTTTCTGGCTACAAATCTTATATAAACTATTTCACATTTATTAACACGACAAGCATATAATCAACCCTCTAGACCATCGGATGACCGAGATTTAAAAGGATTTGAACACCCGTTTTAACAGGCAAGCCTCGCCCGTAATGAATGCAATATATACATTCATTTTTCATTATCTAATTTTGAACTAATGACGTAATGTAGACAGAAATGTCAGCTCTTTTTTTTTTATCATATTCTGTGTTGTACGGAACGCCAAGAACGTTTGGCTTGCCAAATAGTCAGCCAGCCCCATGATATTAGCCCGGGCACTTTCTTTGCGGACAATGCCGGGATTCGGACCCACTGCTCTCACCCTGTAGCACATCAACTGTGTTTTTGCCGTGTATTTACATGTTTGAGGGTATTTCATACAGTATTTAATCGGGTATTTCACACAGTAATTAATTGGGTATTTCACTCAGCAATTAATTGGGTATTTCACACAGTAATTATTTGGGTATTTCACACAGTAATTAATTGAGTATTTAGTTGGGTGTTTAATTGAGTATTTAATTGCGTATTTAATTGCGTATTTATGAGTATTTATTTGGTTATTCAATTGAGTATTTATTTTTGGGTTATTTAATTGAGTATTTAATGTGTTATTTAGTTGAGTATTTATTTATTTATTATTTAGTTGAGTATTTATTTATTATTTAATTGAATATTTATTTATTTGTTATTAGTTGAGAATTTATTTATTAATTATTTAATTGAGTATTTATTTATTTGTTATTTAGCGTAGTATTTATTTATTTGTTATTAAGTTGAGTTTTTATTTATTTGTTATTTAGTTGAGCATTTATATATTTGTTATTTAGTTGAGTATTTATTTATTTGTTATTTAGTTGAGTATTTATTTTTTGGTTATTTAGTAGAGAATTTATTTAGGTTTTTAACTGGGCATTTATTTGAGTATGTTATTTGAGTATTCTATTTGAGTAATTTAATTGGGTATTTAATTGAATATTTAAAGTTACATTATGGGAGATAAGATAAAGAGATGGCAGTTCTCACTATAATAGTTAAAAACTACATAGTGTAAAGGTAATTTGCTGAAAATTTCAGTCAAATTGATCCACTATTAGCCGAGAAAAAAAGCGTTTGAAATATTCACATAGCCTCGGTCATCATTACTCAAATCATTAATATAAACAGCATAGTCTCGATTATCCACTTGATTGATTTAATTATCAACAGCCATTGAGCGGCATATAGGAATTTAATCCGCCAACATCGAAGGCTAGCCTTCACATAGAGAGTTTATTATGGTCTGGATATGTTAATTAAAGGGCCAATCCTGATAACTTTATGAGGAATACAACTGCTTAATTTTGTGTTAAAATCCCTTAAAACCCATTACCTAAGGCCGACCAACTAACCCGATATTTGTGATACGCTTGTAAATAACTTAAACTTGACAGTCATCATCTGGTAGTGGAGACCGTTGGATAAAACCAGCCTTTTTTCTATAAAAATAATATGTAGGTGAAATTTACCTTTTGTTATCAAGTCATTCACTGTATAGACCTCCCAAGGAACGGGAATCGATTATCAGGTCACCCAATGAAAAAATTGATCCGAAATTTTACGTGTCCGGATAAGCAGTGTTGATGTTCACGTCCAAACGACTCAATATTTTGAGCTGAAATTTTGAGACAAGGTATGTAAATACACCATGCCTCTATATTTTGGTCCATAAATTTCATAAATACTCGGACTTTAATTTTTGAGACTCTGTACTTATCCCTTTAATGTCCAATTGATTATTTAGATAACATTTCAGGCCTAAAGAAAGGCCTGTAATAAGCAGATTTTGCTCTTGCATAATGCTATTTAAATTGGGTGTTTATTTGGGTATTTCATTGAGTATTCATTTGGGTATTTCATTGGGTATTTATATTTTGTAGAATCTACATCATCACTATCGATCATTGGGCGGCTGGACATTTGCCTTCAGTGATTATTATTCCCTGAATTTTACAGCCCAACTGGATAATCCACAGACCCAGGCTATGGCGGATATCATAGACCCTTATTGTAAGTTATATGCCATATGTAAAGTTTTGCTGAAAAACTTCCAATACACCAAAGCTGCAAAGGAGAGAAATTTGGTTAACCCTCCACTCCACACAAACTAGGGGTCTTTAGCAGTGGGTGGAAACCAGAGGATCCTAAGAAAACCCTAGGCAACCCTACCCATTATCACGTACAACCGGGAATTGGAAACCACGCCTGTTGACTAAATGATCGGCTTTATGATACGCTCATTCGGTCAGCACCCCCCCCCCCCCCACACACACACACACACACACGCACACACGACGTTGCATTAATTCTAAATTCAATCTGATGAAATAGGACACCAAGTTAGCCAAGCGCCAGCGAAACGTATAATTGCACAAGCGTAAGTTCAACAAAATGTGTACAACGTACTACAAGTACTTGGCACAGCGAAATGCAATTGAAATGAAATGGGGTTTAGCGTCCTACTTTTCTACACCGACTGGATTAATGAAGACGGCCTGCGAAGCTGCATTCACTCAGTTTCGCGTTTTTATCCATATTTGTTTTACGACATTTGTTATTTATATTTCTAGCCTACAGAGATCGTCTGACCATGCCTAAATATATCATTACAACTGGTGGAGACGAATTTTTTTATACCCGATGATTCTTATTATTACTGGGGTACATTACCAGGGGAATCATATCTAAGGTAAGGGGTCAATCTTATTATGACTGGGGACAATACCAGGGGAATCATATCTAAGGTAAGGGCAAGGGGATCAATCTTATTGTGACTAGGGTACAATGCCAGGGGAATCATATCTAAGGTAAGGGGCCAGGGGGTGGCAATCTGTTTATTATCTGGAAGAGTTGTTATATAACCTGGGCCCTGTTTCACGAAATTTTAACTTAAGATAAAATCCAATTTTAGTAGATACTTCAATTTTGATTGGCTAAGCACTAAAATCAATCTAATATTATCCAATCAAATTACTAAAATTGGGATCTTATCTTAGTTAAAATTTCGTGAAATAGGCCCCTGCATTTTAATCAGATTCGGAATAACTGTAATTTGAGGTTTATGTTGATGACCGTATTACCAATTATTATCGGTTCATTTGTTTCAGAGTTCTTCCCAATGCTGAACATAGTTTGACAACTCATCGTATTCAGCTATTTTTTGGTGTCAGGGCGTTTTACCTCAGCGCCATCATGGTAAGCATAGTATCACATTACCCCTCCTGTCGCGGGACCTGTTGTAACAGTAACATTATGATATTCATTTTTTTTATATACCTTAGTGGATTCATAATATCAAATTCTCCCGTGGTAAACCTAACGCTTTAACTTTTAACGACATTTCGGATCGAGCTATATTTATTTCAGTATTTGACTTACGCTTTGGTTTCTTTCGTAGCTATGGTGACCTCGAAGATAAATCATGGGTTGCGCATGCACACCCTTTGGTACATCAAGGTCATTAACTGGTCGACAGTACCGGCTTAATACCGGGAGCCAATCCCTGGCGCAATCTATGCCCGGTGCAACCACTTCTTCGGGCGTTTTAGGAAATCATTCGGAGTCCTTACAGTTGATATATAGGTTTCTTGCAAGAATAGACAGCGCCGAATCCTCCGCCCTACACCGTGTCTCCGGTTAGCACTTGAAGTCCCCATACATATTGTTGTACTGTATAACGGCTATGTATTGCTTTGATAGATGTTCTATAACCCTGATTTAGAACAACGGCTCCCCGTTCCAAGTTATATTTACGTGATAAAGATGGCGGGTGTCTTTAAGATACAACGTGAAGTCGGCATAGCTAAAGTAATGACTGTGAGGAGACCATAGCGGCATAGGCTACGTGTATAGGAATCCCGGGTCCTACAAGCTTCCACCGGGACATGCACGCATGGTCGTATATATATTATATAGCACACGGTACGCATCTTATCAGACACACAATCAGCATCTATGTTACTAGCGGCAGAAATTAGCTCCGTAAACCGCGGTCGGCGAGACAAAACATGGGGTTGTCACCCCCCCCCCCCCCTCAAAAAAATCCTGGATCCGCGTTTTCACTGCTGTGTGATGCATTACGATAGGTTTGCCCCCATTGAGTCCACGATCTCTTACGTGTAACAACGTGTGGATACGTTTCGATACGATAGGTTTGTCCCCATTGAGTCCACGATCTCTTACGTGTAACAACGTGAGGATACGTTTCGAAACGATCAACACGATTTCTACGACTGACCACAATGGTAAGACCTGGTATGATCACCACGAATACTCCGCGATTAAACCCACGATTTCAATAGCAACACGAATCGTAATAGTGAGAACCTTGCAATACCAATCCAAATAATGATTTTGTTATGTTCTATGTTTTATTCAGCAAAAACCTATGCCCAAGTTCACATGGGAAAGACAATTTGTAAGTATAGCTTATTATGTAAAATTATATATATTTAGAAATTCAGCTTTTTGTGATTCGTTTGAATCCGGTGGATAATTGATGCTAGAAATTGTTTTAATACACCTCGGTGGTGACCTCGCCCGTTATGAATATTAGCGTCAGCTCATTTTTCAAGGACAAAAGATTCCAGTCTCTGTACTTCAACTCCGCCATGCTGCCACAGAACAGATCCGCTATGTGTCGTGTGTCACCTATTATTAAGGGGAGATAAATCCCACAGAGATCCCTCATTAAGAACAATATTCTTGTATCATGTTATACAATAATGTCCCGAAATTGATGAGATGGGGAGACTGTAAAATTTGCTGTTATTGACATTATGTACGAAAGATTCACTGGATATAATTCTATGGAATAAAATTACTGTTTATTACTGTGTGATTTTTCAACTAGAAATTGCTAGTCTTTATCAAGAAGAAACGATCATTGTGCTTTGATAACGACAAGAGAGCATTTGTCGAAACGTTATGCTATATGTCAACAAACCAGTGAATGTAGGCATATAAATTTTTTTTTGTTGTGCTCAATCACGCATGCTATATGTCAACAAACCAGTGAATGTAGGCATATAAATTTTTTTGTTCTGCTCAATCACTCAATTCCACTCAAGGAATCATTAATGGTTTATTTTTTTACAATTTATCAGACAGATACTGGTGGAAAAATAATTCTTAAAACAGATCAGAAACCTAAAACTATAGAAACCTATTACGCCAGAACATTAGATGGTCTCAGGTAAGTCACTTATGGATATTTCTTGATTGTCATATTGATGGTGATCACGGTGGCTGAGTGGGTAAGACGCTGGCTCGTAGCCTGCATCGGCCAAGAAAGTTTCCTCTGGATTTTCCACCGTGGTTCCCCCTTGTCAGTGATACAGCATGGACGGCCTGACGAGAACAACTGTCTAGTCTTTCGGATGGAACGAAAAACCGAAGTCCCCTGTACACATTGGCGTGCACGTATACAATCCCTTGGCGGATGGAATTCGATATAATTTCCCTCATAGCACACTATAGGGCGTATGCCCGTCTTCATTAGCCCAGGTCGGAACAGAACAGTACTTTGATTTAATTTAATTTAAACATATTTTATAGTTCAATAAACATCTGGATAAGACACAACTTATGAAAGTATTCTCCAATACATAATACAGACATGAACTTAAATAAATTTTATATGAAAAAAGACATGAAAACATTCACCACCACCACCACCACCACCCCAAAAAAAAAAAGAAATTAAAAACAGAGAACTAATAATAATGAAAAAAACTAGTTCACAGAACAGTAGGACGTTAAACTCCATTTCATTTCACTATCAGCTCTAGCATAAACGCCAGAGATTGACGGCTTGGTGAAATAAGAGTTATGTCATCCATATACAAGAGCACCAACAAATACATGACCAATATGGCAGCCTAGTGGTCTAGAGTGCCGCACTTCGACCTCTAGCTGGTCGGTCACCTCTGGCTTGCGGCTGTGGTTTCGAGCCCTGGTGTGGCCATATGTGGCATGGAGATAGGGGCGCCTTCTCAACCTCGTGGGTTTTCTCCGGGCACTCCGGTGTCCTCCCACTGCTAAAGACCCCTACGCGCAAGCGAATTATTGAAATAAAATGAAACCATATGTTAGTCCCATATGACCTGGTTTGTGTCGAGTGGACGTTAAACCCCATTTCCCTCCCTGCTCTTTTTAAGCCTGGTCAGTGACTCAGCTATAATAGAATGATATCGGGGAGAGAACTCCACCGTGTTTCACACCATATTAAACAATTAAACGTAGGACTTGATGGTTATCATTATTACTTTTACGTGGTTGTTGTATTCTATGAAAACATTTATTCATGTCGGTTTGGAGGGGTGAATGATTAACAGGTGCGCGTTGGATCAGAAAGTCTATCATTGAATCAAGTGGCGTGGTTTCGATTTCCTGCTTGTATTTCGTGACAAGGAGTAGGGTCGCCTGCCAACCGCGTGGTTTTCTCCTGGGCCTTCGGTTTCTTACCACAGTTAAAGACACCCACGCCCAAGTTTGAATATCGGGAAAACGTGTAACTCTTTTTGCGACATTCACCAAGATAACAAAGGAGAAAGAGCATTTTTATACGCCCACATTTTCATGTGGACGTATATTGTCGTCGCCCCTGTTCGCCGTCCGTCCGTCCGTCCACAATTGTTTGTGAACAGTCTACAGGTCACAATTTTTATCCGATTTCAATGAAACTTAAAACATAGGTTTATCACCCTAAGATCTCGGTTCCTTTCGATATTGGCATGTATCGGACTGTAACTTCATGGGTTATGGCCCCTGATTGTACGAAAAATCACGTTTTTTAGCTTGTGAACAGTGTAGAGGTCACAATTTTAAACCGATTTGGATGAAACTTGAAATGCATGTTTATAACCCAAAGATCTTGGTTCCTTTCGATATTTGCGTCAATCGGATCGTGACTTCCAGAATTATGGCCCCTGATTGTCCGAAAAATCGCCCTTTTTAGCTTGTGGTCCCTCTGGAGGTCAAAATTGTTATCCGATTTAAAAAACCGTTTGATTATATCACCGTTCCATGGTTATGAAGGTCGAGTTCGAATTTCGTGAAAATCGGACCAAAATTGACGGACAAAATGGCCGCCATTTGTACGCGAATAGTGTGAAAATATGTTATATCAAGGTTGTGAACAGTGTAGAGGACACAATTTTGAACCGATTTGGATGAAACTTGAAATGCATGTTTATAACCCAAAGATCTTGGTTCCTATCGATATTTGCGCCAATCGGATCGTAACTTCCTGAATTATGGCCCCTGATTGTCCAAAAAATTGCCCTTTTTAGCTTGTGGTCCCTCTGGAGGTCAAAATTGTTATCCGATTTAAAAAACCGTTTGATTATGAAGGTTGAGTATGAATTTTGTGAAAATCGGACCAAAATTGACGAACAAAATGGCCGCCGTTTGTACGCGAATATTGTGAAAATATGTTATATAAAGGTTGTGGACCTTATAGAGGTCACAATTTTGAACCGATTTTGATGAAACTTGACATGTATGTTTATAACCCAAAGATCTTGGTTCCTTTCGATATTTGCGCCCATTGGGTCATAACTTCCTGAATTATGTCCCCGGATTGTCCGAAAAATCGCTTTTGTTCGCTTTTGGTCCCTCTGGAGGTCAAAATTATTATCCGATTTAAAAAAAACGTTTGACTATATCACCGTTACATGGTAATGAAGAGAGAGTTTGAATTACGTGAAAACCGGACTAGAATTGACGGACAAAATGGGCGCCGTTTGTACACGAATAGTGTGAAAATATGTTATATCAAGGTTGTGGACCCTATAGAGGTCACAATTTTGAATCGATTTTGATGAAACTTGACAGGTATGTTTATAACCCAAAGATCTTGGTTCCTTTCGATATTTGCGCCCATCGGGGCATTACTTCCTGAATTATGTCCCCTGATTGTACGAAAAATCACCCTTTTAAGCTTGTGGTGCCTCTGGAGGTCACAATTATTATCTGATTTAAAAAAAACCGTTTGATTATAAAAACCAAACAAATTCTAATGATTTTCTGATAATTCCTTAATATGCGACAACTCTTGTTGACTGCCCGGACGATTTGGCTGCTGTGTGGGCGTATGTTTCGTTGCCTGGCAACCTATTTTTTTTTATGTCAGTCCACTGCTCAGGCGTATGCTATCTTTAGATCATTTTAGAACAATATTTAAATCAAAAGGGGTTTGGTGACATTCAGTAGGTTTGAACATATTGTTGTTCTAGGCTCCATTTCTACGGCAATGCTAGAATTGAATGCGGTAACAATGTCTGAACCGTGGTCACACAATTGTTTTGTTGGGCTTTGTTGTATTTAGGCCCCTCCGTTCTTTTTCAATGTATACTTTCCTTTCATTCTAGAAATGTACGCTACATTTCCATTCCAAACACTCGGTGCAAAGTTGTGAAGGTGTCATTCACGGGACAGTTTGCATTTACTCTTTCCGGATTGGTGTCCTTTATTTCATCAAATACTAAAATATTTGTCTATGTAATAAAGGTGTTGAGGGTACGTATAGACTCACATGCTTTGTATGGGTGGTACGAAGTGTCCCACCGGATGTGTTTACTTTTAGTTTCTTTAAATCTATTAAACGTGATAAACGTAGTTTGTTGTTTCTTATAATACCATCAACTTAGTGTCAGAAGTGGTGCTAAAATGGCTAAAACGAAACCACCGAAGCTTGATTTGGATGCCTGTGACGACAATAAGGAATCTCTCGAACTTTGGCTTGATCAATTCAATGATTTCTGTGTGTTGCAATGGTGGCGTGACACGACCAAACCAAACAACGATTACAGTCATTGGAAGCCAGACCATTATGCGGCTGAAATCAGCGCTTCCTAAGTACACTATGCCAACTCTCCAGGAATTACTCCCTAGGTTTGCTGGCAAGAAATACAGGTGCTTCACTATTATGGATGCGTTGGACGGATTTACACAGATACACAGATGAAGAATCTAGTTTAGCAACCACAATGTAAACTGCCTGGGGTAGATATCGTTGGACAAGATTACCATATGGAGTCTCATCGGCCCCCGAAGAATTCCAAAAACGGATGCACGAAGCTCTAGATGGGTTACCCGGAGTAGCATGTATAGCAGATGACATGCTTATATTTGGCATAGGCGATACGCAAGAAGAAGCTGAAAAACAACACGATAACAATCTGATCGAGTTTTTAGATTGTGTAAAACAGCGTCGTTTGAAACTTAATCCTGCCAAAATACAAATTAAACTTCAGCGAATAGCGTTTATGGGTCATAGAATAACTGAAGATGGTGTACTGCCTGACCCTCACAAGGTCAGTGCAATCTGTAATATGCCTAGACCTGGGGACAGAAAGGCAATACAGCGTTTTCTTGGGATGACTAATTATTTGAATAGTTATTGCCCAGCGCTGTCTACAGTTACGAAACCGTTGTGTGACCTGTTAAACAATAAAATAGAATTTTGTTGGTCCGATGTAATAGAAGAAGCGTTTCAAAAGACCAAAGACTTGATTGCTAACTCCCCATGTTTGACATATTTTGATCAAGATAAACCAGTGATTTTACAAGTTGACGCATCAGAAACTGGACTTGGTGCCGTGTTGCTACAACCTGATGAATGTGATAAGCTAAAACCTGTAGCGTTTTCATCAAGTACAATGCGTCCGAACGAAATTATGTGGGCACAGATTGAAAAAGAAACCCTGGCAATTTGTGCAGCTTGTGAAAAATGGGATTTGTGGCTCTATGGCCGGGAGATAACTGTTCATAGTGATCATCAACCTCTCGAAACTATCTTTAAGAAACCATTGGCTAAGGCCCCAAAACGTCTCCAAAAGCTAATGATGAGATTACAGCGTTATAACGTAAAAATTGTTTACAAAAAGGGGACATCTTTAATTTTCGCGGATGCTTTATCGCGAGCACCACTAACTGATCTTAATACGACTAAATTGACAACGAGTTTTGAAATATTTCGTCTAGAAACAGGAGAGGAATCTTTCGATTATGATTCAATGCTGAAACCAAAAACGTATTTGGAAGTGCAGTCTGCGACTGCAAATGATAGTCTTCTCACCGAGCTAATTAATGTGATAACTTCGGGTTGGCCTGTTGTAAAATCAAAGCTTCCAATGTGTTTAACTCCGTATTGGTGCATACGTGACGAACTGTCTGTTATTGATGGAATTGTTTATAAGGGTCAACAAGCTGTTGTACCAGCCTTGCTCAGAAAAAAACTTTTGAAAAAAGCTCCTGCTACTCATTCAGGTGCGGAAAGTATAATCAGAATGTGTAAAGATGCTATTTACTGGCCTGGTATGCAGGCTGAAATTGAGGATCTGTGTTCAAATTGTGGGACTTGTGCACAATACTCGAAACAACATTCACAACAGCCAATGTTGTCACAGCCTATACCTCAGTATCCATGGCAATTTATTAGCCAAGATCTGTGTCAGTATGGCAGTAAGCATTATCTTGTAACTGTTGATCATTTTTCTGATTTTATAGAGTTAGATGAGCTAGATGATACTCTTTCTGACACGGTAATTCTTAAATCTAAGCAGCATTTTCTCGTTTTGGTATACCGTAGGTCTTGTTATCTGATAATGGTCCACAATTTATCAGTGACTCATTTAAACATTTTTGTGATTCATATGGTATTCGCCATATTACTTCATCTCCTTACTGGCCGAAAGGAAATGGAAAGGCTGAGTCAGCAGTCAAAATTGTTAAAACTTTCATGAAAAAGTCAGATGACCTTCATCTAGCTCTTCTTTTGTATAGGAATACACCACAGCAAGGTCATGAGTATAGTCCAGCTCAACGTTGTCTGGGACGTCGAACACGAAATGTACTACCAATTCATATTCAACTGTTGACCCCGGCTATATCTGATGCTGTAAAAGGCCAAATAAAATCTAAACGTTTATCTGCTAAGGTGTGTCATGACAAATCTGTTAAAGCAGATCTTCCTGCAGTTTCAATTGGTGATTTTGTATATACAAAGCCACCTCCACATTCAAAGCTAAAGCCATGGTCATATGGTCAAATTATAGATGAACCTCATCCTCGTTCACTAGTCGTTAACACTCCACAGGGGAAAGTCCGAAGGAATTGTGCTCAAGTCCGGCTAGCTGCACCTCCGCCAGAAGCGCATCCTGCTCCAAAACAATATGCAGTTCAACCACCTATTTTTGTGTATAAACCTGCACCTACAACTTTTACTGACAAATACGCGAATGATGCAACTCTACCAGCTGTTCCTTCTCCGGTCCCACTACCACCACCCACAGTTCCAGCTGAACCAAAGATACCATACGTTACCCGATCTGGACGTGTGGTTAAGAAGCCTGTAAAATATTCTATATAAACTGTTTTATTTTCTTTAAAAAAAGGGGGGATGTTGAGGGTACGTATAGACTCACATGCTTTGTATGGGTGGTACGAAGTGTCCCACCGGATGTGTTTACTTTTAGTTTCTTTAAATCTATTTCTTATAATACCATCAACTAAGGGTCCAAAATTCAGGCAACGTCATTAAGTACCGTTGCTACATCTTGTCCGAACTGCAAACGCTCAAAACGTCGCCCAGAATTATGTAAATGGAATTAAAATTTCAACATACAATGTATTTATTTTTCATTATTTATTTCTGAGCTATTATAGTAAGAATGACCAGCACTTTATCTAAATCTTACATAATGTTTCTTTAACACATTAAGGGATTGGTTGGCTGACACTTGAGCTTTAAGCCATAAGACCTGTTAATGAGTTATATCTCGCTTTGAAAATGATCAGTAAACCAAGAAAGTGGGATGTCTCGATTTTATTCGACCGAAAGGATGAACACACTGGGCGAATGCTTCGATCGATTCATCAGTCGATTATGTCAACTTTTAAGTCACATAAGCATGGCGGCGAACATGTCTTCGATAAGTGTATGATGAGTGGCGAATGGCCAGCGAATTCTATATTCGGGCGAATCCTTCGGCGAAGTGGACGCACTAGGTGAATATTCGGCTAGTGTGTCCACCTCTTTATGCCAACAAATTGAATTCCGTTACAGAGAGAGAGAGAGAGAGAGAGGGGGAGAAAAATGGGTTTAAAGTCCACTCGACACAAACCAGGTCATTTCGGGACTAACATATGGTTTAATTTTATTTCAATAATTCGCTTGCGCGTAGGGGTCTTTAGCAGTGGGAGGAAACCAGAGGACACCCACGAGGTTGAGAAGGCGCCCCTATCTCCATGCCACATACGCTCACACCAGGGATCGAAACCACAGTAGCAAGCCAGAGGTGACCGGCCAGTTAGAGGTCGAAGCGCGGCCCTCTAGACCACTAGGTCATCCAACCCCTCTAAATCCGTTACAGAGGTAACAAATTGAAAAACGATTTTATTCATGTGAAAATTATTCATTTTGTTGGGATATATACAATATGTTAATATACAACGCTTTAGTGGTCAATGAATATAGTTGTGAAAACAGTGCATTTTCATGGAATATATACAAGGTATTGTGAGTAATAATAATACACAAGATTATTTCTTTAATATAAAAAAAAATGTTTAGATATAGAAAATAATTTAAAAAATATGGTTATTTTTGTTCATAAATCCAACAAAATTAATGGAAGCCCTGTAATTCTAACGTTTTCTTTTAAATATCTACTCATTGTCAAAGTAATAAATATACCTTCAAATTTCACAAACAACTTCTTGGCGTGCCATGCAGCACGGAACGGTGGTTAAACCCCTAAAAACGTCAACGCTGATTGATTACAGAACTAACACAGTTATATGGGAAAACAATTACTGATTCATTATAAACAAGCACGACGTTTCGATAAGTATCCTCCTATCGTTATAAAGCACAATGACATTAGTAAACTAGATGGTCTATATATATATATACAAATGTACAATATGAAGCCATGCTTAATTAATTGTTAATGATTATTAAGAGTTCAAATAAATATTGATTAATCAATATTCGGCGACATAGGGTAAAAAACCACTCGTTTGATCCCTGACATGAACTTCCTCTATAACTGGTCAGATCTTCATGTATTGTAGGCCATCGATAGTATAAACAAAGCGAAACGAAATATAGATCTGGGCCCTGTTTCTCGAAATCTTAATTAAAGATAACATCCAAATTTTAGTAGATATTTCAAATTTGATTGGCTAAGCACTAAAATCAATCTAATATTATCCAATCAAATTACTAAAATTTGTATTTTATCTTAGTTCAAATTTCGTGAAACAGGCCCCAGTATTTTAATCAGAGTGAATGTCCATAGAATTATTGTAACCTTTCACATCGACTGAAAGAAAATTGTGCTTCACAACCATTTCCAAAATATGTCATCACAATATATGTCCATTAATTTTGAACCGTTTGCTTATTCTTACTCTGTGGTATGGCGGGGCGTTGGGATTGCCTAGTGGTCTAGAGTGCCGCGCTTCGACTTCTAGCTGGCCGATCACCTCTGGCTTGCGACTGTGGTTTCGATCCCTGGTGTGAGTGTATGTGGTATGGAGATAGGGGCGCCTTCTCAACCTCGTGGGTTTCCTCCGGGCACTCCGGTTTCCTCCCACTGCTAAAGACCCCAACGCGCATGCGAATTATTGAAATAAAATTGGAACCATATGTTAGTCCGGAAATGACCTGGATGTTGAGTGGACGTTAAACCCAATTTCTCTCATATGTTAGTCCCGATATGACCTAGTTTGTGTTGAGTGGACGTTAAAACCCATTTCTCTCTCTCTCTCTCTCTCTCTCTCTCTCTCTCTCTCTCTCTCTCTCTCTCTCTCTCTCTCTCTGTGGTATGCTGCTACAGATATGTAATTATTCAACACGGGAATGGCCTATTTGTCATTGTCATGTTAAAGATACGTTAGTTAAGGGTTTAATAACGAATAGGCCATTCTTGCGCAATAATAATTTCAAAAACGATGATGTAACACGAATACATTGAAAATTTCATCCAAATTATTCTATTGCGAGCGAAGATATTAGCCTTTTGTGGTTTGACAAGACGACGTGTGCACAAATTGCCACCACCGTACTGGTTGTTCGAAGCTAAGACTTTTTTTAAATTAAATCAAATCAAAATATGGCTAAACCGTTCTATTCCACTTATTATCGGAGATATCCGTTGGTATCAAGAGTTGATTATGGTCTGGATAAGTTAATTAATGCCTAAAAAATAATTTAGATAACATTTCAGTCTACAGAAAGATCCACAATAGGCAGACCTGCAATAGACACATTTAGCTCTCGCATAATGTATGTTTGATGAAATTCATGCATTCTCTTTCAAATTCCTCTTTTGTTTTATAATTTTTATTCTTGGCTGATTGTAAAGTCATTGTTTATGATTGGACGGCTCAGTAACGTTCACTTTGTTTCTGTTGATGGAGATGCAGGCTGTGGTGGGTACATAGAGTTAGGCATCGGTTGGGGTGGATAAGCAGCAACGGCAGAATCGTACGAAGGTGGAGCGAACCTTGATTCCAGATTCGAATTTGTGTCTGGATACGTGGTCACTGTTGATTGTGGAGCTGTAAAAGTAATGATGAATTATTATTATTAAACTACAAAATTTTACTTTAAAATAACATCATCACATTACAGTATTTTCAAAGTTTACGTTTAGATAGTTAAAACATGTGTCATTGGTCGAGAATAGAAATGGCCACAATGGACTAAATAAATGTGTATTTATCTACCTTGGGAAAAAGACGTATTCTGTGTTGATTATACATTTAATAAGAAGATCAAGCGACTGTCATTTACCCACCAACAGAGACACGCTAATATCTGTTTGTTCTTTGTGACCCAGAAATCCAACTGTCTCTTGTAGAATTTACCCCCATTGACTTGATTAGACTTAAAGACTTAAAGGCTAACACAGAGAGAGAGAGAGAGAGAGAGAGAGAGAGAGATTTGAGTTTAACGTCCACTCGACAAAAATATGTCATATGGTTCAAATTTACGTCGATAATTCGCTTGGGGAAACCGGAGGGCATGGAGAAAACCCACAGGGTTGGACAGGCGACCGTACTCCTTGTCGTGTACACACGAGGGATCGAAAGCACGCCAGTTGACACAATGACAGACCTTATGATACAGCGCGCACATGCTAACCATTCTGCCACTCTAGGTTAACACAGAACCAAAATCTAAATCGAGAAGATTGACACAAAAATAAATCGAGATTTTGGTTTGATAGTTTATGATGATAGAGCAACTCGGCAAAGTGTTGACTTGGAAGATAATTAAAATTTTGATATCAAGTTTTAAAACACAACATAATTTATATGGAAAAACCATACACATATAGCACAACATGTTGACAAATGTTCTCTTATCGTTATCAAGTACCAACGATGAAACGTCGTGCTATATCACCACTTGTGCTTGATAAAACCACAGGAGGATACATGTCGAAACGTTGTGCTACATGTATAAAAATCAGTGATTGTTTTCCATGTATATTGTGTTATGTTTTTAACGTGCTAAATCGTTAAATGTCAGCCGGGGATTACCTGCAGTATTGATGTAACTGACTGTGGGTGATGTTGTTGTTGTGGTGATCACGGTACCCGCTCTTCCCCTGGATGCAGCACGACAACAAAGTAGTATTATGACGGCAACTGTAATAACCAGAGATAAGCTGCCAATAACAGCACCAGTAATTAAACCCGCAGACCTGTAAACAATTAAAATTAATTTTAAAAAAAACTTTTATAGTTCACAAAGGTCTTTTAAGAAGTTTGTCATTATGTTTGAAAAAGCATGAATTACCCGTGGGCTAGATAGTGGCAGGCTGATTAAAATACAGGGGTCTATTTCACAAAATTTTAACTAAGATAAGATCAGGGCCCTGTTTCACAAAAACTTAAATCTCCTTAAAATCGTCTTAAACTAAAATTTCATCCTAACTTAAGATAGACGAGTTTCACAAAACGATTTTAAGCATTTTAGTTAAAATCTACTAAAATAATATTTTAAGTTAAAATCTAATCTTAACTTAAAATAGCGGCGTTTCACAAACCCATTTTAAGGACAATTTTAACTAAAATCAATTTTAACTTAGGATAGCCGTCACCCTGTCCTAACTTAAAATCAAGACATTAACAAACATTGATTAGAGCTACATTGTTACATATATTGCGACATATATATATATAATTGGAATAATGATAATATTGTGAACGGCCCGGGTCACATAATTTTAATATTCCAACCACCATTCACAAACAATTCTCATTCAAATTCTTTCACCTGTTTATTTTATTGTAAGTTAATTTAAGCATTTGGATGGCGCTCCATATTAGAACTCCAAGAAAAAAACCCACTCAAAACCCCAGTAAACTAAACACTAAAAGAAAATCATTTATTCATATCCAATGTCTTGGAAAGAAGAGCCCTCTTGTCTATAAAGAAAATAATATGTTCGTGTACACTGGTTTGATATGGCCCATTTCTTGGTTATAGAAGGCCTAAAGGCCTATAGTACTAGGCAAACCATATGTAGTATTTACGCATACTTTGGGGGGTTATGACGATATGTAAAGAGATAAATCAATAATCTCAAATGTGTTTATTGAAAAATGTTATAGGCCTAGGCCTATTTGAAATTAAATTTTAATATAAATTTATTATTATTTCTTAATAAAACAACAAAAATAATTGGCATTTTAGGAGCCAAAGCTATTTTATCTTAGGGAAAAAATCATTTAATTGAGTAAGTACCATTTTCAAAGTATCAATGGAAGGGTGGGTCAAATCTAGTCATCGGAACATTGGCTATTTGGTGTATTAATTTCAAAGTTGATAAATACTTTTAAAATGCGACGAAAAATTACAACCTAGATTAGCCGTTTGAGTCACAAATATCATAATGTTTGTGACAATTTTCCATTAACCTATAAATCCATGCGATTTAGTATATGGATACACTTTATTTCCAGTGAAGCCTGCGAGAAAATCAAATTCCCATGTCACGAATCAAATGCCAAGTTCAAGGCCAACCCACCGATACTTTTCGAATCGCATATTACGCAGTACAATCATTTATTTCACCTCTCTACGAATGTTTGATCGTGTGCAAACATTGCTCCAGCGTATGAAACTCTCCCCATTGATATTGCAACCGTTAATTCAACCTGTCAACAGTTTTCAGTTTCGAAGCGTATTTGCTTTCACCGTAAGTACCCGCAGCGGAAATGTGCACTGCGCGGGCGCAAGCGATTTTAACTAAAATCTATTAAAATCGCATTTTAAGTTACAATCAATCTTCGTGAAACGTATAAAATTTAAAATTTCATTTTGATTTTAGTTAAAATCTATTTTAGTGATTTTAGCTTAAGTTTTTGTGAAACAGGGCCCAGAATTTTAGATGGATTTTAGTTCTTAGCCAATCAAAATTAAAGTATAAGTATCTGCTAAAATTTGGATTTTATCTTTAGTAAAAATTTCGTGAAACAGGGCCCAGATCTATATTTCGTTTGGTTTTTAATACTTTCAATGGTCGCTACTGCATGAAGATCTGACTAGTTATAACAGGAGGTCGCGTCAGTGGTCATACGTGCGGCTTTTGATATTTGATTAACTAATTTACGTCGTTACAGTTCCATGCAAATCTGGACAAAAACTCGCCGTAACAGACAGTTTCACTGGCTTATACCTCCCTTCAACCAAAACGCTGGTTATATAACAACTGTTCCAGATTCCAGTGCAGTAAAGACAAGTAAAACGAAATTTCGAACTATAAAAACGAAACGCAATAGGATCTGTGTTTAAATCAGATTGAGAATGCGGTTATAGCAACTTACTTTAGATAGTCAAAATCTTGTAAATTGCTATCTTGTAATTGGACCGCGAGAATAAATTGGTAGTCTGTTATATAATCGTAGTCCAATGTGAATATACTTACGGAGTATAATAACTCGATCTGTAACCATAGTAATATTTTGTATAATAATATCTTGTAATTTGAACTCGAGAATAAAGTATTTTTTAAAGTATTTCTATATAATCATAGTTCAATGTGAATATACTTACGGAGTATAATAACTCGATCTGTAACCATAGTAATATGTTGTATAATAATATCCGGTATATCTTGTATATCTAGTGAATCTAGTAAACCTTATCCTACCAAAAACACCTGAAACAGTTTTGAAACTGTCACCAATTTTATGAGATCTTTATCGGTTTTGTCAATCTCAGAATAACAAGCAATATAATGAGAGAGAGAGAGGGGGGAGAGAGAGAGGGAGAAAGAGAGATGAGAGAGGGAGGGAGAAAGAAAACCCACGGGGTTGGACAGGCGACCCTACTCCTTGTCACGTACAACCGGAGATTTGAAACCACGCCAGTTGACTCAATGACAGGCTTTATGATAACAGCGCGCACGTGCTAACCATTCAGCCATCCAACCCCCGTCTCCCTTGACGAAAATTGAGCTGGCCTTAGCAAACAGATCTAGCCCAAAATTAGCTGACCGACTTTAGTCAGATACATTATGGGGGAATAGATAAAAGGTTGGCAGTACTCACAACAACAATTAAAAACTACACAATGAATGAAAGTTGAGTACCAAATGGGATCATAATCCAGTAAAAAACACAGGATGCGTTGACGTCGAAAGTTGATTACAGTCTGCATAAGTTAATTAAAGATTTAGGTAACATTTCAGGCCTAAAGAAAGGCCTGCAATAGGCAGATTTAGCTCTTGCATAATGTAAGTTCAAATAAAAATATTAACATATGACACGAATTCTAAAGATTCTTTTGGGGCGAGTTGTGTAAACATGGAGCGTGTTAACAATAAACGAGTTATTTTTAATCTATTCGTTTCGCAATCTAGAGGTGGTTGTATGAATAAAATGGAATGAAACAAAATGGGGTTTAACATCCTACTGTTTTGCTCCGACTGGGCTAATGAAGACGGGCATATGTCATACAGTGTGCTACAGGGAAATTTTTGCCCGGACAGTGGTACTACGGCCAACTCATATCGAATTCCAACTGTCAAGGGATATTTTACGTGCACGCCAATATATACGCGGGGCCTCGGGTTTTCGCCCCATCCGAACGACTAGACACCTGTCCATGTCAGGCCCACCGCCCGGTACGGGGACACCACGCCGGAAAATCCGGATAAACTTTCTCGGCCGATGAGATCGAACACCCGACATTCGTTTTCGGCTAGCGAGCCAGCGTCTTACCTACTTAGCCACAAGGTGGTTGTATAGACAAAGATTTATATATATTTACCTTCTATAAGTATAGATGCTAATATAACTATTATTTCCGGAAACATTTTATAGAATTGTCCCTGTAAAGACTATTTTCTGGCTATCCCTTTTATACCTTTAAGGTTTCACTGGTTCATGTATGACTGACCTGGTGTTTTTATCTTATGGTATAAATGGGTGTCGAAATATTTCAAGTCTATATACGGTACAAAGCAATCACCAATCAAATAGGATATTTGGTAACACTGCGATAAGCGTTAGGATTGCGACACATTGTGACCCTGTATGTGAAATAGCTTTTTTAACGTCCGCCTCAACTGACGTTATATATCGTCGAGACGCATCCTGACCTTTGACCCTGATAAAGATGTCAGCAGGGTGACGTAAATGAAATTTGACTATTATCTTGCTAATTTAGTGAACAAAACCAATACACAGTCGATTATGAATTACACGAGAATAATATATTGTTTGTGGAAATCCCCACTTTTTCTTTATCTATTTGTGCGTGGTTTTGAGTCCTCGTTTGTGCGTGACAAGTACGTTGGGTTTCTCGGGGTCTTCCGGTTTCCCCCCACTGCTAAAGACTTCTACACGAAAGCGAATAAATGAAATAAAATTGAAACATATGTTAGTCCCAAAATGACCTAGTTTGTGTCGAGATGCTTATAAACCCTGATACTCACGCCAGGGATCGAAACCTCGACAGCAAGCAGCAGGTGACCGACCTGTAAGAGGGAGATCGGCTAGCTAGAACAACACCTTGGACCCAATCCCCCCTATGTTTGGCACGTTTCCTCAGCGCTTATACTATTAAGGTGGGGGTATAGATGGCCATATAGTTAGCACGTGCGCGCTGTATCATATTAAAGATAAAGCCTGTTATTGAGTATACTCTCGTGGTTTCGAATCCCCGGTTGTCCTGCTGTACGTCGCCTGTCCAATCTCGTATGTTTTCTCCGGGTCCTAAGGTTTTCCCCCACTGCTAAAGACCCCTTACGCCCAAGCGAATTAATGAAAAAAAATTAAACCATATGTTAGTCCCGAAATGACCTTGTTAAACCAAGGGACGGATCCAGGAATTTTTGCAGGAGAGGATTTGCCAGGTTTCTGTTACCGAAATCTGCCATCATCGTCTCTAAATTACATAGGCATACCTTGACCTTTTTAAACAGAGAAATAAATCATTTTTATACTGATGTAGGATCACTTTCATTGATGCAAGGCATTATTTTTTTTCATGTAGCTGGATCCGCCACTGAAACCGCATTTCTCTCCCTCACACTTATACAATTTCTCTCTCACACTTATGTCCAGAGCTTGCGTTATCACCCTTGATGGAAGTGGACGTAAAACCTCAGAAACGAACAAATGTTTGTTTAATCCAATGGCCTTTATAGTGTTTACTACTATAGTTTTTAGTATGCTGTCTGTGTTTTCAAATACTGTTTCAAAATTTTAGTAATTTGATTGGATAATATTAGATTGATTTTAGTGCTTAGCCAATCAAAATTGAAGTATCCACTAAAATTGCGAGAAACAGGACATACTAAACATCCTCCTCTTACCGAATTTTAATTATTAATTCAAATTTCTAGGAAATTGTCGTTATCATGCTAATTAAATAAACATATATATTGAGAAATGTTATACAAATTTGAGGAGTGTTTTTTTTATAGGTGTGTTACATTTATGTCAATACCGATTAAAATAGAGATCTACAAAGCTTTTTTTATACTTTCTATTTTTTTTATAAACAATATTTTTAATTCAGGTTGTCTGAATTGGATTGGGGAACAAGCTTAGCCTATGTAAAACCCCTCTCCCTTTTTAAACTTTCGTAGCCTACACTACATGGAAATCTGACCAGTTGTACTGGAAGCTCGCGTCGTACCAGCGGCTTTTGACCATATGACACCAGATATTGATTGATCAATCAGCGTTGACGTTTCTTGTGGTTTACTCATAATTCCGTGCATCGCAAACCAAGAACTCGCCGTAACAAACCATTCCATTGGTCAATCCCTCACTAACAACTTTTCCAGTTCCTATTGTAGTACAGATATGTTACAAAATTTTGAACTATAAAAAAAAACCCGAAACGAAATAGGATCTGTGTTTTAATCAGATTGGTTTATGTCAACGCTGATAATAGTTTATAAATAATGTATATCCTTGTTGTTTGTAGTTATATTCCTTATCACTATGCAAATACACCGTGTATTATTTTCCTCATCTTATAGAAGTTGGGTGTGCCCATTCACAAATTCATTCAAATTGGACGTTTGCAGTGATGCAGGACGAAGGGCGTATGTCCGTATTCATTAGCCCAATTTAGCAGGGGTGGATCCAGAGGGGGGGGGAGACCCCCCCCCCCCGTTCAGCTAAATAAAAAAATAATACATTGCATCAATGAAATTAAATCACAAAGTGATCCTGCATCAGTGTAAAAATGATTTCTCTGTTTTACAAGCTCAATTTGTATGTATGCCTATGTAATTTAGAGACGATGGTGGCAAATTTCCGTAACAGAATCCTGCAAAAATTCCTGGATCCGCCCCTGTTTAGGAGCAGAACAGTAGGGGTTTAAACTCATTTCATTTCAAATTGGACTTAGAGCATTTAGTTTTAGACTACCTGGTTTTTCACATATTTCACTGATGTGGTTACTTATATAGGTAATGTTTACATTCACATTTCTTCTAACATATAGGAGATCGTGACTCGTGCTGGCATTACACAATGGTTTGTGTGAAGTCTGTGTCATTAGAGGCCCGGGACTGGACGGCTCTCGGATCCATGCACTGAATTTGAATTATTCGTTTTTTGTGATTTCTGCGTATTGTGTCTTGTTCATATATTTGTGTAAATTATGTGTGGTGCCCCCCCCCCTGCACTTTCTATTTGGTACCGACCCTTACCCGCTATAGTTTTATAGTTCTTTTGTTTTAGGGATATTTTAAGTGATGTAAAATGGAGGGCCTGGGAAGGAAAGTTGTCTAATCGTTCGGATGGCGCGAAAAGACGAAAAACCGAGGTCCTGTGTACACATTGGCGTGCACATAAAAGATCCCGTGGCATTTGGAATTCGATATAAGAGTAGGCCGTGGTGCCGCTGTCTGGGCAAAATTTCCCTTATAGCACACTGTATGGCACATGCCCGTCTTCACTTCGGAGCAGAACAGTAGGTCGTTAAACTACATTTCGTTTTTAGTTGATGTAGTCTAATTTCACAAATAGAACCTGAAATGTTTAAAAAGTGAATCGTTAAAGGGACAATCCCGATAAGAACAGAGTCTCAAAAATTAAAGTCCGAGAGTTTATAAAATTTATGGACCAAAATATAAAGGCATGGTGTATTTACCTTGTCTCAAAATTTCAGCTCAAAATATTGAGTCGTTTGGACGTGAACGTCAAAACTGCTTATCCGGACAAGTAACCCTTTTAAGATTTCGGGTCAATTTTTTCATTGGGTGACCTGATAATCGATTCCCGTTCCTTGAGAGGTCTATACAGTGAATGACCCATGTACTGTACTTGATAACAAAAGGTAAATTTCACCGACATATTATTTTTATAGAAAATAGTCTGGTTTTATTCAGATACTGTATAATACAACGGTCTCCATTTCCAGATGAAGGCTGTCAGGTTTAAGTTATTTACAAGCATATCATAAATATCGTGTTAGTTGGTCGGCCTTAGGTAATGGGTTTTAAAGGATTTTAAGACAAAATTAAGCAGTTTTATTCCTCAGAAAGTTATCGGGATTGGCCCTTTAAGTATACCCATTTCATACATTTAGTTCCTGAATATTTCCTTTGTCTCATTAAGAATGAGCCTTTTCAATGTATGATTGTCAATTTCAAGAAAAGGTGGTTTGGAATCCTAGATTGTGATACGGACTGTCTTAAAGTTGTCTGGTAATTAAACAATTAATTGTCTTCTGGCTAATGTAAAAGATATATATTGTCATCAAGATATTTTCAAGAAAGAACGATCGACTTCAATATTTCATATTCATACACATTTTGAAGGTGGAAACTCGCGCCAAATTAATTTCTTTAACACAATAATTGATACAGTGTGTTCAGCATGGATCCAATAGTTTGCTTATAGAAAGTCAGATTTAACAGTTTGTTAGATAAAACAATACGAATTGGAAGAAAACATGTGCCATAATAGTGTACAATGTTACTACTACCGAGATGGTCGAGCATGTATTTTTGTCCCGATCTTTTTAATATTTTTGTTTCGCATATTCATGTTTTCCACGACTGTCATATAATAAAGTTTAATGCGTTAAATTCATTTATAAAATAGATATTGTGATGCCATTCCATTGTAGAATTCGACAAACAATTAATTATACTACCATGAGCAAAAAGGCAAGATTTGTTTTTTTTAAACGTATTCCCATATAAGCTTACGGATTTAAATTAGCATCACTATTGTTTGCAACATGTTCTTGTCTTTGTTTGAATATAAATTTACAAATATATGATGATGATTGCTGGTCGCAAGGTGCCACCAATGTTTTACAATTAATTCCTTGTATACATGCGTGTCTTGCGTTTTAATCGGTAGTAGTTATTCAGGTAGAAAATACTGCCACGTTGCAGATTTTGTTAGGGTATGTTTTTTGACGAATGTGAGTATTCCATAATCTAAGTGTGTAGTTTATGGTCTTCCATTGGTTAGCGATTGAGTCAGAACCCTAAAGAAGAATTAATTGTCGTAAGGTTAGAAAAAAAACTATTACATTTTAGTACATTTAGCCATTCAGTGAGACTCACAGACTACGAAAACCTACATATAAACCCGTCAAAGGCATTCTAAACAATATTTTGGCTCATTAAAGGGCACCCATATTCAGGGGGTATGTACATGGGTGTTAGAGGTGTCGAAGGTCGAAAAGTTTTTTATATTATTAATTTTTATACCCCTCCACATGTTTTTAACACCGTACCAAAGGAATCGACTATTATCACACCCTCTACTTACAATAAAAATTACAGTTAAAAACAGAATTATGGTTTGAAATAGTCGAATAAATGAATACATTTGGTCCCCTGCACAATATTTTATCATTGAATTAACCATTCAAATAGCAGCATGGATCACTCCTTCTGGTTTTGGGGGTCAGAGGTTCGTGGATAAGCTGCGCCAAACACAGGTGGATAGGTTTCGTTAGAAGGCGGTGGATACATTCCTGGTTGATAACTAGTTGAATTAGCCAACAGGTGAGGTGATTTAGGTTGATTGACATATGATACTGTAAAGAAGAGATAAAACATAGATTATAACTTATAATATTATTTTCAATTAAGATGTGACGTCATCCTGTTATGATGGCATACGATGATTTTTTTCAATAATGTAAGGTCAACTTGCCAATCGTACATTATCTATACTGATTGAAATATTGGACTCGCATGACATATTCCACACAAAAGCAGGTGCGGGATAATGTCTGTATTTTAAGTTGTTTAATGATCTCCAGCTATAGACATTGCGTAATATATTGACGCAGCTAACGCCTCGTACAGTATCAATATATTACGTAATGCCTCGCTCTCGACCATTAAACCATACATATGTTATGGCTCTGTCTATAGTTCCATATAACCTGGGGGTTGAATGGCCGAATGGTTAACGCGTGCGCGCTGTATCCTACGGTCTGTAATTGAGTCATCCCCACCCCGTTCTGCTACATAAAATAATTGTATATAAAAAAAAAAAAACTTTATGGTAAAAGTGTAAGGGTCGTGTGCTTTATCCTTTATCATTAGATGGCGAGATGGGTTGGGCATTCAAAGCTGGAAATAATGATATATGTTTGAATTTCACAATTAATGCCTCGCATCAATGGATCTGAATCACAAAGAGATCCTATTAATTCATTGTAAAAATTTACTTAAAAAGGGGATGTTGGATTTCTCTCTTTACACTGTAAAAAAATTTCCATTTTTTATGTAGCCCGATTCCGTAGTTTAACACCTTTTTTCTGTTAATTGATGGATTTTTTTGAGAAATTGTGTTAAAAGAGTGAATCATTTCTTCAAATTACGTGTTTTATGTAATTCTGTGGAATATTCAGTATTAAACAGGAAATTTCCGTGAAATTTAGGGATATAATATTTTATTCCCTTCTATAACGGACTTAATTCTGTTATTTTACGGAATAAACTGTGGAATGGCAGGAAAGTTACGTAAAATTTAGGGATAAAATGTTTTATTCCATTATATAACGGACTATTTCTGTTTTCAAATGCAACGATAAGAAAGCGTATACATATATAATCATTCCTAATAATTATCATTTTATAGAACTCATTTCAATTTATCAACCATAATATGAAGGATCATATTGTGTAAAGTTTGGTATATTAAAAGTCATGTATTGCTAATTTCCATTATTTATAAGATCTATAAAGTGTACTCCCATTCATCATACGGTAATCAGATTGTAAGTATTTTCATAAATGTGTAAAAACAATTTTCAAAACCAGAGACTATAGGTTGTATTGTCTAGATATTATAACCGAATGGCCACTGTAAGCCGCAAACTTACATCTGAAAGCTTCTGAACGGTCCTAACACTGACCATTAATAGTTGTTCGACACGCCCTTTACTCGATGAGGGTATTCTTATATTATCGGAAAGAGGAAATTTCGTCAGCGATAGCCCTTCGCCGGAAACCGACATTAAATAAAGCTATTTCGCACACGCATACAAAGTAAATGGTTAATTCATTGAAATACTTATCATTTACGAGTCTAGGCAACAAAAATTACCAGGATTTATTTTTCTGTATTTGAAAATGGAATTTATGTTAATTGAGGGAATTTCTGTAAATTACAAGAAAAACAAATTCGGAGAAAATTTTCCTGGTAATTTTTGTTTCTGGAATTTTTTCCGTTTTTTCACGGATATTTTTGTTACAGTGTATAAAGTTCAGTGTTTATGTATGCCTACGGAATTTAGAGACGATGGTATCAAACTTCCTTTAGAGTAGCCTCTGGCAAACCCCCTCCTGGATTCACCCCTGGGTTAATTACCTGCAGTACGTTGGCGGGTTAATATAAGACACTGTGCTTGTATTAGTTGACATTACACGACCAGATTTGACTTTTTACAGCACCATATAAGGAGTATGATTCCCCAACCAGGGGCGGATTGGAGCCGGGAACCGGCCCGGGCTCCCATGTCGGAGCGGCCCCTCTTACTGACCGCGCAGCCCCAGGAAATTTTTGAAAAATGAACCCAGAATATATGATTTGGTGGCATATCTAATTACAGTCTCTGTCAATTAATATATCCCATTAATATTACAACCATTCACCCGTGAAATTATCATATCGTCATATTATTAATTAAAGTATTATCATTGTATCGTCAAGAGTCAAGAGAATTTAACTGGGTAAAAAAAGGGACTAGTTGAGAAAATTTTGACAATTTGACAGATGAAATTTTCGAATGAAATTCGGAATCCCCAATGATTCCGAATTCCAACCAACAGCAGAAAGTCCATCCAGACTTCAGGGATGGCGTGGCGGTCCATTAAAGCCACCGGCCACATACAACATGATCACCATCGCTCCATGACCGGTCCAATACCTCCCCCCCCCCCATATTATGTTCAGCAGAGAAAGGTTTTTTAGACAAAATTATTTTTTTTAATTTTTTGTTCGACCGGCCCTTCGGAAGCTCGTCCGACCGGCCCCGAATCACGAACAGACTAAGTAGTGTAAGTCCAACAATCATCCCAGTTCTATAAAAATTAAATACACAATTGTCAAACGACTTTTCAATTTTCTCCGATCACGAAATTTTAACTAAGATAAAATTCAAATTTTAGTAATTTGATTGGACAATATAAGATTTATTTTAATGCTTAGCCAATCAAAATTGAAATATCTACTAAAATTTGGATTTTATCTTTATGTTAGGACTTTGAGAAACAGCACCCAGTTCTTTAGATTCAGGCAGATTTTAATCGCAGTGAAAAAACCAAATAAATGGAAAATATGACAAGTTCAACTGATAATTGGCAAATATAATTTACTTTGTGCATAAAAATATTGTCTCAGTTTGTTTGTTTTTTTGGTAAGTAAATGCTGATTTGATTTTGTTGCGACCTATTTTGGTCAATTTCTAGGTCCCAAATATTAGCAATTTAGCTCCTTGAAAGCGAGACCAAGTCTTCTATCAAGTATGCCACCTAATGCATCCATGTCGAGGACTGCAAATGGAATTTGTTTTTATAATAAATGCAAACACTGATGCATAACGATCGCCATGTTCGCAGTTTTAGACTAAAGTAAAGTAATTAGTTTGTAGTCCACACTGAGCAGACAGTAATATACATCTACAGCACTACAAGTTGGTCGAGAACAAAATATTTGGTTACTGACTCTTGATCTTCACCGCCACTTCCGCCATAATAGGTATAATAGGTGTAACGAACTCTGTAACTAGAATACCCAATCTGTTTCACAGAGAATTACTAACGAATTATCTCTGTAACAGATGACTGTCCACAACACGTGCGCTGACTGCACGTGGCGGTAGTCATTGGCTCAACGGCTCATGCAATGTTTACATAACACCTAACTGCTTCGGGCAAAATGATGCATTATACTCATTTTAATACCCATTTACACTAAATAGGAAATACTTTTTAACTACAAATACTTCAAACGTCTTTATTTATCATTCTTTTACCCCCCAAAAAATGTTTGAGAATTTAATTTGTAGGAGTAAAAAAGTTAATATGCCGAACTCATTAAGTCTCGTCGATGTCATGCTTATCAGTGATTGTAGCGGCCAAGCGAATATTCACTGCGGGATCAGTTAGTAGAATACCTTGCACGATATGCACCATTCACTCCTGGAATATATAAACATAGTAGAGGGAGAGAGAAATGGGGTTTAACGTCCACTCGACACAAACTATGTCATTTCGGGACTAACATATGTTTTTTTAAAAATTTTATTTCAATAAGTCGTTTGCTCGTAGGGTTCTTGAGCAGTGGGAGGAAACCGGTGAAAACCCAGGAGACAGTGATGTAGACACCCACATCATAAAATAGTGGGCTTTCGCTGGATTGTTTGGTGTCCCCTGGCTGCTAAAGACCCATAGTGATTTAAGATGATATAGCACATTTTAGTCTCTAAATGACACAGTTGTTGGTAGGGGAAAGTACGCATTATTTGTCTTATTCATTATACCCACACCGTCCACACATCAAGCTGTTAATTAAAACAGACATGTGACGAATACCTGTACACAGACACAGAAAATAATCGGTCACTGCGGCTTTAATATGGCATATTTAATTTCCCTAAAAATTAAATATACATTATAGGAGATTAGATAAAGAGCTGGCAGTTCTTCATTATAGCAGTTAAAAACTAGATGATGTGGAGAAATTTGCTAAAAATTTCAGTCAATTTGACTCTTCTGAACCGAGAATTTAGCGATTGAATTTTTTCGGCCCTGTTTCGATTACCTTTATTAAAGTTGGTACGATAAACAAAAATTACCTATTTCATGATTAAATCATAAATGAAAGTTGAGCAGTAAATCGGATCATAATCCAGTAAATATCGCAGGCTAGCATTGACATCTAGAGTTGAAGCGGGAAATAATAGAAGAAAACTTACATACAATCTGACATACCTTTAAAGGGACCCTCCCGATAACAACAGAGTCTCAAAAATTAAATTCCGAGTATTTATGAAATTTATGGACCAAAATATAGAGGCCCGGTGTATTTACCTTGTCGCAAAATTTCAGCTCAAAATATTGAGTCGTTTGGACGTGAACGTCAACACTGCTTATCCGGACACGTAACCCTTTTAAGATTTCGGGTCAATTTTTTCATTGGGTGACCTGTTAATCGATTCCCGTTTCTTGATAGGTCTATACAGTGAATGACCCATGTACTGTACTTGATAACAAAGGGTAAATTCCACCTACATATTATTTTTATAGAAAAAAAGTCTGGTTTTATCCAGATACTGTATAATACAACGGTATCCATTTCCAGATGAAGACTGTCAGGCTTAAGTTATTTACAAGCGTATCACAAATATCATGTTAGTTGGTCGGCCTTAGGTAATGGGTTTTAAGGGATTTTAACACAAAATTAAGCAGTTTTATTCGGCAAAAAGTTATCGGGATTGGCCCTTTAATCAAAATTAGGGATAACACTGCTACAATATCCTGTATCATTTTATTGAATTTGACTATTCACTTCACTACACCTTTATTGTATACTCGTATCTAATTCATATCTATACATGTACTTGATATGATATTGTCTATGGGTATAATATGTCGAAACCAACACCCAATATGTAAATAGCATTGTCCAGGATTAAAATTACACATAAGTCGCCTCGTGTGAGTATTCGGGGTGTTTTTTTTTATAAAAAGAACTAAGACAGGATGACGTCATCTATGTACATTCCGTTTGTTTTCGGGTCTGTCTTCGGTGGCTCCCAGATTTCCGTACACAGCTTGCGCAAAGCGCTAGACTAAACGAGCTAGACTAAACAGAGCATTTTATTGACTAGTCTCCACATTAAAGTAGCTAAGTTTCTAACTCAATAGCATTCAAACTCTTCAACATTGAAAACACCAAGTACTTGTCAGGCGCGGATTCAGGTTTTTTTGCGGGGGGGGGGGGTCTAGGTTTGATAATTGCTTAACCAATTGCGCTCAACCGATTAACGGGGGGTTTGGGGGCCCTCCCCCCAGAAAAATTTGGTAAATTAGATTCAATTTGGTTCATTCTGACGTATTTCCGGAAGGTAATTCTAAAATTACAGGTCTAAATCGCAAATAAAATCGCATAAAAATTTGTCAAGCCTGAGCAGGGGGGGGGGGGGGGGGGGTCCCGACCCCCTGGACCCCCCCCCCCCCCCCCCTCTGGATCCGCGCCTGCTTGTCAATTTAAATCAACATTGATGATGTGATCTTTTCGGAAAAAGTTGGGCTTCTGATATCCAATATTTAAGACAAAATAAACATTTTACCATTGGTACACGAATCGTGTACTATAATGTGTTTCAGCCCCAGTTCTAGTATAAGACTCGAGGAATGAGGCTAGAAACATTGCACCAAATCAAACGGCGTATGTAGACTGGAATAACCAGACGCTAGAAATTTGCATTCGATTTAGATTGCTGGCTTATTTCGTCGAACATAACTGATTTGAAATTAAGAGTAAAAACGAAAACCATTGAATGTAAATCAGTTTATATACATTCATATTACAGTATTATATGCGTTGCGAACCACTTGTGTCAATTTCTAGGTCCCAAATGTTAGCGATTTAGTTCCTTTAAATAGAAAGTTGTTAATTATATAGTCATAGCATATACAGGCCACAATTTCATTGCGCAAGAAATATTTGTTATCATTGATTTACTTAGTAGTGAATACGTTACCCATGACGACAAACACATTGCGAAATACAGTTTAAGGATTGACGCATATTATAATAACATTAAAGCTGCAATTTCATATTTTCAAGTTATATTTTTGAAATATATTAAAATAAAACCTTTAAATAAATCGTATATATAAACAGTCATACCTCGTTAATGAATGATCTATTAATCCTATAATTTGTGACACTATGTTGTCACAGATGGGACAATGACGTCTAGGGCTTTTCTTCGGACTTCACGTTGTGGGACTGTGACACTATCCTGCGTCGTGGTACCAAATCGACGACTGTGACACTCTAGAGACACGTACTGTGTGTCTGTACGGCCAAATCTTCTGTGTACCACTGTCCTTTGTCTAGGTAGGACTTGACGCTGTGATCAATAAGACTTCAAACTCTTTTCTGTACTCTGGATATATCTTTATAGGTTACAATAATATATTCTACAACATCGACACAACTATTGTACTTTTGGTATTTAAAACGTTAACCACGATTACAATCTATGATGTCTGCGTCCAGCCTGTAAGCCGGGGTAGCTCCCGGTTTGTACTTCCCCGTGGATCTCTCATATGATGTCTGCGTCCGACCTGTAAGCCGGGCCAGCTCCCGGGGTGAACTTCCCCTTGGCTCTCTCGAATGTTTTCTGAGGTTAAATCAGACGAGTTCTCTCCTATAAAGAAAGTCTAATGCATCATCTACAGTAGTAGGGTGGGACAATTACCATTTATGGGTAAGTGTTTCGTAAAGACACCGTTTTACATCAACACTATTCTAGTTAATTGTACTAATCTGTGCACCGGAGGACTGAACAAGAGTACCCTACTTTCCAGAAATGGATACTGACATATCTGTCTGCGAGTTAGTCTAAGATAGTAGTAGAATAGTGCAAGCTACTTCATTATCCTAGTTTTCGTCATACATCATGTAGGTAAAGAATTTATATATTAAGCAGGACACCTCTCTTAGTACTAAGGTCAATTTAAATCAACGTTGATGATGTGATGAGAAAAAAGATGGGCTTCTGATATCCAATATTTAAGACAAAATAAACATTTTACTATTGGTACACGAATCGTGTACCATAATGCGTTTCAGCCCTAGTTCTAGTAAGAGACTCGAGGAACGAAGCTAGAAACATTGTACCAAATCAAACGGCGTATGCAGACTGGAATAACCAGACGCTAGAAATTTGCATTCGATTTAGATTGCTGGCTTATTTCGTCGAACATAACTGATTTGAAATTACTGTAAAACGGAAACCATTGAATGTAAATCACTTTATATACTACGGAAGCCCATAAGGGTCAATCAAATGAAAAAAAAATATTCTGACTATCTTGTAATTACAAGATAGCCAAAGCCCATAAGGGTCAATCAAATGAAAAAAAAAATATTCTGACTATCTTGTAATTACAAGATAGCTATCTTGTAGTTACAAGATAGGCTATCTTGTAATTACAAGATAGCCTATCAGATAGCCAAATTAGTTTTCTTGTATTTCAAGGTCGTCCCACACTGATTTATCGGATAGTTATAAGCCAAAGTGTGTGTGTGTGGGAGAGAGAGAGGGAGATAGAGAGAGAGAGAGGGATGGAGGGAGAGGGGGAATGGGGTTTAACGTCTACTCGAAACAAACTAGGTCATTTCGGGACTAACATATGGTTTAATTTAATTCCAATAATTCGTTTGCGCGTAGGGGTCTTTAGTAGTGGGGTGGGGGTTGGATGGCGAATGGTTAGCACGTGCACGCAGTATCACAAAGCCTGTAATTGAGTCAACTGGCGTGGTTTCGAAACCCCTGTTGTACGTGACAAGGAGTAGTATCGCCTGTTCAACATCGTGGGGTTTCTCCGGGTCCTCTGCTTTCCTCCCACTGCTAAAGATCCATACGTGCAAGCGATTATTGAAATTAAACTATATGTTAGTCCCGAAATGACCTAGTTTGTGTCGAGTGGACGTTACACCTCCCCTCACTCTCTGTAGCAGTTGGAGGAAACCGGAGGACAGGCGAGGATGGACAGGCGATCCTACTCCTTGTCACGTACAAATGGGGATTCGAAATGACCTAGTTTGTGTCGAGTGGACGTTAAACCATATACCCCTCTCTGTTTAGCAGTTGGAGGAACCCGGAGGACTGACAACCTGATGATGCCGATCCCGTAACATACAATAATACTTCGTTGAGCTGGAGGGTTGGCAGGTCGATTTGTTAGCACGTGCGTGCTTTATCTTAAAAGCCTGTCATTGAGTCAACTGACGTGGTTTCGAATCCCCCCTTTGTATGTCACGGGATCGGCATCACCAGTTTGTGCTCTCATTAAATACTATTCATACTCTCATTAACTTCATTCCCTCATTAATAGCATTTATGATACATTGATTTCATGTTCTCCTTAAAGATACCTTCCGCGCGTACAAACTGTGTGATTTGATGAGATATTTGGGCTAAAAATATATTCAAGCTAAATAATCTATCAAACGTTTGCTTCAAATCCATCTCAAAACATTGTATACATCAGGAGATACCGCAAGCTATAAATAATCTGCTTTTAGACGCTATGTCAGTCAGCTCATTTCATTGATGGAGGGTCCGTTTTTCAGAATATCCCTTTCCTTACTTACTTTTCAAAAATCAAAATTTAAAGAAGTTTGAAAAATAGAAATAGCGTTCTGTGGCTTCAAAGAGAGTATTAAAATTGATGAGTCGTGATATAAATATACAGTTGGTGGGTGTATGAAGGCAATGGTATTTATGGGAGCATGAAATCGGTGTATGGTGACCTTTAAATTGGCATCTCGGTATCTTGTAATTACAAGATAGTCTATCTTGTAATTACAAGATAGGTTATCTTAGGCTATCTTGTAATAACAAGATAGCTATCTTGTAATAACAAGATAGCCTATCTTGTAATTACAAGATAGTCAGAATTTTTTTTGTCATTTGATTGACCCTTATGGGCTTCCGTAATATACATTCATATTAGAGTATTATATGCGCTGCGAAAAACTTGTCAATTTCTAGGTCCCAAATGTTAGCGATTTAGCTCCTTTAAATAGAACGTTGTTAATTATATAGCCATAGAATATACAGACCACAATTTCATTGCGCAAGAAAAATTAAGTTATATTTTTAAAATATATTAAAATAAAGCCTTAAAATAGACATGTTCCTGAAGCAACGGTATACTAGTTTTATAACTTGCTTCAGGAACATGTAAAATAGATGGTATCTATAAACAGTCCTACGTTGTTAAAGAATATTCCTATTAATCCTATAATTCAGTTGAGAAATTGGCAAAAAATATCATTTTCAACTTGAAATTCAAACGTTTAAGATAACTATTGCATGCAGGGAATAGAAAAACAAGGGAAGTAATTGTGTTATTATTTCCGGTGTGAAGGATGGTTAAGTGGGGAAAATAATGCCTATGATCGTATAATAGTGAGTTGATAACCTATTGAGCAAAATACGTAGAAATAATCATGTTTTGAAGATAACTATTGCATGCAGGGAATAGAAAAACAAGGGAAGTAATTATGTTATTATTTCCGGTGTGAAGGATAGGTAAGTGGGGAAAATAATGCCTATGATCGTATAATAGTGAGTTGATAACCTTTTGAGCAAAAGACGTAGAAATAATTATGTTTTGACTTTGTAAGAAAATATGAAATTCTTGCTTTAAGAAAAACAAACGTGTGTTGGTCTGTTGTATATTGGTATAATTTACGGAGAATGGGTGGGCAATAATCTCGGGATAGATTAAGATACTTTATGAACCATTGCTACTTACGTATGTTTTAATATTTAAGATGGACACCCTCAAACTGTGATTCTGTGGTTATCAGAGGTGGGGGGGGGTGCGCGCTGTATCATGTCAGGCGCGGATCCAGAGGGGGGGGGGGTCCAGGGGGTCCGGACCCCCCCCCCCCCTGCTCAGGCTTGAAAATTTGAAACTTAAATCTAAAAGCCTGAATCTGACCCAAAAATCATTTTATGCGATTTTATTGGCGATTTGTAGACCTGTAATTTTGGAATTTACCTTCCGGAAATATGTTAGAATGCACCAAATTGAATCTAATTTACCAATGTTTTCGGGAGGAGGGCCCACAGACCCCCCCCCCCCCCCCATTAATTGGTTGAGCGACTTCGGCGCAATTAGTTAAGTAATTATCAATCCTCGACCCCCAGCCCCTGCAAAAAATCCTGGATCCGCACCTGTAAGTTAAGTCATTAAGTCAATAGGCGTGGTTTCGATGACCCCTCGCAAGCATTGACCTACACAAAAATTTCGAGTGGACGTTAAACCCCATCTTCATCTCTCTCTTTCTTTCTCTCGCTGTAGTCTCAGATTGATGAATAAAACTGGTTCATTCTGTGTGAAAGATTTTTATTACTTTAAACTATAAATTCATTTTAATTAAAATTAGATATTTGTCAAAGCACTAATAGATAAAAGATAACAAATTATACACAAAATCGATCACATACAACAATTTTTGTTGGATCTGTACATTTAATTAACAATATAATTTTAAAAAACAATGTATAGTAACACACATTTATAATAATATGTAGAAATACTAACCGCTGTTAAATGGAATAATATCACAGGTAATGGACGGAATAAGTTAATGTCAACATTTATCACATTTTAAACAAAATAATATCTGCCTACATTACTGAACTTTAAAAATGTTTAGTACAACTACATGGAATTCATAGGCAAGAAAACAACCCACTTGTTACAGAAAAGTCAAAATCAACAAGTTGTGTGCACGTAAAAGATTCCTTAGCAGTTGGAATTCAATATATGAGTAGGCCGTATTGCCGATGCCCGGGCAAAATTTTCCCTCGTAGCCCTCTGTATGGCGCATGCGTAACTTTATTAGCCCAGTACAAGGGCAGAACAGTAGAACGTTAAATCACATTTCATCGCTCTCGAAACCCTAATGTGGCCCTAGGTACACGTGTACATGAAATCGCCGACAGAAGAAAAAACGTATTGTTAAATTATAAAGCTATAATTGAATGTTCTGGCTAGAAGTCTATATACAAACGTTATTTCTGTATTTCATTTCAAAACTGTGTTAATTCAACATAATATACACCTTCCTTCATGAATATTTAAACTTTGTATTTGATTACTTCAAAGGTCACCGGAAAAGTTTCATAAAACTTTTGAATATAAGTAAATAGATAGAACTCTATGACCGTTGAGTACCGCTCGGGTTATTCAATAGTTCACGAGAGTGTATCCCTGTGCAAGTTTTCCACGAGAGATATCGAGTAGAATGCGACAGCGATACACACTAGTGAACCAATAACCCGAGCGGTATTCAATGGTCATTGAGTTCTGTTTTTATTCTGTAACTACATGCAAATCTCAAAATACGCTGTACTATTCAGATTATCAATAAACATTACAATGTTAAAATTCATGAAGGGCGGGCCCGTAGCTAGCTCATAAAATTGGGGGGGGGGGGCTACGGAATGTTATTTTGTGAGGGAGGGGGGCTACGGAATGTTTTGGAGGGGCTGAGGATGTGGCCGGAAAAGAACACTCCTAAGAAATCACTGTTTTTGGCGAAATATTGGGGGGGGGGGCTAACTCGATTTTTTTTTTTTTGGGGGGGGGGGGAAACAAGGGTCCCGCCTATTTTTTCTTTGTATTTGACAAAAATTGTGGCTGCATAGTGGTGGTGGCATTTCAGTTTGACGTAATTCTGAAAGTGTCGTCATTCTGAACAAAAGTAGGTTATTCAATGGCTGTATTCAGTGATATTTGAAATTATGTCAACATACCCTTTCAATAATTATAAAACGAATACGAATTTCAATAGCACATACAACAGAAAAATTTCAACATTAATAAAGGCTATGTTGAATAACAACAAATCAAAGTAATGTGTATTTGAAAATACGGGGTTAACTGTGCGTTACATGTAATGCTTGATGTACAAGGTATTGGATTAAATATGCTCAAACTCTCATTCTAAATTTCCCGCAGATTAGACAGTAGATTTGAATTAGCGAAGTTCGTAAATTCAATTTAAGAAATAACAAAAAAATAAAAAAAATAAAAATTACAGGGCTTTCTTTTCTGGGGCATTGGGCTGTTGTTGAGAAGTGTGAGAAAATGGGGAGTTGGGGAGAGGTCGATTGTATGGTCCAGATCCAGGTTGTGGACCATCTGGTTGGTTTGGCAAGGTTTGTGGTGAAAAGGGGGTGTCCGGAGTAGGTTGTGGTGGATAAGCTGGATTGGACGTAGATGGGTTAGCTAGACCAGAAAGTGGTGGATAAGCTGGATTAAGTGGTGCTGGATAAGCTGCTTGTTGAGGAGGATACGTTGGATTAGCGTACGTGTAAGGCGGTGGGGGTTGATTTGATTCTGTAACAGAAGAAAACACGAAACGGATTACAACGTATGGTGATATTACTATGTGGTCATTGCTCAATGATGGTACTACACATAACCATAGTTCAGCTTATACTACCACATGACCATTGTTCAAATTTTGAAGCAGTTCAACGTTTAGAACAATGGGATCACGGATCAACTTAGATCAACTTACAGTACTAAATGTTTGTAGTTCAACATATTAGTTCTTGTACCATATTATGGTCATAGTTCAACGTGTGGTAATATATATATATATATATATATATATATATATATATATATATATATATATATATTTATTTTATGATCAGTAGTGGAATACCGCGTTTTATCAGTGAAACAAAAGTGTTATTCCACTTGCTAGCAAAGTAGTCCATGTTGTTTTACCTAAAATGATTGTAAAATCATAAAATAAAGAGAAAATTTGTCGTTTTGTCGTGAATAACATATTTTATCTCTAAGCAAGAAAACGTTTATATTTTCACTCATGCTACGCATTCGTGAAAATATAAGTTTTCTTGCTTCTCGATGAAATAAAATATGTTATTCACTCTAAAACTACAAATATCCTCTATATATCAACTTAGGTACTCTTTGGTCAATAGTTCAACTTATCACTCGGCAAACCTCGACAGATTCTGGGACCTACATCTAGTGTCGGTTGTATGACGAATTCAGCCATATTGGAACTACTTTAAAGGTCCCGGATGAAATTGTTATAGTTCAACATTTAGAACTATATGATCAGAGTTCAACCCCTGGTAGTATATAGCCATAGTTCAACTAATAGTCCTATATTATGTTGACAGGGTGGTCTAATGGGTGCACTTTAGATCATAATGAATGTCAATGAGTCATGTCGGTTAGTTTCTACACAAAGCCTGTATTTGACAAAACGAAGGGACACCTGCCTTACCCATGGTCCTTGTACCTCTGTATGGGTTGACAGTGCGGATTGGTTTATAGAACAATGACGTACCTGTGGGATTACTGTAGGCTCCTGTGGTGGTGTGGGGTGGGTTAATGTAAGATACCGTGGTTGTATTACCAGCAGAAATTACACGACTCTGTCTTCCTTTTGAATTCGCACAGCAACATATGAGTGTAAGAATCCCGCCTAAAAGGGCAAATCCTCCTACTACACCAAAACCAATTAGCATTGCCCTATAATAATACAAATATCAAAACCAATACCTAATAGCTAATATATTATGGAAAAATTCAACACTAGTTAATTACTCCACTGTTAAAGATACATTAGCTGACCATTCTTGCTATAATAGCTCAATTCTAATAGCTAATATATTATGGAAAATTTCAATGATAGTTAAAGTTCCAATTTCACTTTTTCTAAGAAAGTCAAAATATAATTATTTCTATGTTTTTTGCTCAAAAGGTTGTCAACTCACTATTGTACGATCCTGGGGTTAGAAAGGGTGGCACTGGTTGATTGAGGAAATAGTTACTCAATTACCTCCCTTGTTTTCCCATTCTTCTCCATGGACGGCCATCTTCAAACGTTTGAATTTGAAGTTGAAAATGATATTTTTGCCAATTTCTCAACTGGCAATAGTGAATTATAGGATTAATAGGATTATTCTTTAACAATGTAGGACTGTTTATAGGTTCAATCTATTTTGGGGCTTTATTTTAATAAATTTTAAAAATATAACTTAAAAAAATGCTATTGGAACTTTAATTACTTCACTGTTAAAGATACATTATGTTAGATTAGATAAAGAGCTGACCATTCTTGCTATAATAGCTCAAAAATAGATGAAATAAAATGAATATATTAAAAATTTCATTCAAGTTACTTAATTGTGAGCTAAGTTGTCACTGTTTGTTGTTTTGGCAAGATGTGTGCATAGTGGTAACCGGGGCACTGGTATATTCGAGACTTAGCCTCGCTTTCCTATTTCTAAATTAAATTCCTATCCGATGCCATCAAGAGTTAATTATGGTCTTGTTTTGTTAATAAATGTCTAATTAATAGTTTATATAACATTTCAGGCCTAAAAAAAAGATCCGCAATAGACAGATTTAGCGCTTGCATAATGCATGTTTAACCCACATAAAATTGATAAGTATAATTTATTTTGAAAACCAGTTGTAGCTGCGTTCAATATGTTTTTGTTGTTTGTCGTTCGTATTTGTTGATTGCCTTGCCAACGATTTTGTCAAAAGTAACGCCCGGCTGTGGATACAAGATCTAAGCAATTATGAAGGGCATACGCCATGAAGTGTGGTATGACGGAACTTCTGTCCGACAGTAGCACACTGTATGGCGTATGCCTTCATTGGAAAGTTAAACTCCAGTTCATTCTGTTTTAGGGTATAAGCAAAGCCTAGTAACGTTGTATGGCGTAGTTAATGTAAATAACGTTATCTTGCTTTTGGAAAACCAAAAGGGGCGTACATAACGATTTTGTTTTTGGGGGGGAGGGGGGAGCCAAAATGCGACCGACTGATGCACATACCCCTAGTACGAATGACGCTGTCAGGAGTCGAGCACCACCACAATTGGCACACAATTGTACTTTGTAAAAGTTGTATAAAAAAATATTGTGTTCTTGAATGTGTCCAAACAGTCTATAGTTAGGCAATAAAATAGAAATCTTATGACTCGAACCCTCTATTGTTTGGAGTACAGTAAGCCACGACTAAAATACTAAGAACCTAACTACACTTTTGGGGCACCAACCACCACCGCCCCCCCCCCCCGGTCAAAAATTTCCCCGTCCACCTATGGGGTGAGGTAGGACGTTTCCAAATCTAGGCCACAATCCCAAATGTGCAGGAGCGGATCTAGAATCTGGGAATATGAGTGGGGTGGGGCGTTCCAAATCTATAGGCTGCCATGCACAATCCGAATTTCAACAAAATGCTGGCTATAAATAACAAGCCACTTACGATGAACTGGTACTACTGCTAGATTCGTAAGAACTATAATTATAGGAATAATATCCATAATAGGTCCTGTATCGATATAATAAACCATTCACACCTAAAAATATATTATGGCTGTATATAAATAGAGACAAAAATGTATGGATAAAATATTGGGTAATCTGTTTAAACATAGATTATGCAAAAGCTAAATCTACCTATTGCAGGTCTTTCTTTAGGCCCGAAATGTTGTCAAAATTATTAATTAAACAACAATGAACTTATCGAGATCATAATCATCTCTCGATGTCAACGCTAGCTTGCAATATTTACTGGATTAGGATCATATTTGCTGCTATGGGAGATTAGCTGACAGTTCTCACTATAATAGTTCAAACCTAGATTATGCAATTTGCTAAAAATTTCAGTCAACTTGATCCACTCTGAACCAAGAATTTAGCGATTGAATTTTCGGCCTAGCCTTGATCATAGTCCGACTGTTCACTTCATGATTAAATCATGAATCAAACTGAGCAACAAATCGGATCCTAATCCAAGACATATTACAGGCTAGCGATGGCATCAAGAGTTGGTCTGGATAAGTTAATTAATGTCTAATTAATAATTCAGATAACATTTCAGGCCTAAAGAAAGACCTGCAATAAGCAGATTTAGCTCTCGCATAATGTATGTTTAACAAAATCATATAAACGACCACAATCTTTTTACAGCTCAACTTCCATACTAAACTGATAGTTAGCTCCGTTTGGGAACCGACACTAAGCTAGTTAGCCGACATTTTAAGTACTAGATCGACGATTTTAGTTGAAAACACTTACGTTTATTTCGTGAATTTTGAGAATTTTTTTTTCTGCTTCAGTTTATTGGAATTTAATAGTTTATTTAGGCTGTCTGTCTATAGTTAGCTACGATTGAAAACAGACACGAAGCTAGTTGGTCGACTTTTTAAGGCCTAAATCGACCATGTTATTAGAAAACACTAAGCATACTTTGAGAATTTTGAGGAACATTTATTCTGCTTCCATAAATTGGAATTTATTAGGTTTATTTAGAGAGAGAGAGAGAGAGAGAGAGAGAGAGAGAGAGAGAGAGAGAGAAATGGGGTTTAACGTCCACTCAACACAAACTAGGTCATTTCGGGACTAACATATGGTTTATTTTTTTATTTCAATAATTCGCTTGCACGTAGGGGTCTTTAGCAGTGGGAGGAAACCGGAGTGTCCGGAGGAAACCCACGAGGTTGAGAAGGCGCTCCTATCTCCATGCCACATACACTCACACCAGGACTCGAAACCACAGCCGCAAGCCAGAGGTGACCGGCCAGCTAGAGGTCGAAGCGCGGCACTCTAGACCACTAGGCCATCCCCAGGTTTATTCAGTCTTTGTGTGTATGCCAGATGTGAAACGGGATAGAATCGCATTACAAAAGAATATACTAATTTTTTGGATATGGCGGCCATTCAGGACAGAGATATATTCTTGAAGCCTGGAGTAGAAGCATCTCTGTATGTCACTGACCATCTGCTACTTGTACCTCTATAATTTCCACAACAACTATTTGCCATACACGTGCTTCATACATTCACTCGCGACGGTATTCATATCTTTCGAATATATTACAATTAGATTTTGCTCGAACTACAAGCGTAGTACCACGAGTCTTTTACCAGACGTGGAAAACGGGTGGTCAAACTCGGTCGCCACATCCTACGTATGACCCATGCATCTTTTCTTTCTACATATTTTAGTAGCCTCGTGATCGTTTATTATTTTCACTTGTTGTCTTTGCGTCCTCCTTCACGTTGTGTATTTACGCCTTACTGTTTTCTTAAGACGTTTGTCTTACCAGGAACAACAATGCAACAATTCGTTTATACATTTTATATATCATAGCCGGATACATGGATACAAGCCAGAGGCGTATGTAGGATTTTAAAAGTGTACCCCCAGCACCCCGCTAGATACGGCCCTGAGACAAGCATAGTATAGATTAAAATATTAAAGTCATGCTCTCAAACCTCAACCAGCCAGACTTGCTGGGCGAGTCTGCTGATAGTAATTGCTTCATCTTCTCCCTTCTGGAATCAAGCTGCTGTCTAACGAATTATCACAAGTATGATAGGTTTGTAGCTTTGGGTTTTGGACCTTCAATTAACCAAATGATGCGATCATAATTTTTCTATCACATGTAACACATGATATTCTTATTCGCAGAAAACCAGCTAAGGTTTACCAAATTATAACTCTGTGTTATGTAACAATATGCCACTCATTCACTAACTTGATTTAAGTACATATATGTGAATCTAATAATTTAACAAAGATATTAATTAATAATGCCATCATTTTTCTCTATTCCCTGTCTATAAATTTGAAAACAATGTCGCAACGACAATATTCCTACACTAGTAAGTCTATGTCCCGTATAAATGTAGTTCCTTTTGGAACTGTCTCAGAGCGGACGATTTCCACTGACAGTTCGTATCGGGCCTTATATAGCTGCAATCACAGGTACATGGGGACAGGAACGCCCTTATTAGACTATGGCACACCTGACAGCTGTGTGATTTTTCAAATTGTTTGAGTTTCTGTTTATTTCTGAACATTTTTTAAATTTTTAATCTTATTTTATCCATATTTGATGCTAAATGGTATAATATTTACTATCAAACATGTAATTCATATTTAAAAAATATATACCTTCTGATGTATTTATAAAAGAGAAAGGTAAGACACTTTTCTGTTGACGTTTCTTTTCCGTGAGGAACCTCTGTCGCTATTTACTTCAAAATAGTGAATAAAATTGGGTTACAATACAAATCAACCACCCAGTTCCTTTCCATATATATTTCTTTTGATAAAAACACAAGTTTCAGATTTTTTGAAAAATGTAAAGTCAATTTATTTGCCATAAATCACTCGAGATTTTTTACATTTTATCGACATTTGAGTAGTTTTGGCGCACAAATTTGAAATTGAAAATAATCAAAATAAGCTTTATTCTGGGAGTATGTGCGAATTTAATCAAGTTTCTCTTTATAATTGGTTGCTAGAAAAGTAAGAAGTTTTTAATGGGAATGATTATGTTGATTTAACTAATCGACATTACGAAAAGGTAAACCGAATAAAAATACGGGAAAATCACACGCGGTCAAAAATATTCTTTACTAAAAATGTCTTTCCAGTTCTAGCTTGACCTGTTATGGCCAGGATTTGTCCATTTGCCACTAAATTGAACGCAAATTTTTGACATTCATCCTTTATTCAATATATTTTTGACCGTATTTTTAATTCGGCGTACCTTTTCGTAATGCCGATGAATTCCAAGAAATCGTAAATAAAGGTGTATCGAATGAGTCGTTCGGGTTACTTTAATTGACAGAGTTGTCTCCCTTATTACCACTCCCGTCTTTTATAAGCACATGGCATAATACTAGATCTTTCCGATCTGTGAAATATTTTCTCTTGGGTTAGTGTTAGGGTTCGGGTTAGGTTTATCTAAAACTATTTTGAAGGGTTTAGGTTAGAATTGTGGCTATAACACGGAAAGTTATTTCACAGATCGGAAAGATCTAGTATCGTGCAAAAACATCAGAAGGTATATAAATTACATGTTTGATAGTAAATATTATATCATTTAGCATCAAATATGGATAAAATAAGATCAATAATTTAAAAAATGTTCAGAAGAAAACACAAACTCAAAAAATTTGAAAATTCACACAGTAGTAGGCCTAGTCTAATAAGGGCGTTCCTGTCCCCATGTACCTGTGGCTGCGATATGAAAATACCGCTCTTCCTCACCTCTGTTCTCGGGCTATTTTTTATCGTGATTCTTTATTTTCCACCAAAAGGAATCATGTCTCACTATATCGGACACAAATTTATAATAATTCGACACCATTTTCAAGTAGAATTTAGCGATGAAATAAACATTCCGTTTGCGCATGCGTAATGGCTGATCGGTTCAAACGTATTTTGTGTGGTTTTAATCGCAAAATTCTACTTGAAAATAGTGTTGAAGCATTATAAATGTGTGTCTTATATGACAAGAAATGATTCCTTTGTCGAATAAAGTAGAATCAAGGTGAAAAATAGTAGGTAACAATTCCAGAATAACCTTAGAACGAACTTTATTTTCATATTGCAGCTATATATAGGGCCCGATATGAACTGTCAGTAGACATCACCCGCTCTGAGACAGCTCCTAAAGGAACAAGTATAGATGTTAATCTGTCATTGGATACCACGTCCCCCATGCTGTATTAAGGCCCAAGATTTGTCCATTTTATATTTGAAAGTTCTTTACTTTAAAAACTGATTGACGTGGTCACGCTGACAAAACAACATATTGTCTATAATGATTACGCGTAACCGGGATACGTGTCAATAAAGATTGCGTAATTCGGTTATATCCTATTCAGGTCTTTTTTATGGTTCAATTTGACATGGACAAAATCGAATTTATTATTGTCAAGTAGTGCATTGAGTTATGAATGAAAAGCATTTAACTTATTATTCTACCAAATGATTCATTGTTAACAGGGGCATATAACTCCAGACTAAAATGCTTTGGTATTTACTGCACGTTCGGAGTGCGGGTTTGATCTCAATGCAAATTTAGTGACTATACCTCATACCTTATATTTAGCGAACAATGTAACTTTAATTTGGGCCGTTTAACCAAAGAGTTTCAATTAAAATGGAATCAAAATTCAAAATTAATAAGCATTTCAAGAATATTATCATACCATCTTTTATAAACTGAAAAATGAAATGAATAAACAATATCAACTGAAAAAATGTTGACATATTATTTATCTTTATTGTGAAATCCAATGACAAAATGGTAGTTTCTTGTGTCGTATATAGCTAATTACTAACTCAACTGGCAAGGAGTAGGGTCGCCTGTCCAACTTCGTGGGTTTTCTGCCAGTAGTCCGGTTTTCCCCCACTGCTAAGGACCCCTACGCGCGAGCGAAATATTGAAATAAAGTTAAACCATAAGGTAGTCCCGAAATGACCTAGTTTGTGTCCAGTGGACGTTAAACCCCATCTCTCTCTCTCTCTCTCTCAACTTATTTATTTTACATGTGGATAACGCCAGAAGACAAACATTCTCTTCTGAGTGTTAGTATGACCAAAGTGTCTTAATGACGATACGTCGAACTCCAACCCTTTCTAGTCCTCAAAATATATGAAGAGTCTTTTGGACGAGAATGCTTGAGGCGAACAGAACAGTGGGTTTAATTACAACTACAAAATGGTGTTTAATTCGAATCATAATACAACAACTATTGAGTCACATAAGGGTCAACTGAAGGATCTGCTTGACGTATTTGTCCAAAGGCCATTTCAGTTCGGTGTGACTCCACAAAAAGCTTATACAATTTGCTGCCAAATGGCACCATTGACTGGGGTTCGTTAAATAAGTGACTTAGATCGCTCTTCGCCTGCGCTCTTCATATGATAGATTATGAAAATACAGAACCTCCAAAGATAAAAGAGAACTGAAAGAAAATTTTACATACCGTTAGCCAAAAATGATGAGAGCACGGCTATTATTTCCAGAATCATTTTGAAGAATCTTCCGTGTTCACTTCAGAGCGCCACAAGCTATACCTACATATGAATAAAACAAATTTGTTATGAGAACAGGTTATATAGCCGAACAATACAAATGGGCTTTGTAAAGGCAGTGTGACGTTAGCTCTATTTTCGTTTTTCAATATTGTTGAATATTGGTTTCGGTATAAAAACTTGAATACTCGTTTTTCGATATTCAAACTTGAATCTCGAAAAAACAGATTTAATGGATGTAATGTATATCCACAGAAGGTCTCCAAAATACATTTGATTAAATACTAGAAAGGGGAAACCACACTGGAAGCAGATGATACGTCATGTCATATTGTATTATCTATTTACAGGAGAGATTTTCGACTAGCAGCAGTTAAACCTGGTGATCCCAGCAGTTATATACCACAACCGGTCATTTGGTTAAAATCGGGAGTAGAAAATACAGTAAGACCATTCTCGTTATATCTGTAATGGGGAGCCGCAATCTGATCAAAACTCATATCCTATTACGTTAGCTCAACGCTGATCGGTTAATCAATGTCTGACATCATAGGGTCCAAAGCCACCCGTACAACCCCTGAAGGGACCTTCCACTACAGTCTGTCAGATCTTCATGTAGTGTAGGTCATGTAGTGTAGTGTATAAAGCAAAGAAACGAAATATAGATTTTCTGGCGTGATTCCCACTTGTCGGTGGTGTATATACTCCTCGCAGTGTTCCGTTTGATTAGAGCTAATCCCACTACTCACTGCTGTAAAGAGTGAATATTCTTGTTCTAAATTATGTTTGGTCTATAGTCCAATTTACAACCAATCGCCAACTGTGTTACATACGCATTACTCTTAAAACAAAGCGCCAAATTGGACCAAATATGTTTACAAAATGTTGCTCCACGATTTCTTTATGCCCAGTTAACCAGTGCATAGCAGAATATTGCAGTAAAACTAATTACGTGACAAACGAGGCTATCAAATCGAATAAAATGTAAACAATACTGTTTGAAAACAGAAACACTTTCACCGTTTTTAATACCTTAAAAGTTCAAGTATCAGAAGCCAATCCAGCAATGGTCAGAGAGGAATTTCTCGGGCCATGGCTTCAGGAATTGTGGTGTAGGGCCTGGCAAGGGATAACGTATAGTCGTGCGGAAGGAGCAATAACCGAGGTCCCGTGGACACATTGGCGTGCACGTAAAAGATCCCCTGGCAGTTGGAATTCGATATATACGAGTGGGCCGGGCAAAGTACCTTACATAGAACACTGCATGACGTACGCCCTTCTTCATTAGCTCAGGTGGCAGTATGACGTTAAACCCCATTTGATTCCTATTTAACGAAACGAAAGAATGAGAGGATAACTTCATCATTCATTTGTTCGTTGGGCATAACGTCCGCTTCGGCTGAGGGCGGGGCGAGTGCATGACTACAGCAATAATAATACCGTTCATCTTGATGACTTCAAATAATATGTTTCGACAAGATTTAGCGGAAATCCCTGTGTAACAGGTTTTGATAAGTAGATTTATCTGAAGCCCCCACCCCCCTCTAGAAAATAGCGATATGTGAATGGTTCCAACACATTTGCTCCCTTTCTCGCCCTTCCATTCCCATCAGTGATGGCCCAGAAAGTTCATCGGGAGGTTTCCCCTTGTCAGTGGTGCAGGACGGAGAGCCCGACAAAGACAGCTGAAAAACCAAGGCCCCGTGTGCACATTGGCGTGGACGTAAAAGATCCTTTGGTAGTTGGAATTTGATATAAGAGTAGGCCTTAGTGCCGCTATCCGGGTAAAATTCCCCTCATAGCACACTGTAAGGCGTATACCCATCTTGCATTAGCCCAGTCGGAGCAGAACAGTAGGACGTTAAACCCCATTTCATTTCACTTCCATTCCCACCAAATTTGGAAGTATGATGTCCCCTGGAGACATTAAATCGTGGTTATTTTGATTTCAGGCTGATGGTGTGTATGAAGCAAGTTTTAACAACCCACCCAAAGGTTGGCTCGGATTCTTTATTCAGGTAATTTCAAATATTATTTACCCAACCAAGTTCCACATTCAGAATAGTTTTACTCGTCCACACCCTGGGTCCAGGCCTGTTTAGTATTGGACTACTGAAACTCAAAATAGGACTTAGAAGCGCGGATACAGACATTTTTGATGTACTCCGACCGGAGTGAGGTGAAGATTTGTTAGAAACCGTGCATGCCAAAGAACCCTAGCAGTTAGAATTATATGAAGGATACAGGCGAAAAATTTACCTCATACAAGACTGCCCCGACTATATTAACCCGGATGGTTGTCCCCTCATACCAGACTACCAGACGTCTGCCCCCGTCTATATTAACCCGGATGGTTGTCCCCTCATACCAGACTACCAGACGTCTGCCCCCGTCTTCATTAGCCCGGCTCGCTTCCCACATACCACACTACCAGACGTCAGTTTAATTCCATTTATTTAAACAAATGTTGGAGCCATTTGCCCCGAGGTAGTTTTCTATCAAGTAGCCGCGATTTCTGGGTTCCAAGTCGATTTCAAGCTCATACTTTTATTCTGTTTTATATTTCAGGTAACCTTCCCGGGAGTTGATGCAGAGAGTGACTTCATGTTTACAACCCAGACTCAGATAATACCAAACACTTTCCCTTTCCCTGATTGTCAAGGTGCTGAGTGTCTTGGTACCCTAGTTTAACACCCCCTTTCCCCACCCCCTTTTCTGGTTGTCTTGGTACCCTAGTTTAACACCCCCTTTCCCCACCCCCTTTCCCCACCCCCTTTTCTGGCTGTCTTGGTACCCTAGTTTAACACCCCCCATCGCTCGGTACCTTTCCCTGATTGGCAAGGTGCTGAATGTCTTAATACCCTTATTTAATGCCCCACCTTAAACCCCCTCCCCTCCCCCGATCCCTTGCCTGGTTGTCAAGCTACAGAATCAACCTGTTTCACAGAGAATTACTAACGAAATATCCCTGTAACGGATGGCTGTCTAAAACACGTGCGTTGACTTGCACGCCTCGTAGTCATTGGCTCAACGGCTCGTGCAATGTTTACTTAACACCTAACTGCTTCGGGCAAAATGATGCATTTTACTCATTTTAATACCCATTTACACTAAATAGGAAATATTTTTTAACTACAAATACTTCAAACGTCTTTATTTATTTTTCTTTTACCCCAAAAAAATGTTTGAGAATTTAATTTGTCGGAGTAAAAAAGTTAATATGCCGTACTCATTAAGCCTCGTCAATGTCATGCTTATCAGTGATTGTAGCGGCCAAGCGAATATTCACTGCGGGATCAGTTTGCTACAGAATGTCTTGGTACCCTAGTGTAATACGCTTTCTCTACCCTTAAGCGCCCCCCCCCCCCACCACCACCAACCTGCGGTCCCTTTCCCTGAATGGCTTTACACTCTAGTATGTTTATCTCCCACCCAACTCCGACTGCCCCTAATTGTCTCAATTGGTTTGGTGCATTATTAAGTGTCTTTGTTAAGGTACCAATTGGTCTACAGTCTCTATTGTCAAGTCCTTGGTATCCTTGTATAAATATTACATTATCCATAAAGACACTCATCATGGACTCCACTAATGAATGTATTTTGTTGTATTTTTATCTGTAATCTGTTCTCTGTCATCTTCTCTTTTGAAACCGCATATGTATAAACGAATGAATGAAATATGGTTTAACTTCTTCACGACTCTGCCCCAACAGAACTCATGAAGACAGGCATAACCAATCGAGTGTGCGGTGATGAAAATTCTTCCTTGGACAGCGGCGTGCCAAGGGTTACTGTACGCCAACGTGTACACCCAGGTGCATTAAGACCTATTTTAAGGTTTTATTGACGAAGCACGGTTTCCTAAGATGTGGGTTTTTTATGGGTATTTCCCTCATTGGACAGTTCCGACAAAATTTTCATCACATGAATCACGATTTCTCGCACAGAACTTGATAGGCTCCCTGAATTATCACCACGCTTACACTTTTGTAACCAATCACGTGGTTGTCATTGTGTATGTCGCCTCATGACCCCAATGTTTCACACCAAATTTGAAAGAAAAACAGGGTTAAAACTGTAGCCTGTGTCGTTTCAACAAGGTTGTCGAGGGGATGGTCATACCAGGGAAGTTTTGTCTCCTGACAGTAGACCTATTCTGATTTCGATTTCAAGCAACATATAGGGACCTCAGACTTCTTTTGACCTGATTTCGTCGTAATTCCGGTCCGTTAAAGATGATTGAAGATATGAATAGCCGAGTGAACACACTTTAAGTTTTATTTGTAATTAATAACGCTATAAAATGACCAATTTAACTACATTGGAGGGTGTATAATGATCAAATAAAGTCTCGTTGGCAATTAAAACGATGGAAAGTCTTAGAACTAGTGAGTATTGTGAGATGTTAGCAGACGGAAATAAGCCAACGAGTCATAACAAAGATGGCCTCTGACATACCTTGTACATATACTATAGGCCTACTATATAGTCAAGCAGTAGTAAGAAGTTTTATTTTAATCCCTTCAAGTGCCTGTACTTAAACAATGTGTATAAATTTAAAGTCAAAGGGACATTAACTTTTGCCTCCAAAGCGCCAACAAGATTTTGCGAAGTGATCAAGGGTCATAACTCTGGCAGTAATTATTGGAAATCGCTGAAAATGAACAGGCTTTTCGTCTCATGACCGTAAACACTGTGTATAAATTTAAAGTCAAAGGGATATTAACTTTTGCCTCCAAAGCGCCAACAAGATTTTGCGAAGTGATCAAGGGTCATAACTCTGGCAGTAATTATTGGAAATCGCTGAAAATGAATAGGCTTTTCGTCTCATGACCGTAAACACTGTGTATAAATTTAAAGTCAATGGGATATTAACTTTTGCCTCCAAAGCGTCAACAGGATTTTACGAAGTGATCAAGGGTCATAACTCTGGCAGGAATTATCGGATATCGCTGAAAATCAATAGGCTTCTTCGTCTCATGACCGTAAACACTGTGTGTCAATTTAAAGTCAATCGGACACTAACTTTGGTCTCTAGAGAGTCCACAAGATTTTTTAAAGTGATCAAGCGTCATAACTCTGGCAGTATGTGAGATTCGAACCACCAACCGCATGACTTCCCGCAACTGACCCCATCACCGAAATGCTTGTTTCAGGACCCCAAGGTCCATGTCGCGGGGCCTGTTCAGGGAGATTGCCTATGGCCTCTCTACTTCTAAATCCGACCCTGTAGGTGTAGCTACCATACTACACTGTTCAGCGTCGATTCAATTTAAGCTGTTAAAATTTAAGCTTCCACATTTCTGCATTGTAGAAATCAGTGGATGTGTCCCAAAATGAATACTGGAAACAAGCTCTTAAATTTGTAGCCATTTTCGGTAACCTGTTGGAAAATGAAACCTTAAAGAGACAATACAACAAATATGTTAAAGGGACAATACGACAATACCAAATATACCATAAATACAAATACACTCTTATATACAGTACCACATGGTACAAATGATGGCTATGGACATGATGAAAACGTATTAAAGCCAAGCATTTTATAAGCTGTATATTTAAAGCTTGTTGCATTCCGGTCATTTTTTTACACATATTGATACTATGTCCTTAGCACTTCAAAACCATCTAAAGAAATTCTACTTGCGACCATGAAAAAAAAAAGTTACAGTGTATCTTTTTGTGTTCTATTGAGACAATGTGAATATAGTACCCTAAATCAAGTCCACAAAAAATTAGTATGGACTGATTTTTTTTTTCAAATTGGTGCTGGGGTGGAAGTTGACAACCCGTTTTATCAGACAGTGTCAAAATTAGAAGGTTTTTATTGCACCATAGAATGCAGTCTGTGCTTAAAAAAGGTGAAAAATACAGATGTGAAAACCAAAATTTTACCCATAAAATGAGTATTTCCAGTACACTCCTTTATAACGACATTAGGTTGAAACCACTTCAGCATGTCACGTCTTGCCCCTAGGTGGTGCCATACCATAAGTTTGATCAAAAACTTCCGACCCCCCATCTTAGCACTTTTTGCGATTTTTGCATGGTCTTCTCGCGGATACATAACAAATTTATAAATATTTTGATTAAATTATACAAAATACTGTTAAAAACAGGATTATAATGTGAAAAAGTCAAATAAATATTTTATCACTGAATTAGCCTTTCAAATAGCAGCATGGGTCACTCCTTCTGGTATTGGGGGTCATAGGTTCGTGGATAAGCTGCGACAAACGAAGGTGGATATGTTTCGCTAGAAGGCGGTGGATAAGCTGCATAAGACGGTGGCGGGTACATTCCTGGTGGATAACTAGTTGAATTAGCAAATAGGTGAGGTGGTGTAGGTTGATTGACATACGATACTGAAAGGAAGAGATCAAACATAGATTACAACTTATCATATTTAAAATACAGATGTAACGTCATTCTTTGATGTTGGCATGCCATTTTTTTCAATAATGTACGGGAAACTTGTCAATCGTACATTATCTATACTAAATGAAATATTGAACTCGCGAGCCGTATTTCATTGAAAAGCACGTGCGGGATAGTGCCTGTATTTTAAGTTGTTTAATGGTCTCTAGCTATAGACATTGCGTAATATATTAAAACAACACTCGTGCAGTATCAATATATTACGTAATGCCTCGCACGTGTTCATTAAACCATACATATTTTATGGCTCTGTCTATAGTTCCATGGGTGTCAGATGGCCGAATGGATGACGCATGCGCGCTGTATCCTACGGTTTGTCACTGAGGCAAGCCCACCCCGTTCAGCTACATATAATGATATAGAAATGTTTGAATTTCACAATTAATGCTTTGCATGTTGGATTTCTCTCTTTTATAAGCTCATCATGTATGTATGCCTACGGAATTTAGAGACAATGATGGCATCATCAATGTCAACTGTCAAACTTCCTTAATAGCAGCCTGGTAAACTCCCTCCTGAAAATAATCCTGTATCCACCCCAAGATTAATTACCTGTAGTGTGTTGTGGTGGGTTAATATAAGACACCGTGGTTGTATTAGTTGACAATACACGACCAGATTTGAATTTTGACTTTTTACAGCACCATATAAGGAGAATGATTCCCCCAATCACGAACAGACTGAGTAGTGTAAGTCCAACAATCATCCCAGTTCTATAAAAATTAAATACACAATTGTTATGTCAAAAGACCAGGGGCTTGTTTCGCGAAATTTTAACTAAGATAAAATTCAAATTTTAGTAATTTGATTGGACAATATTAGATTGATTTTAAAGCTTAGCCAATCAAACTTGAGTCCTGTTCTTTAGATTCAGAGAGATTGTAATCGCAGCGAGAAAATAAAACAAATGATCAATATACACAAGTTCAACTGATAATTGCCAAATATAATTTACTTTGTGCATAAAAGTATTGTTTTCAGGTTTTTTTTAAAGTAAATGCTGATTTGTTTTTGTTGCTACCCATTTGGGTCAATTTTAGGTCCAAAATATTAGCGATTTAGCTCCTTTAAAGCGAAACCAGCAATCATCCCAGTTCTATAAGAATTAAATACACAATTGTCATGAAATTTTTCCCAGCCGCAATCTGATTCAAATACAAATCAATATTTCTTTTATATTTTCACTGGCTTACACCACATGGCGATCACGTCAGAGGTCATACGAGCGGTTTTTGCACTGTGACTCAAACAGTAACATACTTCTACATCACTACAAAATGGCTACGCTACGTACTCTTGATCTTCACCGCCACTTCCGCCATAATAGGTATAACGGTTATAACGAACTCTGTAAACAGAATACCTTGCTCGATATGCACCATTTACACCTGGAATATATAAACATAGTACAACAGTATAACCAGGTAGAATGTCGACTGAATGGCCGAATGGTTAGCTCGTGCGCTCAGCATCATAAGCTTTGTCTTTAAGTCAACTGGTGTGGATAGCATGTGTCTGCTCCATCAAAAGCTTTGTCGTTGAGTCAACTGGCCTGGTTTCGATTCTCCGGGAGTAGCGTCACCTGTCCAACCTCGTGGGTTTTCTCAGAGTTTTCTGGTTTCCTCCCACTGCTAAAATTGAACCATGTGTTAGTCCCTAAATGTGTTAGTCCTTAATTACGTTAAACCCCATTTCTGTCTCTCTAAAATGCAGTCAGCATTGCCGTTATTCGAAATTTTGAACAATAAAGAAACGTTTTAATCATATTTGGAACAGATTGGAGCAGGGTTAATTAAAATCAAAGGGGAAATTAATGATGGTCTGAATCCATCTTGTAATAAAACAGTTACCCCCCTTTAACCTAGTAATACCGGTGCCAGTGGCACTTACTTACTCAAGCTGGTGGTGGTCCACTTTCACTTATGTGCCAGTAGTAATATGGTTATTAAAAATATAGTTTAAGTTCTGTCTATAAATAACTAATATTATTAGAGATAGTTTTAGTGCGATGACTAGCATTTTAAAATCCAATTTCTCTAAACATTAAAGATTATGACTATGAGAGATTAGATAAAGAGCTGCATGGCGATCTCATTTTAATAGTTAATATATAGATAATGCCGAGGGAACATTCTCCGAACCGAGAATTTATGGTCTGGATGGGTTAATTAATGTCTAATTAATAATTTAGATAACATTTCAGGCCCAGAGAAAAACATGCAATGGGAATATTTAGTTTTGCATAATGTATGTTTAATTTTGACCTTTTGAGCCTATTTAAACAATTTCTATTAAATGGAAATGGCATTGGACGTGGGGTCTGATACTTTTAAAATAAACCATGTTTTTGCAGGGAAATTGTTTTCTTGTCATTTTTGACCCGGTCGAGGAATATCGTTTTAAAATTAAATACATCAATAAGCGAGGATTTCTCGCTGGCAGAAATTATTGCGATTGACATTTATTTCAGGAAATTTTAGAAAAGAGTTTATGAAATAGTAGATGAAAACTTACATACAATCTGACATACCTTTAATCAAAATTAAGGACAACACTGCTATAATATCCTGTATCATTTTATTGAATTTTACTTTTCACTTCACTACCTACACCTGTTGTATACACTCTTCTTTATTTTACTAAACTTGATATTATCTATGGATATTATAATATGTCGAAACCAACACCAAGTATGTACATAAAATAATCCCAGTTTAAAATTACACATGCAAATATAAGTCGTTTCGTGTGAGTGTTCAGAGTGGTTTTGTTAATAAAAAGAACTAAGAATGACGTCATCTATTTACATTTCGTTTTGTTTTCGGGTTTGTCTTCGGTGACTTGCAGATATCCGTATAGAGCTTGCGCAAAGCGCTAGACTAAACAGTATGGAGGGGGATCCTCGCCAAAACTCTCAATTTGTGAAAATACATTTGTCGATTTGTGAAAGTACATTTGTTAATTTGTCAAAATACAAAATACATTTGTCGATTTGTGAAAGTACATTTGTTAATTTGTCAAAATGCAAAATACATTTGTCGATTTGTCATACAACAAAAATACATTTTTTCATGTGTGAAAATACACCTGTCGAACCTACAAAGCACAAATTTTGAAATAACACAGCTTAACTTTATAGTTTCAAGATATGTAATTTTAACATTTGTATTTTCAAGATATGTAATTTCAACATTTGTAGTTTCAACATTTGTAGTTTCAACAGTTGTATTAACGACACTTGCATTAGCAAGCCTTGCATTAGCAAGCCATGCATTAGCGAACTATGACCATATTTGAGTTGATGACGTTGATCATTATGAAGGGGGATCCTTGCCAACGATGCTGCAAGGCCTGGATGCCAGCCAGGAAGAATTTTTTTTATTTTTTATCCCCTCCCCCCTAAAAAAATTCACATAGCTGAAATGGCGTCATCTTAACCATGGACCTTATAATAAGATGGTCTGGCATGAAAACAATATTAACACTACAGGTGCAGTTTTTATGAAATGAAATGAAATGGGGTTTAACGTCCTACTCTTCTGCACCTGTCCATGATTGTACTTTCTTGGTGACAAAAGTCTGCTTCAATCTGGCCTCACAATACCATTTTATGCATTTTGTCAGTTTGAACCATCATCTTTTATGGGTCATTTCGTTATCAGCGAGATGCACACTTTCATTCAAAATTAAATTGAACTGATACCTCGAATGTGTGAATATAAATTTTTCTCGAGCCTCGGGGTCGATATTATGGTGTCAGCTTGGCCCCCAGGGCCGAAACCAACTGTTATGGACAATTTCGAACTCAGTGAGATGTACTCTTCCATTTAAAATTGGTTTGACTGATACTTCGAATAAATGAGTATAACCTATTTTTGACCCTTGGGCTCTGCGGTCCATATTTAGGGCCATAAGCGTCTGTTATGGGCAACTTCGTACCTAGTGAGATGTACTCTTTCATTTAGAGTTGGTTTTGACCGGTACCGCGAATTTATGGCCCCATCGTCTTAGGGCGTCAATATACTCTTTCAATTAACATTAGTGTCTACTAATAACTCGAGTGTATTCTTTCATTTAAAATTGGTTTTGACCGGTACCTCGAATGTATGAGTTTAACCCATTTTTTGGGTCATTATAGGGGTCACCAGGGTCACACCCATGGACTGGGCCCCGGCAGACGCCCACGTCTGTGCATCCCAGGTTAGTATGTAGATGCCTATATATTATATGGTCAGATATTGGTACCTCGTTCGTCTAGGTTCCACTCTCTGGAGCCCAAAATGGGTTAAACTCATACATTCGAGGTACCGGTCAAAACCAATTTTAAATGAAAGAATACACTCTACTGAGTACGAAATTGCCCATAACAGACGATTTTGGCCTTGGGACTGCCCAAACTGACCCCCCATCCTCCCTGGGCGGCTTAAAAAAAGGGTTATATTCATACATTCATTTCATTTCATAAGAACTGCACCTGTAGTGTTAATATTGTTTTTATACCAGACCATCTTGTGTGTGATTAACCCATCAGGAATCACCAGAAATGGACAAAACTGACTATAGGGCAGCTATCAAATACCTGCCACTGAAAGGACTAACCCTAACACAAAAGTAACTTGTCAACCCTCATTTTCTTAGTTAAGATGACGCCATTTCAGCTATGTGAAATTTTTTAGGGGGAGGGGATAAAAAATAAAAAAAATTCTTCCTGGCCGGCATCCAGGCCTTGCAGCATCGTTGGCAAGGATCCCCCTCCATAATGATCAACGTCATCAACCCAAATCTGGTCATAGTTCGCTAATGCATGGCTTGCTAATGCAAGGCTCGATAATGCAAGTGTCGTTAATACAACTGTTGAAACTACAAATGTTGAAACTACAAATGTTGAAATTACATATCTTGAAAATACAAATGTTGAAATTACATATCTTGAAACTATAAAGTTAAGCTGTGTTATTTCAAAATCTGTGCTTTGTAGGTTCGACAGGTGTATTTTCACACATGAAAAAATGTATTTTTGTTGTACGACAAATCGACAAATGTATTTTGCATTTTGACAAATTAACAAATGTACTTTCACAAATCGACAAATGTATTTTGTATTTTGACAAATTAACAAATGTACTTTCACAAATCGACAAATGTATTTTCACAAATTGAGAGTTTTGGCTAGGATCCCCCTCCATAAAACAGAGCGTTTCATTGACCATTCTCCACAATAAATAGAACGTTGGTTAAATTATATAGCCATAACATATACAGGTTATAATTTCATTGCGCCAGAAAAATTTGTTGTTATTGATTTACTTAGTTGTTGCTGAATACGTTACCAATGACGACAAACGCCATTGCGAAATACAGTTCAATATATAGATTTCTAATAGGGGATTAACACATATAATAATAAGTTAAGGACCGAAGCCATCCACAAATTTTGCCTTGACTTTTAATGGTTGTCACCACTTTTACATCGGAGAAACCGTAGTGTGGACTACTTTGTTTCGCGGACTACGACGAAAAGACAAAGGGTTTGCAGGCACAATTTTCCCTCCCCTGGGAGGTCTTCATCAAAACGTCATTGTATAAAGATGGACAATGTACAACAAATACATATTTACACAGTAACACTGTTGTATTAAACGTACATTATCGAAGAGTTAAATTTGTCAATTGTAGGTCGTTCTTTAGGACTGAAATATTATCTAAATTATTAATTAGACATTAATAAACTTATCCAGACCATAATCAACCCTTGCTGTCATCTCAAGCCTGCGATATTTACTGGACTAGAACCCGACCAGCTGCTGCTTATTAAAACAAAAAGTGGATAATCGAGACTTTTTTTTATCGTACCGAATTTAGTAATGGTGATCGGGGCTAGGTCCAAAACTCATTCGCTAAATTCTCGGTTCGGGGTGGATCAATTTGACTGAAATTTTCAGCAAATTCCATTACATTGTCTAGTTTTTAACTCTTTATCTAATTCCCCTTAATAATGCAAATTTAATTTTCTGTAGTAACGTATGTCTGCGGTTCTATAAATAACTAACAAAATTATTTACATGTGAAGGAGTATTAAAATAAATAAGATTTAAAAAAAAAAATATGTACCACCCCATCCCCCCCCCTCCAAAAAAACCCCAAAAAACAAAAAAAGATGTGTAAAACCTCCAAAAATAAAGAAAAAAAACCCAAACCATATTTTTATTCAGGATGTCTGATGGGATTGGGGAACAGGTTAAGCGTATGTGAAACCTCTCTCCCAAGACCTGGTTGCTCCGGTGAGTATAAGAACGAGGAGTGGGGAGTAATCTCGGGATAGAATAATATGATTCGTATTTTGTAATATTTAGGATCGACACCCTCAACTGTGATTCTCTGGTTATATTATTTATTGTGGGGATGGAAGGGGGGGGGGGCGAATGCGCACTGTATCATAAATGCTCTCATTAAGACTGGCATGGCTTCGATGACCCTTCCCAAGCGAATTATTGAAATAAAATCAAACCATATATTAGTCGCAAAAGGGCCTAGTTTTTGTCGAGCGGACGTTAAACCCTCTCTCTCTCTCTCTCTCTCTCTCTCTCTCTCTCTCTCTCTCTCTCTCTCTCTAGTCTTAGTCTAAGACTCTTAGATATATGTTGGTGAATAAAACTGGTTTATTCTGCTTGAAAGATTTTTATTACTTTAAATTCATTTTAATTAAAATTAGATATGGGTCAAAGCACTAATAGATAAAACATAACAAATTATACACAAAATCGATCACATGCAACAATAATTGATGGCTCTGTACATTTAATTAACAATTTAATAATTGATAAAACAATGTATAGTCACACACATTTATAATATGTAGAAATACTAATCGCTGTTAAATGAAATAATATCACAATCAATGGACGGAATAAGTTAATATCAATATGTACAGTTGAGACAAACATAATACAGTTTGACGTCATTCTGGACAAAAGTTGTACGTGTCTTACCATTGAATACAACCATAGGTTATTTAATGGCGTTATTCAATGGCTGTATTCAATGATATTTGCTTGTATTTGAATGTAGTTATAGAATAATTATGTCAAAATATCCTTTCTAAAATTATTACACGAATCCGTTATTAAAGGATATTTTGGCTTAATAAATTGCATTATTTAAAAATTATTTGAATAACAACAAATTCAAGTAATGTTTCCTCTGCTCCGACGTGTGCGTTACATGTAATACTTGATGTACGGGGTATTGGATAAAATATGCTCAAACCAGGGCCGAACCTAGCGGTGGTACAGGGTGTACATTTGCACCCCCAGAAAAATAAGGCGCCCCCCCACTTCCAAAAAAACCACAATACTCTTGATTATGATCACACAGTGATGCTCTTAAGGCACTGGGCCCTGTTTCACGAAATTTTAACTAAAGATAAAATCCAAATTTTAGCATATACTTCAATTTTATTTGGCTAAGAACTAAAATCAATCTAATATTGACCAATCAAATAACTAAAATTCAGATCTTATCTTAGTTAAAATTTTGTGAAATAGGCCCCTGATCAGTCGGCCGGTTTTTAGGTCGCCCGCACGCCAATTGGTTCGTTTGCCCTGATCCAAACTTTCTTATATTACTTACGTGGAGGCTATGACGCCCCACCACACCACTGCACCCCTAATTTTAAAATCGTACATACGTCCATGGCCCAAACTCTCATTTTTAATTTCCGAAAGACTAATACACACTATAGATTTAAATTATTAAATTAGCGGAGTTTTTAAATTCAATACAAAAAAAAAACAAAAACAAATCATAGGGCTTTCTTTTCCGGGGCATTGGGTTCTTGTTGAGAAGACGGAGAAAATGGGGAGTTGGGGAGAGGTCGATTGTATGGTCCAGATCCAGGTTGTGGACCATCTGGTTGGTTTGGCAAGGTTTGTGGTGAAAAGGGGGTGTCCGGGGTAGGTTGTGGTGGATAAGCTGGATTCGACGTAGGCGGATTAACTGGGCTAGAAGGTGGTGGATAAGCTGGATTGGGTGGTGGTGGATAAGCTGCTTGTTGAGGAGGATACGTTGGATTAGCGTACGTGTAAGGTGGTGGGGGTTGATTCGCATACGATACTGAAATAGAAAAAAAATCATACATAGATTACAATGTATGGTGATATTACTGCAGTGGCCATTGTTACTGATGGAACTACATGGTTAAGTTCAGCTTATAGTACCATGTGGCCATAGTTCAACTGCTGGTGCTAGAACGTCATAGTTCGGCTTATAGTACCACGTGGTCATAGTTCAACTCATAGTACCACATGGTCATAGTTCAACTTATAGTACCACATAGTTATAGTTCAACTTAAAGTACTACGTGGTCATAGTTCAGCTAATAGTACCATCATAGTTCAACTTATAGTGCTACATAGTCATAGTTCGACTTATGGTACTACACGGTCATACTTCAACTTGTGGTGCTACACGGTCATAGTTCAACTTATAGTACTAAACGGTTATAATTCAACTTTTAGAACTATATAGGTTTAATCAATGAACGGATTCTACCGATTAAAAGGACACAGATCACCAAGTATTTTTAGTCTTTCTCTCCATTTCCCTTTCCCCCTTTTGCATGCCGATTTTTGTTGACTTTTTTTTTATGTAGAATTGAAGAAAAATGGTTTGTAGATACATTTTCTGCCAGGATTTGGTGAATAAACACGATTTTGAACATTCTACCCAACGAAAATTTGGGAAAAGTTAGAGCCGGTCTAAGAGATGAGAATTAACATTGGGGAACTCCTTAGTTATCTGTGGCCAAAAGTTAACTCCGGAAAAACTTTTAATGGCTGCTACCAAAAGGACTTCTGTGTGGGTTGAAAGTGTGGGTTGGTTTATATAACAATGACTTACTTGTGGGATTACTGTAGGCACCTGTGGTGGTGTGGGGTGGGTTAATGTAAGATACCGTGGTTGTATTACCAGAAGAAACTACACGACCCTTTTGTCCTTTAGATTTCATACAGCAACATACCAGTGTAATAATCACAGCTACCAGAACCATTGTTCCTATTACAGCTCCAGCAATTAGCCCTGCTCTATAATAATTAACAACAAAAATATAAGGATCAATTCTAATAGGGGAGCCACGCTGGCTAATCAGGTGAGACGTTGGCTCGCTAGCCTGGGGGTCGCGTGTTCGACACCTGAACTGACCGAGAACGTTCATCCAGATTTTACGGCGTGGTTTCCCTTTGTCAGTAATGCGGGACGTTGTGCCTGGCAAGAATAGCTGTCTAGTCGTTGGGATAGGACGGAAAGCCGAGATGCCCTGTACACGTAAATGATCACGTGACAGTTGGAATTCGATAAAAGAGTAGGCCGTAGTCCGCTGTCCAGGCGAAATTCCCCCCATAACACACTGTATGTGGCGTATGTCCGTCTGCATGAGCCCAGTTCGGAGCAGAAAAGTAGGATGTTAAAGATAGGCTCCCAGAAAAGTATTTATCGGGTGGTTATTGCCTATAAAAGTATGACAATTTGGTATATATGGAAAGTAAAGATATCCAATCTTACTAGAAAAATACTAGATTTCCTATACAGGACATAAATTCAAGGGTTCCCCTCCCTATTCGACAGCCCGACGATTGGGGATATCTGCACGCGTGACGTCGAAGGCTACACGAGACATACAGCACATTCTGAGATAAAAATCACGGGGAAAACGCGGACAGTGGATGATCCGAGAATTTAATTACGATTCGATATTTGTAGTAAATAGTTAGCGATTACAGACAGCATTGTCTTGTGTAGGCAATGAATTCTCCCCTGGCTTGGCTATAGGTACGGAGAGAGGTAACTCACGTGACACAAACATGGCATTTTTTGATCGATTTTTATAACAGGGTATTCCTTGGCAATTTCAATGTTTTAAGAAGGACTTATGATAAATTAATTACATTGAATATGTTTTTAGTCCAAATATATCATCAAATCGCCCAGTTTGTACGCGGGAATGTATCTTTAAACCATATTATTTCATTTCATTTACAATGTTCTAGGATATATATAGAGCCTAATAACGATGTAAGATCTGTCGCGTAGTTAATGTAAATAACGTTATCTTGCTTTTGAAACATTAAAGATACATTTTGGGAGAGTAGATAAAGAGCTAGCAGTTCTCACTATAATAGTTAAAAACTAGCGAGAATTTAGCGATTGATCACCATTACTAAAGTCGATACAAAAAATTTTAGTCTCGATCATCCATTTTTTAAATTTAATCAGTAGCAGCAAACCAGGTTCTAATCCAGTAAATATCGCAGGCTAGATTTGACCTCGAGAGTTGGTTATGGTCGGGATAGGTTAATTAATGTTTAATTAATAATTCAGACAACATTTCAGGCCTAAAGAAAGACCTGCAATTGGCAGATTTAGCTCTAGCATAATGTATGTTTTAAATAATAAGGCACTTACGATGAACTAATACCATAGCCATAACCATAGGTATTTCTGTAGGTATATCTATAAGAAGTATAATAGTATCTATAGTAACCATAATAGGTCCTGGATCTATATATACCATTAACACCTAAAAATATAACAAGGTTGTATATATTAGAGAAAGAAAGAGAGAAAGAGTGAGAGAGAGAGAGGGAGGGAGGGAAACTAGGTCATTTCGGGACTAACATGGTTTAATTTTATTTCAATAATTCGCTTGCGCGTAGGGGTCTTTAGCAGTGGGGGAAACCGGAGGACCAGGAGAAAAACCCACGAGGTTGGACAGGCGACCTACTCCTTGTCACGTACAACCGGGGATTCGAAACCATGCCAGTTGACTCAATGGCAGACCTTATGATACAACGTGCAGGTGCTAACCATTCAGCTATCCAATCCCCTTGAAGCTAGGCCTAAAAATATAATATGGGGGTATATAGAGACTAATATGTTTGGACAATATATTACTGGGTAATCTGTTAAAATAAAATCAAAGATGTCGGCGAGTGTGTCTGTATGTTCCCCGTCACGCTTCGTCATCGCACCCTATCCCCACAAATGCGATGATTTAGGCCATCGAATTTTGGCTCGTTACTTGTATACTTTTTCCTGTGTACTTGATTCCTTCGATTGAAATTTGTCTTTGATTAACCGAGAAAGAGTTAATTTGCAGCATTTATGGGAGGTTAGATACATTATGGGAGGTTAGATAAGGAACTGGCAGCTCTCACTGTAATAGCTAAAAACTCTAAGATGTAAAGGTAATTTGCTGAAAGTTTCAATTAAATTGATCCACTCGATCATCATTACTAAAGTCTTACTAAAGTCGGTACGATAAACAAAAACATAGTCTCGGGGAAGGTGACACTCAAAACTGAACGCTCTGAAACTTACTCTAAGATAGTGGACAGCTGAATGTCATGAATTCAATTTCATAATGATTCAACAGCTTAGTGATATCCAAAGTTCTCTTAAAGTGTTCCTTGTCCCCCAAAACCTGGGGATATACATCAAGATCATCAAATATGAGTCAATAATTATGGACTTGCAGTCATATTGAGTTATTGGCTGCCATTTTTGAAATAATAGGCCAGCATTATTTCTAATGGTCTTAATGTCTTCATTTCTCAAAAAAAGCCTAGGGAAAGACACTAAGATCATCAAATTTGAGTTGATAGTTCCATAGTTGTAATCATTTTAAGACGTTTCGGTTGCCATTTTTGACGCCATCTTTAAAAAACACATTTCCGAGGGTCCTACTTTGGTAAACTTTTAGTACGTTATAAAGTACACTGAACCCTACTAGAATCAGTTGAGAAACCTTTTGTTGCAATTTTTGGAGGGTTGGGAGGGACCTTGCCTGTGTCGAGTTGACTTTAAACTCCAACTCTCTCTCTCTCTCTCTCTCTCTCTCTCTTTTCTTTAAAATCTGACTGACGAGATCATGTTGACAAAACAACATACCGTCTATGATAATATTTACACGTAACCTGGATACGTATCAATAAACACTAAGACTTAGTAATTCGGTTATATCGTTTAAAGGGGTCATACAGGTCTTTGGTATGGGTTAATTTAACATGGACATAATATAAACAGCTTACTCATTGTAAAGACAAAACCTGATGTATAATTGTCATTTAGAGCATTGAATTATGAAACAAAAACATTCAACTTATTACGTTATCAACATATTTACTGATCACAGGGGCAAAGTAAATCACAGACGAAAAGTTTTTGATATTTACTTTAATTTAAGCTCACGGTCGACTTGGTGACTACCTCATACATTATATTTAGCGAGCAGTGTAAATTGGGCCGTTTAACCAAAGAGTTTCAATTAAAATGTAATTCAAATTCAAAATTAATAAACATTTCAAGAATATATTCATACGGTCTTTTATAAACTAAAAACTGAAATCAATAAACAATATCAACTTAAAAAAAATGACATACATGTATTATTTATTGTTATTGTGAAATCAAATGACTAAATGGTGGTTTCTTGGGTCATCTATATGTAATTGCTACCTCAACTTATTTATTTTATTTGTGGTTTCAATTTCTCAGGAATAGCGCCAGAAGAACAAACATTCTCCATCAGAGACTCACAGGAAAATAAATCGGTTGGTAGTATGACGATACGTCGAACTCTAATCCTTTCTCGAAATATTACATAAATTATGAAAATACAGAAACTCCAAAAATAAAAGAGAACTGAAAGAAAAATGGACATACCGTTAGCCAAAAATGACGAGAGGACGGCTATTATTTCCAGAATCATATTGAGGATTTTCACGTGTTCACTTAAGAGCGTCACAACCTATACTTTCAAGTACGGTACTATGATCAAAACTAATATGTTTTCGGGACTGGTTATCTAGCCAAACAAGCCAAACAATATAACAGGCTTTATAAAGGCAGTGTGACGTTAGCTATATTTTTGTTTTGCAATAGCGGTGAATAACAAAAAGAAAAAACAACTAAGTATAAACACACAGGTAAGTTTATAATAAACAGAGTAGAGTAGTTTGTTCATAATCGTAGAAATCCGTTTATTATTTACCATGAATCAGACAGTAGCTCTTTTTTCGATATTGGCTTCGATATTCAAACTTGAATCTTAAAAAAAGCAGATTTGATGGCGGTATAGCTTGTGACAGTATTTGTTCTTTTAATCAGGTTCTTGGATGACAACACTGGTATATACATCTAATAATAGTTTTATTCTTCTTCTTACATATTAGGTACAAACATCGTAATGTAAACGACCGTAGAACTATCTATATGGAGGGAGTCATGAGACTTACCCCGTTGGTAGCTCTGGGAGCCTCTGGCCTGTGAACTTAGTGGTTAGGACTTCAATCGTTGCTCTGGTCAGACGGCACCAATTAATATGTGACAGTATTTGTTCTTTTAATCAGGTTCTTGGATGACAACACTGGTATATACATCTAATAATAGTTTTATTCTTCTTCTTACATATTAGGTACAAACATCGTAATGTAAACGACCGTAGAACTATCTATATGGAGGGAGTCATGACTTAATTAGCCTGGCTTAGCACGAGTGTGCTAACTCCAGAAGCTCTCGTCTCGTCTCCGACTCCTAGACCTGACTATAGTACTCCTGAGGTACCTTAACTAGGCGCCCGCCTAGCATGGCCTCTTGGACCTGACTGAAGATTCGTTTCTGTTCTGAGTTTATAAACGTATTCGAGACAAAGGAGCTCATTAGACACCTGTCTAATGTATCAAGCATCATATGAAGGTTTAACATTCAATATAGTTTATCAGACAAAGAAAGTTAGATAAGACATGCCAACAACAAGTTATAGTTACGCAATGACATAAGGAATACTACCAAGATCTCCAGCCGGGTCTTGATAGCAACAGGTTTATTTTACAATCACTAACACGTATTTTAATATGGCAGGACGCCTCTATGACATATGTCATTATGTTATAAGCTACAAATTGTCTCCAAAACATATTTGATTAGATAACTTTTTTACAACGAACTAAAGATGTCATACAAGAGGTGCATAAGCAGTGGATTCACATATAATTGCACTTTCTCCTTGATTTGTGATATTGGCGAATGTCGAAAAACGAGCTACACTGAAAAAAAACTTGTGTTAAAACTAACCTACACAAGTTTGTGTTGTTTTGCATTGCATTAACACAAACTTGTGTAGGTTTATACAATCTTGTGTGTTTTCATATAATTAACACAAGTAATGTGTTTTTTTTAATCTTCTATTAATTACAGGTATGTCGTGAAATATAAAATTGCATAATAACCCCTAGGTATTGTTTATATTCAGAGCAAACTTTTGTGAAGTTTTGTGAAGAAAGTTCTAACGTATCATTATATTTTCGACTGAAAAAGTACTGTTTTTTAAACGAAAACTAAAATAAGAGGTCGAATTATGTCAACTTATATTATTTCTTTGTTTCTGTTTTTTTAAATGTTTTAGTTACTTAACAAAAGATTATTAAGACAATATCCACTATTTAGTTCGACATTTGTTGCACAGACAGTGGCTTGACAGAAATTAATTGGATGTTAATTGGTGTTAAGATGTCTGTTATAGTTAAAATGTCTGCAAGTTGAGGATTTTTATTGGCCCTATAAACTGGTAGATCAAAGGAATATATAATCTAAATGTGATTTAAGTACATTGTTGTTTTTACAGTTGATTCAGTCTGCGTGGGAAAAATTAGTTAAAGTCTTATTTAATTTAATTGGTTGTTAAAATCGAAATCAAATATAATTGGTTCACTAAAAAATAACCAATGAAATTTATTCTTTCATGCGTCAATTAACATTCATTACCAAATGTATCTTCTCTAAGTTTAATATACCTCTAGTGGCAAATTCTTTTTGTGGAAGCAGACGTTAAACAGCCCGACGGCTGCTACTATTGGATTATAATATAATACCGACGATCAGTTTAGCTACACTGAATCCAATCAGCCATTTTCTACCGATGTTTGCCGATTTCTACAGCCATGGGACACCGGAAGTAACGCATGTATTTCTAAAATGGGGGACAAAGCAAGGGGAAGAAAAGGTAGGTTAATTCTGTAATCCTAATAATGTACTTAATCATCTACTTTTTCTGAAATTTTACACGATTATCACTAGAATTCCAAATATTCAACAAACAAAAAAAAAATCGTTCGACTAGGGTTAGTAGGTAAGAATTTGTACGTTCCACGAGAGTCAATTCATTTATTTTTCTTCGAAGCCGCCATTTTGATTTGGAAAATTTGCCCAAAATAAAAATTAACTCGTGCATAAACTTAATAATATGAAATTTCAGCCACAGTCAATATGATTAGATTATTTTTTTTCAGACAATGATGTAGTACTTGTACATATGGCTCTCAAATTTTAAGCAGGACCGGTAACATTTTTATATTATTAGGTTTTTTTAACAATAATGCCCTTTGTCTATAATTATTTTATATAAAGATACAGGAAAATGAATTTATGTAAGCCCATGCTTGTTTCCGATCCCACAACTAAATACTGTATCTTCTAACCAGGCGCGGATCCAGGGGGAGGTCCCCGCCCCCCCGTCAGCCCCAGTGTGACATAGTTGATTTTCGTTTGCTTTGTTACTGTTGTAGTTCACATATCTGCTCTTTAATAGATGATTTAAACATGATTTTTGCATTATTTCCGCTGGGGACTACACCAAACCCGATTATTACCATTTGCTCCAATGTATGGCCACTCCCTCGACAAAATCCTAGATACGGGCCGGGTTATTGACTGAATAAAAGTTAGAATAAAGATAATAAAAGTATGACATATTACAAATATGATTTTCTGCATATTATAGTAAAGGAAGTACATACTTAAAAATCTTACTACAAAAATATCGGATTCTCTAAAACAACATTCATGTACAGAACAAAAATGTGAGGGTATCAGCATATGATTATGGTTTTGGACTTATATTTTACACGTTTTAACTGATCATGGGTAATTGTGAATATGATCAAATCAAAACTGTCACCTTAATTCAAGTCAACTACCATCTGGCATATTTATTTCAGTGACCAACCGCCAAAGGGACAGCTGAAAATGGCTATGGAAATTTTGTTTTCAGAGATTGCCAATCAGTTAAAGGCTATGTAAGTACCATACATATTTGTTTTTGAATGAGGAACCGGGTCCATAGTCTCCACAATCTAGTCGTTCTTCGGCATGCAATGTCTTGGGCTTTGTCATTTCAAGTAAAAAAGTTAATATGCCGAACTCATTAAGCCTCGTCGATGTCATGCTTATCAGTGATTGTAGAGGCCAAGCGAATATTCACTGCGGAATCAGTTTGCCGTCGGCCACGACGTACTAATCAATTAGTAAAGGGATTGGGGAAACTTCCGAAAGTATATTGAGTAGGTACACGCTGCCGCTACCCGAAAACTATCGTACCAGTTTATTTAGAGTGGTTGAAACTTTCAACCGCTTACTAAGTACGATTATACAAACAATACGATTAACTTTATTACAAGTCATCGGTGATTCGATCTGAAATCAAATAACAAAATAAATAGTCAACAAGTACTAGCTATTTCTTCTATGCGATTAAATTGTGTACGAGTCTTATTCTTAGTTGTTTTACTAATCCTATTCTTAGTTGTGGACGACATCACCAATAGTTGTGGAAGACATCACTAACAGTTGTGGACGACTCCACCAACGGGTGTGGTCGATTTCACTGTGGACGACTTGACTGGTACCCCTAACATGTACATATACATTTAGAAACAGCCATATATGAATAAACAAGGTTCCCCTTCTCTGAGAGAAATTCAACATATCATCAGATTTGGATGTCGCTAATGCATAAGAAATAAAGATGCAAGGATGCATTTATAGGAGAAGAAATATTAAGATGGTTGGAAATAGCTACTTATATTGTGGAAACTTTTCTCACACAGCTTGATAAACAGGAAAATGTAACTAACATTTGATATGAGTAGACCTTAGGGTCGAGGTACCTGGAAAATTGCTCTCATACCACACTGTATGGCATATGCCAAGTGGGAGCTGAACAGCAGGACGCTAAACTCCATTTCATTTCATTTTTTTCATCTCGTTTCATCTGTGACAAAGCTAACTAAAACATTTAACATACAATGTAATTAAATTACAGCTTTCATCTTATAACTGTTGAGTCTATTTAAGTCGACTAATACAGTATATTTTATTTTCTCAGTTAACTACATCAGAAAGATCAAGACAGTTTGAAATGGCTATTCATATTGTGGAAATTTTTTCTCACAAAATTTGATAATCAGGCAAAATGTAAGTAACATACATATTTGTATTTTTAATTAAGGAACTAGTTCTATACACTTGCTTGGTAATCTGGGTTTTTCTAATCGGGGCAATGCCTAGGACTCTGCCCTTTTAGTCCAGGAGCTAATGACAAAATAATATGGTCATCAGTTACAAAAGGTTTGACCCCCCAAATTTGTAGCAGGTGTCCGTACGAGTAAAAATCAATTGGTCAGATCGGGCACTGCTGGGGCGTTTAGCCACAGCAGCACCTTAAAGTAGGGCCCAGGGGGCCAAAAATTAGGTCATAAGTTACATGGCTGAAACGTTCTAGAGGCAATGGTATCCATAGTCGGAGTAAATATTTCACAAATCTAACCAAAATTTCCGGGGCTTTCCCCAAGTCAGACCACGCCCAATATCGCCTCACAGGACCAATAATATGGTCATAAGTTACATGGCTGAAACTTACCAGAAACAAAGATCCATACTTGGTAATTATAATTTTCAAAAATCTAACCAAAAGTTGGGGGGCTTTCCCCAAGTCAGATCGCTCTAAAGTATGGCTGACCACGCCCTAAAAATGGGACTTTTTATATGGTCATAAGTTACATGGCTGAAACTTAACAGAAACAAAGAACCACACTTGGTAATTATAATTTTCAAAAATCTAACCAAAAGTTTGGGGGCTTTCCCCAAGTCAGATCGCTCTAAAGTATGGCCGACCACGCCCTAAAAATGGGACTTTTTATATGGTCATAAGTTACATGGCTGAAACTTACCAGAAACAAAGATCTACACTTGGTAAATACAATTTTCAAAAATCTAACCAAAAGTTTGGGGGCTTTCCCCAAGTCAGATCGCTCTAAAGTGTGGACGACCACGCCGTAAAAATTAGGCTTTTTATATGGTCATCAGTTAAATGGCTGAAACTTATCAGAAACAAAGATTCCCACTTGGTAAATACAATTTTCAAAAATCTAACCAATGGTTTGGGGGGCTTTTCCAATGTTATATCGCTGGAAAGTATGACCGACCACGCCCTAAAAATGGGACTTTTTATATGGTCATCAGTTACATGGCTGAAACTTACAGAAACAAAGATCAATACTTAGAAAACATAATTTCCAAAAATCTAACCAAAAATGTTGGGGCTTTCCTCGCGTCAGATCGTCCTAAAGTCGACCTGACCACGCCCCAACAATGGGACTTTTTATATGGTCATCAGTTACATGGCCAAAACTTACCAGAAATATTGTTCCATGCATGGCAAATGTATTTTTTTGAAAATCGAACCAAAAATGTAGGGGCTTACCCAAGAAAGATGGACTTTAAAATTGCCGCCGCACCTACCTTTTCTATATCATCTAAATATATTTGCATTTCTTCGAAGGGCTCTTAAAATTGCTGATGAATGTGGAAAAACATGCATCTGTGTAACATATGATTTAGCCATTGCAATGGTTGCACTACAAATCCAAGCTGAAGAATCAACTTCGAAGGGCTCTTAAAATTGCTGATGAATGGTGGAAAAACATGCATCTGTGTAACATATGATTTAGCCATTGCAATGGTTGCACTACAAATCCAAGCTGAAGAATCAACATTTGATTCTGTATTTGTCCAACTTGGTACTTTTCACACTGAACTGGCCTTTTTCAAAGCGGTTGGGAAATTCATTGCTGAAACCAGAGGACCGTATCTTTTAACAGAATTTGGAATGCTGGCTTCTGGTTCACTTAATGGATTTATTAGTGGAAACCATTACAGCAAGTATAAGAGAGTACACCAGATGCTTTCTTTATCAATGGAAACATTACATTTTAGATCATTCTATTACAGTCAGGATATTGATAAGCAGGAGTCATGTAATCTTGAAACTGAAATCAAAGCCATGCGTTTTGCTGAATATTTTGATGAGTGCGCCATTTCTATGGAAATGCAGACGATTTTGACAAGAGTACAAACATTTTACCCAAGAAACATTAGATTTCCTATTAAATGCTCCTGATATAGGTCAAAGAGAATAGAAGAGCCGGTGCAACCAATAGAGAATTAGAGTATGATATTGTTGGCCCCGTGCAAAGAAGACCTACAGATTTTTCACAGGCCTTAAGAAATGACAAATTCAAAGAGGCGTCGATTGCCTTTCTAGTGATGAACTGGCAGTAGGATGGCTCAGTCATTATATTGAACAATAAAGAAGTATTTGTGACCTATCAAGAAAAATGATTTTCCTTATGTGCCTCCAATGGAAAAGTTTTAAAAAGAGAAGAAACTGCGCTTGAAAGTCAACACGAGGAGGCTGATTCAAGAATGATATTCCACCTCAATTCCCTTTTAGCTCCTAGTAATGTTGTCATCCAAACAGTTGATACTGATGTGCTGATAATCCTATTGGGTAATTTGCATGTTATTGTTCCGGGGATTAATGTTTGGCTGGAAGTAGTCTTTATAGTAAAAACACACTTCGATATATAAATGTGAATGAATTAATCCAAAATCTGGGCACAACCTTATCCAAGTCTATACCAGCATACCATACACTCACTGGCTGTGATTAATATACTGCATCAGTTAGTAGGAAAAGGTAAGTCCGACCTTAAAAATTATAACGAACAGCGGTTGATGTCCAGAAAACCTTGTTTTCTCTCTGTAAAAGTGAATCCATTCCTGCTTGAGTAAATACAGACATTGAAAGATTTTTTTAATATCTATGGAATGCCAACAATGTCCTTAGTTAACAATCTTCGCCTAGAAATATTTTTAAAGAAATACAAACCGAAAAAAAGCGATGGATGCATTTCTGGTATTAAAGCTGTAGAAGCAAGTCCTTTGCCGCCATGCTCACAGGTATTAACTTTGATAATCGAGAGAGCGAATCATATTTGTAGTGTCTGAATGAATGCGTCAAAGAATAATACCCCCAGTTTCCACCCAGAGAATAGTGGAAGGGTTTTACATGATGATGGGATGTACAAATTAATGTGGTGTGATGGTGATGTTGCTCTTGTGTCAGTTGAGAGTATTTGCAGAGAAGAAGATAGTGACCAAGAAAGTGAGGACTCCGATTACGAATCAAACATTTCTTGTAGTGATGAGTAAATGAGACAGATTAACTATTAAGTTATGTATATTAAAACTATAAAAAGATTTCATGATTTATCGTTGACCTACATTTCTAAAAAAAATCCATTAGATTGTCATTCATTAACGAAGATCAGAAAAAGCAAATACTATCGAATTCAAACCAAAGCAACTTATTAATGCAATTAATACTTTCCGCTTTGTTATAAGATGTTGAATAACATTCTGAATCATTGTTTAATGGGCAGTTGTGATGGATTATGGAACGTTAGAAGGCATAAATTTAACAGCAGCCCAGTCCTTTCTATATACATATTTGTATTTTTAATTAAGGAACTAGTTCTATACACTTGCTTGGTAATCTGGGTTTTTCTAATCGGGGCAATGCCTAGGACTCTGCCCTTTTAGTCCAGGAGCTAATGACAAAATAATATGGTCATCAGTTACAAAAGGTTTGACCCCCCAAATTTGTAGCAGGTGTCCGTACGAGTAAAAATCAATTGGTCAGATCGGGCACTGCTGGGGCGTTTAGCCACAGCAGCACCTTAAAGTAGGGCCCAGGGGGCCAAAAATTAGGTCATAAGTTACATGGCTGAAACGTTCTAGAGGCAATGGTATCCATAGTCGGAGTAAATATTTCACAAATCTAACCAAAATTTCCGGGGCTTTCCCCAAGTCAGACCACGCCCAATATCGCCTCACAGGACCAATAATATGGTCATAAGTTACATGGCTGAAACTTACCAGAAACAAAGATCCATACTTGGTAATTATAATTTTCAAAAATCTAACCAAAAGTTGGGGGGCTTTCCCCAAGTCAGATCGCTCTAAAGTATGGCTGACCACGCCCTAAAAATGGGACTTTTTATATGGTCATAAGTTACATGGCTGAAACTTAACAGAAACAAAGAACCACACTTGGTAATTATAATTTTCAAAAATCTAACCAAAAGTTTGGGGGCTTTCCCCAAGTCAGATCGCTCTAAAGTATGGCCGACCACGCCCTAAAAATGGGACTTTTTATATGGTCATAAGTTACATGGCTGAAACTTACCAGAAACAAAGATCTACACTTGGTAAATACAATTTTCAAAAATCTAACCAAAAGTTTGGGGGCTTTCCCCAAGTCAGATCGCTCTAAAGTGTGGACGACCACGCCGTAAAAATTAGGCTTTTTATATGGTCATCAGTTAAATGGCTGAAACTTATCAGAAACAAAGATTCCCACTTGGTAAATACAATTTTCAAAAATCTAACCAATGGTTTGGGGGGCTTTTCCAATGTTATATCGCTGGAAAGTATGACCGACCACGCCCTAAAAATGGGACTTTTTATATGGTCATCAGTTACATGGCTGAAACTTACAGAAACAAAGATCAATACTTAGAAAACATAATTTCCAAAAATCTAACCAAAAATGTTGGGGCTTTCCTCGCGTCAGATCGTCCTAAAGTCGACCTGACCACGCCCCAACAATGGGACTTTTTATATGGTCATCAGTTACATGGCCAAAACTTACCAGAAATATTGTTCCATGCATGGCAAATGTATTTTTTTGAAAATCGAACCAAAAATGTAGGGGCTTACCCAAGAAAGATGGACTTTAAAATTGCCGCCGCACCTACCTTTTCTATATCATCTAAATATATTTGCATTTCTTCGAAGGGCTCTTAAAATTGCTGATGAATGTGGAAAAACATGCATCTGTGTAACATATGATTTAGCCATTGCAATGGTTGCACTACAAATCCAAGCTGAAGAATCAACTTCGAAGGGCTCTTAAAATTGCTGATGAATGGTGGAAAAACATGCATCTGTGTAACATATGATTTAGCCATTGCAATGGTTGCACTACAAATCCAAGCTGAAGAATCAACATTTGATTCTGTATTTGTCCAACTTGGTACTTTTCACACTGAACTGGCCTTTTTCAAAGCGGTTGGGAAATTCATTGCTGAAACCAGAGGACCGTATCTTTTAACAGAATTTGGAATGCTGGCTTCTGGTTCACTTAATGGATTTATTAGTGGAAACCATTACAGCAAGTATAAGAGAGTACACCAGATGCTTTCTTTATCAATGGAAACATTACATTTTAGATCATTCTATTACAGTCAGGATATTGATAAGCAGGAGTCATGTAATCTTGAAACTGAAATCAAAGCCATGCGTTTTGCTGAATATTTTGATGAGTGCGCCATTTCTATGGAAATGCAGACGATTTTGACAAGAGTACAAACATTTTACCCAAGAAACATTAGATTTCCTATTAAATGCTCCTGATATAGGTCAAAGAGAATAGAAGAGCCGGTGCAACCAATAGAGAATTAGAGTATGATATTGTTGGCCCCGTGCAAAGAAGACCTACAGATTTTTCACAGGCCTTAAGAAATGACAAATTCAAAGAGGCGTCGATTGCCTTTCTAGTGATGAACTGGCAGTAGGATGGCTCAGTCATTATATTGAACAATAAAGAAGTATTTGTGACCTATCAAGAAAAATGATTTTCCTTATGTGCCTCCAATGGAAAAGTTTTAAAAAGAGAAGAAACTGCGCTTGAAAGTCAACACGAGGAGGCTGATTCAAGAATGATATTCCACCTCAATTCCCTTTTAGCTCCTAGTAATGTTGTCATCCAAACAGTTGATACTGATGTGCTGATAATCCTATTGGGTAATTTGCATGTTATTGTTCCGGGGATTAATGTTTGGCTGGAAGTAGTCTTTATAGTAAAAACACACTTCGATATATAAATGTGAATGAATTAATCCAAAATCTGGGCACAACCTTATCCAAGTCTATACCAGCATACCATACACTCACTGGCTGTGATTAATATACTGCATCAGTTAGTAGGAAAAGGTAAGTCCGACCTTAAAAATTATAACGAACAGCGGTTGATGTCCAGAAAACCTTGTTTTCTCTCTGTAAAAGTGAATCCATTCCTGCTTGAGTAAATACAGACATTGAAAGATTTTTTTAATATCTATGGAATGCCAACAATGTCCTTAGTTAACAATCTTCGCCTAGAAATATTTTTAAAGAAATACAAACCGAAAAAAAGCGATGGATGCATTTCTGGTATTAAAGCTGTAGAAGCAAGTCCTTTGCCGCCATGCTCACAGGTATTAACTTTGATAATCGAGAGAGCGAATCATATTTGTAGTGTCTGAATGAATGCGTCAAAGAATAATACCCCCAGTTTCCACCCAGAGAATAGTGGAAGGGTTTTACATGATGATGGGATGTACAAATTAATGTGGTGTGATGGTGATGTTGCTCTTGTGTCAGTTGAGAGTATTTGCAGAGAAGAAGATAGTGACCAAGAAAGTGAGGACTCCGATTACGAATCAAACATTTCTTGTAGTGATGAGTAAATGAGACAGATTAACTATTAAGTTATGTATATTAAAACTATAAAAAGATTTCATGATTTATCGTTGACCTACATTTCTAAAAAAAATCCATTAGATTGTCATTCATTAACGAAGATCAGAAAAAGCAAATACTATCGAATTCAAACCAAAGCAACTTATTAATGCAATTAATACTTTCCGCTTTGTTATAAGATGTTGAATAACATTCTGAATCATTGTTTAATGGGCAGTTGTGATGGATTATGGAACGTTAGAAGGCATAAATTTAACAGCAGCCCAGTCCTTTCTATATATTTTCTATATATATTCTTCCTATAGCACTTGATTCCATTGTTCATTTAAGGACTTCACGTAGCTTATAAAAAAAAATTCTATTTTTGTGCCTATAACTAATAAACATTTCTTCTATTTTTGTGCTTCAACAATGTATTATCATAAATTTGTATTGAGGGGGTGGGTGGGGCTGCAATTTTAAGGCCCATCTCACTTGGGGAAAGTCCCAACATTTATGCTTAGATTTTCGAAAAAATACATTTTCTACGCATGGTGCAATATTTCTGATAAGTTTCAGCCATGTAACTGATGACGATATAAAAAGTCCCATTGTTAGGGCGTGGTCAGGTGGACTTTAGGACGATCTGACGCGAGGAAAGCCCCAACATTTTAGGTTAGATTTTTGAAAAATATGTTTTCCAAGTATGGATCTTTGTTTTTGGTAAGTTTCAGCCATGTAACTGATGACCATAGAAAAAGTCCCATTTTTAGGATGTGGTCAGGCATACTTTACAGCGATCTGACTTTGGGAAAGCTCCCAAACTTTTGGTTAGATTTTTGAAAATTGTATTTAACAAGTTGGAATCTTTGTTTCTGGTAAGTTTCAGCCATGTAACTGATGACCATATAAAAAGCCTAATTTTTAGGGCGTGGTCGGCCATACTTTAGAGCGATCTGACTTGGGGAAAGCCCCCAAACTTTTGGTTAGATTTTTGAAAATTGTATTTACCAAGTGTAGATCTTTGTTTCTGGTAAGTTTCAGCCATGTAACTTATGACCATATAAAAAGTCCCATTTTTAGGGCGTGGTCGGCCATACTTTAGAGCGATCTGACTTGGGGAAAGCCCCCAAACTTTTGGTTAGATTTTTGAAAATTATAATTACCAAGTGTGGTTCTTTGTTTCTGTTAAGTTTCAGCTATGTAACTTATGACCATATAAAAAGTCCCATTTTTAGGGCGTGGTCGGCCATACTTTAGAGCGATCTGACTTGGGGAAAGCCCCCAAACTTTTGGTTAGATTTTTGAAAATTATAATTACCAAGTATGGATCTTTGTTTCTGGTAAGTTTCAGCCATGTAACTTATGACCATATTATTAGTCCCGTGAGGCGATATTGGGCGTGGTCTGACTTGGGGAAAGCCCCGGATATTTTGGTTAGATTTGTGAAATATTTACTCCCACTATGGATACCATTGTCCCTAGAAAGTTTCAGCCATGTAACTTATGACCTAATTTTAGGCCCCCTGGGCGCTACTTTAAGGTGCTGCTGTGGCTAAACGCCCCAGCAGTGCACGATCTGACCAATTGATTTTTACTCGTGTGGACACCTGGTACAAATTTGGGGGGTCAAACCTTTTGTAACTGATGACCATATTATTTTGTCATTAGCTCCTGGACTATTTCAAGTACTTGGCATGCTTCATTTTTAACAATCACATCCATAGTTGTGATAAGTGTATTTTTACTGTAAATAGCAGTATAAATTTGTTGGACAATATTTTACTTTTCAAATAGATTTTAAAAGGTAATATCTAATTTGTTGCCAATGGAAAAAAAAATATGAATGGGCCAAAATAATTAGACATTGACAATTAAATAGGCGCTGTCCTGATGTAGTAGGGAATTTGGATTTGGAAACTCAATACATGATGAAACCGGGTGAATTGTTGACCTATCCAGATCTCCCGATTTTTTTTCTGACTTCTAAGTTTTAATCCATTTGATTTGAATATAATAATCTGCCCGGGTCTGTAACTGGACAAGCCATACTAAGTGTTACGCAAAGTTAAAACAAAATAGAGACTCACTCTGGGTGTTGCAAAATAAATTGTTTATTTAAACATCGTGAACCATAAAAAAGTATTCTTATTGCTTATTTTTTTTTATTTTTTAGACTGGAACACCATTGAAAGAGATTTTGATGTATGATAACAACGACAGAACCCAGGCATCAATTTATTTTATAATTCTGGAAAAGAATGCATTTGACCCCATTTTTAAATATTTATTTTTGTTTTTAATGTTAAATATTCTCCCAAACACAATCAGATTTTAATTCTCTTTACAAAATTATGTATCATATAGACGGTAAAGTGACATATAACTCACTTAGAAATATGGTCGGAAATCATAAAGTATTTAATAGGCAATATTTAGAAACCAAATGTAGATCAAATATACCCAGAATTACAAAAAGCCTTGACCTGCATTAAGGTGACTTTCCCGTTCTACTTTTCTGTGTTAGTAGGGTCCTACAACTAACCTACTCTTATATCAAATATTTCAACTGTCAAGGGAACCCGAGAGGGGGCGCAAATGGTAAACACACCCACATTGGATCAGAAGGTCTTGTCATTGAGTCAAATAATTCAATTGTCTAGGGTCCTTAAAGTGAACACAATGGGGAGGGGGGGGGTCGATTCCGGGCTTGTGCCCAATTATACCTTGCCATGTCCTACACTACTGACATGATGGACCTATGACCTAAAATCTAGCTGAAAATTCTTGGCCAACGTCTTATACCCATTGAACCATTATGCCTCCCCTCCCTTGCTTATGTACATATTATTCAATAAATGTATTTGCAACTTTCTTTTAACTTATGTTATCTTGATGCTTTGCTCCATTTATGTAAAAATGTCATAAAATATTAGTGCATGATTAATCTTATTAGTGCTTGGTTTGGATGTTATTAAATTTAGACATTTTTGAATTATATATTTTGGGGGTTCTTGTTTTAGTGTAAAAAAAAAAAAAAAAATTATATTTTGGCATGGGGAAAAGGGGGGGGGGGGCATTATATAACATAATTTTGTTAGTATAATAATTATTTTTCTGTTTTTCTGTTAACATTCAAATGTATATTTACTTTTTTCTCATCATGTTTGAATAAATAATAATTTAACAAAAAAATATTATTGTTACCTCATTATTCAAACATTACAGGTTAAACAGAGTAAAGGGGGTGGGGTACTGCAAGGTAAAGCTTGCTATAATGGATACAAATTGGGTGAAAATACAACACAAGATTTTGGTTGGTGGTTATACACAAGTTTGTATTGAACCACACAAGTTTCAGAAATTTCAACACAAGTTTCAGAAATTTCAACACAAGTTTCAGAAATTTCAACACAAGTTTCAGAAATTTCACCACAAGTATTGTGTAGCTTTTCACACAAGTTTCAACACAAGTTTGAGTTGTTTGCTAAATTTTAACACAAGTCTTGTGTTGTTTCAACATTTAACACAAGTTTGTGTTGTTTCAACACAAGATTGTGTTGTTAAATAGTAACACCCAACTTGTGTTGAAAACAACACAAGTTTGTGTTGTTTCAACACAAGTTTTTTTTCAGTGTACTCAAAATTACAAATTTAAGTCATATAAATTTACAGAATCTCCCCAAAACACATTTATGGTATATCTCTATTTATTTCACTTTAGAAAACTTAAGAAATCAAATGTGTTTTGGAAACATTCTGTAGAACAAGGCGAACGTGGAGTGTATGTGAATCCACTGCTCAGGCAACCTCTTTTATGATATATTTAGTTCGTATTAGAACAATTATTTAATCCAATGTGTTTATGGGACAATTTGTAGCTGTACATCCATCAAATCTGCTTTTTTGAGATTCTTTCTTCAGGTAATTTCCTACATTATATACCCAACCAAGTTCCACGTTCAGAATATTTTCATTTGCCCACAACCTGGGCCCAGACCTAGTTAGTATTGGACTACTGAAGCTTAAAATAGGACTTTGTGGGGGAGGGGAGTAGCGCGTTCGCGTTGAGTTAACTCCTGTGGTTACGATTCCCCGGTTGTACGTGGAATAGGGTAGGGACGTCTGTCTTACCCTATAGGGGTTTCTCCGGTTTCCTCCCACTGCTAAAGATCCATACGCGCAAGCGAATTATTGAAAAAAAATTAAACCATATGCTATTCCCGAAATGACCTAGTTTGTTTCAAGTGGACGTTAAACCCCATTTCTTTCTCCCTCTCCTTTGAAGCGCGGATACCGGCATTTCAGATGAAGGCTACCAACTACAAACAAATACTTTTCATGTACGCCGATCGGAGCGAAGTGAATATTTATTGGAACTTTGCCCTTTTAAAACCATGCACGAAAAAGACATCTGCCTCATATTCATTGGCCCAGCTCGCTTCCCTCATACCACACTACCAGACGTCTGCCCCGTCTATATTAGCCCGGTTGGTGCAGTAAAGTAAAACGGCAATCCTAGTTTAATTCCATTTATGTAAACAAATGTTGGAACCTTTTACCACGAGGTAACGTTCTGTCGAGTAGCCGCAATTTCTGCCATCCAAGATGATTGAAGCTGATACTTTTATTCTGTTTTATTTCTCAGGTAACCTTCCCGGGAGTTGATGCAGAGAGTGACTTCGTGTTGACAACCCAGACTCAGATAATACCAAACACTTTCCCTTTCCCTGATTGCTGAATGTCTTGGTACCCTAGTTTAACACTCCCTTCGCTCAGTCCCTTTCCATGGCTGTCAGGATGCTGAATGTCTTAGTACCCTAGTTTAACACGCCCTCCCTTCACTTCGGTTTTGTTTTATCTGTAATAAATAATTAGGAATAGGCCTAGACACGTGTCTTGTTCTCTGTCATCCTCTATCTTAAAACTGCATATATAAATGAATGAAACGAAGTAGAGCTATTTCTTAAAGCCACCCCCAGATTTGGTCAGAAGAGGTTACGAGATATAAACAGAGCTAGCGCTAACCCAAACCCTTGACCTAGCCCTTACCCAAACGGTCCAAACCCACAATCACGCGCCCTAACGTTATTTTACGAAATAGATCGAACCCATACATGCATACTTGGACAGCAGCGTTTCCGATTCTAATCGAATTCCAACTGCCAAGGGTACGCCAACGTGTACACGCAGGGGTGTTCATCTTGTTTGTGGGTCTTTAGCAAAAATGAGACCGACTAATGAACAGGGACCTGTTTCACGAAATTTTAACTTAAGATAAAATCCAATTTTAGTAGATACTTCAATTTTGATTGGCTAAGCACTAAAATCAATCTAATATTATCCAATCAAATTACTAAAATTGGGATCTTATCTTAGTTAAAATTTCGTGAAATAGGCCCCAGGCCCTTTAGATGAGTGACGCAGCCAATGAGCGAGCAGTGCACCACAGTAGAAATGGTTCCACTACTGATGATGCCTTCCGTCATACTATACACACACAGCTGTTTAACGTTACAAGCATAGTAACTATGCACCACAGGTGCAAGCTTTCTCGGGGGGAGGAGCGGGGTGTATGTTTAAGTACCGGTACATGAAATGATAAATAACGAAGAGAGGGAAAGAAAAAAAAAATAACTTGTATTAGACCTTTCAAATTCTTACAAATGTTTTGGCGTGTTTAAAAATGGAGTTATGTCCCTTGCATTGTGAAATCAAATAATACAGAGTAAAATCACACCGAATAACGGTGGCAGAAGCAGCGAGAACTCTTGGCCTTTAACGATATTAAATATCGTAATTTCTTTTAAAGCAATAAATAATTTTCAGTTTTCGAAATGACGCATTTTATTTATGAGATTAAACGTTTATATGGACCTTGCCCCAGCTGTCACCAAACCACCTTTAACCTAGTTCAGCTCTGAACGTAGGTCTCATTACACACGCCAGTACCTTCACCAACCTTGACCAGAAAGGGAAAGAGGAGGTGGGGTTTGGTGGGGTTTAAGTCCATTTGATGCAAACCAGGCCATTTTGCGACTAACTTGGTTCAATTTTATTTCATTGATGCGTTTGCACACAGAAGTCTTTAGCAATGGGAGGAAAGCAGAATACCCGGAGAAAACCGTGTTGCATGTGCAAGCTTGTGGGTTTTCTTTGAGTTCTCCGTTTCCACCCACTTGCTTTCATTCAAGACCCAAGATGTCAGGTATACAAAATTCCTTACCTTTCGGAACCCACCGTTTCAATGGTCACTTCAAGACTAACATATGGTGTACTTTTATTTGCATAATTTACTTCTGCACTTGGAGGAAAACGGTATACTCTGAGAAAGCCAACAACGTATGCAAGAGTCTTTTTAAGTGGGAGGAAACCTGTTGTGTACCCAGAGAAAAGGTTAGGCAGACGAATTTGTACGAAGGGGTTATAGAAATGATGAACACTAGAGATATCCACAAGGTTACGTACGCAACCCTACTTGCAGGTGGTTACAGAAAACATGGCATCTCCAGGTGCGGATCAAGGAATTTTTGCAGGAGGGGGTTTGCCAGGTTTCTGTTACGGAAATCTGCAATCATCGTCTCTAAATTACATAGGCATACATACAAATTGAGCTTTTTAAACAGAGAAATCATTTTTATACTGATGTAGGATCTCTTTGTGATGTAATTTCATTGATGCAAGGCATTATTTTTTTTTTATGTAGCTGAGCAGGGGGGGGGGGGGGTGGACCCCCCAAACCCCCCGCACCCCCTCTGGATCCGCGCCTGATCCTCACAAAGGAAATGAAATGAGGTTTAGCATCCTACTGATCTGCTCTGAACTGGGCTAATGCAAGACGGGCATACGCCATGCAGTGAGCTATGAGGGAAATTTTGTCCGGGCAGTGACGCTAAGGCCTACTCTTATATCTAATTCCAACTGCCAAGAGATCTTTTACATGCACGCCAATGTGTACCTGTGATTTCACAAGGGAAAAATTGCTTACTCTTATATTGATTTCCAACTGACAGCTACCAGTTCATACAGATTTTCAACTGACAGCTACCAGTTCATACAATCTAGGCTAATGAAGACAGGAATACACCATGAAGGGTACTAAGAGAGGCACATAGGAGCTGGGGGAAACTGGGGATCTGCTACCCAACCATATTCGGTGAACCGACCTTTTTTCGGGCACAACCGTCAGAGAATTAGACCATATATCATAGAAATATAGTTGTGAAATGAAATCGCTCTCGGTTAACGTTTCGAATACTCGTTTTAGTTAATGAATGATTCGTTCTGAAAATCGGGCTGACAAAGAAACTTTTGGAACAAATAGCCTCATTCACCCTAATGGAGATTGGCCCCCTATAGCTACAATGAGACAAACTGTTTTTGCCCCAATTCCAAACAGGGTCTAGGCTTAATTTCGATTTCAAATTGTTTTTTCATGTGCGTGCCAACTTGTACTCAAGACCTAGCTGCCTTTTCCTGCTAAACCTTCAACCTGAATCACTGACTTTGTCAATCAACAAAGCATTCTCAGTCTTAAGAATTTACTCAAAATTGTTCGCCTTATTTTAACTAAAATATAGCCCTTTATAAAACTTTTGTTGTTTTAATGTATCATATACATCAAGAAACTATGTGCAAAGTTTTGAGTTGCTGGATCAAAGATATTTCTTATGAACTGGGATTGAAAGATGAGTAAATTCTTAACTTAAGTCTAAGAATACTACGTGAACATGGGGCCAGGATCGATCCCCTGATCTGCAGCTCCCAGATAAAATATAAGTGAAAAAGAAAATTTTGTTTGAAAACTTATAAATTGTATGTTTATTGATCATAAGTATAACATATACATGTAGATAAATAATGGATGACAATAAACAAATAGAACAACACCCTGTTTTTATTAGGAAGACCAAAATATCCACTCATAATATATGATGCTGAAAACAAATGGGGGAGCTACAAAAATTTTAAAAGTGATGTTCCCTTGTCAATGAGAACCATGCAAACGTTCAACTTCAGCAATTTCTTGCTTGACCCATGTTCAGACACAATTATAAATTTCTTGTTAGCTACGATATTTGTCCTTTGTATAGTAAGTATTTCTATATATAGTCTTTATTGGGGCCTTGTTACCAGGGCCTATATTCAAAGACGGATACATGGGAACTTGTGACCAGAGGCCTTATTCACGAAATTTTAACTAAGATAAAACCCCAATTTTAGTTGTATGATTGGATAATATTAGATTGATTTTAGTGCTTAGCAAATCAAAACTGAAGTATCTACTAAAATTTGGATTTTATCTTAAGTTAAGATTTCGTGAATCAGGGCCCTGGACCTATATTCAAAGTTGGATGCATGGGGCCTAGCAACCACGCCTATATTTAAAGAACTTTGTTGGCCTTCCAAGAAAGAAAGAAATGGGGTTTAACGTCCACTCGACACAAACTAGGTCATTTCGGGACTAGGCCTTCCAAGAAGCGTCGGAAGAGGAGATTCCGAGATTCAGGAAAAATTATATTTGTTTTCAGTTGATATTAAAAGAAATACCCTAATAAAGTTGTAGCTCCCTATTTATTGGTTGATGTGTCCGGGTTGAATTGAGAAAAAGAATCCAAACATACATTTACAATTTTATAAGTAGCCTACAATATTCTAACACAGTGGATCATTTTCTCAGAAACACTTCAAATCTCTTGCTAACCGATGTCTCTTGATTGGTAGAAACGTTCCATTTAAACTCATAAATTAAGTCTTGGGGCCTGTTTCACAGAATTTTAACTAAGATAAAATGCAATTAAAGTGATTTGATTGGATAATTTTAGATTGATTTTAGTGCTTAGCCAATCAAAATTGAAGTATCTATTTAATTTTGGATTTTATCTTTAGCTAAGATTTCGAGAAACGGGGCCCAGGCCGATAGCGAAACAACTCCATGCAATCGATAAACAACGCCTCTTGAAGTCCTGGGCCCCGTTTCTCGAAATCTTAACTGAAGATAAGATCCAGATTTTAGTAGATACTTCAATTTTGATTAGCTAAGCAATAAAATCAATCTAATATTATCCAATCAAATTGCTCAAATTTGGATTTTATCTTAGTTTGAATTTCGTGAAACAGGCCCCTGGCCTAAAATCCCAAATTTGGTACCGATGATTAAATTGGGTGTGCAACCCAGAGGAAAAAGTTAGCAAGAAAGTTAAAGTGTTATTGGTAACAATCAATGAATGATTTGGTTCGTAATTTTGCATATGAATAATAGTAGTATGTACATGTTAATAGGCGGAGATACATTTCTCAAAAACGTAAATATCTGAAAAAAAAAAAAGAAATTTGACTGGAAAACCAGAGTATTTAAGGTACTTGAGTCCTTGACACAAGGGCAACAATGCATCCTCCTTGAGTGCTCAAATTTAGACTGTCATAAAGGAAAATAACACTGATGGCAACCATTGAAATTGCATGGCGCCCCTGTCCCAACACAGTCACCAATCATTTAGATAACTTTTTTGTCTCTTTCAAAGATGGCTAGTTGGACTTTGATAGGAACTGTTCAGTAACGTCATGAAATGGTGTCCAGGGTCATGTTATGCCAGCCAAATCTACCGATATATGTAGCATTGGTTAATAAGAACTTCCAAGAATGTGAAGTGAACGTCCGCACATGGAGTTTATTACATCATAGTCAGGGTGTACGATTCTCAATAGAATAAAGTCAGACAGTTTTAACAGAAATTCAAGTTTTTGAGAAAAGGTCTCCTAAGAATCACAACCAAAATTTAAATATTCAGATTGCACATAAATGTTTGATTTGACTGATATAAGAATATTTAATATATCTTAAATGCAGAAGAACATTAACAAACATGTCTGAAGGGTACAAGATCGTTATCAAAGCAGGTTTAATATTTCAAATATCTTAAGAATCATTCATAAGCTTTTAGCAAATATACATACATGTATTTAAAACTTATTTTACAGTTGCACACTACAGGCTAACGTCTTATCAGATTGCCGGTCTTTTTTTTTTAAGTAGGTCTATATAAATATATTCAGCGAAGCAGGATTATAAATGTACATTTATGTGAAAATGGAAGCCAGCATGTTTTTAGTAATGTCTGTGCATTTTGGATTACAAATCAGAAATTTGTTTGTGTTTTTTGAAAATAAATATCGTATTATCTTTATCAAATTTTACATTCATTTTTTTTTTATTTCCGTTCAACTTAGGAACATTTTGTTTTAATCAAATACCACATACGGAAGAGAAGGTTACCCTCTATTAAGATGAGTTAAAATAGGGCTGGAAACAGAAATAAATTTGTGTTTAATGTCTACTGTTCTACAACAACCAGGCTAATAAAATGTGTGCTATCTACGTGAACAATTTCGCCCAAACAGCCGTGCTATGAAGTCTTATTTAAAAATTTCAACATTCAAGGGTTTGTTTACGTCTACAATCCGAATGACGACACAAATTTTGCCCAGACAACAGGTCGTACATGAAGCCTACATCTTGCATGCCTGATACAGACACCAAAATCACAGAACTAACTTCTCACACCGATGCATGGTTTAAAGAACATTTTATTATGTTGAATAGGAAGAGTATATAAATACAATATTTGGCAAATCAAATTTTTACATGATTTTATTTTAAGAAGACACACAAATTAAAGATTTGAACTCCACAGAAGACAGATTTCTCAAATGGTTTTTGGCTACTCTATGAATGGAGGAGTCATTGAGGCATTGGCAAGGTTCAGGCAGTAAAACTCACAAATGTACATTTTATTCAATAGTGTGCAACTGTTTTTTTTTTCTTTTCTTCAAAACAGAAAATGAGTATGAATAATAAATATTGAGAAACGATATGAAATCATCAGTGTTTTTATTTTTGCATCGTGATGAAAAAAACATTCTGCATTTAATTGTGACCATCGGGTATTGCACTTTACAGAAATCTTAAAGTGGCTGATCACCATTTGCATTTTACGGACAATATCAAATTGATTATTTAGAATTCAATTAAGAAAACAAAATCAAAATTTGGATTCAGTCAGATTAAAGAGAGAGAGGAATGGGGTTTAGCAACCAATCGACACAAAGTAGGTTATTTTGAGACTAGCATATGGTTCAATTTTATTTCATAATTCCCTCGTGCATAGGGGTCTTTAACAGTGGGAGAAACTGGAAAAAACCCATGAGGTTGTCACGCACAAGAGGGGGAACCATTTTACACTGGTTTTCAGGGTTTTTTTTTTAAGGATTCAACTTTAACAATATTTCAAATGATGATCAGCCACTTTAAGATACAGAGATAAAAAAAACTCTTGAAGCATGCAAAAAAATATATATAATTATCATCAACATATTAAACATTTGCATATATATATATATATATTTTATCATTGTAATAATTATTCATATATTTATTTATATATATATCGAAAATTAAGGTTCAAAGTTACCACGGCAATGCATTTTTTTCACCCTGGATATATATATATATATAGTTACTTAAGCCTGATTCACAAAAAGCCTGACTTTCTTATAAAATTTACATCAAATATTTAAGCAAACTGCATTTTTATTGGCTAAGATCTAAAGGAAATATATGCTAATATTTAAATTTTAGCCAATGAAAATGGCTGCATGAGTATAAGCCGAGTCAGCTGATAAGAATTTAATATCTCAACACATCGATCAGTTTATTTAGCCAAACAGTAAAAAAAAAAAAAAAAAAAAAAAAAATAAGCCACTACTTTTAAAATATATCCAAATACGGATTGCCACACATTATTTTGGCATTATTTGACATCAGCACTAAATTTCTCACTAATATTTCCATTTTTAATTTGGCATTATTTGAAATCAGCGGTAAGATTTTCATTTATTTTCCAAATTTCGGGTTTAAAGTTAAAGACTTTCTTAGTTTTCACAGGAGAAAAATACTTCCAGGGCTATAAAGACCTTTATTTACATATTAACAATGGTTTTTACATATCGACAAAAGTTTTTAACAATTTATAACTTAGTTTTACTTACATACACAATATAGACATTAATAATATACACTTTAAATAGTAATTACATTTAATAATAATAATAAAAAAAACCCGACAAGGTATATAATTCGTCCAATCATCAAAGGCAGAGTTTTAACAATCTTGTTTTCATTAGATCCAAGATCCAGGGAAGCACACATCGGAACAGGGAAGCACGCATATCCAGATTATAAAAAAACAAACATGCAGGTTTTTTTAAAATGTTATGTTTCCAATATATCCTCAAGAATGTCTTCTCCACAAAAAAAAAGTAACCAAGATTTTGAATCTCCTTTATAATTGATTTCAAATACTATTTATTCATTATTATTAATGTCTTCAAATAATAAACGCTTTAATATCTTTGTCACAAAGAGACATGTATCCAAGAAATTAATTAACACCTCTGAGCAAACAATATCCAAGAATTTAATACATTTGCAATAGAGATATATCCCCCTGCCATAGATATCCAAGAATTCAATACCTTTACAAGACCACACAGAAAGATCTCCAGAGAAAAGCACTATCCTTTAGAAGATGACAATAATTGTTTCTGAAACTTCCAATTATATTTTCTTGCATATCTGGTAAATGTTTTATTTATACAAATTGTTTAAAATCAATAAAGTTTATTTTTTAACAATATGCACAGTAACTATGGTAACAGTATCATTTAAGATATAACACACTGCTTGTTCTTTGAGCGACGACGCCTCTGTCGAGGTTGAAGTGTTCGAGATCGACCAATAGCCATGTCATCGACGTAAGAAATACGGGGACCACCCTGTCTAGGTTCGTAATAATAGTCAAATTCGTCTGAATCACTTGAACTCGAGCATGTGCTACAACTATCCTCGTCGTCATAGTAACGATAGCGACGATATTCAGTTTCTGGTGACCTTCGATGTCTACGAGCATGGTGGTCGTGACCATGGCCGCCACCCCGATGTCGCTGGGGTTCCACAAATCCATTGACACTCGGTCTTCCTTCAAAACTTCTGCTTCTGGGATACCTTGCTGACGACCCTCGTACATGGTGACCTTGAGGTGGAGGTCGGGTTATAGGGTTCATCTTTATGTCATCAGGAAGAGCGATATTAGCCGCATTACCTCGGGCATGTACAGCAGGGTTTTGTGTTGGAAGCTCTGGGTATCCTCGGATTGTCGGACTGAGCTGTCGTACTGGTGGTGGTTGTGATGGCAACGGTGGTGGTCTATTCCCAGCAGCCCGATCATCGTTGATATCAAGTTGGTTCATCATGCAACAGGCCTGCATATCCATAACCATACCTGGAGGAGGCTGGATCGACATATAGTGATTGACACACAAGTTTTTCTCCGAGCCACTCTTGCTTCGTGAACTGTGGCTGCTTTGACGATCAGGGCTGGGTGTTTCTGGCAAGTGCTCATTGGTCAAATCAGGCATTGAGTATTGCGAGAGTCGATTGCGCTTTCGGGCTTCTTGATACATCGAATTATCCCCAATTTCTTGGTAATTAAATGAATAAACCATTTCTGGTTCACCAGACATTTGTCCCTGGGTTGTTTCATAAAGTCCTGGTGCGTACACCTCACTATTACTACTTGTCGCGTAACCTTGATCTTTGTCCGATGGAGGATTGCTGTCCGATATTGTATATTGTTTACGCAACACTTCGTGTATATCCATATTACCCTCCTGCATCACATGACTGATAGGGGAGCTAACTCTCACTGCTTGTATATCCTGTAAATAGTCTTCAGGTCTACGTGGTGTCTGCGTTTGCATAGAACCAGCTCGTGAACAAGCGGCTGAACAGTATATAACACCATGTTTAGGTAAAAATGGTTGTCCTAGTAACGATTTCTGACAAGTATGACATTTAAAACATTGTTCCGTAGCATGCCAGTGTTGACCTTCATGGGTCATTTGACCTTGGTCCACACCAATATGGTCTCCGCAAGTGTCACAGTATTCCGCGAACATCCTCTGAAAGCACTGACAGCAATATGGCCTACCCTGTCGCATTATGTAACGTTGACCTCCTAACTGGGTGTCGCATTCAAAACAACAGAAATGTTTCATGTGCCACGATAAACCTTCAGCCTCCGTACATTCATCAGCAAATATAATCTGAAACGAAACCAAAACATAATTAGCGATAATTTCTTGTTAGATATTAAACCATGATCCTCTAGGGAGTTTGAAATAAAAGGCAGTAGCCTGAAGGCAATAATGCAAATGCTTTTTTTATTGCTATCTTTTTACCTTTCTTGGGAATTTCAATCCAAGTTTTGCTCAAGCCTGGTTTTCACATGTCGGGATGAAGCGGTTGACAAGGGGAATATAGTTAGTTCTTCAGATGGGACAAAAACCCAAGGCCCACCCTTGCACATGCTCAACAATTATAGTTCGAAAAGTAGGCTGAAATACCGCTGTCCAGTCAAAATTATCCTGCTGCACATTGCATGTATAAATAAACAAATAAAAATATCCATATGTATGTCTCAGAATATCCAACCCTATGACTTTCACGCAGATTGGACCCACTCAAAATCGTCAGCTCAAATAACGTGTAGTACCCTTATATAGTAGTGGGAGGGAACTGGAGTATCTGCACAGGAATTCTACAAGGTTAGGCAGGTGACCCTACTCCTGTCATTGGTGCCGTGACTGGAGACACCCCCTTCTTATAACATACAAAACAGGAATTGAAACCCACAACTTGTATACAGATTAGACTGCCAGCCCCCCCCTGTTATTGACCCCTATGTTAATCCCGAAATGACCTAGTTTGTGTCGAGTGAACATTAACCCCACTTCTCTCTCTTTCAGCGTTAAAATAGAGTACAATGCCTGGTTTACAACAGAATCATAAATCCAAGTTATTTTTTACCTCATCACAAGCAGCACATCTTGGTTTTAACATTTCCGCATGATGACGTCCACAGAATAATTCTCCATCTTTAAAGAAATATATCAGATCTACTAATAACTCTCCACATGTTGAGCACACAAAACAAGATGGATGCCAACATCGTTCATGACCAGCTCTTGAAGCGAACACAGCCATATCTCCTCCGGGTATTTCATTATGACACTGAAATAGCAAAAACAATAATTTATGATATATTCTTTGTCACCTCTTTTATCTGAACATTTATAAGGACGGATATACATTCTAATCCATAATCCCCAAATAATGTTTTTGTCAAAATCAACAAGTTTTCAGTCAAATCAACTGGAAGATTTTTATCAAAATATAATTGAGTAAAATGTGGGTACACCATTGGAATATTTACTACAAGGTGATATAATTGAAGTCACGGAAGTTAGGTAAGTGTGGTGCTGGCTCACTAACCAAGAGGTCCCGAATTCAATCCTGTGTCTAGTTATTTGGATGGGACAAAAAAGAGCAGGCCTAAGCGCGGCTGTCAGGACAACATTTCCTCATAGCTCACTGCATGGTGTACATGGATCTGTTTTTCTGGATGATCTATACAACTCGAAAAAGACTAAGCTTATATAATGTATGAATACATACCCTTGAACATATAGTTCCTGTCATTGTGAGGGGTAAGGGTCGTACACTTCCCCGACCCAAACATTCCCTCTTTCTCTGAGCACTAAACATTCGTAATTCACGTTTTTCTTCTTCCGATAGACTGTTACAATATCGGACTTCATTATCGTGGGGAGGTAACTGTTGTAGTAACTGTCGAACACGATATTTCTCTCCATTACTGTTTAAATATGGCACCTTATCGTCGGCAATCGCACCAAAATACTGATGAACCTGAAATATTAAAATATACAGAAATTGTAAAAATTGTTGAAATTTGAAAGATGCCATTAATCAAATTAACTGAAAACATCAACTAATCGTGTAAACTTTCATTGACCCTCCCGACCTTTAGAACCATTATATTCATGTGTAAAAATGTTTTTGTTTTAACTTGGTTGGAATAAATAGTGTGTTAACCAATCACATCCTACAATACATATAACTGCTGATTGGTGGATAGGCATAGTGTGTTAATCAGGCCAGAAAATTGTAGTTTTAGACGTACCCAACAAAATATAAGGTACTAATATATAATGAACTAGCAGCGTACATTTTCAACTTTGTTTCAGGCATGTTATAAAAGACAAATTTGCACCAAATAAAATGACAGGCGCCAGAGGGATTGTGACATTGTCAGTGACCGTTGCCTTAACTCCAGGCATGGTGTTAGCCAATCACAGCCTATGATACATAGAACTCCAGTTGTGAATTAATGACCACTTTAACCCTTCCTTGTCTAGAGAAGATGGTCTGATCTCTGCCCACAAATATTTAATTACTTTGAAAAACATCTTTGCGGTGGATTTCACATCTTTGTTGTGTTAGATGATGAGGAGAATATTTTCCAGCTGGGTGTAATCAAGGTATTATATAAAGATAATTAATTAGTAATTAAGGCTAATTATAATATGTAAGATGGTAAGGTAGCCAGATGTAACATGTGATATAACAACATTAGTCTATCATAATAAAATCTGGTAGAATTCAAAACAATCTCTAAACTCTTGGCTTAACTTAAACCATTTTGCTACATAGCTATATTTTGTTAGTGTTCAATTTAATTTAAATGAACTGCTTGCATTCAGGGGTCTTTATAAGCAGTGATAGGAAATGATAATGAAACCTTATTCATAATTATGGCAAACAATCTCTAACTAAACTCTTGGTTTCACTTTAATCTGGCTGTAGCGTGTGGGAACTTAGTGAATTGTTATATTTGTTATATCTGTGTAGCTAGTTTGTTTCAATGCTTGTCTTTCATAGCAATGAGAGGAAATAGAGAGAGTCCGGAGCAAGCCCAAGAGATTACGCAGACGGAACCCCACCATTTGACTCAATGACAGATATTATGATCTGAAACGCAGATATGTGGAACAATAGAAGAGGGTCATCACAACATACAGATGGTATAGTTACTAGGTTTAAAAAGTGGGGGATGGGGGGGGGGGAAACCATCTGTGGATCCAAACATCATTCAATATTTTTTTCTCAAAGAATTGACAATATGATTCACTCAAAATGTAACAACATCTGTGGTGAGTTGTCAGCCTCTCGCTCAGTTATTTCTATAAAATTTTAAATCCAAAGACTTCTGCTAGAATGGGTTTCAGGTATTTCACCTGAAGACAATGACAAGCAGACATACAGTTCCATTATCTGTGTATTTATAATTTGAACCATACGGCCTCACACATACACAGACGTTAGGCCATAGCAATTTTATTTCTAGTTCTTGATAGCTACATGTATGCAACTCTATTTTCAAATATCAAAACTTAAAAATCTTAAGTGAATATTTTTGAGAAGCCAAACCTTTCTGGGATTTAAATTTTTAAAAAAATTCATTCCGAGAACTAATATTTGTTTCCCCTCAAATATCAAAACTTAAAAATCGTAAGTGAATATTTTTGAGAAGCCAAACCTTTCTGGGATTTAAATTTTAAAAAATTTTCATTCCGAGAATTAATATTTGTTTCCCCTCAAGAAATAAAATCAAAACTTTAAATCTAAGAAGACCAACCACATATTTTTTGTATCTTAATTAATATTTGTTTCGTCTTAAGAACTCATAATTGCCTTCCCGTATAACAACAATTCAATTTGGAATGGCCTTCTTTTTTACCATCTGGTTGAGGCAAAGCATAAAATCTTTTCCCTCCCCTTCTCGGTCATAATTATAGCTTAATTACCCCCATTCCTAATAGCTGAATTACACCCTCTCTATAACACATATACCAGCACACAGAAAAATGTGAAATTTAAGAGATTGTTCTCGACTCGTGGAATCTGGTGAAAGCCAGGCTATTAGATATTAAGTGAATCACTATTTAGCAGGATTATTTCTTGGGAGGTCTTAATAAGCAGGAAACTGTGATAATTTGGCCAGCATTTAATTCTACTCTCTTTATCTCAATCCTTTCGGTTTGTTTGGTATTCCATTGGCAAATTCTCAGAATAAATTCAAAAAATTCTAAATAAATCTTTCATTGATTGCGTATGCCTCCTGTGATTACAACATTTTCGCTAAATGCTTTTTACGTTAGCAATTATAATATCCTATATTTTTTCAAATACATGTCAGAAATGTTTAGTGAATCTGCTTCCCTGATGTTGCGTTACATATTCTGCGATAAGAAAGAGCAACCGAATTCTTATCTGATGTGAATATTATGTAAATTCTCCATGTGGGAACCGAAGGGTGTGTTCTAGTTTGTACATGCATGTTTGATCATAGAATATTATAGAATTCATGTGTAGCATGTTCTATCTTAAAGTCAACCATGTCAGCTACACAATCACATGATGCTGATGGCATGTATTATAGCCACCATAACTACAGATAATATCCAGCCTATTTATTTGGTTTACAGAGAGAGAGAGAGAGAGAGAGAGAGAGGACTCAACTACCCTAATTAGGACATTTGATAGAGAGACAGGGAGAGGGAGAAAGTTTAAATAACTTTTTTGCATGAAGGCGAAAATTGGAGATCCCAGAAAAAACCCGTGAAATTCATCGGGCGACCTCAGTTCTTGCTACCTAAAAGCTTGACTCAAAAGACAGATCTTATAATCTAAAATATATGCATTTGACCACTCCATCCCTACCCCACCAACTCCAGAAAATAAAAACTAGCTCATACAAGTCCGAACCTAAGAATAAACTCTGAGCTATTTGACAAGTTAACAAGTTGGGTCAGCTGGTAGAAGTGTCAAGCAGGTGCTATAAATCGGAGTAGTTGATTAGCCGATATATTCAGGTAAACAGTAACCAATATACCTATCATTTGTTACTTTCCCATCTCTCCGCCCAACCAATACATACAAAGAACATCAGATAAGCTTCACTCTATATCTAAGTACTGCCACATGCCGTAAATACTTGCCACACGTTCGTTAGAGCGGTGATGGTAGTATATATAACATGTACTGGTATTTAGTGGCTAGTTGTGTCCAGAACGATAGGTAATTCTACTAGTTTGACATCCACTTATTACCTACATTTCACTACCTGTATCTAATCACTCCACTAATCTACCTGACTGACCACATCGCTGTAAAAGCCTACTGACAACTAATCTAACTGACTGACCACATCACTATCGCTAAATAAAAAGCCTACTGACCAGTGACTGACCACACATCTACCAGAATATAACCTCACTGTACTATCGCTAAATAAAAAAGAGAGAGAGAGAGAGAAATGGGGTTTAACGTCCACTCGACACAATCTAGGCCATTGAGGGACTAACATATGGTTTTAATTTTATGTCAATAATTCGCTTGCGTGTAGGAGTCTTTAGCAGTGGGAGGAAACTGGAGGACCTGGAGAAAACCCTCAAGTTTGGACGCTAATAAGACCATTTTGACCGCTCATCTATCTGACTGACAACATCACTGTACTAATGCTAAATAAAAGCCTACTACTGACCAGTACTCATCTAGTGGCTGTAAAACGAAATGTGAGTAAACTCTAAAAGATATATCAGTACAAAAATGGTCAAATTCCATTTAGTTTTTACGAAGATATGATGATTTTAAAATTTTCCAAAATATGCCATCCTCTGATATTGGGATATTGTCGACAAACATGCAAATGAAGGCCACAACTTTAAATATGTACTGACCAACCAATCAAATCATCTACATTTAATTCACCAAGTGATGGCCGATTCGTGCATCTGTACAGAACCCCCAGCATTATCAATAATCTTGTTTTTTTTAAAAGCAACAATAAACCATTTGGGATAAAAACAAAAATCCATTTTTCAGCTTCTGGTAGATATGCAAGGCAATTTACTTTTCTAATTTCAATAAAATATTTACACTTCAAATTGAAGCTGCACGTACATCACTAGGTAAAAACATCCGATCTCTACTTCAGGTAAACCATGAAGCCCATTCGCTACAAGACATTAGTCATACCTTTCTACACATATTGCTTCTTACATTACCTATACCAATTACACATACGAGAGCAGGATACTATCCTAGCTCCTCCACATGAACCAAGTCTCAATTTACCAAATATACTTTTCAAATGTTAAATCTAATTTAAAATCTAAATGAAATAAACAGGTGCTTCTGAAGAATTATTTATTTGTTTTTCAGGTATGAAATTGTTACCAATGGCAACTATTAAACACAGAAGTGGTATCAGATGTTCAGATGCTTAAGTTGAACTTGTTTAAAAAACCCAGGTTATCGTTAAATAAGTTTAACTTTGTCGTCTGAACACAAATGTGGGGCAAATAAACTAGTTTAAAAAACATGATGATTTTGAACTGGTTTAAAAATATGCGTCTGAATGGTATACTAGAGTGTATGGTACCATAAACCAATTTTTAACAAATGAAGAAAACCATTTCTATATTTTTGTAATTGGCCTATCATGTTGATGTTCTGAGCAGCTGTTAACCATGTGCCTGGTCGACCATGTCTTGGGCTACAAAATGCCAATTTACTGCCTGTTTTTCATTACACGGTGTACAGCAAGCTAATAAAAGATGCAGCCGTCTTTTCACTGGATATGGAGTTCTGACGGTATTCATCTCACCTCTATCGGTAGCTACCAACTTTTGATGGTAAGGTAACAGACTACAGATGGGGTATCGTCTCCCCCGGTAACTACCAACTTCTGATGGTAATATAAGCGAATACAGACCACGATTGTTCTTACCAAAGTTTATATTTCCAGACCTGAGTTTTTACATATGTATAGTTCTAAAACTTGTAAACAACGAAAGAAAACTCATTTTATCTGAAAGATGATGTTAAAAAAAATCCTCAAAAGCAGCGCACTTGAGATTTCAATGGAGTAGCAGACAGACAAAACAAAACGTGAAAACATGTCGACTATTTCTCAGATCTGAAGGTACGACTTAAAACAAGGAAATTCCAGACATGTGTATCACCAAAATTTGTCTCGATACACTAATGAAATTTAAGGTGTATCTCTTTCAAAATGTCTGATGTTTTTTGTTTGTTGTCGATCTTGAAAGTAAATCTAATTTCATGTGAATCGGTTACTATTAGTATTTTTTTATTCTATTTTCAAAACTATTTGTTCTGTTCTGATATTAAGTTTTCAAGTTCACAAATATTGACAGGTATTGTACACAAGGCAGGGTGTAGTAACTCTTTCTAGAACAAATGAAATGGAGTTTAACGTCCTACTGAAGACAGTATACGCTATGTGGGAGATTTTGCCCAGGCAGCGGCTCTACAGTCTAGTCTTATATCGAATACCAACTGACAAGGGATCTTTTACGTGCACGTCAATGTGTACACAGGACCTTGGTTTTTCCTCCCATCCAAGCTACTAGAACTTTGTAGAGTACCTGAAACCACTATATCATTTAGGTTACAAGAAATGACAGGTATTGTACAAGAGGCAGGGAATACAAACACATTCAAGAACACCTGATACCACTTGAGTAATTCACAGTCATCATTCTACTGCCTACCTACACCTTTACAAAAACATCCTAATAGTATCCCTTTAACCAGCAGTGTTCAAGGTATTTCCCCATTTCATGTTGGCAGGCAACATTTAATTCATACCAAGGGCGGCATACATTACCCAGATAACTCGACAACATCAACTCGTCTCTCGACTCACTCAGTTTTCGTTGGGATTTGTGGGTTTATTAATACCACCGATGGGATATTCAATTGAGCGGATAATGAGGAAATAAAGAATTTGTTTATTCAGAAAGAGTAGCTTTTATCTATAATAACTAGCGGTTACGATTTTGTAAACAATGCTGGAATACTTCATCAAGTATTATTACATCCTTATTGCCAAGAAATTCTTGAGGTTTTTTTATGAAACTTTTGCTCAAGATCTTGGTTACCTCTAGTATTATAGAGACTTTTACTCTCAGAGTGTTTCAACTTTTAATATCGAATTAAACATTTCAGGGCTATGGCATAAAATATAGGTTTTCATGTTTTAACATTTCAGGGCTATAAAACGTACAGGATCTTGTGTTTTGTTTTGACATCAATTTTGACACTTCTCTGGGTCCTTTGGTTTCCTCTCCCTACGCAAAGAGAATATTTGAAATAAAAATTGAACCATGAGTTAGTCCGGAAATGAACTAGTTTGTATCAAGTGGACGGAAACCCCATTTCTCACTCTCTCTCTCTTACATCTGTATCTATATGTAATAAGACAAGAGTACTGAAAGCTCTGTTACCTGACAAGGGATCAGAAACTCAACTATATAGATTATTACAATAGACCATGAGAGAAAGAAGCGGGCATCATTAATCGCTATGTTGACATTTGTTGAGGTTGAGTTTAGTATATATTCATTTTATCATATTGTATGATGATTTGGACATCAATAAATAGTTTGTCTTTGTCAGATAAACAGTAAATAAGGTGTCAGAGTATTATTCTATGTACTCGGTGTTGTGATTAATGACTCTTCTGGCTGACGTGCTACAGTTTCAACTGGTCATGTAAGCAAACCATTTACATTAAGATTCAGTGAGGGGAGGGAGGGAGATGGTTTTTTGTCCATTCAACATAAACTAGGTCAGTCTTAGACTAACTACTACTCCTTGTCACAAACCAGCTTGAGATTAAACCCATGCCACTAGACCCTAATAGTTCTGGTAAAAGGATTCTTGAAACAACGCTTTTGATCCCTGCGTTGGCCGAGAAAGTTCCATCAGGATTTACAGATGTGGTTCCCCTGAAAAGGACCAACTTTAGTCGTTCGGATGGTGTGCACGTTAAAGATCCCATGACAGTTGGAATAAGATATAAGAGTAGTCCGGGCAAAAATTCCCTCATAATACACCAGCATATGCCAGACTTCATTAGCCCAGAACAATACGACCGTTAAACCCATTTCATTTCTTTCATTTATTGAAACAGTTACGTTCAAGGTCTCTTTAATCTATAGTGACTATAAATTTGATTATTTTATCTATGAGTAATTCATCTCGAAATAATTCAATTATACAATATCCACCGGTATAATCATAACAGTATCGCAGAAAACAGAATTAAACCGAGTAACTTAATTACATGGTAAAAGTTTATGTTACTAAATATTATTCAATTCTTCCACAAAGACAAAACGAAATCCTCCAACATAAAACAAAATTACAAAAGTAATGAAGTTTGTGAAAAGTAGATTGTTTTTTTCAGTACTAAAAATTATTCTGTTTTGCCTCCAGCATTATCAGATAAAAAAATATCATAAAAATTATAATAGAATTACAAAAACTTGCTTGAGAAATTTTGTTTTAAACATTACAGTCATTTTATGACAGTCAGCTGGTTTTAACAGGACTGCATATTTTATTGAAATTTAAGAACTAACCCGATAAGAGTAAAGAAATTTGTGTCGATGATTTGCATTCAATGGTAATTTTGTTATATTTGGTATCCAAGCATCGGGTTCTCTTCTTGAACCTCTGAGAAAATCAACTTATATTTCCACATGATATTTCACATCAATGGGAGTTTCTCGTGATTTACGGTGTCATTAATGGAAATTGTTTTACAAATAAAACGCTACATTGGGACTGATTTTATGTAAACAAGAAGCTGATTGGATTAGAGGTTATTAGATTACCGACTACATTGCGTGATTCAACATTGTAAGGAAGAACAGAAGTCGTATTATCTGTTCGACACTAGGCTCCATCATCTGGACTCTGATGGTTTCTAGCAATATTGAGAACGCATACATGATCAGTACAAACGACAATTAGTGTTGTGCCTTCAGAGCACTGTAGCCACCAATACCCAGACTATGATATGGCATTGAGCTATATCGTGGATGCATACATAAACTTGACAAATTGTTGACATGCCTCCACCTACAGACTATGATGGCATCAAGCTATGTTGTGGATGCTTGCATAATCTGTACATGTGTTGGCATTTCTTAACTGCCTCGACATGAGAATATCCTCCAATATACAGACTATGATGGCATTGTGCTATATTGTCGTGGATGCTTGTACAAATTGTTGACATGTTGTAACATGCCTCAGACATTTTGTAACATGCCTCGTAGCCTCCACCTACAGACTTTGATGGCATTGAGCTATGTTTTGAATGCTTAAGATACATAATCTGTTCAAACTGTAGACATTTTGTACCATGCTTTGCAGCGGATGGAACCACAGTTGCTTAGGTGAGTAAGAAGCTGACTCGATTCATGTTTTAGCCAAGAAAGTTCTGCAGGATTTTACGATATGGTTTTGCCTTGTCATGATGTAGGATGGAGGACCTCCAAGGAATAGTGTCTTGTCATTCGGATGGGACAAAAAAAAAAGGAGGTGCCGTGTATTCTATAGTGAAGGTGTCCTTTGTTGTTTTCAAAGATCAAAAGATCATTGATAAGTTCCCCATCACATGTATATCTACCAGACAATGATTATAATAAAAGCTTACTAATTTATCAAGCCATCTATTGAAACTCAAATGAGAACCAACAATTTATGGCATATCACCACACATTAAGTTCGTACTCTAAGAAAAACCAGCGCTCGTAAATATCCCTCACTTAAGAATTTATTAATTTTTTGCAGCATCAAATATCCTGGAACGGTGGCCATAGTTAAACAGAATTGGCATCTCATGCATACTAAGTAATATAAAACTCGATCTTCACAGCCCACGGCTTCCATGTGATATGCTTAGAAATTTGATAAGTCACTCAAGAAGAGCAACTCATAAATACCCCGTCCTTAATTACTTTCCCATATTTTGTGCGATTGTGAATTTTGATAGACCCCTCATAAAGCCGAAATGCTATGAGTCATAGGTATAAAATGGCCAACATCGACTTAATGTAATCGGTCAATAAACTCAAATGCTTTAAAATAGAAATTATTTATTGGAAGAACGGGACTAGGGATATATACAAAATGAAATTATTCATCTGAGAGAGAATAAATAGCGACGGATATTCAAAAGGGAATAGTAAAATATTTACCAGCTTTAGTTTGAACATTAAAAGAAAGAATAAGAAAATTTTGGTTTGAACATAACAAGAAAACAAATTAGAAAGTTATAAATAAAAGTCTCTTTGGCTTGTTTTTTTATTTTGGGTCCTATTTTTAATGCGTTTAAACGATACAATATCTTCGAAATCAATACTATTTAAATAAATTCTGCCATAAGCAACAGCAATTTGGTGCGGTAGTTCATAGCATCATATCCCATTGATTATAAACTGGAAAACTTTCTCTATACAAATGTCTATATCAAAATAATCTTTCCTCCAAGTCTTTAGTGTAAAAAATAAAAAAAAAACTTTCATTGAAGCTTGGGAAAAACAAACGACATTACAGGCTAACATCATTTTTTAAAAAAAGAAGTTTTCATTGAAGCCTGTGAAAAACTAACAATCAATACATTACATTGGACCTACATCACTAAATTTTGATCTTAAACAAACCAACAAGTTTTAAAATAAACAGACCCCGTGATAGACAGATTAAATTAACACTTCTAACTAATGGACTTCAAACAATTGTTACTCAATATGGCTACTTACAACCCTTAAAAAATGCAGACAGAATTTAAAAGAGACCTTCGCTTCATTGGTTAGTACAAGAAATCAATGCCTTAATTGGCTTTTGTAATGTTGTCGGAAAACACCATGTGTCATTTAGCAGACAACTTATTTGTTTTCTTCGCAGATTTTTTGCTTTACTAACACTTTACAAAGATCCATACGCCGGGAATTTCTGTCTTCATGAATTTTGACATTAGAATCGGATGATTGTACAATGTGAAAGACGAAGCTCTGTTAATTGTGTAAAGACTCGTAACATTTCTATTCCATCTCGAAGATTCATCTCAAATATTATCCTGCTGAGAACCAACCATTTAAAGGCCCGCTTTTAGTTTGTTCTCTCCAGGACGGAGGGTTTGGCGAGGAAAACCATCTATTCCTTCGGATCTCCAGGCAAAATGTCTGTCATGGTTAAGGCCAGTCTGCATTAGCCCAGTTGGTGCAGAAAAGCAGGATATCCAATTTCAAAAAAACTATATCTAATCTACCGCCCTCATCCCCCTCCCCTCAAAATGGCAGAGAAGTGGGATATTAAGTTTCATGTGATTTCATTTGATCTCTTGAAAAAAAAAATATCAACATCTAATCTACACCTCCCCCAACAAGACATATTGGTGATTTATTTAAACAAGACAATTCCAAAGAGGATCCAAGAATTCTGCATTTAATATTAAATTGGCTTTTCAATGGCTCCATGTGTCATTCTTTCTCTTAACGTTTTAAAAGAAAATGCTCATTTCAAAAGGAGCTGTTGTCTGTTAAATGCCATATTGTCTTGGTTGAGATGCAGAATTTTTTTTTTCCTGGTCGAGTTAAAAAAAAAAATCAATAGGGGGCCTTTAAACAAAAAATTGATCTGCATTTCACGATTGTGCAGCTGCCTCGTCTAAAGACATTCCAATGGAGACCATCAATTATCTCAAACAACAATTAGCCAAACAAAAACACTAACACATCCATAGAAAGTCAAGCCTATTCTCATTGGACGATTTCACATCATTTTACCAAGTGCGGTCTTGAAAGGTCACGAGATATGAAATGGTTGATGCTTTGGGAAAATTTGGAATAAATTCATCTTTTGGGAGCTATGACGATTATGACTAATATGAGATCAAGAATATTAGATTTTTTTTAGATTTTTATCAAATGGCCAATTTTCTTTTTATTTGATGATAGTAATTCGCTCATCAGTTACGAACAAAAGTTACAAGTCACAGTGACTTTTTGTCATTTTATTACTTGACAAAAAAAATCTAAATTCCTTTCAGACAAAATATCCTATAAAAAGTTCCAAGTCAAGTTGACTTTTTGTTTTATTCCTTAAAAAAAAATAATAATCATCGCAAGTGATTTTTCGAACCACATTCATTAGAAATTGATAAACTGTGTTACCTAACATAAATTACATATTACTTTAGAAATATGATCAAACTTATTAAGTCACAGTGACTTTTTGTCATTTTATTACTTGACAAAAAAAAATCTAAATTCCTTTCAGACAAAATATTCTATAAAAAGTTCCATGTCAAGTTGACTTTTTGTTTTATTCCTTAAAAAAAATAATAATAATCGCAAGTGATTTTTTGAACCACATTCATTAGAAATTGATAAACTGTGTTACCTAACATAAGGTTGGACAGGCAACCCTAAACCTTGTCACGTACAAGCGGGGAATCGAAACCACGCCACTTGACTCAATAACATACCTTATTATTATTATGCAACGTGCATCTATTAACCATTTGGCCTACCTGTGTACTCATTGGCGTTATTGTAGGCAGTGGGTCTAGGACAAGGGTTAGGGTTAGCTCTAGCCCTGTTTATATCTCGTCACCTTTGACCAAATCTGCAGTTGGCCTTAAAATTTAGATCTAACTCCATTTCATTTTTATTTCTTGCACAATATAATCGAAAGTGATCGAATGTTTAGAAAACACTTTCACCAGAAATTTGTGACCATATGCTAACTCACAGACTTGTACGAATCAATACATACGATAAATTGTTTATTGACCACCAGATAACATTAATGAACCATTATATAATATCCTTTACACAAATATTTACATGTAATATCATTATTCATATCAACAATCTATTGTTTTTGATAACTTAACAACCAATACAATCTTAACGTCATTACAACTTTCTGCTGTTAATGTGAAAATACGGGCCTGATTTGTCAAGTGTCGCATTCTAACGCCGTCACGTTATCAATGTGATTACCGCATGTCGAGTACTAATAAGGCTGTGATTTATTCAATTATTTCACGATAAACCGTTGTATTTGTTCACGTTAAATAAAGACAGATGGCTAATAACCAATGAAAATCAAACAAGTTGTTTAAACCCGATAGTAGAAATGACAGCTAACTTATCACAGTTATCTCATATTTTAATTAACTATGATTGAATAATTAAAAACTGTTTATTGAAACCACTCCTAGCTCTGATTAAAAAAAATAAAAAGACCAATTTACGATTTTTTTTTTCCACTTGTCAAATCTCAATTGATATTACGCGGATACGCCATTTAGCTAAAATGACGATAAATGGGCGTATCGTCTCTGATCAATTGATAATATATAGTCCACCAGCGGAAGTATTCTGACACTCGCCAAAAGACCTGCAGAAATATAATTAAAACAAATAGATTTTGGGTGGAAAGAAATTAAATTATTTCAAAGCCATTTTCGAATAAATCTCGATGTAATCTAATTGTCGGTGAGACTTTCAGACGTGGAAGTCCCATGATTCTATTAGCGAGGTACAGGACGACTTCTTCTCTCACTTAATTCAAATCGACGCTGGATTTGGCTAGAAACAGATTTTTGGTTCCTGTCCTTATTTCTTTAATGTCTTCTTAACCCAGATACTATTCCTGTCACTGGTTCAATCTTTTTGGTTTCACAATGAAAGACAAATTCATATTAAAATTTCTGGGGATTAATTAATTGGACAAGAACAAAATGACGGATTATTTTTTACGTCTTTGATGTTGGAAAGACAAATTTATCAATTTTGTAGTGACTGCAACAGAGACATATGATAATGGAACAAGAGTTGAATATCACACCATAGTAAATCGTGTTTAATGTCACATATAACAAATTGACAATAGTAATTTTGAGACCTAACAAATGTATTTTTTGACATTTAGTATTGGAACATGCGCCAAACATTTGGTAGAATTTTGACCCGAACTTTTGAGACTTCTTAAATGTTTTTTGTATGTTTACTACTGTAACATGCTCCTTGCATTGAGAGAAATTTGCCCAGGCAGCAGTGCTATGCTTCATTTGGAAGACAGCAGTGTTCTTTTTCTTCAAATTTTAATTGACAAAATATTTATTATAGAGGTACACTGGCTACAAATGTTAATTCATGGGGGTGGGAGGGAGGCAGATATTTTCGTCCCATTGACATACTAAACAAAACAAATGACCACCCTGAAAAGTCCCCCCCCCCCCCCCGCACCAACAAAATAACACAATTTTAGCAAGTCTATTCTTCATACCACTTTAGAATTGATGAGCTTTTGATTATTAAAAAATAAATTATTTCTGTAGGAAAAAAAAAAAGATATGTGCCAAGTATCTGTGAGAAGGGCAGGTATAAAGAGAAGAGTTCGAGGGGACGCCATTAACTAGGAGAATGATTGAAAAGACACCTGTCAGACAATTAATTGGAGGTGTGTAAAATAAATTGTTGAAAGCTGTTTCTATACATCAACGTTCACAGATAGCTTTTTACGAAATGTAGCAAGTCAGATGCCAAAATGAGAGTCAAAGTCACGTTTTTTATGTTAGTAATATGCTACTAATGTGCCCTCAAGTCTGCAACAACTCAGAATACGCTAATTTAAGAACTAAATGCCGCTTGGTTTTTTTTCTGCCACTGATTCGCTGCTAATATTTCATATGATCTTGGATGGTTGCAATAAGAATGATGGTAATACGCTGAAATTACTAATCACTGCTATATTTATAAACGGTGGTTATTTTGCTAATAAAACCCTACGATAAAATCTGACAGCTATCATCTGACAGTATCTTGAATGACTAAATTTCAGGTGTCAGATATTTTTTTAAAAAAGATAATTGTAAAACATTACTTTCATGGCACAGAGAGAATTCACTGAGAAACATAATATCAGCTGTTAATGGACAGGTCATTTTGGGTCTAACACATGGTTCAATTTTATTTCAATAATTCGCTTTCTTGTAGGAGGCTTTAGCAGTGTGAGGAAACCAGCGGACCCAGAGAAAACCCATGAGGTGGGACAAGCGACCCTACAACCATGCCAACTGACTTAATGACAGACAATATCTTATGATACAGCATGCATCGCTAACAATTCGACCATCCAACCCATGAAACTAATTGTGTTACAAATAAGTTATTTTAAAGTTCATTCATCTGAAAATGTTCATCATTTAAAAACAAATGTGTTAAAAGTCTGAAAATAAACTGTGCTCTTAGTAAGCAAGACTGACAGGACTAAAGGAGAATAATATCTCATTATTCTCTTGTTGTTTAAAACCAGATAATCACACCTAGTTGCCAAAATAAATTAAATTATCCATTCTCTAGAACTACCTACATTAAATCTATTAACCTTATCCAGTAGGACTTGTGGAGAGAAAAAATATTCCGATATCAGATAAACACAGTTAAGAGACGTCAGGCTAAAATTTCATGGAGAAATCTGGCAAATATCAAAATTTAATGGTTGATAGAACGTGTAAATGGAAGGTTGAGAGAAAGACGCGAGAAAACTCTGCGAGTTGTTACCTCATTGTTAAACAATGAATAAAGTCGCTTTGTATACATAAAGTCTACACATGTCCATTTATATATTACATGATGGAATTCATCAGCAGACGGAATGCACGCAGGAAGTTGGCGAAGTACATTTTAATACTGAACAATGAACTGTTTACAGATAGCATTACTCAAATGTTTGGGCAAACGTTTCAAGCTATTGAGCAAAACAGCGTTATCATAACACATGAGCTTGCATTAGTTCTGGCTTCTTAAATCTAAAGGGGGCCACAGTGAGTTAGGTGCTGCATGGGTGTATTGGTGCATAATAGTAGGATGTTAAACCCCACGGGACATAAACTGGGTCATTTTGAGACTAACACACTGTATTATGTTTGATACTGACTCAAGTGGCTTGGTTTCGATTCCTTGGTTGTACATGACAAGGGGTAGGGTCACCTGTCCAACCTCTAGGTCCTCCAGTTCCCTCACACAGCTAAAGACCTAGTTTGTGTTGAGTGGATGTTAAACCCCATTTTTCTTTCTCTATAACATTATACCAAGAATTAAAAAAAAACAGAGGAATATCTTAATGTTAAGTTAACCCATCCATACAAATTGTCTCAACTAACAAAATCTGTCGGCCGTTTGAAGCAAAATGATTTCTTTTTATATCTGAAGTGAAAATTGATCAATCAATCGGAGGAAATCGTGTCCAGCCTTACAACAGGGAAAAGCTACCAAATAGATCTTTCATTAGTGTAATAAAGCTTTTCCTCCTCGACACAATGTAACAGATTAAACGCCTCATCATACCATGTTTGGCCATCAACGTAAACGATGTAATGACTGTTTGGATTGTAGTACTAATACTGTTTAACGTAGAATTCCGATTCGCAACACACAAGACTAGATAACTCCACTCAAATATTTTTTGATCTGGTTTCAGCTTTTTCGATTCCTGTGTCAATATGAGCTTTGGTACGAGAAAATCTGAGAAATTTGCTGTTAATCATTCTGGCCATATTTTCGGCTTGCTGAATGCCGTATTTGTTGATATTTTATGCATTAAAGCCACTGATCAATATTTGACGGATTTTGAATCTATTACAAACTTCAATATTGTGAAAATGAAATTAAATGCAGATTAACATCCTACTGTTCTGGACCGACTGAGCGATTGAAAACAGGCATACGCCATACAGTGTGCTATGAGGGACATTTTGCCCAGGCAGTGGCACTATGACCTACTCTTATATCGAATTCCAACTGCCAAGGGATCTTTTACGTGCCCCCATATGTATACACAGGAACTCAGTTTTTTGTACCATCCGCATGACTAGACAGCTGTCTTTGTCAGGCTCTCTGTCAATATCTAGTGCAAGCAATATCAGCCTAACAATGTTTCAGTTCAATTTAGTATTTACAAAGATATGAATGATGTAGTGAATATAAACAAACCAGGGCAACCTACACATATTGACTAAAATCTTTTGATGGGCCTCTTTTAAATCCAATTGAATCCAAGCCAGGAGATTATCTTCTGATGATGTTTAGAAATTGTCCGATGACAACCAGCAGCTCTAAGTAACTGTCAGTGGATTAAGTGTCAGAAGGATTAGAAATTGTCTTATGACAACCAGCAGCTGTAAGTTACAAACACAATTACTTCAACCATTAATCGCAAAGATTTTCTTCTACTTTACATTTTGTTGAAACCTATCAACGCAAATGTAGCGTTCTTTAAATCTCAAATTATTTATCTGCTGCAGGGAAAATCAGTAATTTCAAATTTTGGTCAATTTAAATTTTTTTTTTCTCCAAAATTTCATTTTCCTGACTGTTCAACCGTTATATTCCATTTTATATTGGTAAATTTTATACATGTTTATATGAACGGCATCTTCGTAACGTTAAATTGGTGATTTTAATAAAGTTGATGAAGTCGTACAAAAACCACTGATAAATTCCTGCGATTTTTATCATCCCATCAGAAACCAATCATACATTGTATTAGCTATTAAAATCAGAAAAATTTCTTTCCTTTAGACGTGATAGTGAAAACGCTAACGTTGCCACCAGGAAGCCATGTCATGGCAGCCATTTCAATTTTCTCTTCTGCAAAATATATTTAACAATTTACGATCCGAGTGCCGTTTTTCATATTTTTTCTGTAAGTCATGACAACTGGAACGAGAAACTGAGAATTTTATTATGGAACTAAGTTTATTAGTATTGCATATCATCAGCCGAGAGGTTAAAGACTTTCCCATGTTCCTGACCCAAGTGGCAACTTTTACCCAAACATCAAATAATTACGAGCGAAATCGCAATCGGTTTTTGCATTACGTAAATCATGAATCAACACACTTATAGTTTCGAAATCAATGAATAGCCAATGTTTTACGACTCGCTGGTTCAACGCGAATATTGATGAATATTAGGAATTATTCCACGAAAATAAACACCCCAATCTAACTGGTCAGATCATATTTCACATGCTCAACTTTCATGCATTTCGACGATTGAATTGATAGCCAAACACTTTTCACGGAAGCAAGAAATATGATTAGAATTATTGACCAAACAGACGACTGGACTAGACCGTCGAACCCAAGGTCCATTATTTTTCATTAACTTGTGTATTCGGGTCGTGCTTTACGGCATCATGACTTAGTCACTATGTACATTTCTTTATCACTTTCTCTTCTTTCATTTATCTCAGTCCATTTTTGTTTTATTGATTTGAAACGGTTACTTCATTACCATAAGAATCTGTTAATCCTACTGCCGACTGCCAACTTAACATCTAATATGACAAGACAGAATACACCACTGACGATACCACACGATCCGAGTACACAACATTCCATTTGCTTTTACGACAAATTACAGGAAATTATTAGACAACTTTTCCTGGCAAACACAACTACTTTATCTAACAAGAAAGACATTCAACAGACAATTTTTTAAGCCAGTGAGCTTTTTTTTTTTAGCTTTATACAACAAGAAATAATATTCATAAGACAATTTTTTAAGCCAGTGAGGCTTTTTTAGGGGGGGGGGGTGGAAAAAGAGATAGAGTGAGAGAGAAACCACTTGGGGTTCTTATCTAATAAGGCAGCATGATAAAGGTCAATAACAATTTTAATTTTTATCAATAAAAAGTAATAAATTAACGTTAATTAATAAATAACGCTTTGGAAGTTAATTGAGAGAGAGAGAAATGGGCTTTAATGGCCACTCAACACAAACTAGATCATTTCAGGGCTAACACATGGTTAATTTTATTTCAATAATTCGCTTGTACATAGGGGTCTTTAACAGTCAAGTAAACGTAGAGAACCCACAAGGTTGAACATGTGACCCTAGTCCTTGTCAAATACACCCAGGGGATCAAAACCACATCAGTTGACTAAATGACAGAATTTATGATACAGCGCGCATGTGAGTGGCATCCCTACACATGTTAAATATGTGGATCCCTGATACTTGCATAACTATAACATTATTATTCTTTGAGAGAGTGATATAGACCCTTTAAAGTTAAAGTATAAAGATTACATGTACATGTATATTCTGTGTTTAAATCAAGTGTGCTGTCCCTTTAAAGTGTATTCTGTGTTTTAATCAATTGTGCTGTCCCTTTAAAGTTAATGTAGATTCTGTGTTTAAATCAAGTGTGCTGTCCCTTTAAAGTCAAAAGATTGCATGTGTATTCTATGTTTAAATCAAATGTGCTGTCCCTTTAAAGTTAAAAGATTCCATGTAGATTCTGTGTTTAAATCAAGTGTGCTGTCCCTTTAAAGTCAAAAGATTATATGTATATACTGGGTTTAATCACGCGTGCTGTCCCTTTAAAGAAGCGTGCACATGTTAATTACGTGTGATTAATGACTTGCCGTAAACTATGAATTATGGTAACTGACAGATTGTCTTTCTTTTTCTCCACAAAAATTCCTGTTTCGTGGAATAAATGCATGTTGGTTAGCCAATTAACTAGGCTTTACATTTTAGGTAGAAATATTCGGATTAATCAGTGTAATTGGGGGTAAAAAAGGAAATGAAATTAGGTTTAAAATTCTGTATTAATTGAACTAATGATGAATTGGCGTGCACGTAAAAGATCCCTTGGCAGTTGGAGTTTGATATAAGATTAGGTCATAGTGCTGCTGCCCCAGCAAAATTTCCCTCATAGTACACTGTATGGTGTATACCCGTCTAGATTAGCCCTGTTGAACATTAAACATCCATGCAGTGAGCTTTGAGGAATATTTTTGCCTAGACGAGAGTTCCTAAAAACTTTAGGTGCCATGCCTTTGGTTCTGTACCACTGACAACAGGGAAACCCCCCCCAGGAGAATCAGAGAAACCCCCTTGGCCAATGCCATGATCGCAATAATAAAATTCTAAGTTTCTCGTTCCAGTTGTCATGACTTACAAAAAAAAAAGATATGAAAAATCTGATTTCAGCCAGTGGCCTACTCGCTGAATCACTGTGACTAGAGTAAATCAGAAAATGAAGTGTTGTGTTGTGTGGGGGTTTAGGGTGGAAGTCAGTGGCCACAATCTCCATATAATAGTAACTTGAATAAAACCAGTACTAACCTGTTCTGGTTTGAGACCCGGAGGAACCCAGGTGTATTCCTCAAGTGGACAGCCGCTGTCATCGTCCGACGTCGAGTTACGTTTAGCATCGTGAATCAGGCGCTGAATACTTCGATCTTGATCACTGCCAACAGACATATCGTGTGTCTCCGGTGGACATTTGCAGTGACGGCAAATTTTTCTGAAAAGAAAAAAAAATGAGTTAAGTAAATTTGTCGTAATAACTTTCTGTAGAATTATTTACAAGCGATGAATAAAAGATGTGGAAGGAGGACGGCTGACATTATCCTGCCGTCTGCATGAAAACATTAAATGTCTTACACAGTTCAATTCACAATGATAATGAAAACATAGGCAGTTGTCAGCACAAAATAGAAATTGTTTTAGGTCCATTTAGTGGCATTGACTTTCTATTATCCTCCATCTACAAGACTAATATCCTGTTGTGTGCGTCGTCTGCTCACGGCACCGTTCGTATTTGGTCATGTAATTTGCCATATAAGGTCAAAGTGTTATGTATTCTGTTATACATAATCGCCAATATTAAATACCCAAGCTTAAAGCAGACGGACAATATAACCGATCTTCAATAATAACCCATACACGCCAAACATATACCACCAAAGTTCAAGGGTTATAATCTTTAGTTCTGCTGTTGTCCTCAATTTCTATCTATCACTAGTCGGATCAATCAACAAGAAAATCTGATTACGAGTCTGTAAAAAAAAAACATTTTCACAAGCAAACACTTGGCTTACATAACACTCGCTGGCAAGTATTTGTATTCGACTGGAGGATTTAATGGAATATCTAAAACAATATCTCCATTACAGCCATTCTAGAACTTCTCTCACAAGTAAGTCTTTCCAAACGCATTAGTATTCCATCCCTATAGCATTTTCCTATTAACACTTTATCCATATTGCCTTATTATTTTCCTTTTCTCACTCATATAATAGCAATCGTTATACATATATATTTCACAAGACGAGTTGGTGTGCACGTATGTTGCATTGAGAGGACTTGTGCCACTGAACAAGGCTGTCAGAAACACACATCTTATTCTATATATAAATAATGCCTACAGGCAAATAAAATAAAATTCTAATAAACTGCTTCGCTACCAGGCTCCGACGTGACAACCATGTCCTTATTGCACCTGTTGATAGGAAACAAATATAATGAAATGTTGTTTTACGTCCTACGTTTACGCACCAACTGGGCTGATAAAGACAGACAGACATACACCTTCAGGTGTGCCAAGACGTAAAATGTCCCTGAAGAGTGGTGTTGTTTCGGTCGACTCTTCATTAAATCCCAACAGTCAAGGGATCTTTGACGTGCATGTGACGTTTCCATCGATTCTTCATCATATCCAAACGAGCAATGGATCTTTGATATGCATGCCATATCAGGGGTTGAACTTGTTTTTTGTCAAATACGAGCAACAAGACATATTTTCTTGTCAGACTGATACAAAAGCAAGCCAAGTTATTAAAATCCCAATGAATGTGAAACATTTTTTGTACATACCTATCAAAATAAACAGAACCTAATATTCAAAGACATGAAACCATAAAATAGTTCAGCAACTATCATTCACTGCAGTTGATCAATTTTAAAAATCCAAATATATGTTCCTGTGGGAGTTGTAATCAAATATCCACTATTATTACTACACAAGTTTGAGGAATTCAAGTATTACATATTATAAACTATGGTATTTCTACAACACAAGACTTGGTACGGAAGTTTGAGAAATCCAAGTATCACAGAAAAAAGTTGTCTTACATATTATAAACCATGCTACTATTGACACCAGTTCAGCTTGTATGACATCCAACAACTACAGACCATCATCAGACAAGCAGTATCTCAGCCACTAAAACAACCAATTAATTAATCAGCTCCCTTGATATACATACACACACAATAACCTAATCTGATAAATCCTTACAAGTCCTGTACATACTTGATGAGTTGCTCCTTGTCTTCCGATCTGTTGTCTTCTACATCATAAATAATCCCTTGTAACACATGTCTCCAAACATAAGTCCTTTTTTTTGAGAAAGATTAAGTTTTTTGGGGGGTCCCCACTGTGATAAATACCCTAAAATATCCTTTCAATGGGTGAAAAGACCAACAGTTAACTCTCCCTTTTTCTAAGCTCAGCCTTTGATCCTGTGCTTTCTATGTCATTATACATACTAGCAGCTTGTACAGCATGTGTGGTTATAATGAATAGAGTGAGAGAGAGAGAAGGGGCAGTGGGATACCAACATAAGCAGGTTGCTACTTTGTCTATTAGGTTTGAATTGTTTGCTGTGAGACTCCCTGTCAATCAAACTATGTAGAGTTAATGCTCTTAATTACTAGGTCGAGAAAGATCAAAGGGTTTTAGAGATTAGGTCAGTTTGTATACTAGTATATAATAATATGTAAGAATGGTTTATGTTGGAGGTGTTGTAATTCAACACATGTTCCTTAACACCCGTAATCTACATGACAATAAGATAATAAAATTCACCTGGTTTAACACAAAACATCCATCATCACCTATACTCTCTTAAACACAAGTTAAAACTTTTAATATTAAATCCTTTAAAGGCATTAAGCGGTATTTAGTAACTGGACAGAGCAATAAACTATAACAAATACTTACTGATATATTTAGGCAACGTTTCCGAGATTAATTTCAAATACATCCTTATAATCTTTATAACTTATAATATTAAATCCTTTAAAGGCATCAAGGGGCATTTAGTAACTAGATAGAGAAATAAATTATAACACATACTTATGGAAGAACAATTACTACTTTATTTATGCGATGTTTCGAAGATTAATTTAAAATATATCCTTATAATCTTTATAGCTAATATCATTTCTTAAAATATTCTCCCCCTGATACCAAATCTTCTTATAACTGAGCCGTGCATATTCTGACCCCCTAGACCACATCAGCTTATAACCCAGCCATGAAAAGAACAGTGACATAATCTTTCTATGACATTTATATATATTTACAGATTTTTGACACCTGATTTATGACCAGTTGTTAATATGTCTAGCAATCTATTGTTTTAAATAAATGAAAACCCTATAGAATTACATGTAGACACTAAGTATCTGCTTTCATATGGAGTTGGGGGGTCTAGTGATTTAACCCTTATTGGAGAGAGAGAGAGAGAGCAATGGGGTTTAACGTCCACTCAACACAAACTAGGTCATTTCGGGACTAACATATGGTTTAATTTTATTTCAATAATTCGCTTGCGCGTAGGGGTCTTTAGCAGTGGGAGGAAACCGGAGTGCCCGGAGGAAACCCACAAGGTTGAGAAGGCGCCCCTATTTCATGCCACATATGCTCACACCAGGGCTCGAAACCACATCCGCAAGCCAGAGGTGACCGGCCAGCTAGAGGTCGAAGCGCGGCACTCTAGACCACTAGGCCATCCCAACCCCCCACCCTTCCTGGTTTAAAACCTGATCCATATATGAAATGGGGTTTAACATCCTACTGTTCTGCTCCGACTGGGTTAATGAAGGCGGGGAAACCAACTCCCAAGGGAGAGCGAGAGCGAGAAATGGGGTTTAACGTCCACTCGACACAAACCAGGTCATTTCGGGACAAACATATGGTTTAATTTTATTTCAATAATTCGCTTGCACTTAGGGGTCTTTAGCAGTGGGAGGAAACCAGAGTACCCGGAGAAAACCCACGAAGTTTGTCAGGCGACCCAACTCCTTGCCAAGTACAACCGGGGATCTGAAACCATGTCAGTTGACTCAAGGGCAGGCCGTATGATACAGCGTACGCGCACTAACCATTCGGCCATCCAATCCCCCTAACTGCCAAGGGATCTTTTACATACATTTCAGTGTATACACAGGACCTTAGTTTTTCATCCCATCCAAACGACTAGACAGCCGTCCATCACGTACCAGTGACAAGCGGAAAACATGCTGGAAGATCTCATGGAAATTTCTCGGCCATCTATCGATCTCTTATCAATGTACAGTGTGTTTTTATTGAAATAAAATTAAACCATATGTTAGTCCCAAAATGAATTAATGTTGTACCCCCTTCTCTCTCTATTCTTCATGCATATATATTCACCTTTTAACCAACAAACAAACTCTCCCACTAAAAACTAAGTGTATGTAAATGTAAATGAATTTTCTATGTTTATGATTTCGACAGGTCTATAATCAGTGTTTTTGAGTCCGAGTTCTAATTCAATATTCCGTCTCTTCTAAATTCCCTCTGTGAACGTTTCCGTCTAAATTGGTAAAAGACACTCAAGGGAGCCTGTGACAATATACAGCAATTACTGGTCCTCGATTCATGCATATTTCACGAGATTAAACACCAACGAATGGAACATCAACTTCAACTAAGCTCATGTGTCAGCACAATGGCAGCCATTTTTTGGAGGATTTTATGTAATGCTCAAACAACGATTTTTGGACTTGGTTTCTTGTCAATTTGTAATACAATGACCTTTGAAACCTTTACACAAATTGTATTTTTTTTTTGTTACAGGTTATTTTTAGAACAGTTGGAAAGTTTAAAAATTTCACATGCTACACTAGACATCAGAATGGTTAGATTTCCGGGGATAGAATACTGAAATTGAATATAGAGAGAAAGAGATAGAGAGAGAAAGAGGATTTAATGGCCACTTAACACAAACCAAGTCATTTCCGTGCCAACATATGGTTCATTTTTATTGCAGGTAGGGGTCTTTAGCCAAGGGAGCAAACCCATGAGGTTGAGCAGATGACCATACCAACCATTCCACTTGACTCAAAAAACAGACCGCCAAACCCTAAACATAGAACCGAAATTCCCATTAGCGGGATTTTCTGTATGAAAATGACCTTCCAAAGGGACCCAATATCCTACCCAACCATAAAGATCAACAGGGATATTTTCCCTTCAAATATTTTGTTTCTGAGAGAAATGTTGACCCCAAAAATTGGTGCCAAATTTTAAATTCTGGCAAAGTTGATTGCATTAATTTAAAACAAAAACAAAAATGACTAACATCTAAAATATTTTAAACAATAAATTCCATAATAAATCATCAACTTGGTAACCCCACAGGTGACATAATCGAGGTTCAACATTTTAAACCCTGACCAAAAATACCACGAACCATCCATATTGTTTTTTGTACATAATTCTAACCCAACAGATGACATTTTAAACTCGCCCCGAATACCAATCTTTCCATATTGTTTTTTGTACTTAAAAGTTTGTGTATGTAAAGATGTTATAAGTAAAAGCGGATCAAGAGTTCGACCAGGACCAGGGTTAATATTGTTTGTATAATAACTAATATCGCTTATTGTTAAACACATGGTAGAAAGTATAACAGTTATTTTTTAAATGTGAGGAAATAGACAAAATGTCTCTACACTTCCTCCGACTTAACAATAAGCTTTACTAAATCTATTAAATAAATAAACTGGGTAATTTAACACAAAGAACCGTGAGTTATCTAATCCCTTTTATCTTTCTTTAATCTCTGGGTTATAAAAATAACCACCTATATGTGTTAATTGTTTATGAAAATAGACAGTTATATGGCCTACCTTTGTCTTCTATTGAATCTTTGTTCTTTTAGAAATCAAATTAAGTTTGAGACAATTTAGCAATCACTGTTGAATTTGTTTTGTTTTCCATTGATTATACAACTGATCTCTGATATTGATCTAACATGAAATGGTTTTTTTAACGTCATGTGTTGTGATTGCGGTAGCAGACTTCAAGTGACCAAGAAACAGATTATCTAATTATTTTCATGCATCAACTGGACTCATGAAAAGCGAACTTTTATTCTTGTATAGATTTCCAACTGTCAATGGATCTTTAACAATATTTGAAGATGTAGTAAGCCACCAGAAATTCTTCATGGCCACAAACGACCATATATATTAAACAAAATGCAACTGCAACACTGATTTCAAATATTGCATCATTTAAATCCTGGTGTAGTATTGTCCATGCATGAAATAAAAATTCAAAGCATTTCCACCTTCGTAAAAAAAATAAAACTAAAGAGATCAGCGTAAACTAATTGATTTACTTTTCAATCTTTAATTCCGCTGCCAATTGCCAAAGATGCATGACTAAGCCAAGTTACTTGGTGTTGTTATAAAACGACGCGGCAAAAAAGTTATTGATAAATAAAAAAACAAACCATTAGTAATAATTTCAGCAGACGTAATGTCCATCACAACCTCCCGTCGAGAATAATGTTTGAAACGCTGCCCACAACGAGCTCAGCAGAAGTGTAGCTATATTTGTTATGTTTACGTGGATTTTAAATAATATTGATCAATGAAAGGAGAGGAATTTATGGTTTGTTGGCCGGTTGTACGACATTTAATAACATCTAATCACCTCCCAACAAAATAATGGAATGAAAGTTTTGTATTTGCAGCAAACAATTCTGTAATTTGCAAGTGTAAAAAGAGCAGTGTAGCATACTGCAAGATTTATAATGGTTTCTCGTAGCTGTCACAATAACGGCTGTATTGAATAATAAGCTCACATTGTTATCGTATGCACATCATTACGAGATACATTAGTCGTAGGCGAGGGTGAAAAAAATTAATACAAATTCATTTTGTGGAAAGAGTAGCTAAAAGGAATCAGTGGGTAGTTTTTTCTGTCAGATGGAATTATTGGGATTTTATAGATTTAAATGGTGTAAAAAGATGCCTTGTATGAAGATGTGATTCAGGTGCAAACCCTATAAAGAGAGAAATGGGGTTTCATTTCCATTCAACACAGATTAGGTCATTTCGGGACTAACATATGGTACAATTTAATTTGAATAATTCGCTTGCAAGTGTATGTCTTTAACTGTGGAAGGAAGCTTGAGGACCCGGAGGAAACCTACAAGACTTTTATCCACCACTGAAGAAGACAATTACCAACACAGAACACACTAATCCATGTGAACTACCCAAATTAACAAGTGGTACAAGATGTTCCCAAATAAGAAACTTTACTACTAATATACATCAAAATTTATTTTTTAAGGAGAGAGAGAGAAATGAGAATTAACGTCCACTCGACACAAACTAGATCATTTCGGGACTAACATAATGGAAACGACCATCATTTATATGAGGGAGAGAGACAACACAAACTAGGTCAGTTTGGGACTAATGCCTTTTCAAATACAACGGGAGAATCAAAATTGGTTGTTTTTATGGATGTTTAGACGAAGCCTCCATCATTGATGTGAAGGACACCTGTAAACTACACGTAGATACTTATAGTGTTTCATTCATCACAAAACATGAAAGGCGACAGATACTTCTTTTTAAGACTGAGAATCAAATAAACTGTTATTAATAGATTTCGAGAAATTAGATCCACAGAATAAACTCAGCTAACGAGTTAAATTTTTCTTAGTTGTAAGTCAACCTCTTTTTAAAAAAAAAATCCACAAAACCGAGACAAGATTAGCAATACATAATTCTTGTAACAAGTCCTGTTTCTATAACACAGGTAAAAGAGATTTGTTAGATGCTTGGTTAATAAAAACCATTTATTATAAGACTGACTCTTAACTACATACCAGAATCTGTCCACGGCACAGTTATTAAACAGGCCAGATATAGTAGTCAGGTACTAGGTGGATATATTCAGAATTTACTCATAAAATTGTATTCAGATTCTTTTATAAGGAAAAAAAATATATGTTACCTTCACAATACTTTCTTTTTGAGACTCTTATCAATAACACAACAATTATGGCTAATAATTGGTTGTTTGTTTGTGGGTCTTTACTTGCACTTCCAACAACTCATTAACTGTGGGTATATGTTTCTATAATGCCCAGTAAAATGAACTAAAACTGTGATATATGAGTGATATTGCCCTGTACTAATATTGCCCAGTAAAATAGCCAATGAGAGAGAGGACTAATTAAATATACCTGACACAGGTAATAAAGTGTTCTACCTGTTGTCACAACTGTGTATTCAGTGTTGATTACCTTTGATGCTTGTCAAGTCTAGCGAGTTACTGAATGGGATAAATAAACATTCCTGATTGGCTACTTATTGTTCTCTTTAATTAATAAACATTTCCTGATTGGTTAGTTATTGGTCTCTTAAATTAATAAACATTCCTGATTGGCTGATAATTGTTCCTGTTAATTGATGGTTTTATTGACATAGAATCATCAGAATTCACTCCAGACATCCACAGTAAACAAGTAAACATCCAAAAACAATCAAATATTTAAATTTATCCTTTTTTCAGGTGTGGCAGACATAATGTAAATAATTAAACCATTCAAAATTCAAATAACATGACCATTGACCAAGTGACAGTATTATAACCAGATATTTTAAAATCTTGGTGGACCAAATAAACTGACATGTGATGCAATGAGGTATATATATACAAAGTTAAAATGGATTAGGTTTCTTTAGCTGTTAACAAATGAAATTGGGTTTACCGTCCTACTGTTTTGCTCCGAACTGGGCAATGAAGACAGCCATATGCCATACAGTGTGCTATAAGGGAAGATTTTACGGAGCAGCAGCACTACAGCCTACTCTTATATCAAATTCCAACTGCCAAGGGATCTTTTATGTGCACGCCAATGTGTTCATGGGACCTCTATTTTTTTGTCCCATCCAAAAGACTAGACAGCTGTCTTTGTTAGACCTCCATACTGCACCACTGACACCCTCCATTATACAATTTATTCAACAAAATATAATGGATGATTCATTTTAGTCCCAAACCGTAAATCAATAACAACGACACCCTCCATTATAACAAAATACATATTAAAATTTCTGAAATATACAATATCAGCACATGTATATATATATAAGAGAGATAAATGGAGTTTCATGTCCACTTGACACAATCCAGATCATTTTGGGACTAACATATGGTTCAATTTTATTTCAATAATTCGCAAGGGTCTTTAGCAGTGGGAGGAAATTGGAGGACCAGGAGAAAACCCATGAGGTTAGACAGTCGACCCTACTCCTTGTCATGTACAACTGGGGAATCAAAACCACACCAGTTGACTCGATGACAGACCTTATGATACACATGCCAACCATACGCCCTCCAACATCTCACATCATGAGAATAGAAGAGACCCCGCACAATAAATCCACATCATGATATAAATAATAATCTCTGTCCATTGAATATAAATCTTAATTATCTGTGGATCTATGATATGTAATACCATATTAATATATTCCTCTTTTTCTCCTCAAACTGTCAGCCATCGATGGCGCCTACTCTGTCACTTTTCCCTGGAGGAAAATCAAACAAGTGCTTTCGTTTAAAGCCAAATAAATTTCCAACATTTATTTTTTAGAAAATAAGTCAAAAATCAATAATAAGAAAAGAATTTACTTTTAAATTTGGAGTCAGTTTTTGACTTGTGCCCAAAGTTAAATTGTCAGTTTTTGACTATGTCCAAAGTTAAATTTTGATCAAGGGCAGATAATTTGAATTTGTCGAAGAGAACGGAGTGATACCACTAGGGATACCGAGAATGGGTTAGTGCAGAAAAGCACAATGTTAAACCCCATTTCATTTCACAAGTGACTGGTTTTATTTGAAAATGTATAAGGAATCCTTTTACAAGGTGTCAGACAATCTTAACACTTTGTGTTGGTTCTAGTTGTGGGTGTATATCGAACCATATTATAATTCCCAGGAAACAGGATAATAAAACATATACTAGTCTATGAGGTTACATATATATACACCAGGGGTAATGAATCCAGACATTCTGTATTCAGATAACTGTCCGAATTATAATTTTAATCTAGCTTTGACATTTTTTTGACATTTTTACTTGTACACCAGGGGTACGTAATGAATGAGTCACTTTTGTATCCAAGCATCTGTATTCAGATATCTGTCGGAATCATAATTTAATCTCGCTTTGACATTTTTACAACCAAAATATAAGTATATAGCTGATTTAGAATTCATGTTATGCATAGCTTCATCATAAATTAGAGTGTGTTGTGTCATTGGTAATCTAGTTGATGAATTACTGCTTGTTTTACATCCATTTGACATATCGCAACAAATTCTTGCTACTTTACGATCATGTAATGAGAGACAGAGAAATGGGGTTTAACATTCACTTGACATAAACTTGGTCATTTTGGGACTAACATATAGTTTCATTTTATTTCAATAATTCGCTTGCACGTAGGGGTCTTTAGCAGTGGGGGGAAACCGGAGTACTCGGAGAAAACCCACGAGGTTGGATAGGTGACCCTACTCCTTGTCACGTACAACCAGGGAATCAAAACCACGCCAGTTGACTCAATGACAGTCTTCATGATACAACGAACACATGCTAACCATTCAGCCATCAAACCCCTTTTATGATCGTGCACGGATCACTTTTGACATTCCTAAAAATTCTCGAGATGGAATGATGGCATTGTAGTACAAAGTTTGTACTCTGATTATCAATGCCAATGTTTTAAGACAGAAATTTTAAATCAGAAGAAATCACTTCTAATTAATGTTGTCACTGAATGAGTCAAATGTGTTTTGCGACTGATTACGCACAATGCATTGAAATTTTATGAAATTTTATTGCAATTAATTTAATCAGTTCAGAATATTAATCACATTTTGAAAAGATTATTTTAATGATCTAATAAATTTATTTTAATGTTTATCCAATCAAAACAGTCACGTGTAGTGATCATTAATAACGTTATTATTTTATCTGCTCGTAGTACGAGCGCCGAAAGATTAAATCTGTCCCAAAAAATCATTGAAAAGTCTTTGAATCTTTGGCATCTTTAAAGCGACAAGAAATACCAATTGTTGCCGAATATTACATCTTTATGCAAGTACATTAACTTTACGAACCGGGCATGAATCATGTGACCTCGCAAGCTTTTAATTGGTTCAGAGGCTAATTGAGGGCGAATAAAAAACAAGATTAAACAACCAATCACAGGGACAGAGGGAAGAGTCGCAGAAACAGATAAAAGACAAACTTAATTTAATCAAAGAGGAAAGAGAATTAAGGAAAATATTTTAATCACTGCTAGTTATGGAAGACTTTGAGTGGTTTTTGATCTTTTTGATAATATAATTCCATAGATTATTTTTGTTTTTTTCATCTGATGTCGTTACTGAATATTAAAACCATTTAAAACCCGGACTAAAAACATCATATCAAAGATATCAGCCATCAGTCAAACTAAAAGAATGTGCAGAACATTTCAGAATTTGTCAGGTCTCCTAAAATCTTTGTTTCAACAAGTCTGTCATTCCAGAAGAATGCACATTTAAAATTTACAAGTCGGTTTGTTCTTTTTTGATATCAATAAGTTGCTGCCGATAACCCTGTGCGTTTTTTCCACAAGGCTAGTGAGCCATTGATGTCTGTCACTTGATGTCTGCATTGTTATTACAGAAGGAAGGCTAGCTGATGAAGTTTGAAGTTTACACAATAAAATAAGTTCTTTCAAAATTCTAAATAATTGCATGTTACAATGCGGATATACATTTTCTGTCTCGCATTTAGGGTCCAGTTCGGATTTGACGATCTTTTCTCTATTATTTCTTAGATTACCAGTGATTCCATTACATTCTGAAATTACCTTGTGTCGAGTGGCAAAAACTGGATATCACAATCTAATTTCATTTAAATACTATACATGTACTATAAAAGTCATTCCAAAAGGACTTGATGATTTATTCTCTAAGTTTAGCAGCTTTCGTTTGTTATTTTTTAAAACTGATTTGATTCCAGATGTTCTGAAGAATGAAAACAGTTTTTAATGAGGTAAGAAAATGCGAGAATGTTGCATAATTCCTGGAGGAATACAAGACATTATATTGATAAAAATTCAAAAACACAACATTGTGTGGGAACCTGATTCCACGATGTCTGCGTTAAAAACTGCTGGAAGACATACATCATCATCTTTGTCACGAATAGCGAGAAGAAAGTGCGTTAATTATGGCAGCAACTAGGGTATTATTAAATACCGCAAGTACATATCAAGGAGACACAAAAACTAATTAAATGCTGAAAGTCATAAAATAACTCAAACATTCTGTCAGTTTTTCAAACAAGTTGCAGACAGAAAAGCGATTATAATGGAGTTAAAAGATTGTGTTTTATAATTAGAGAAAGTATTATTCTCACCTGGTTGTTAATTCAGGTGTAAATCAACAGGTAATGTGTTAATTACAGGTATGCTCGTACTTACCTTAGATTATGCAGACTAAAGAGAGAGTGAGAGGAAGAGAGAGTGAGAGAGAGAGAGAGAGAAAGATGGGGTTTAACATCTACTTGACACAAGCTAGGTCATTTTGGGACTAACATATGGTTCAATTTTATTTTAATAATTGCTCCTAGGGGTCTTAAGCAATGGGAGGAAACCTGAGAACCCGGAGAAAACACATGGTGTAGAACAGATGACACAGCTCCTGATCACGTACATCCATGCCAGTTGACTCAATGAATGACATTATATGATACAGCGTGCACATGCTAACCATTCAGCTACACATTTGAACCTCCCTGGTCACTTGCCACCAACAGGCCCTGGCCACCCACCCGCCCTAGTCACTTGCCACCCACCCGCCCTGGGCCCTGGTCACTTGCCACCCACCCGCCCTGGGCCCTGGTCACTTGCCACCCACCCGCACTGGTCACCCACCCTGGTCACTTACCACCCACCCGCCCAGGTCACTTGGAAGAATTTCCTGCATCGTTTATTGTCTCAATCTAATCTCAATCTTCCATTGACAGCATCCCCCCTCCCCACAAACATCCCCTGAACACAGACTTAGATTCTACTGATCGATTTTAAACGCTGATAGACAGACGTTTGAGTTCCACGAACCAAATTTAGATAACTATATTAAGCCGACGAAATGTTCATTCAAAGAATTTCAAGAACAAAAATAGAAAGCACTAATCAGTGTCTTGTGGCCTCAAGTCAACAAGAAAACCTACTAACAAAGGGATTTTATAAACTCAATTTAGTCTTAAATTACTCATAGACATTTCTAATTTGTTACGATGAAAACATTAATTATTGCCGCAAGAAATCTACAATTTTCAGATTGCTTTCTAAATGAAGAAGATGAAGGAAGCTTACAATATGCAAGCATACATGAATGACAAACTGTCAGTGGTGCAAGACGGTGGGCCTGACAAGGACAGCTGTCTAGCTATTCCAATGGGACAAAAAACTGAGGTCCCATGTACACATTGGCATGATTGTAAAAGATCTCTTCGCAGTTGGAATTTGATATTATAGTTGGCCATAGTGCCATTGCCTGGGCAAATTTCCATCACAGTACACGGTAAGGTGTATGCTCTTCTTCGTTAGTCCACTATATGTGCAGAACAGTAGGACGTTAAACCCTATTTTATTTCATTTATTTATGTGTGCTTTGTACAATGTTGTTGTTGCTTTGAATGTACATTATAATATTTACATTATGCCTGGACTTGTGTTAGATAAAAATATCTTCAAAAACTATAGGCTTAAGGATAAATCTGTGTCTGAATTAATTAATTACAAGCTAGCACCTTAGGAATGTGTCTGACAATGTCTGTGAGCAGTGACTCATTGCATGGCTTGCTATTAGCAGCAATAGATCCAGTGCATGAGGCAGGGTATGATTAATCTTTCTCACTGGCAATTTCCATCAAGCAAAGATTTCGCTAAACATGCCTAGATTTTTGTGAATGCCACCTTGAAGTAGTACTGACCTGTCGGAATTTATTTTGTAGGTATTTTGTCTACATATGGTTAATGTCTACCAGGCTCTGTGTGAATTTTCTCACAGCTCGCTACAAACTCCTCATGTCTAGCTATTCCAATGGGACAAAAAACTGAGGTCCCATGTACACATTGGCATGATTGTAAAAGATCTCTTCGCAGTTGGAATTTGATATTATAGTTGGCCATAGTGCCATTGCCTGGGCAAATTTCCATCACAGTACACGGTAAGGTGTATGCTCTTCTTCGTTAGTCCACTATATGTGCAGAACAGTAGGACGTTAAACCCTATTTTATTTCATTTATTTATGTGTGCTTTGTACAATGTTGTTGTTGCTTTGAATGTACATTATAATATTTACATTATGCCTGGACTTGTGTTAGATAAAAATATCTTCAAAAACTATAGGCTTAAGGATAAATCTGTGTCTGAATTAATTAATTACAAGCTAGCACCTTAGGAATGTGTCTGACAATGTCTGTGAGCAGTGACTCATTGCATGGCTTGCTATTAGCAGCAATAGATCCAGTGCATGAGGCAGGGTATGATTAATCTTTCTCACTGGCAATTTCCATCAAGCAAAGATTTCGCTAAACATGCCTAGATTTTTGTGAATGCCACCTTGAAGTAGTACTGACCTGTCGGAATTTATTTTGTAGGTATTTTGTCTACATATGGTTAATGTCTACCAGGCTCTGTGTGAATTTTCTCACAGCTCGCTACAAACTCCTCATTTCTAGAAAGTTTAACTGGAGAAAAAACAGACTCCCTTTTTAAAAAAAAACAACAAACACCCATTTTTACTTCTTTTTTTTTTAAAAAAAAGCTTTTTTAAAATGTTATGACTTTCAGTTTAAAATGAAATGGATCTGTCCTCTCTGTTGACATTTCAGATATTTCTTTTTAAACTTGCATAATTAGGCTGCCTGGGCAGAAAGAGATGAAAACAATTTCTTTAAAAATTCCACACATTTTGAGTTCTTCCTTGTTAAAAATGTCAAAATGGCCCATCATCGTACTGGGATTAGCAGGGAGGTCTGTAAAAGGTCATTCTTCTAAATGGTAACAACGCTTAAACACGAATTCCATGCAAATGCAATTATACGCGACAATGATCACAAGTCAATTAGTTGGCTCCCACTGGACAGATAAGCTCGTTTAATATCCTTTGTCAGAAAATGGACGAGGAGATAGTCACAATGAATATTGCAAATTCCATATTTTTTTTTCTCTCTCCCTCTCGGTCTCAGAAATTTGGACAATGTTGCAGTGACATACAAATGTTAAAATTTTTGTTGAACATTTGCCAATTATGAGCTTAGGTCAATAAATTTACACGTTTATGTGTATGTGTCAGAGATCCCCAGATCTTTTTTCTCCCCTTAATCTCCGAAATTTGGAAATGTTGCAATGACCTCCTCCAAATGCCCACAAAGTTGTCTACTAGTTTCAAAGACTTAAAGAGGAATTATGCAAAGGCTCAATCAAGTGTTTCCTTGGGCCTTAAATGTTATATATAAACTACTAATTAGGCATTATTAATTAACTTACCAAGATCATAATCAACTTCTGAAGGCATCGGATGGTTCCAATTTTAAGTAGTTTAGAACAGTTCGGCCATTTAATTCATAAATGGAGAAGCAAAGCTAAGACTCGAATGACCAGTATAGTGGTTATGATCAATACACACATCTTGTCAAAACTACAACCATTGACAACTTTGATCAAAATAAAGTAATTTGAATGAAATTTTCAATATATTCATTTTGTATTATCTTTTTTTGAAATATTATAGCGAGAACATCCAGTCCTTTATCTAAATGTTACATAATGCCTCTTTAATAATAATGAACTAAAGCCATTCAATTTACAGGTTTAGGTGTAAGGTCATCCAGTCTTTTATTTTAATGAGTTTTAAAGACTGTAGGGAAAGAAATTTATGTGAAATTAGATCTGTTTGATAGAAAACAACCAGTCCATGTTTTTGGTTCATCCAGTACTCCACTTATCACTGATATACAAATTTTATCACTGTACATTCCCCCTTCTCTACAGGAGGCTGGTCAACCTAGCCAACTTATAAATATCATAAAAAAAACAGCAGAGGGGCTTACTTAGAGCTATTTTCTTGTTCAATTTGCAATAATGCATGCACTTTAGATCCTAATGTCTGTAATATGAGTTTAGTGTAGTGGTTTCATTGGCTAATCCCTCACTTCAACCCCAAAAATGAGAATATAACAACTCATCCTGATCCTAGTGTAGTAAAGACAAGTAAAACGAAATTTTGAACTATAAAACACGAAATGAATTAGGAACTGTATCTTAATCAGATTGCGATTATAAGCTCATAAATATCAAACTGAGTTTCAAATTCAATTCAGAAGATTTGCCTTGCTTTTCTAATCCAATAATTAGCCCTTATCATCTTCAAAAACTTCACTGATATTAGCTTCTGAATTGGAATAAATTTGTTTGGATTTGGAAACTAAAGCCGAACATTTCCAGAAGCATGTTAACATTCATCACTCAAGCTGAACACCATTACACTAACTTTTGTCTAATCGCAAGAAAAAAGCAGCCAATCAAAGATATCATAACACACATTAACTTAATCAACCGATTTACGACTCTTTACCACAGGATTTTTTTCAGGTAATTTTTCAATTAAGGTAGGAATTTTTTTGCGATCGTTTTCATTAAAGGTGTAAATGATATCTAGGGTATAATGGTGGTGTCTGGTAATTGTCTTAAAGAAGTGAATTATATCATAAAACAACTTGGAACCATTTAAAACACATGTTTATTGACGGCAGCCATGTTATGGCTGGATCCATTTTTACTCCTAGACAAACAGATTAAATGTAATATATAATGGCTGTGATGTCTCGACAAAACAATATTTTACTAATTTCTTGATTATCTAAAGATAAATTGTATTTTTTGTGCAATCTTGCAGATAATTTTAATTTCTGTGCCATATGGCAAGCAGATAACTTTTATTTCTGTATTCTTGCAGCTAATTTGTATTTTTCGAACAAATTTTCCAGAAAGCAACTGATTTATTGAATTTTAACTACTCAGGGATCATTCTACTAGTTAAAGCGTACAAAACTACCAAGTTTTCCATTTTATTCTTATAAATACATTGGGAACTAAGGTACAATGTAAACCTTGGCATGCATGTAAATGAAGCTGTCGGGGCAAAATCTACTATGGTCAATTTGAGTGGACATTAAAACCCAATTCTCTCTCTCTCTCTCTACAGCATTTCTGTGATTTGCAACAACCAACAAACCACTATTTTAATATAAGCTTTTTTTTTACACATGGCATAACAACAAGTTGACATTTGTTATAAGCGTATCTGTGATTTGTAACAACCAAGCGAAAGTAATTTATACAGATACTGTACTATAAGAAAAAAAAGTTACCTAGCGAGAGATTGAACCGTGGGAGAGGAAGAAGCTCACTGATCTAATTTAACTGACAGTTGTAATGTGAGGGCTTTATATTGGATTCGACAGTAGCGACTGTTGAAGAGCACCTGATGGGACTGGTTCAACATAAGCCAAGTGTATCGTTAATCAACCGACAAAATCCCTGGTTTCAATTATCAGCTAATTGTTTAATAATATCTAAAGTATACCTTCAAATGTTATTAGCACTCGGTTGGCTGATATCCCTAATTTGTTTAGAGTACCAGGCCTTTCTGGGTTGGTCATATTTGACCAGTTTCTTTCACTTAAAAATACATTATACAACTAAATTAGACCCCATAATGTATATGAATTTACGCTTCGAACACAAGTATTTGAAGATTTGTTGGGTTTTTTCCCAAAATAGTATTTGTGTTGTTATTAGCACTCGGTTGGCCGATATCCCTACTTTGTGAAAGTATCAAGTCATATCTGACCAGTTCTTTTCAGTTTATATATACATAACAATATTAGACCTTAGTATAATATGGACTAGCTTCAAAATTAGTATTCAAGGATTTGGAGTTTGTTGGGGGTTTTTTTAAAACACTAGTAATTTACATGTAAGATTCAGGGGTGTTTTGGTTTTATTTATTTGAGAATTTGGAAGTGTTCTGTTTTTTGTACTTAACAACAAATAGTACATTGTATTATTTTACAAATTGCTAGTATTTGAGGTTTTTTTTGAGAAACATTTTGGGCATTAGGATATTTTGTTTTGTTTTTAATATAGAAACACTAGTATTTGAGGATTTAGATGTTTTGTGTTAAAGCACTAGTCTCTTTGGTGTGGATGTTTTTTTTATATGCACTAGTATGGAGTTCTTGTTTGTTTTTTTTAAAATCATTATAGCATTTGAGTATTTTTAAATGCATAAAAAAAAGTCTTCAAAATAGCCCACCCAGCTTACATCATTATTCAAATTTTTCAACAGGAAATACATTACATTTCAAATCTAATAAACTCAACAACAAAATGTATAAACATTTGAAGTGAATGAGGATATTGTCATAATATAAACGGTACATAGCTATCATAAACATCACTTTATGTCAATCATGGTGGATTTTTGCTCCACTTGTTTATAAAGCTTAATACGATGTAGTAAATGTATGTATCTCTGATGACAGCATTGATGTGAAATGGAGTTTACCATCTGGGATAATGAGATCTCCTGATTAAGGGGCAGTGCCTTACAATGCCACTACAACCCCCTCTAATGACAGAACCCTACAAAAACATTTCACTTCTAGTTTTTTTGAACCATTACAAACTTATTCCAAATCCTGGAATTTCTACATTGAGAAGTTTCGATTGTTAATTTACCTCTTCATGTTTACATTCAGCTCTCCCCTCAGTCACCAAAATTTATTAAAATGTTATATAACCATAATCGCTTCAAAAATTTGGATTCAATTTCCAAAATCCTAGATCTTTTGGCAGAGCTATTGAGAATCGGAAGCTACCTATATTAAGTTGACTATCATGTTATTTTTAACAACCATTGGCACGTGCCGAGTGCTTATAGAGAAAACAGCCGATGGACATCTGTTGGATTCAGAGGGTTTTTAAAATAGTTAGCCATTATTATTTCTAACCTGCTGAGGGCCAACTTACTTATTCACTCATTAGTTACAGTATACCTTTTATAAACAGACCAGGGCTATCATCCTGTACTCTTTTTACTCTAGTTTAAATTAGCCCAAGTTTTGATAGCGGCAAGAAATTTGTAAAAAGTGGCGTGTGTTCCCTGCAGGATCCCAGCGACTGGTGGAGTTTATCAACAGGAAAAAAAAACAAGGTGTCAAAAATTGTTGGAATAGTAAACGGTAGGCCACCCGTAACTTTGGTGTTAAAGTCAATAAGAGAAGGCAGAATCCTGGTGGAGGTTGATTTGTGCTTACAAATAAAACATCCATAGGTTAGAAACAACAGGATTTTTTTGAAACTGAAAAATCTGCATCCACATCTTAATCACAAAATCATTTTTTTTTTTTTGAGTTCTAGCTGTTCAATTGGGAAGAGTAATTAATGTGTATACTATGGCATGCACTTAAAGGATCCCTTGGCAGTTGGAATTCGATAATAAGAGTACATGTATGCCATGGTGCCACTGCCCGGCAAAATTTCCCTCATAGCACACTATATGGTGTATGCCCGTCTTCATTAGTCCTGTCAGGAACAGAACAGTAGGACTTTAAACCCTATTTCATATCACACAAAATTATTTTACTAGAAGATCATTATCATTAACCTGATATTCAAGAAAAAAAAAAGAGAAATGGGGTTTAACAGTGATACAAACTAGGTTTTTTTGGGACTAACATATGGTTCAATTTTATTTCAATAATTCACTTGGGGTCTTTAGCAGTGGAAGGACATTGAGAAAACCTTACTCATTATCACATACAAATTGGTAATTGAAACGTAACTGGACTCAATAACAGACCTTATGCTCTAAAGTGTATGTCAGACCACTCTCTCCCCCATCCACCCCAGTTCATCATCACCTTTTATTCAAGGTAGAAAGAACAAGTGAACAGACGTACTAGTGTGCATTCGTTTAATAATTGCCCATGTTTTTTTCTTATACAATGTACCTATCTCTTTCATAAATTTTTTCTTTTATGTTTTTTTCGTATACCATTTTCTTTATTAAATACGAAATAATAAAAATCGGTTTTGGATGACAACTAAAAAAAATAATCTGCTTCCGATGGTAACTACAAAAACAAGAGATTTACTATTATCCCGATGTAAATAAAACCACAGACGTATGCAAATATTTGTTTTGATAAGTCGTGGGTTAGGATAATAATATTGTCAATGCTTAAATACCCAACGATATAATACTTTCTATTGATGATACCTTAAAAGATATGTAGGAAACTCGAGGTAAAGTAAGATTCGAGAATTCGATAATATTTTGCAATATGACGAAGGATTCTGGTTTTTGTTTATATATACAACATCAGAGAAGCTATTCAAATAAACATAGACGCAACTAATGAGACATATAAAAAAAAAACATTGATAGAGTGCCAAAATAACTTTCTCCCTCTCTTACACGTCTGCTTCATTTTTAGTCAAATTCACGAGTCTAACCAAAAGTTATCACTTCAAAAGATCGAAAATGGCAAAAGAAGTTTGGAACATCTTTATTTTTTTTTCGTTTGCTAGCTGCTGCGAATCTGTAATCTTACTAAATTCTTACATTTCAAATTGGAAACTGAGAGAGAAAATTTCTTTTTTGTGCGTTTTCCTATTAATTCACTTTCACTAATTTAAACAATTAAATTTCGACCAAAGAACAAGAACTAGAGAGCCATTTCAGTTAAACAAATACAAGAGAGAGAGAGAGAGAGAGAGAGAGAGAGAGAGAGAGAGAGAGAGAGAGATCCATTAAACACAAAGTATGTAATTTCAGGAGGAACATATGGTTCAATTCAATAATCTGCTTAGGTGTCTAGGAATCTTTAGTTGTTGGAGAAAACCTGAGGACCCAGAGAAAACCCACAAGTTGGACAGATGACCCTACTCCTTGTCAAATACAAGCAAAGAATCAAAGCAGCCATTTGACTCAATGACGGACATTATGATCAGTTAGGGGGTTGTATGGCCAAAAATTTAGCATGTGCGCTGTATCATAAGGTCTGTCATTGAGTCAAGTGTGTTAGTCCCGAAATGACCTGGTTTAAGTGAAGTGGATGTTAAACCTCATTTCTTTCATTATGATAATTTACTGTTCGGCCACCCAACCCGATAAGTCAAGAACAACACTAAAGATAATGAAGACACAATTTCATAAAAAAAAATCCCATGAACACAATAGATGATGGTATTATGTTCCCAATATTATCTTAAGCTTTTTATGGTTTTTGAATTTGCTGATTTTGGCAGATTTGTCAGCCTACAGAACGGGTAGCGATTATGTAATAGATAATGTTTAAAAAGTTATTTTGAATTCAGACAGGAACAAATATATCTTAATACATGCTGAATGGTTTTAATATATAAACATTTCTGTCTGACATGAAACTGAAACCTGCATTCAGGATAAAAAATCCTACACAAATACATTTACACATGTTCCAGTCTGAAAATGATACAGGCTGATACAAGTACATACGTAGAGTATATGTTATGTTATACAATAACATTCAAAATATAGTCAGCTATTTACGACTTACATGGACCTATCCTATTCTTATGAATGAGCTAATGCTGACCTGTATATGCCATGCAAGGTACTGTGAGGACACTATTGAACCAACAGTGGCCCAACAGCATATGCTGACTTTGATTTCCAACTGTCAGGGAACTTTAATGTGCTACTACACTTTAACGTACCATCCATACAACTAGGCACATTTCCATGGTAGGTCTATCTTCTGCACTGCCGACCTAGAGGAAACCAGGCTGCATAAATATATAAGTTTTCTATCTTACAAGTATGATGATTAGGAACTGTTTTTGAGAAAGCAGCAGGATATATGCTTACTTACACTTCCCAGACCACTTCATACCACTTCTGTATTCTGTAATCCACCAAATATGATGGATATATACCTACATGTAACCCATATTTACATTTGAGCTACACATACATGTATATTCTGTGAAATGACATCATGTAATAAACTAAATGCGTATATTAAACGATTACAAATAGATGTCTGTTTCTGCTACTCAGATGACAACTGTTACTGTGTATGTATCATATCACTATTCGTCATCCGGTTGTGAGAAAAAACTCATAAAAATATTCATAAAATTTGTTCTAGCCTGCTCCATCGCTACCTGGGAAGATTTTTATGAATTAGGTTGCTGTTTGTATTTTTAAAACTACAGGAGGTTGACATTTTGTTTAACCAAATAAATATATTACGGTAAGCTTATTCACATTATAAGCTTGTTGACATTATAGTATTAAATTTATTCTTCCTTACAAACATAGTTACTTACTTTATCTTTTATTTAAGGTCTTAGTTGGGACTAACATGTATGACCACATTGTTTGCAATGTATAGGAGTCTTAAAGTTCCAATTTCATATTTCTAAGTTATATTTTTATAATGTATTAAAATAAAGCCCTAAAATAGATTGTATCTATAAAAAGTCCTACCTTGTAAAAGAATAATCCTATTAATCCTATAATTCACTATTGCCAGTTGAGAAATTGGCAAAAATATCATTTTCAACTTAAATTCAAACATTTGAAGATGGCCATTCCATGGAGGGGAATGGGGAAAACAAGGGAGGTAATTGTGTTATTATTTCCTGTGACAGCCTGTGTCAGTGATTTTAATGTCTGTGAAATAATGCCCATGATAGTATAATAGTGAGTTGACAACCTTTTGAGCAAAAGACATAGAAATAATTATGTTTTGACTGCCTTAGAAAATATGAAATTCCCGCTTTAACATATGGGGAAAACGAGAGAGAACCTATGGGGTCAGGCTGGCAACCCTTATTCCTTATCAAATCAAATAAAATGTAATAAACGTTGTACTGTTTTGCTTCAAATGGGTTAATGAATACGGCCTTATGAAGGAAAACCAGAGAAAACCCACAATATTAGGCAGGTGACCCATACTCCTAGCCTTGTCACATACAAATCCAGTTACCCTGCATCGAACCCTTATCCACATGCCACCATTTGTGGCTTTGTTTATATAAATAAATCAGTGCGTCAGATTATCCGACCACCTCCAACTAAATACCATTGATACAATTCACTCCAACTTCCTTGAAATTACGACTCTTCCCAAACTTTAAGCCATGTGAACATACATGTACCATTTACTTTAATCCAATTATAAAACCTAAAAAAACGCCCTGGCAATACACAAATTTATCTCTCACATAATCCCTCTTTTGAATCCAATTACAAAGTGGTCATCATAGTACAGATAACATTCAACACAAAGCTCTAAAAAAAAAAAATAAACCAACACTTGAATGCTTTGAAGTTATTTCATTACAAACCGAGTAAAAACCAACCCAAACCCTGACCACAACTAAGGTTTTATTTTATCTAATGTACTCCAATAACCCCTTTATTTATGACAGAGACAGACCAGTCTAAATTAACCTGTAAAAAGCCTTTCATTAAACTAGCATAAAATACATAGTACAAGGGATTGGTTAATTCACATCATTTATAGGTTTTAAATGTTAAGAATGAAAGATAACTGTTAGATTGGAAGATGAGAGAGAGAGAGAGAGAGAGAGAGAGAGAGAGAGATTATGGTCTAGATAAGTTAATTAATGTCTAATTAATAATTAAGATAACATTAGGCCTAAAGAAAGATCTGCAATAGGCAGATTTAACTCTTGTTTAAATGAATAATTAAGTTACAAAATCGCCAATTTTATTTTTGACCCATATCAAAACGTTTATGATAGTAAGATGTTACAGAAATACAATGTATGAGTTACAATATTGAAAATAGAAAGAACCTACTTCAAAACATAGAAAAAAGCACACCATATCCACTTACCAGGACTCTACTTCAAAATTACAAATCATAGCACTCTGTCAAATCCTACAATCTTTTAACAAGTCATAACAACTTCTGAAGCTCTTAAAACTTTCCACTGAATGTTACGTAACTTTTGCTTGTAAGTACCCTTCAGTGAGCGAACACATCAGCAATAAATTTGATGCGAATAATTAGTAGCCAATATCAGTTTTACGGCAATCAATAAAAACAGATAACAAACTTAAAACCAACATTCCAACACTTAATTTAACCAATAATTTGTGTGAGCAAGGATATTTCCCCCAGTAAATTTTTCCCTAGTCGATACTTTGGAACCAGAATTATATTTAATTCATGTATCTCTCCCATGATTTTTTAACACGTTACCGAACTTATCAAACATCAGTTGTAGAAAAGTTGTTTATTTTTGACTTATAAAAATTCTCATTATCACTGTATCCCCGATTAATAAGGTAACGCGAAAAGATAAATGGGATGTTATCGAAGCATTAGGGCAGTTGGAAAACAGATAAATCGCGAAAATCATTGGTGTTTTTTAAAACGATTGTTTAGATTAATACCGACATTGAGAACTTGGGATATTTTTAGAAACATCTATTAATCTTATGGCTGTTAAATAGCTAAGCTTGCTATTTTTTTTTTAAATTTCGAACCTAACAAATGCTCTTATATTTTAAAATAAATTGTCATTTGTTTAATCTGTGCACAGTGTGTTCAATAAAGTGTATTAATCCATTTTACCCACTTCCTCCTATTTATGTCCCTTGGTGCAATGTCTTTTCTCAAAGGACAATGAAAGAGAGAGAGAAATGGGGTTTAACGTCCATGCAACACAAACTAGGTCATTTCGGGACTAACATATGGTTCAATTTTTATTTCAATAATTCGCCTGCACGTTGGGGTCTTTAGTAGTGGGAGGAAACCAGAGTGCCCGGAGGAAACCCACGAGGTTGAGAAGGCACCCCTATCTCCATGCCACATACGCTCACACCAGGGCTCGAAACCACAGCCGCAAGCCAGAGGTGACCGGCCAGCTAGAGGTCGAAGCGTGGCACTCTAGACCACTAGGCCATCCCAACCCCCCTTTAAAGGACAATCCACATGATTATCATTTGAGGGAGAGAGGGATAGTTTCAAATCCCCAGTTGTACGTGACAAAGAGTAGAGTTGCATTCCAAAGTCGTTGGTTTTATCCAGGTCGTCCAGTTTTCTCCCACTTTTGAAACCACCCCAGCAGACTCAATGACAGGCCTTATGATACAGCGCACACGTGCTAACCATTCGGCCATCCTACCCCGCCTATATAAATGAGAATTGGACACAGGAAGACAGTGCCACCTATAATCTTATATATATGCACTTAAGTTTCCATGGCAATAAGTGAACCGATTTACTTACAGATTAAACATTTCTCTAAAAACTTTATTAGAAATTGAGTACACCGTTATACATGTAACTGAGTGTATGACTTTATTTTTGGCTTATCCAGACATCTGACTACATTAACAAGTATAATTGAATTCAGATCTACCTTTTCTAATAGCTTCAGTACTACTTCATGTGAAGGGTTTATCATAACTGATATTATTTATAATATATAGTTAAATATTAAATTTAGATAAAATTGTTTATTATCGTTTCTTTACATATTAAAATACCTGGATATAATTAGTGTCAGTATTTATTGACTTAAAGTCACGGACATACATTCGTAAAATCATCCAAAATTAAAGAAAGAGAGAGAGAGAGAGAGAGAGATGGGGTTTAACGTCCACTTAACACAAACCAGGCCATTTCGGAACTAACACATGGTTCAATTTTATTTCAACAATTCACTTGCACGTAGGGGTCTATAGCAGTGGGAGAAAACCGGAGGACCCAGAGAAAACCCTCAAGGTTGCACAGGCGACAGAACTTACGATAGAGTGCACACATGCTAACCTTTTTACAAACCTTTCAAGGGTTCTCCCTAATTTTGGTGACACTTTAAATAAATCTATGGAGAAGGATAATCAATTTATCTTGGTTTACATGAGTACGTAGAAATACTCCCGGGTTGCGTCAATGTTAATAGAAGGTACAATAAATTGAATTATCCCCCTTAATCTGACTGATGGTATTCCGCAGTTTTCATAATCGGCCATTTCGCAATAGCCTAGATAAACCTATCAAGCGGAATTATTTTAAATGTCATTGTACTCTCATCTGGATGTAACATAAAAGTAACTACAGCACACCAAACACCTCGACTGATTGTATTTTTGAAGATATTTCAAAACTATTACAGACATGTTGCCTTACAGTGAACTCTTTATCTCCATTTCCATCTATCAGGGGGATCTTTAACGTGTGGCTACTGTTATACTACACATGGGGATTAATAGTTCTGAGTAAAAAAAAAACAGTCTGTTTTAAATTGACAGTCTATCACAAATTGTCCGGGCACAAATTGTCTTGGAATGAGTTGTCCGGGGACAAATTGTCCCATACCCTATGAAAAACCATCAGAACACATTTAGTTATTACTTTCTCCTTAAAATAAATGATTCTATACATGTACTGCTGTTTTCATTTAAATTTATAAACACGATTCATGATTTTAAGGAGTTACCAATATCAGCCTCTTCTAAATCAAACTGGATCGCATCTTAAACACGTCAATAGTTATTTCAAATTGCATCACATCTCACAACTATTTAAAATTGCATCACATTTTAAAACACTATAATAACTATTTAAAATTGCATCACATTTTAAAACACTATAATAACTATTTCAAACTGGATCTTAAACCACTTCAACAACTATTTCAAACTGCACCGCATCTGAAACAACTATTTCAAACTGCACCGCATCTGAAACAACTATTTCAAACTGCATCACATCTTAAACACTTTTATTTCAAACTTCTTAAATACTTTTATTTCAAACTGGATCACATCTTAAACACTTTAATAGTTATTTCAAATTGCATTGAATATTAAACTCTTCAATAACTATTTCCAACTGGATCTTTTTTTTGAAACACTGTATAATAACTATTTCCAACTGGATTGGATCTTAAACACTTCCATAACTATTTCTAACTGAATTGCATCTTAAACACTTCAAATAAAAAGATAGCTTGTTTAATTTCAAGGAACGGAAGGACTCCATTATCTAACAAAAATAATCACAGCTCAACATAAAGCAAACATTCCACTTCAATTTTAGATTGCCAGTCACCTTTTGTCATTCATGGTTTTTTAAAACAGATTAACTGCTTTTGAATTTGATCCGTCCAGGTTGGGAGACAGATGTTATCCTGGGTATATTTTGTTTAATGTTTTAAGAATGGGTCGCATCAGTATATCAAAAATATCATATATCAAATAAAATTGAGTGGTGTGCAATTTGGGAATTCTTGTTTTTATTTTTAGATGGTCTAGATAAAATGGAATGGTCTATTTCGTACTACAGAAATTTATGCTGTATTTCTGAAAAGTTGAGGATTGGTGGAGAAAAGGGCACAAAATCAAAATAATTAAATCATTTGTTAAATTCATTTTTTTTTCCTCGAGGGGGTGGGGTGGGGGGTGGGGGTACATACCTATTTCTTGTAACAGAAGTGTATGCTGTATTTTTGAAAAGTAGAGGGTTGGGGTGGGGGAGACATGAAATATTCAAAGCATTTGTTTGATTAATTTTTTTTTTTTGGGGGGGGGGGGGGGGGGGGTCTTATAACGCACGAGAATGTATGTTTTGGGGACAGTTGTAAAATTTCAACACTTGCTTCCAGAGTATTGGTTAAAGATGAACAGATTACCTTAAGCTTGACTATATTAGTACACTATTTATTATACGAGCCATATTCACTTACCTGAAAAGATAAAAATAAAAACATATAAAGATAAGAGAATATAAGCAGTAATAGTGTTAATATTTCAAATGATGAAATCTACCCACAGATAAAGGTCATATTTGTTCAATCCCTGCCTGCATTGGCTTGGACTATCCAGCAGAGTTTTCTCGGGGAGGCGGGGATGGGGGTACATGTAGGGGAAAAACAATTTTTTTTCAATGCCCCACCACCTTAAACATGCCACTGGCTTGTCAAAGTGATATTCTTGCTGGGTTATGATTTTACCAGTAATTTGACTCCAAACTTCAGCAATATATTTTATGGTATTTTCTTTTAACTGCCAAAATTTCAATTCAAGGAACATTTTGAGGGGGACTGTGTACCCTTGACCAAATTGGATAATAATTGATTTGATTTTAACATGGTTTAAAATTCTAGGAATATGAATCATTCAGGATACAATTTTTTTTTTAAGCACTGCAGACAAATAAATAATATCACAAATTTCTATCTTAAATTCTGTGACATATTTGAGCTAATTATAGAAGTTTTTCATTTGGACGAAAATGATTCAAGCATTTCATAAAATTAGCAATAACTGAAAACATGGCTTTTAGTTTTATAGAATTCCCAACGATGATGATTTATGAAAATGAGAGCTTTGGTTCCACTTCAATTCCTTTCATCCACTCAAAACCATTTTCGAAAGTTGTCAAAATAACAATTTTCATAATGAAGGGGAGTCCTTTTGATTAGGTTCAAAGAAACGTCAAAATTGAAGAAACACATTACATAATGGGCAATAACCAAATTAGTCATCAGAAGTTCGTTGAAAAGGGAGGCAAATATGGACACTGAAGTATCATTTCGAAAAAAAAGGGGAGTATTGTGGGTAATTTTATTACGATATCATGGAATGTTGTTCATGTATATTCATTACTCTGACAAATCAAACATGGCCATCGAACGAATTCATCGTAAAACAGACGAAAGAAAACGATTGAAGGAATGAAAAGAGTGGCGTTAGTTGAAAGTGGGAATAATAATCTGAAGAGCCAATAGGATATTGGTTTGTTTTGAATATCAACAATGAACTCATGAGTTAGGTACAAGATTGTAAAGGAGATACAGAGTTTGCAGGCATGAGAATTTATTCGGCACCATGGGTGAACAGATATTTATAGAGCGTGAAGAATATTTGTTTAGAGAGAGAAATCTGGTTATTGTACCAACATGTCCAAGATGCAAATATCTGGAATATCTTTAATACACTAGAGTCAAAAGCAATTCAGTTTTAATTTGCATAAAAGATCCAGAAGTTTACATTATCATGAATTTTTAGAAACTACGAACAAGTGTTAATTTTAATATTCTTAACTTAAAAAAAGGCTAGAAAATTTGAGTTTCTAATTTTTCTGGCAGCAATTACAGGCATAAGGGAGTGTATGAGATGCAAAAATCTTTAAAATGGGAAACTATAATACATTTGAGTCAAAGGATGTCAGTTTCATTTTGCATGAAAGAATTACAGATCATCATGATCTTATTTAAAGCAAGAAGCTGCAACAAGAGTCAATTCTAATATATTTTACTACTTAAAAATTAGAAATATGCCAGAGTTTCTTATGTTTGCAGTGGTGCAGGATGGAACGACTGACAAGGACATGTGTCTAGTCATTCGGATGGGATGGAAAACCAAGGTCCTGTGTTCACATTGGCATGCACGTAAAAGATCCATTGGCAGTTGGTATTCGATATATAAGAGTAGGCCATAGTGCCGCTGCCCCGGCAAAATTTCCCTGATAGCACACTGTATGGCATATTGGCACAACACTTAGAATTCATAACTTACTCCCTACTTATTATCCAATGTATTTCCTTACTACATGTACTTGTATCCTATCTGTTTTTCTTTTAAAAAAAGATTAATGTACTGTACAATGTTCTACTAATTTCCCATACAAATCAACCATTACCTTAGTCTTAAAAAAATTATCTCAAAAAGTTCCGCTTGTCTTGATAATTGCCGAGTTAATTCAAGATTTATATTTTTTAAAAAATACATATTTCTGAAAACGTGAAGCTTGGTTTAAATTGAAAGTGACAGTCACAGCTGTGCGTAGGTTATGGGAGTTTAGATTCAGCACCAAGTACATTGATTAATAAAATCTAAAATAGACCGGAGGAAAATGTGTAGACTTATTTCATTAAATTATTACAACTCGTTTCCGTGTTCAACTACAGACAACTCATTAGATGGATTGAATCACGCTATTTATTACAAAAGTTAAAAATTCTCTTTAATCAAGTTTTTTATTCTATAAAATTCATAATGTTTTCTGCAGAGTAACTGTGGCTCAGTGTGTAAGGCGCTTGCTCACTAATCAGGAGATACTCACAGAGAGAGAAATGGGGTTTAACATCCACTCGACAAAAGCTAGGTAATTTGGGGACTAACATATGATTCAACTTTATCAGTGGGAGGAAACCTTAGGATACGGATAAAACCCACGTGGTTGGACAAGTGACCCTAGTTACACCTTGTCATGTACAACTGGAGAATCGAAACCATGCCAGTTGATTCAATGACAGACCTTATGATACAATGCGTACGCGCTAACCATTCCGCAATCCAATCCCCTTTAGAAGTGGAAGAAAATTGAAGGATCCGGAGGAAGCCAATGAGTTAGCGGACAAATAAAAGTAGAATATGAAACTGAACCGTTATATTTACAAGGAGTCAGTTGTTGTACCTCCCAGGTTTCTATATAATTTCAGGAATCCATGTTAATCATGTATTTATAAACTATAGATGATTAGTTAATCGCAATGTTTATAATCAATTAATTAAATACTTATATATAATATATATCACATGTACATGTATATATAACACATGTATAACAACCAATACAATAATGATACAGGGACATGGTTATGTTAGATAATGTTTTTTATGTATTCAATATCTGATTTTGGAAATATGTGAGTACAAACTGTGGAGCAAAAGGTGAAAAGGTTATAATTTGGTCAGTCGCCATTAATGATGGGTTGTCCATATATTTGTTTTGGTGTAAATTATGTGTAGTGCAGTTCCCCTGCTCTTACTATTAGGGAAGTTAAATAAACTGTGTTTCAATTTTCATTTGAATTCTCAAATCTTTCCACGCTGCGATAAGGTTTTACAGGTAACCCTATTCCTTGTCACATACAACTGGGGAATCGAAACCATGCCACTTGACTCAATGACAGACCTTATGATACAGCGCACATGCTAACCATTTGACCATCCACCACCCTAACATGGTTATAGATGAGATAAATAGGTGTAATAATTGTTTCACCATATAAACATTTGTCATCGAGAGTTTGTTTCTCTAGATAAAAACTGTGAAGAAACAGTGATAACTTCACGCTACCATTTCCATAAATCCATTCCATGTTTATGTTTTAACAGAAACCATATATTTGTTTAGAAATCTGGAAAATTGGAAAAACATCTTCTTTTTTTTTATCTCAATC